>CM077096.1:147275684-148475684 GCA_039513925.1 Platanthera zijinensis
CTGGACAGCGTTGAGTGAGCTAAGCTCACTCAACGCCATAACCTGGACGGCGTTGAGTGAGCTAAGCTCACTCAAAGCCATAACCTGGACGGCGTTGAGTGAGCTAAGCTCACTCAAAGCCATAATCTGGACGGCGTTAAGTGAGCTAAGCTCACTCAATGCCATAATCTGGACGGCGTTGAGTGAGCTAAGCTCACTCAACGCCATAACCTGGACGGCGTTGAGTGAGCTAAGCTCACTTAAAGCCATAATCTGGATGGCATTGAGTGAGCTAAGCTCACTCAACACCATCGTTTAAAAGGGGCTTATTCTGGATGGCGTTGAGTAAGCAGAGCTCACTCAACACCATAATCCGGATGGCGTTGAGTGAGCTGAGCTCACTCAACGCCAAAATTTGGGAGGTCATTCTGATGGCATTGAGTGAGCAGAGCTCACTCACGCCATATCTGGGATGGCGTTGAGTGAGCAGAGCTCACTCAACGCCGTGTCTTGGATGGCGTTGAGTGAGCTGAGCTCACTCAACGCCGTAGCTTGGATGGCGTTGAGTGAGCTGAGCTCACTCAACGCCATTGTACTTAGAATTTTTCTAGCATCTTTTTTTGGCTGGGTGCTGGTTCAGCTGAACCGGGCCGGTCTAGGAAGTGGTCCAGAATGCATGATTGGGCCATTTTCTCTTATTAAGACTTTAGTTAAGTCTTATTTTGTGAAGTTTGACCAGCTGTGCCACGTGGCAGCCGTTTCCTCCTCCTCCAGCCATGGCCGAGCCCCATCCTTCATGACCATCAATGGCATTTGATGTCGTGGCCTTCCCTCTTCCCTTTGAAACGGCTGGATTCAACTCCTCTCAGGGAAAGGAGGAGTTTCCAGCCCTCCTCCAACTGTTACAAGCCATTTCAGCTCCCCTCCACCATGGCCGAGCTTGCTCTTGAAGAGGCAATAATGGCTGGATAGCCTATAACCGCCCACTCCCCATTTCTTCCCTTTAGAAAGGCCCCTTAGGCTCAAGGATGAAGTTTCCCAGCCCTTACCTGAGTTTCGAGCCTCTTACTGTACTGTAGAAGAATTCTAGCGATGCCACCACCGCGCTAAGGGCATCCCGACGATCGGCTCGACTCCAAACCGCGAATAAGGTCCTCCTCTACTCCTTCTTCTATGGGTAGATCTTAGAAATTACTTAGGAGAGATGTCGAGCTCAAAGGAGCAAGATTGAGTGAGCTTTTCCATGGTTTTTCAAAAATAAATGGTGGTCGGGTTCGCCGGAA
This sequence comes from Platanthera zijinensis, assembly GCA_039513925.1. Classification (NCBI taxonomy): domain Eukaryota; kingdom Viridiplantae; phylum Streptophyta; class Magnoliopsida; order Asparagales; family Orchidaceae; genus Platanthera; species Platanthera zijinensis. The sequence continues at coordinate 147,276,947 of CM077096.1, forward strand.
ACCACCTCTCTGGCGGCCGTGCCGCCGCCCGACGGTAACCCTCACCTCAACAGAGGTGGTGGTGGTGGCCGGCCAGGGAGATGGCTGGGTGGCCGGGAAATAGCTTTAGAAAAGCTACAGGTTTTAAGCATTTTAGGTGCTGGTTCGGGCTTTTTGAGAAGATGAACAGTAAACTATATTACTAAATTATTCTTTTTATATATAAAGGTAGTGATTTATCAAGCTCTCTTTTATGCTATTTAATGAGATACTTAGATGCTTTTTATGTAGAAGTGACCAACATGAAATCTGTAGACCTATGGGTCTACTATATTTCAAAATTGATTTGGGTCAATTTGGTCAATTGGTTTGACCAGGGCACCTCTTTTGGTGGGATCTAGACCTTGAGCTAGGCAGAGACAAAAAGATGTGTCCACCTTTCATCCTTTGCCCAAATGTTCTGAAATTTTGGCAGGGAGTCTATCCTAACTATACCTAGGACTTATCCAAAAATCAGAATTTTTGGAGAATGTTTTTCTATAGTTTTTGTAAAATTTAATAATTCATGTATAATTTAATTAGGTGTCTTAAATACCTCAAAATCCCCCCAAATTTGGGTGAGAGGTCTTAGGGGGAATGTTATAGCTCTGGTAAAAATTCCACCTCATTTGTAATTGTTTTGATTAAGTTTTAACTCGACCCTAGGTTGGCCCTTATAGGGTTAATTAGGTCAATTCATTCCTTTTGGGATTTGAGTGATCAAACAACCTCAACAGAGGTTGATATTTTATACACTGAATTTTTAGGGCATGACACACCCTCCAAGGGAGTTGGGGGTGGTTTGGGATAGGGTAGCCCTAGAACCCTAGGGTAGGTCCCTTAATGGGACTTGGTGAGTTGTGAAGGTCATGGTGTCAAATGACCTTGGATTGACTTGCAATTTGGTGAAGAGGACCATAAGGGTACTAAAGTCCTTTGGTAAAAATTTTGGGGTATTTGGAGACTTTAGCCCACCTAAAAACCTAACCCTAATTTAGGTCACCAACCTTAATTTGAATTATTAAGCTATGAATTGAACTTCATATCAAGTAAAATTTGGGAAGGATGATTTTATGGTCTAAATGGCCATGATATAATTTTGTTGGGAATTTTGGGTTAATTTATACTGTACTTCATTCACAACTCTTATTGTGCCCTAGATAATTATTTTGATTATTCTGGAATATATGTTCACTATAATGTTATGAAATCTTGGATTAGGGCATATTATAGCATATTATACCTGCTGTATTTTTCTTGGAAGTTTTATATGAATTTTTTTGGGTACTTGCTTCTTTAACATACTAATTGTGATATGTAGTCAAAAAATACAAATAATGCCCATTTATTATTCGTAAAATTATGAAATTTGGTCAGTGGGTGTTTTAGACCATGGTAGTCATCCTGTAAATTTATCTAGATTTTTGGATAATTATAAATAGTACCTCCTTCTTTAAGCTAGGAAAATTAGTGTTTTACATTAAAATAAAGTCAGAGCCCAAATATTGGAGAAAAATTATGGGACTTGGTTTCTGATGATTTTAGGTCACCATAAATCTTTTATAATTTTCTGGTGATTTTTGGATATATATTTACAGTACTTGCTTCATAATATAGTAAAAGTGGCCTAAAATGGTAAATTAGGAAATATAGGCCTCAACACCTCTGAAATTTCTCAAAATTTGGAATTACTTCTTAAATGACTCATAGGAGTTTTACTGATTTTATGGTGATTTATTGTTGGCTCATTAGTGCACTTCATGTTCATACTAGGGCATTGGGAGGCTGAGAATAAATAAATTAAATGCCAAATGAAATAGGAAAATTATTATTTTCTGGATTTAGACTAATTATGTCATTGTAGACCTCCAGTAAATATTATATGAGATTCGGAAGACAATTTGGAGTACCACCCCTTGCATACCTCATAAAGCTTAGGATGGTCTGCGTTTAGTAAAACTGCAAAAGCTGAACTAGAGTGGGTAATGAACTAGGGAGATGGAATTTTGGTAGTTTGTTGGTTTGGATATGGTGAGTTAAATCAAGTTCATTATTGGAAGTCAGGATGGGTAGGGTGTGAGATTGACTAGCGTTAAGTAGTGTTCGGGTTCGACGGAAGATCGTCCTCCCAGAGAAGAGGAAGAGTCAAAGTCACCCTATGATTAGCCCACTGTAATATGAGAAGGGAATGGGTTAAGGGAACCAATCAATTATAATAAGTGCCTAGGAAAGGGAGCTTTGGGATTCACCCCATCATAGCTCCTAGTACCGCTGCGAGCCCTTCACCGGGTAAACCTCGGGAAGTCCAAGGTTAATCTTAAATCTTAGGAATAAAATGATCAAGAGTAACCCTAATAATAGTTGCACCTCACACCTACACTTGTACACTTAGGAAGAAGAATTGGCATGGAAGGGGTAGAGTAGGTCCGTGGTTTAAGGGCCTACTAGTAATGTCAATGGTTTGGTTTGTAATTTGGAAGTCCAGGGAGCGGGATGCTCGGGGACTTGGTATATGCTTGGTAGCCTAGAGAGCTGGAGGCTCGGTAACATGAGAACTTGTACAAATATAACTATCATGATTGCATGTGCATAAAAGTGGTGGGTCATCGGTACTGGACGATCGATCACACCGACGGCAGTACGTTGACTCGGCAGTGTGGGACACTTAGCCAAAGAAAGCCTGGTGGATATAGCCAGCACTAGTACGCGGATACTCTAGGTTGTGTTATTCTAGGGGCGTACGGAAGGGCTAGGCCTGGTAGTGTGGTTACCCACCTAGGAGTGGGGGGCCCGACCCACTGTCTCCGTTTGCCACCACGGAGGTTCTTGGGGGTGAAGCTAGCTGCCCGAACAGGGGGAACTAAAGGTCTATGCGCATAGAGTTGTGTGGGTGTGTTGCACTTACTTGTGCATTCCATAGAAAATTTGTGTGTCATAGCATAAACATTGCCACCTATCGTATAAGACGGTTGGGACGTTTTATACGATAGGCCCTGCAAAACGACCCCTTGGTCTATAGGGGTAATCCCTATAAATCAATGGTTATATTTCTTGTGCTTTTACTTACTTGTTACTCCTTGCTGTTTGATAACCGACACCCCAACATATAAGTGGTATGAGACACTTTATACGATGGGAGCCCTGCGAAAGATCCCTTGGCTTATGCGCTTCCACATAAGTTAAGGTTACATTTCCTACTTTCTGCTTATGTCATATTTACTACGGAATTGCTAGCATAGGTCCGTTGTCACCTGCTTTTGACTTATTTTCCACCTTCATGTCCTTCCCTTTCTTCCTCTCCGCTCGGTACCTAGGAGCCATGGGGGAAGGGGTAGGGGATGATAGGGCTTAGTCTTTTAGACTAACGGTTTTCGAACCACAACATTTTAGGTGTACCATATAGAAGGGGCACGGGTTTTGCAGTTTCTGACAGAGTTGACCCCGCGACCGTGTTACCATTGTCACCAGCTGGGACATACACGGGTCAAATGCCCCTTGATGGGTAGGATCCCACCAGCTCAGTAGCCAGGAGGCCGAAGACGTAGACGCAGCCGTGGATTGCGAGGCGGCGACTGCAGGCCGAAAAGGAAGAAGCACCCAGAGATGCAGCACCAGCAGAGTACGGAGTCGGTGGAGATGGGCCAGTCTAGCTTGGGTGCTCTCGGTTCAGTGACAGTTACGGTGACGCTTAGTTTTAGTTTTGCTTCCGCGAGTGACTTATAGTGAGGATTACATGTACTGGGCACAAGCCCTCCTTTTGTACTCTGATTATTAATATTGTGGACTCTCCCTTCGTGGAGATTTATTTATATACATGTGGTTATGGTGGACTAGATTTATATTTACTTATGCTACTGTTCTGCCATCGATTTGGCCGGCAGGATCGGCGTTTTGTAGTGACAACCTTCCCGAGCGTGATGGTGTCACCGCAAAGCGGCGGTTCTGGGCCTAAGACCCCTCTATTTAAAAGAAAAAAATGGGGTCTTACACTGGAAACCTGAGCGGACTCCTTTAGTAGTTAGCAGCAGATCCGGCGGTTACTCCTTGAGTCCACGCGGCTTGTTTGTGTTGTACTTTTTCTGCTTTCCTCAGAATTTTTGGCAAGCATGTCTTGCCATGTGAGCTCTGCTTTGTAAAGAAGATCTTCTTTTAGTACAAGATTCTTGCTCTTGATCTTTGCTTTCTAGTTTACTTGCTCAAGTGTGTTGAGTGTTCCTGCGCCTTGTTCCTGCTCTCCGCTATATCAAATTTCAACATGGTATCAGAGGGAACGATGGCTTAAGTAGTAAATCCCCTCAGTTTGCTTGTTGCTTCTGTGAGTAAGTAACCAGGTTTGTTGCAATGGAAGCTGGGTATGCAAGGGGTCTTGGAACTGAGCTGCTCACACCGACTAACTTCAAGAAGTGGAAGTCGTGTATGAGATGTTATCTTCTTGGTGAGGATCTGTGGGATGTTATCGATGGTGATAACTAGCTGGAGGTTATTGCTGATGCTGGTGTTAGTACTGATGAGGTGAAAGCTTTGAGAAAAACTAATGCGAAAGTAGAGTTTGCTCTCAGGCGAGCTATATCACCGGAAATCTTTGATCACATTCTTAGATGTCAAACTGCTGTGGAGATCTGGACTTCCCTTGATGGGTTGTTCAACAGGAAGAATGTAGCTAGACTACAGTTCTTAGAAAATGAGTTGGTTAGAGCAACTCAAGGAGATCTATCCATCTCCAAGTCCTTCCTCAAGATGAAGAATCTTTGTGCTGAGATCTCAGCTCTTGACCCTGATGAGCCTATCTATGAAGCCAGGTTAAAAAGGCACATAATCTGCGACTTGCAGAAGGAGTATGTGGCCTTCGTTACTTCTGTTCAAGGCTGGGCTACTCAGCCATCTTTGCTGGAGTTAGAGAACCTGCTGGCTTTGTAGCAGAGCCTGACTAGGAAGATGGTCGGTGTTACTATCTCTAAATAAGGTAGTGAAGCTCTCTTTACAGGAAAGAAGAAAAAATGGGAGAAGAAGAAGAAGACTATTCCTGGTAATTGCCCTTCAACTTCCTATCAACAAGAGGGAAGCGCTGCTGCTAAGCAGGATTGGAAGAAAGAGTGGCTCAAGTGCTACAGGTGTACCCAGCCAGGACACTTCAAAAGGGACTGCAAGGTCAAGCTGCAGCCTGGACATGTTACAGATAAGGAAGAAGCTTACTCTAGCTTTGAGGAAGCCGGATGGGGAGGAGCATTTATGACCGACACTTGTCTCGGTGCCTTGTCCTCCGTCGACTACCAGGATAACTGGATCGTGGACTCTGGGTGTGGTCATCACCTCACCGGAGACAAGTCCAAGTTTTCCTCTCTACAGACATTCACAGGTAATGAAGTTATCATTACAGTTGATAATACTATTTATATAGTAGAGAAGGAGGGTGTGGTGTCTGTGGGTAGTGATCAGGGTCCACTCACATTAAGGAGTGTCTATCACGTACCTGGCATGAAGAAGAATCTCTTCTTTATGACCAATGCGGTTGACGCGGGCTATAATGTTCTGTTTGGGACAACATAAGTGAAATTTCTCCGTAACGTATCAGCGGTTAAGGATAATGTTGTTATGTAGGGAGAAGGGTTAGAGATTTGTTTGTTTTATCAACAAGCTCTTATATTGATCGGATGAGGACCAACGATAGTGCTGCTATGAAAGTGAGGATAGATATAACTCTAGAGGGGGGGTGAATAGAGTATTCAAAAATTATGACAATCTACTCAACTCCCTTAGAGTTAATTTGCGGAATGAGTTTATAGAAGTTTGGAACCCTAGAGCCTAACACAAAGTGAGGTGCACAAGAAAAAGCTAACTGTAATTACAGTTTCAGCTTAAGTACTAACACAGCAACTAGCAATCCTAGTTAGTTCTACTCACAGCCATAGTGCAATAATTAAAGTAAGCAACACAGACAACACAAGAGGTTTATAGTGGTTCCCTCTAAATAGGTACATCCACTCTTTTACCACCCTAGTAGGAATCCACTACAGGTTTTTGTTCAGGTGCCCTGCCACCAACTGATCTGGTTCAGGTAGATCAAGTAGACCCTTTGAGCTTTTGATCAGGAGCTCAAAATCCAACACAGGTTTTTGCTAAGGTGCCCTGCCACCAAGGTTCACTTTTGAAGGGAGTAATAACCCTTTGTACAGGAGGGTGAGAGAGTTAGAATGTCTTCTTTATTATAAAACAAGATTAGAGAAGCTAGTGGATTGCACAAAGCTAGAAAGCTCTAAGGAATCAAGGCTCCCCCTAGCTTAGAGAATATCCAGGAAGAAGCCTTGCTTCAGGGTGCAGGATCTCTTCTGAACTCTTGACAAATATAATCAGTTGTCTTGAATTTCTTGAAGGAGTAGCTTTGAAGAAGACTCTTGATGTAGAATGGTTGTTCTTCTTTAATCAGCTTTTCTTTCTTCTTCTTCTTCTTCTTGAGGCTCTGAGTGTGAATGTTCCTGGAAGCAGGATGAACTCAGGATTGAAGAAGAATGCTGAAGAAAGTAGTCCTTCTCAGTTTGAATGGAAATTGATCTGAGAGATGTATCTTCTTCTTGTTATGAATCTGTATTTCAATATCTGTCTGAGAACTAACAACTAATAATAATAATGATAATATATATTTTACTTCTTTCAAAAGAGCTCTTTATATATCAGCCTTTGTAACGGCCTTAATTCTTTGTCTTCTTCTGAGATCTGCAAACTGGGCTGCAAATAACATAGTATAAAATATATCCTGTAGAAAGACATCCTATAAAGGGATAAAGCTTTCTAAGAAACTGCATATCCAATCTGATAAAAGAAGTACTAGAGAAAGTCACATCAGAACAAACTCTTTACGGCCAGAGAAGACTTTTGAGTCAAACGGCTATAAAGGACAGCATGACAGATAAAGAAGAAAGAAATTTCAACTAATAAGACAAAAGACTTTGTCAGACAGAACTTGACTTATGCACAAAGGATGGGGCAAAGATTGCCTTGAGATGTAAGCATAAAATCAATGAAATAATCTTTAATAAAATATCCCAAATAAATAGGAAATAAATCACAGAACAGAAGGAGTACAAAATTACTAAAAGCAGACAAAAGATCGTCGAACGATCCACAGAGATCGTTGAACTAAGCATAGAGATCGACGAACGAAACACACAGCAGATAGTCGAGCTATCAGAACAGATAGTCGAACTATCACAGCAGATAGTCGAACTATCAGAACAGATAGTCGAGCTATCAGATAGTTGAACTATCAAGGCAGATAGTCGAACTATCAAACAGAATAGATAGCCGAACTATCAAAAAGATAGTCGAGCTATCAGATAGTTGAACTATCAAAGCAGATAGTCGAACTATCAAACAAACTGTTTGGATGAAAGAAGTCGAGCAGGGTTCGACGATCGACGAGGCAGATACCACAGATCGTCGAGCTAACAAGAGTTGAACTAACTCAAAGATAGATGATCTGCTGACTGACTATAGTCGACCAACTGATAGAAGATCGTCAAACAGTTGATAGACGATAGTCGAGCGCCGTTCGACTATAGTCGAACCAAAAACAACTTAGCAAGATTTCCACTGGATAAGTGACAACTCTACAACTGAGGAAATCTAACCTAACAACTAACCTTTGACCATAGATAAATCTTGGGTCAAGAAACTAATTGAGAAGACTTAACACAAATCCAAACTAGGGTACCAACAATCTCCCCCTATTTGGGTCAAGTCTCTCAAAACAACAAACAACAACAAATGCTATAAAATAGATATAAAAATAACATTAACCTGTTAGGATCAAAGGTGTATCATATCATAAATAAGCATCAATTGTATCAAACAAATAATCAAACAGACAGTCAATAAAATAAACAACTCAAATAGCATCAGAATCTGGTTTAGAAACAGAAGAATCAGGAAGAAAAGAAATTTTCCTGAAGCGATCTGGAGCATCTTTCTTTGATGTCTTCAAGTCTTATTCTCCAATGATCTTGGATTCTCCTGCTCTTGGCACAATAGCTTCTGGATGCTTTTCCATATACCTTGAAGCATAAAAAACCTCAGGTCTGACCTGGAATCTGTCCAATTCCTTCTTCCTGAACTTTGACATAGTAGTTAAGCCTGTTGTATCTTTGCCTTCAGCTCTGGCTTGTCTGATTTTGGCTGATCCAACTAATTCAAGTAATCTGGCCATCCTGAAATTAGGATTAAGCTCTTGGCTTTCATATTCATTATCATCAGCTGGATCAAGAGGTTTTATGGTCTTGAATTGAGTAGAGAGGTCTAGCAAGCTTGCAGCTGGTTCTTTGTTTTCTTGAATAATAAGAGAAGATGGAGGAGCAAATTCTGCATATTTCTTACTGGATTTTTCAGAGTATATAATTCTTTTTCCTTTTGAATCTGTTTGCTTTTTCTGAATTGGTTTTCTGGATGGTATACTTTTCTTTTCCTTGGGAGGTGAAGCTTTTATCTTGGGTGAAGGAGGAGGAGAAAAGGTTGGTCTTTGGTGAACCATTTCCTTCACTTGCTCTTAAGGCTCTTGTCCTTATTGGCCTGACTAGGATTTTCCTTGGTAACTTGGATTACTTCTTCTCTGATATGCTTGAGAGGGAGTGAATTTTGCATTAGGAGCTGAGGGATTGGCAGAAACATTTCCAGAGGCTCCTACACTAGGAGGAGGAGGTGGAGGACCTCTAGGATTCCACTTTGGAGCTAGAGAGTCATATCTTCTACTTTTCTTTCTCTTCTTCTATTGGTTCCTGGATAGTCCCATCCAATGTTGATATTCCTTGGACTTGGGATCAATCCCTTTCAATATGTAGTAAGGGATATCATGATCTGGATTTGGTGGAGGAGGAGCAACAGCCTTCCTTTTCCTTTTAGCAATTTTATTCTTCTTTGACCCTTCAGAATCATCAGAATCATCCTCATCATCAGAGTGAGATGACTGAGGTTGGTCATAAGGGTCTAAGGCATCTTGATCAGCCTTTTCTTTGGCTCTTAAAGCAGCCTTCTCTCTTTCCTCTTCTAAGGCATCTTGTGCCAGAAGGGTATCCAAATCAGGTTCTGGGGTGTCATCCCACAGAGTTGATTTCTCTTCTTGCTCTTCAGTAACTGTCTTGGAGACCAGTTCTTCTTGCACAGCTTCAGATGCTGGTTGAGCAGGCTCAGGTTCTTGAGGAACTGACTCAGGTTCATTGATATCTGCAGCATGTTCTTGAACAGGTTCTTGAACAACTTGATCTTCTTGAACTTGGTCTGTAACCAAAGGTACACAAAGATTTTCTAAATGGTATTGAAACATCCCTTCAAGGTATTCACAGGCTAGCATGTCAGTTAACATGTCAAGGAATTGAGTAAATGAATTACCTTCAGGATTTTCTAACTCCCATAGATTATCTAGGTAAGAGGTAATGACTCCTTCTAGATATATGGCAATAATGGGAGTGGAGGATTCTTCAAGACACACTTTGAAGGCAAATTCAGCTTCCATTATGACATCAGCTGCCCTCAGTTCTGAGACTTGAGCTACTTGAACAACAGCTGTGTCTGGAACTTCAGCTATTACTTCAGCTGGTGTCTCTTCTGGAACTTCTGTCTCTTCTTGAATATCTGCTGGAAGAATGACTAGGGGAAGTCCTAAGACATCTTCCTGGAACATCTCCCCCTGCCTGATTTCAATGGGTACTGAACTCAGGCCCCTAAGTGAAGAGGGCTTAGCAGAGTTAGAGAGGGTTGTGATGGAGGATGTAAGGGAAGAGATGGAGGAGACAAGAGGGGCAATTGCTGCTTCAATCATGGATTTGATTGAAGGAGTAATTAGCTCCAAGATGTTTGCAATGAATGTTGGAGTTATTTCAAAGGGTGTGGATGGGGGAATCTCAGTAGATGGAAGAACATCAGGGATGGTGGTCTCCTGATGAGATATGTCGTGAGCTGGTGATTGATGAGTAGATGCGGGAAGATTAACATGATCTTGGGGTGAGATTGGTGACTGAGGTGGAGTTGGCAGATTCTCAGAAACCAAAAGATCAAAACTAGGATTTGAAATCCCAGCAAGAAGTGAATGAGGTGGAGATGCTGGAGGTGATGCATGGAGAATAGTTGAAGAATCCAGTGGAAGAGAGGCATTGGATGTAGATGGCACTTCAGTAGAAGTGGATGGTAATGCAGAGGTGGATGGCAATGCAGAAGTAGGAGTAATGGGGGGAATGGAGGAGCCTTCTTCAGGTAGGTGGGGAGTGACTGGTATAGTCCTGGTGCTCTCAGATGTAACAGGAGTAACCCCAGCTGGTGAGGGCTTCTGGATGTTCCTTCTCCACTTGATGAACAAAGTGGGATCCATTTTCTTGCTTGCATTTATAGAAGTTGAAACTGTTCCCAACAGTTTGGGATATTTCTCTCTCAGAAATATCCCAATTACCCTTCCAAGGGTTACCTCTTTCTTTGAATTCTTCTTCCTTATCAGATCAAACACTATTCTAGCCCAATTAATCTCTTTCTTATTAACAATGGCACACATTAAGGCAAACTGTTGCCTGGTAATGTTGTCATGAGTAGAGTGCTTACCCAACAACACTTTTCCAACCAGTTCTGCTAAGAACTTAATCCTCATCGAGAAATTTACTTTCAATAACTTTGAAGGAATGCCTTCAGCATGACCGAGCTCGACGAGCATCCTTCCATACTCTTGAGTATCTTGATCATACTCTTCTTGTCCATTTATTAATCCAAAAATATCAGTTAGAACAGCAGGAGTCAGAATTACCTCCTCGCCGTTGATTATCTCGGTCATGGATTCGTCACTGGACGACGAAGTGTAGACCCATTCTTTGATCTCAGGCATGTTTATCTTAATCCTTGTGGACATCAGCTTCTCTAGACCTTGATCCTTGCACAGTTGGAGTATTTCTATAATCTTGGCATCGCAAGCGCTAAACAAATCGAAATCCACACTGAACCCGGCATCAAACTTCATTACAGACAGCAGGGCTGGAGAAATCGCCATCGATTTGGTCAGAGAAGATGAGAGAAACGAAGAGCAGAAAGCGCGGGGAAGAGCTCAAGTCAAACCTTATAAGCAGGAATGAGGAATACGAAAAGACGAGCTCTGTCGACTATAAAAAGAACGATCTATTAACCTAGGTCGACCATCAGTTTTTATTAAAACTACAATCGTCGACCTATTTTAACAGATACTAGAGACGATAGTCGAACGGTCGTTCGACGATCGTTTCCTGAAGCAGAGTAGTCGAGCAATCGTTCGACTATTTCTGTCTTCAAAAGCAAATGAGTCGGCGTCAACCATAGGTCGACGATAGGCTCAACCTGTTCGACTATCGTCGAACGTCGTTCGACGATCTTCAAACAGATTTCAACAAGGAAGAAGTCACACTTAGTCTTTTCCATTTATCATGCCTAGTTGATGCAAAAAGAACAGATGCTTCTGTTCATCTAAGGGCTTGGTGAAAATATCACCTCTCTGAAGGTCAGTGGATATGAACTCAAGACTGATTTTGTTCTTTTCCACACAATCTCTTAGAAAATGATGTCTGATCTCAATGTGCTTGGTCCTAGAGTTTTGTGCAATGGAGATAGCACTGGTACTGTCACACATTATTTTTGTGTTCTTGTGTGTGTACCCATAATACAAAAGTTGGTTTTGAATCCACAGGATCTGTGAACAACAACTAGCAGCTGCTATATATTCAGCCTCTGCAGTTGAAGTTGAGACAGAAGCCTGTTTCTTACAGAACCAAGATACTTATCTCTCTCCCAGGAACTGACATGTTCCTGAGGTACTTTTCCTATCAACTCTACAACCAGTATAGTCAGAATCAAAGTATCCAATTAACTCAAATTCTGATTCAGCTGGGTACCACAGTCCTAAATTTGGACATCCCTTCAGGTATCTCAAAATTCTCTTGAGGATAATCAAATGAGATTCCTTGGGGTTGACCTGGAATCTAGCACATAGGCATATGGCAAACATTATATCTGGTCTACTTGCAGTTAAATACAACAGGGAACTAACAATGTCCCTATAGTTTTTCTGATCAACTGGCTTACCCTGATCATCAGAATTTATAACTGCATTAGTAGCCATGGGTGTATGCATTGCTGAAGCATCAGCCATCCCAAACTTCTTTACCAATTCCTTGGCATATTTGGATTGGGAGATGAAGATGCCATCAGCATCTTGCTTTACTTGGAGACCAAGAAAGTAAGACAGCTCACCCATACTACTCATCTCAAACTTAGAGTGCATCGGGTCAGAGAACCTTTTGCAAAGTTTGGGATCAGTGGAGCCAAAAATAATATCATCCACATAAACTTGAACTAACAGGATTGTGTCCTTGTGATGCTTAACAAATAGGGTTCTATCAACTACTCCCCTAACAAAGTTGTGCTCTAACAGGAAACTAGCTAGAGTCTCATACCAGGCTCTGGGTGCTTGCTTAAGTCCATAAAGAGCTTTTTGCAACTTATAAACAAATGAGGGTTGAGTTGAAGAAACAAACCTAGGAGGTTGTTCAACAAACACCTCTTCCTTTAGCTCACCATTTAGGAATGCACTCTTGACATCCATCTGAAAAACCTTAAACTTCATATAGGCTGCATAGGCTAGAAAGATCCTTATTGCCTCTAGCCTTACAATAGGGGCAAAGGTTTGGTCATAGTCTATACCTTCCTCCTGTCTGTAGCCCTGAGCTACAAGCCTAGCTTTGTTCCTTATAATTATTCCTTGGGCATCCAACTTGTTTCTGAACACCCACTTGGTGACTATGATCAGTTGGCCTTTTGGTCTTGGAACAAAAGTCCATACTTTACATCTTTCAAATTGATTGAGCTCCTCTTGCATAGCAATGATCCAGTGGGGATCTAGCTCAGCATCTTTTATGGTGAGGGGCTCAATCTGTAAAAGTAAACAAGCATACATCATATCCTGTCTTAATTGATGTCTTGTTTGCATACCAGCTGATATATCACCAATCACTTGAGATGTAGGATGATCTCTAAGTGTGACAATATCAGCAGGTGGGATGTGATCTTCAACCACAGTTTGGATTAATTCCGCTTGTGGAATAGGATTAACTGTTGGTGGTACAGCAACTGCTTCCACAGAGTCTCCATCACTGTCTTAATCAATGATATGAAGAGTTGAAAGAGGGAGAATCTCTTAAGTGACATCTTCGCATGACTCAGGTACCTGTAATGAGCTTAAGGAAGGATAAGTTTCCTTATCCTTGTAAAACATCTTTGACTCATCAAAGGAAACATGTACAGACTCCTCTATTTTTAAAGTTGATTTATTAAACACCCTATAAGCTTTCCTTACTTGGGAATATCCAAGAAAAATTCCCATTGAAGCTTTTGCTTCAAACTTTCTAAGGTATTCTTTGTTGTTATTGTGAGTATACACTACACAACCAAAGACTCTAAAATAATTAATTTTAGGTTTCTTTTCTTTAAGAAACTCATAAGGAGTTTTACTCTTAAGCTTGTGTATAAGACATCTGTTCAGAACATAATTAGCTGTGCTAACAGCTTCTGCCCAATAAGAGAGAGGCCTGTTAGTATCTGCCAACAATGTTCCTGCAACTTCAATTAGGGTTCTATTTTTCCTTTCCACTACCCCATTTTGTTGGGGAGTTCTAGGAGCAGAGAAGCTATGTTTGATACCTTCTTTTTCACAGAATTCTTGCATGAGAAGAGACTCAAACTCAGTACCATGATCACTTCTGATCAAGGCAACATGAGTAGAATACTCAGTCTGCACACATAGCAGAAAGTCTGTAAGTACTTTGAAGTTATCAGCCTTTGTTCTCAAAAATAACACCCAAGTGAACCTAGAGAAATCATCTACAATCACTAAAGTGTAAAACTTCCCTCCTAGACTCTGTACATTTATTGGGCCAAAAAGGTCCAAATGTAATAAATACAGGATTCTAGGTGAATCACTTTTATTTACAGATTTAAAGGAATTTTTGGTTTGCTTGCCTAATTGACAAGCCTTGCATAGGCTTTCCTTCTTGTAGGGGCAAGAAGGTAAACCTCTAACAAGGTTGTATTTAGATAACCTAGATATGTTCTTGAGGTTAACATGACTAAGCCTCCTATGCCATAAGGTGTTATTATTTGTTACTTCATTAAACAGGCAGATTTCAGATTGAGTTGAATTAAAATCTACTAAATAAACATTACCCTGTCTAATGCCTACTAACACTACATTACTATTTAAAGTAATATTGCAACAAGTGTCAGTGAATGATACCTGATAACCTGCATCACATAACTAGCTTACTGAGATTAGGTTGTGCTTCTGCCTAGTTACATATGTAACCCTTTTGAAAGTTACTGCTCCAATGGTAAACCTACCGTATCCTTCTGTTTGACCACAGCTGGAATTCCCAAAGATCACCTTTGGTCTAAGCTTAGCCTTGAAACTTGACAGATTTTCTTTGTTTCCTGTCATATGTTTGGAACAGCCACTATCCAAATACCATTTGTCTTTAGTAATTGGATAGGTCTTCACCTGTAAATTAAATAGTTAGACATTGTGGACCCAGACAACCTTGGGTCTATTATTCTTTACATAATGAAAGTGTAACACCCCAAAAATCTCAAAATATGATTGTACACAATTTTGGGTTGGAGGCTGTTAGACACGGCATGGGACACGGGCGTGTCCCAGGGCGTGTCGGGTGTACACGGCCTGGGACACGGGCGTGTCCCAGGGCGTGTTCAGGCTGGTCGACGTTTGAGAGTCGACGATCGTCGAGCCTGGGACACGGCCTTCGACACGGGCGTGTCCCAGGGCGTGTTCGAATTAATTTTCGAAATTGACCTATTCAAGTCAGAGCCGGACACGGCCTTGAACACGGCCTTGAACACGGGCGTGTGAGGCTGGACACGGGCGTGTCAGCTGCCGTGTTCCGACCCGTGTACTGGTTTTGGAAATCGGTGAGTACCGTGTAACAGGAGACACGGGCGTGTCTCATGACTGACACGGGCGTGTCAGGTTCGACACGGGCGTGTCGATGCCCGTGTTCTCGAATATTTCAGTCGGTGCGACTGCCGCGTGTGCCGCTTAAGGGTACACGGCCTGTGACACGGGCGTGTCACAGGCCGTGTCGGCCAAATTTCAGGGGAATTTTCAGTAGATCGTGGCCCTTCATTTTCTTTAAATAAAATCCTATGGCTGGAGTTCATTCCTGGGCTGATAAGGCCGGGAAAAGGGGGAGAAGCTCATTCTTCTTTTCATCTTCTCTTTCTAAAGTAAGAGAGAGGTGAGAGCAAGGAGGAAGAAGAGGAAGTGGAGTCCGGCTGCCGGTGGTGCTACGGTGGTCCAAATTGCGAGCCGAGTTCGGATTTGCGAAGGCAACGCTGCTGCGAAAGCTTTCATCCGTCTCAAATTTCTCTCCATGGCTCCGAAGCGAACGCCAAGGGTAACGATTTCCTGCTTGGACATGTGAAGTCCTTAATTCCTGCATTGCATAGGGAAAACCCTTCCCGCGAGTGTGCGGTGGGTTGTGGCGTCCCTTGGGGTAGATATGTGAAGTCCCCCTTGTTAGAGTCCGGAATTGGAGTACGGATCTAGGCATGCTGTGTGAAGCCCATCTGGACATGGTCTGGATTGGTGATGCTTGGTTGCATATCGGAGAAGACTCCGTGATGATTGCTTGTATGCATGATGGATAAAAGTACTGGAGGAAGTCCAGGAAATTATGAGAGTTGGACTCTCTTGTAGCCGTGAGTGCTACTTTGTGGAAGGTTGAGCCGTGAGGCTGCAACTAGGAAATGGTGGAACGGGCAAGGTGAAACTGTACCCGCGTCAGTCCAGGCGTGAGTCTGACGATGTGAGCAACGGGAAAGGTGGATCTGTACCCGCGTTATGGTTGTCTAACCTTGGGTGCTTAAGACCCTGTTAGGATCACATAGCGAGAGTCGACGGCCGGTGAGCCGATCAGGCTAGAATGCTCATAGTGCGCCGTTATGTCTGGGACCTCTGAACGGTGTGAATGTGCCCTGAGTGCACGGAGCGTCGGGCCGTCGAGCCGACGTTTGTGATATGTGACTGTGCGGGCGTGCACGTCTTGCTTGAATGGCTATATATATCATGTTGGATGAATGCTTTGCAGGGATGGAATTCCGCTGCCCCGTGCCAGGGGCAGGGTCGTTATAATTGGTCAGCTGAATGCTGACCGTTGCCCTGTTTTGCCACCGTTTGGTGGATTGGTTCTTACAGGTGCTGGAGGAGCTGGTCCGAGCGGGACTTAGCGGGCTGAAGCCCAAAGCTGTATTGCTGCCCTCGAAGGCATTGTTTTGTTTCTTTTCTTCATGTGTGGCCGGCCTGCGTGCCGATGTATGTAAACCACACTCTTGTTAAGAGAAACTGTTGTAAGGCCTTAAGGCCAGACTCTTTTGATGTATACTTACATTCCTATGTTAGTGGACAATGTTGTTTTATCTTGAGTTCATTAATTCAACCGTGAAGCTTCCGCTAGAATGCTCTGTGTTAGGATGCGTTGGTTATGATATTATTTAGTAGCGTCTCCGCCTGTTTGTGGAATATGGTGTGGGGCCCCGGCCGGACCCTCTATTATATTCTTCTTGACGGGTAGAGATGTTACAATTTGGTATCAGCTTGTTGGTCGATCTCTTCCGAATTCGCGGACGAATTCTTTTGAGAGGGGGCGAGCACGTGTCAGTGCCGTCGTTATAACACTTCATATGAACTCAAGATTGTCCACTTAGGAATGTAAATACACTTGTTTGGTGAACTTGTGTATTCTTTTGTATGATTGCCGTTTGTATTGGTCGTTAACCTGTGTAATGTACACATATAGGTGACCAGAAGTGTTGCGGGGCAATCCGAACCACAACGTTCTGTTGAGAGTGCGGCACCAGCCGAGGTGCCCACAACTCCTCCATCCGCTGAAACAGTCCGTCTCATTACGGAAACGGTACTTGCGGTGATGAATGCTCAGCAAGCGGGGCAAGCACGTCCTGCAGTGGTGCCAACGCAAGCTGGGGTACGGCAAGAACCGATAGAAGCCGAAGTTGATCCGCGGGTAGCAGATCAACAATGGAAGCAATTCTTGAGCTTTAACCCTCCGCAGTTTCATGGGGCGGGTACACCGGCCCAAGCAGAGGATTGGCTTGCAAGAATCAAGAGGATTATGAGGGCTATCAGGGTTGAGGAGGAACAGAAAGTGATGTTAGCCACTTTCCTACTGGAAGGAGAGGCGCGATTGTGGTGGGATGAGATTGAACTGCATCACTTGGCCGGCAGGCAATTGGCAGAAATTACAATGGAAGAATTTTCTCGGTTGTTCTTAGCACAACATCTACCGATGCAGCAAAGGATATCAATGGAAATGGAGTTCCAACGGTTAGCACAGGGAGATCGAAGTGTGGATGACTACCTGCATGAGTTCACCCGGTTGGGAAGATATGCGGGCTCGATCTTCGCCGAAGAAGAGCGTAAGACTAGTCGGTTTTATGCGGGACTGCGAGATGAGCTAAGGTATTTGCTCTCGAGTTCTGTGAGTCAGGGATTCCAAGCCTTAGTCTGTACGGCTCGTTCTTTGGAGACGGATATGAAACGGGGGCAAGCAAAAGGAAACTTGGCGGTTGTGAAGCCGGAGTTTAAGCCGCCGCGTCCGGACAAGTTTGGCTACCGTAGGAGGTGGAATAAGAAGTCTAAGTCTTCTGGGCAAGCTCCTTCTACGACTGTGACAGACACATCTGGGAATGGATCTCGTGCTTGTTATACGTGCGGGAAGGTTGGACACTTCGCACGTGAATGCCGATTTGGTCCTTCAAAGGGTGATAAGAAGACGGGAGCGTCTTATGCGGAGAAGGGGAAGACTGTGGTGGAGTCTTCTGCCTCGCACGCGCAGCCCAGGGTCTTCAACCTTGGACAACAAGAGGCGATCAAGCAGGCAGATGTCGTCACAGGTGCGCGTAGATTTTTATATGCTTGTTTTGTTGTGCTGTGCTTGTTTTAATTGTAATGTTATAGGGTTTGTCCTTATACGAGAGTATCCGGCGCGAGCACTGTTCGACACAGGTGCTTCACATTCGTTTCTGTCTGAGGATTTTGTCTTGCGTGTCGGGGTGCCTATCCGGACCAAGACAGACAGTGTAAAGGTGTTGTTGCCTAACGGATGTTTGATGTGCGCGGATCGATCTTGCGGTCTTGAGGTCAAGATAGGAAGTCGGGAGTTCAAAGTGGAAACACTAGTATTGCCGATCAAAGAGTTTGATATAATCTTTGGTATGGACTGGCTTTCAGAGCAGCGTGCCTGTATTGATTGCACTTCAAAAGAGGTCACACTTGGGCAAAATACCGAACAAGAGACCAAGTTCATTGGTATGCAAGGGATGAGTGGGATGTTGTTATCCGCTCTCCAAGTTGTTAAGGCAGTTCGGAAGGGTGCGGAGTTGTTCTTCACACTCATAGAGGCGGTGGCGCCGAAGGCCAGTGTGAGTGAAGTGCCGATTGTGTCGGAGTATGCAGATGTGTTTCCAAAGGACCTTCCAGGGTTACCTCCCCAAAGGGAAATCGACTTCGCTATCGAGCTGGTGCCGGGTGCAAAACCCGTGGCCCGTTCGCCGTATCGGGTAGCGCCAAAAGAAATGGCTGAACTGAAAGTTCAGTTGCAAGAGTTGTTGGAGCAGGGTTATATACGCCCAAGTATGTCACCTTGGAGCGCACCTGTTCTTTTTGTGAAAAAGAAAGACGGTGGTTTGCGACTATGTATTGATTATCGCGAACTGAACAAGCTGACGGAGAAAAACAAGTATCCAATTCCTCGGATCGATGACTTGTTCGATCAGCTAGCGGGCTCGACCGTCTATTCGAAGTTGGATTTGAAGTCCGGGTATTACCAGTTGCGGATTAGGGAAGGTGACATTCCCAAGACAGCGTTTGGCACACGCTATGGTCATTATGAGTTCACAGTGATGCCGTTCGGCTTGTGTAATGCGCCTTCGGTATTCATGGATCTCATGCATCGTACGTTCCGCGAATACCTGGATCTATTTGTGATTGTGTTTATTGATGATATTCTGGTATATTCACAATCGGAGGAAGATCATGCAAACCATTTGCGATTAGTATTGCATACCTTGCGAAGGAATAAGCTGTATGCCAAGTTCTCAAAGTGTGAGTTCTGGCTCTCGTCGGTGGCTTTTCTAGGCCATGTGGTAAGTGGAGAGGGCATAGCGGTGGATCCGGCTAAGATAAGTGCCATTCGGGATTGGCCAGTGTTATCTTCAGTGGCCGAAGTCAGGAGTTTCCTTGGACTGGCGGGCTACTATAGGAGGTTCGTGGGGAACTTCTCCCGGATTGCTTTGCCTCTGACTACGTTGACGAGAAAGGATCAGAAGTTCGTTTGGACGCCGGAGTGCGCACGAGCTTTTGAGGAGCTGAAGAATCGTTTGACCACGGCGCCCGTGTTGACGTCGCCATGTGGTACAGACGGATTTGAAATATATAGCGATGCGTCAGGAAGCGGCTTAGGCTGCGTTCTCCTGCAGTTTGGCAAGGTGATCGCTTATGGTTCACGTCAATTGAAAGTGCATGAGCGTAATTACCCCGTCCATGATTTGGAGTTGGCGGCGGTGATCTTTTCGCTAAAATTATGGCGGCATTATCTATATGGCGTGAAAGTAGACATTTATACCGATCATAAAAGTTTAAAGTATCTGCTCGATCAAAAGGAGTTGAATATGCGACAAAGGAGGTGGATGGAATTCCTTGGGGATTTTACATTCGATATTCATTATGTTCCCGGAAAGGGAAATGTGGTCGCTGATGCCTTGAGTCGTCGGACTCCAGTACGGGCAAATTGGTTGCAGATACATGATGAGCGGTTAATCCAGGAGTTGGAAGCCTTGGAGATATCTTGTGTGGAAAGAGATTCTTCGACTGTTGCATGCGTGAGCTGGTTGGAGGTTCAGTGTGACCTTGCTGACAGAGTTCGGCGGGCAACGGAGTTGGATGAAAGTCTCCAATGCTATGCAAAGGAAGGATCTGGTGATCAGTTCTCCTGGGATGATGGCTTATTACGGAAGGATGGCCGATTGTGCGTCCCTAGTGCGGGTAAATTGCGGGAAGAACTGCTATATGAAGCACATTTTGCAAAGTATTCAATTCACCCTGGGAGCACAAAAATGTACAAGGACATGAAGAAACTGTTCTGGTGGCCTGGTTTAAAGAAGGACATAGCCGCGTATGTGGCTAAATGTCGCACTTGTGCTTTGGTAAAGGCAGAATGTCAACGGCCGAGTGGTTTCCTGAAGTCGTTGCCGGTTCCGCAATGGAAGTTTGAGGATATTTCTATGGATTTCGTGCACGGATTGCCGAGATCTCAGCGTGGCCATGACTCAATCTGGGTGATTGTAGACCGGTTGACAAAGGTGGCTCATTTTATACCAAACAAGCGGGACGATTCAGTGGAAACGTTGGCAAAGCTCTATGTGGAGCAGATAGTTCGATTGCACGGTGTTCCCCGGAGCATCGTAAGTGACCGAGATGGGCGCTTTACTTCAAAGGATTGGAGATTAGTTCATCAGATGTTGGGCACGAAGTTAGCATTCAGTACGGCCTTTCACCCGCAAACGGATGGCCAAACTGAACGAACCAACAGAACGATGGAGGATATGCTCCGTATGTGCGCCCTGGACTTTGGTAAGAAGTGGGAAGAACATCTTATTATGGTGGAGTTTGCCTATAATAATAGCTATCAAGCGAGTATAGGCATGGCCCCATTTGAAGCGCTGTATGGTCGCAAGTGTCGTACACCGCTAGCTTGGGCAGAAACTGGCGAGACTAAACTTTTAGGCAAAAAGGAAGTCGAGGATGCTACCTCAACAATACGCTCTATTCGAGAGAGGCTCTTAATAGCCCAAGATCGGCAGGCCAAGTATTACAATGCTAAGCACCGGAACGTGGAGTTCGCGGTGGGTGACTGGGTCTATTTAAAGATTAAGCCCTTCAAAGGCGTATCTCGGATTCGGCGATTGAAAAAGCTAAGTCCGCGCTACCTTGGTCCGTTTGAAGTAGTGGATCGAATTGGGGAAGCCGCCTATCGACTAGCTCTTTCATTGGAATTGAGTGGATTG
This sequence comes from Platanthera zijinensis, assembly GCA_039513925.1. Lineage (NCBI taxonomy): Eukaryota > Viridiplantae > Streptophyta > Magnoliopsida > Asparagales > Orchidaceae > Platanthera > Platanthera zijinensis. The sequence continues at coordinate 147,298,106 of CM077096.1, forward strand.
CATGACGTGTTTCACATCTCGGTGTTACGCAAAGCAGTCAAGGATCCAGCTCATATAGTTGAAAATGATCGAGTGCCAGTTGAGTATGGGCTAACGACAAAGGTGAAGCCTATACGAATAGAGGATCGAGCCGAGAAACAGTTGCGGAACAAGGTAATCGGGATGGTCAAAGTCCGGTGGGACAATTGTGGCCGAGAAGAGCTAACATGGGAGCGCGAGCAGACCATGCGAGCCGAGTTTCCCGAGTTATTTTCGTAACTTGTTCACTCGTTGTATATGTAATAAAAAACCCATAAGTGTTTTGTTATTTTTCTCCCTATTGTCTTCAAATTTCGGGACGAAATTTTATTAAGGGGGGGAGGATTGTAACACCCCAAAAATCTCAAAATATGATTGTACACAATTTTGGGTTGGAGGCTGTTAGACACGGCATGGGACACGGGCGTGTCCCAGGGCGTGTCGGGTGTACACGGCCTGGGACACGGGCGTGTCCCAGGGCGTGTTCAGGCTGGTCGACGTTTGAGAGTCGACGATCGTCGAGCCTGGGACACGTCCTTCGACACGGGCGTGTCCCAGGGCGTGTTCGAATTAATTTTCGAAATTGACCTATTCAAGTCAGAGCCGGACACGGCCTTGAACACGGCCTTGAACACGGGCGTGTGAGGCTGGACACGGGCGTGTCAGCTGCCGTGTTCCGACCCGTGTACTGGTTTTGGAAATCGGTGAGTACCGTGTAACAGGAGACACGGGCGTGTCTTATGACTGACACGGGCGTGTCAGGTTCGACACGGGCGTGTCGATGCCCGTGTTCTCGAATATTTCAGTCGGTGCGACTGCCGCGTGTGCCGCTTAAGGGTACACGGCCTGTGACACGGGCGTGTCACAGGCCGTGTCGGCCAAATTTCAGGGGAATTTTCAGTAGATCGTGGCCCTTCATTTTCTTTAAATAAAATCCTATGGCTGGAGTTCATTCCTGGGCTGATAAGGCCGGGAAAAGGGGGGGAGAAGCTCATTCTTCTTTTCATCTTCTCTTTCTAAAGTAAGAGAGAGGTGAGAGCAAGGAGGAAGAAGAGGAAGTGGAGTCCGGCTGCCGGTGGTGCTACGGTGGTCCAAATTGCGAGCCGAGTTCGGATTTGCGAAGGCAACGCTGCTGCGAAAGCTTTCATCCGTCTCAAATTTCTCTCCATGGCTCCGAAGCGAACGCCAAGGGTAACGATTTCCTGCTTGGACATGTGAAGTCCTTAATTCCTGCATTGCATAGGGAAAACCCTTCCCCGCGAGTGTGCGGTGGGTTGTGGCGTCCCTTGGGGTAGATATGTGAAGTCCCCCTTGTTAGAGTCCGGAATTGGAGTACGGATCTAGGCATGCTGTGTGAAGCCCATCTGGACATGGTCTGGATTGGTGATGCTTGGTTGCATATCGGAGAAGACTCCGTGATGATTGCTTGTATGCATGATGGATAAAAGTACTGGAGGAAGTCCAGGAAATTATGAGAGTTGGACTCTCTTGTAGCCGTGAGTGCTACTTTGTGGAAGGTTGAGCCGTGAGGCTGCAACTAGGAAATGGTGGAACGGGCAAGGTGAAACTGTACCCGCGTCAGTCCAGGCGTGAGTCTGACGATGTGAGCAACGGGAAAGGTGGATCTGTACCCGCGTTATGGTTGTCTAACCTTGGGTGCTTAAGACCCTGTTAGGATCACATAGCGAGAGTCGACGGCCGGTGAGCCGATCAGGCTAGAATGCTCATAGTGCGCCGTTATGTCTGGGACCTCTGAACGGTGTGAATGTGCCCTGAGTGCACGGAGCGTCGGGCCGTCGAGCCGACGTTTGTGATATGTGACTGTGCGGGCGTGCACGTCTTGCTTGAATGGCTATATATATCATGTTGGATGAATGCTTTGCAGGGATGGAATTCCGCTGCCCCGTGCCAAGGGCAGGGTCGTTATAATTGGTCAGCTGAATGCTGACCGTTGCCCTGTTTTGCCACCGTTTGGTGGATTGGTTCTTACAGGTGCTGGAGGAGCTGGTCCGAGCGGGACTTAGCGGGCTGAAGCCCAAAGCTGCATTGCTGCCCTCGAAGGCATTGTTTTGTTTCTTTTCTTCATGTGTGGCCGGCCTGCGTGCCGATGTATGTAAACCACACTCTTGTTAAGAGAAACTGTTGTAAGGCCTTAAGGCCAGACTCTTTTGATGTATACTTACATTCCTATGTTAGTGGACAATGTTGTTTTATCTTGAGTTCATTAATTCAACCGTGAAGCTTCCGCTAGAATGCTCTGTGTTAGGATGCGTTGGTTATGATATTATTTAGTAGCGTCTCCGCCTGTTTGTGGAATATGGTGTGGGGCCCCGGCCGGACCCTCTATTATATTCTTCTTGACGGGTAGAGATGTTACAGAAAGCTTGAAATAAAAGAATAAGTAGGCTGAGGTTTATATCCTAAGGGATAGGATCTCCTAGGTAGAATACTCCATGCAGTTGATGGGTCAATAAACCTAGTGTTTCTATTTACATTAGGATTTCTAAGGTTCAGGTGATTATTTTGAAAATCATATTGAGATCGTCGATCAGCATTCGACGATCGATGCTCAGATCATCGAGCATCGTTCGACCATTGAGCCTTCAATCGTCGAGAATAGTTCGACGCTTTTTGTAGCTCTTTAAATTTTTGTTTTCTCTTTTCTCTCTTAGCCTTATTTAAAGCTTTGTAAACTTGATTTACTTGCTCAGTATTCTTTATTCCATCAGCTGAAATAAAGTTTACTAGAGTTGAAAGATGGTTTTTGAGAACCAAGGGGGTTCACTTAGTGAAGCTCCTAAGCCTAGTTTGTTATTACCTGTCCTAGTGTTTGACATGCTAGTAATTTCTAGTAGCTTAAGACTTCTACCATTTAAAGATTCTTCTAATCTTTTAGATTTTGCTAGTTCAGTTTTAAGAAATTTGATTTCTTCAGAGGACCTAGTGAGTTCAGCTTCTAGCCTAGCATTTTCACTAGATATGGATTCTGATTCAGCTATCCTATTTCTCAGCTCCTTAATTTCCTTTTCTGAACTAATTAAATCTAAACAAAGAGATTTAAATTCAAATTGAAATTCAGCAGAAGTAAAATCATAAGAAGATAATATCTGATCTTCAGTAGGCATTTCTTCTTCATCAGAACTCTCTACAGCTGAATGATTGCTGCAGGCATCAATTACCATTAGGCAAATTTCTTTTGCCTTCTTCTCTTCCTCATCTTCACTGGAGCTTGAGGGGGAAGATTCCTCATCTGAATCACTCCAGGTTTCAGCAACAAATCCTTTCTCCTTCTCCTTGTTTTTGTAGGAGGAGGACTTGGAATGCTTCTTCTAATGTTCTTTTTCTTTTCTCTTATCCTTATTCTTTTCCTCTGCACACTCAGGTAGAATGTGTCCAGGTTTCCTGCAGCCATAACAGATAATTTTTTTAGCAGGTGATCTGTCATACCTTGGTTTGTCTTCATATCTTGAAGATTTCTTTCTAAATTACTTTCTTCCCATCTTGAGAAACCTTTTGGCAAAGAGTGCCATCAACTCCTCATTTGATTGGCTTCCTTCAGAAGCATCAACAGCTTTTAGAGTAAGGGTTTGCTCTTTCCTTGTTGGAGTAGTGGCTTTGGCTTCAGCTTCAGCTTCCCTGGTCTTTAGTACTTGCTCAAAGGATTTGAGTTTGCTAAGGAGTGCTTCAGTTGAGATCTCAGTTGTACTTCTAGCCTCTTTGATGGGCCAGATCCTGAGATCCCATGTGTTGGGGAAGCACATCAGTATCTTGTCATTGACCTCTGTTAATGTTATCTCCTTATCAAGGGTTCTCAGCTCATTGATGATGGAGCTGAGCCTGGTGTACATTCCCTCAACTGATTCAGCTTCAGTCTTCTTGAAGTTTTTATATTGAGATATAAGGTTGGACCTTCTGTCATTCCTTTCATCAGCTGAACAGGATACAATCTGGTTCAGTGAGTACCACATGGCTTTTGCAGAAGTGCAATCATTCACTTTCTGGAAGGTTTCATCAGACATGGTCTGAGCCAGAATGTTCATAGCTTTTGCATCGGCTATCTTTGCTTTCTTGTAAGTATCATTGTAATCTGGAGATGGCATTGCACTCAGATTTGTTGAAGTTATAGCAGTAATTGCAGCAGGTGGTGTTGGTGGTCCTGTCAAAATAGAAGAAAAAATATCTTCATCAATAGAATTCATATATAACTTTATTCTTGCCTTCCAGATGCTGAACTTAGCTAAGTTGCAAACTGGAGGTCTGGTGCTAGAATAATCCTTGTACTGGTCCATGAAGTGAATATCTATAAACTTGGTATCTATCAAGATCTTGTGACTCAGGTGTTAGCCTGTACAGTCAGTCAACCTCCCTCTGATACCAATTGAAAGTGAGGATAGAACAACTCTAGAGGGGGGGTGAATAGAGTATTCAAAAATTATGACAATCTACTCAACTCCCTTAGAGTTAATTTGCGGAATGAGTTTATAGAAGTTTGGAACCCTAGAGCCTAACACAAAGTGAGGTGCACAAGAGAAAGCTAACTGTAATTACAGTTTCAGCTTAAGTCCTAACATAGCAACTAACAATCCTAGTTAGTTCTACTCACAGCCACAGTGCAATAATTAAAGTAAGCAACACAGACAACACAAGAGGTTTATAGTGGTTCCCTCTAAATAGGTACATCCACTCTTCTACCACTCTGGCAGGAATCCACTACAGGTTTTTATTTAGGTGCCCTGCCACAAACTGATCTGGTTCAGGTAGATCAAGTAGACCCTTTGAGCTTTTGATCAGGAGCTCAAAATCCAACATAGGTTTTTACTAAGGTGCCCTGCCACCAAGGTTCACTTTTGAAGGGAGTAATAACCCTTTGTACAGGAGGGTGAGAGAGTTAGAATGTCTTCTCTATTATAAAACAAGATTAGAGAAGCTAGTGGATTGCACAGAGCTAGAAAGTTCTAAGGAATCAAGGCTCCCCCTGGCTTAGAGAATATCCAGGAAGAAGCCTTGCTTCAGGGTGCAGGATCTCTTCTGAACTCTTGACAAATATAATCTGTTGTCTTGAATTTATTGAAGGAACAGCTTTGAAGAAGACTCTTGATGTAGAATGGTTGTTCTTCTTCAATCAGCTTTTCTTTCTTCTTCTTCTTCTTGAGGCTCTGAGTGTGAATGTTCCTGGAAGCAGGATGAACTCAGGATTGAAGAAGAATGCTGAAGAAAGTAGTCCTTCTCAGTTTGAATGGAAATTGATCTGAGAGATGTATCTTCTTCTTGTTATGAATTTGTATTTCAATGTCTGTCTGAGAACTAACAACTAATAATAATAATGATAATATATATTTTACTTCTTTCAAAAGAGCTCTTTATATATCAGCCTTTGTAACGGCCTTAATTCTTTGTCTTCTTCTGAGATCTGCAAACTGGGCTGCAAATAACATAGTACAAAATATATCCTACAGAAAGACATCCTATAAAGGGATAAAGCTTTCTAAGAAGCTGCATATCCAATCTGATAAAAGAAGAACTAGAGAAAGTCACATCAGAACAAACTCTTTATGGCCAGAGAAGACTTTTGAGTCTAACGGCTATAAAGGACAGCATGGCAGATAAAGCAGAAAGATATTTCAACTAATAAGACAAAAGACTTTGTCTGACAGAACTTGACTTATGCACAAAGGATGGGGCAAAGATTGCCTTGAGATGTAAGCATAAAATCAATGAAATAATCTTTAATAAAATATCCCAAATAAATAGGAAATAAATCACAGAACAGAAGGAGTACAAAATTACTAAAGGCAGACAAAAGATCGTCGAACGATCCGCAGAGATCGTCGAACGAACCACAGAGATCGTCGAACTAAGCATAGAGATCGACGAACGAAATACACAGCAGATAGTCGAGCTATCAGAACAGATAGACGAACTATCACAGCAGATAGTCGAACTATCAGAACAGATAGTCGAGCTATCAAATAGTTGAACTATCAAGGTAGATAGTCGAACTATCAAGCAGAATAGATAGCCAAACTATCAAACAGATAGTCGAGCTATCAAATAGTTGAACTATCAAAGCAGATAGTCGAACTATCAAACAAACTGTCTGGACGAAAGAAGTTGAGCAGGGTTCGACGATCGACGAGGCAGAGACCACAGATGGTCGAGCTAACAAGAGTTGAACTAACTCAAAGATAGACGATCTGCTGACTGACTATAGTCGACCAACTGATAGAAGATCGTCGAACAGTTGATAGACGATAGTCGAGCGCCGTTCGACTATAGTCGAACCAAAAACAACTTAGCCAGATTTCCACTGGATAAGTGACAACTCTACAACTGAGGAAATCTAACCTAACAACTAACCTTTAACCATAGATAAATCTTGGGTCAAGAAACTAATTGAGAAGACTTAACACAAATCCAAACTAGGGTACCAACATGCTATTTGGCATGAGAGACTAGGGCACGTAGGGATGGACAAGCTGAAAGCTATGATGATGAGAAGCCTTGTGAAAGGCTTGCCAAAGTTGTCATCTTACAGAGATGACCATGTTTGCGCAGGATGTCAGTTCAGAAAGGCTCATCGCCTTCCATTTGACAAGTCTCAGACAAGGAGCAAGGCACCTTTGGAGTGCATCCATGGTGATTTGATGGGGCCAACTGCTACTACTAGTCTTGGAGGCAGCAGATACATACTAGTGCTGATTGATGACTACTCAAGAAACACTTGGGTGTATTTCATAAAGGAGAAGTCAGCTGCTTTCCAATTGTTTGTGGAGTTTAAGGATCTGGTGGAAGGCCGGCTTGGCCTGCGAATCAAGAAGTTTAGATCAGACAACGGTGGTGAGTTTGTATCATCCAAATTTTCTAACTTCTGCAGGAAGTACGGGATCCAGATAGATTACTTGTGCTCATACTCCACAAAAAAATGGAGTTGCGGAGAGGAAGATCCGTCATTTGATGGAAACCTGCAAGTGTTGGCTTCATGCAAAGGGCATTCCCAGGTCCTTTTGGGCGGAAGGAATGGCCTGTGCAACTTATGTCATCAATCAGATGCCTCTGAGTCCGATCAACATGAAGTCTCCTTATGAGCTGATGTTCAAGGAGAAGCCTAGTATTGAACACCTTTGGGTGTTTGGATCAACTTGCTACGTTCACGTTCTGGATGCTCAGAGAACCAAACTTGATGCAAAGGCAAGGAATCTTGTCTTTGTAGGCTATGATGAGCGAAAGAATGGATGGAAGTGCATGGATCTGGCGACAAGGAAGTTCATTGTATCAAGAGACGTTGTCTTTAATGAACTGACGTCGTATGGAGGCAGCTCGTCTGTGGAGTTACCAGAGAGCAAGTTTTATGAAGGTCAGAAGGAGGCACTACTAGAAAAGTGAGTATTGGCTACACTTTTTTTGGCCAGGGACTAAAAATCGTGGCTAATAATTAAGTATTAGCCACGGATAAAAAATTCGTGGCAAAAAACTAAACCATTAGCCATGGCCTTGACAAAATCGTGGCTAAACAAATACTATTATATTGTTTTTTTTAATGTTTTTAATCTTATTTTATAATGTAAAACATTATATATTCTGATTGGAGGGGGAATGAGATCACGTTCTGAGATACAGAAAAAAAAAGAACCTGAAATCGGGAGCTGTTGGGGTTTGCCGCTAGGGTTTGCCGCCGAATCTCACTGTGCGAGAGTCGCTTGCCGCTCGAGTTTTTCGACACCCTCTCCCGGTCGATCGTGGACGACGACAGTGCTTCTCCGCCTAACGTGACTCCAGTGGAACATGTGCCCTTATTTCCGTCTAGTGTGACTCAACAGTCTCTGGTGGATCCCATGGTAGAGAGATTCTCCACATCGTCTTGAGTGACCTTGGGTAACGGCATTCTCTACTTTGGTGTGACTTCCTCTCTTTCTTTACGAGCTCTTTTTGTTGTAATCAGTGGATGAGGCCGGGTGTTTCCTTCGACGCATTGATCCTTTGGTATTTTTCAGAATTGCTAGAATTTTATTGCTCAGTTTTTTAGAGTTTCCTAAGGATTGTTCATTGTTATTGTGCCGCTTCTTGTTGGGAGTAGATCTGTCTCCTTTCCAAATCACTTTTTTAGTCCGCTTCTTTTTTTGTTTGTGTATGTGTATGTTTGTGTATGTGTATGTTTGTGTGTGTTTTTTGATTGTGTATTTGTGTATGTGTGTGTTTTTATTTTGTATGTGTGTTTTTTTATTGTGTGTGTTTTTTATTGTGTATGTGTATGTGTGTGTGTATTTGTGTGTGTGTGTGTGTGTGTGTGTGTGTGTGTTTTATTGTGTATGGATGTATATGTGATTTTTTTGTTTGTGTATATGTGTGTGGGTTTTTTGATTGTGTATGTGTGTGTGTGTTTTGATTGTGTATGTGTGCGTGTATATATATATATGTGTGTGTGTGTGTGTGTGTGTGTGTGTGTGTGTGTGTGTGTGTGTGTGTTTGATTGTTTATATGTACGTGTATTTGTGTGTGTTTTTTTATTTGTGTATATTCATGTTCTTCTAAATGATTGATCCAAGATACTTATAATTTATTTTACCTAGGTTTTTATTATCGATATATTGATGATTGCTAATGTTACTCTAAGTAAGATTGTGAATCATGTTACAATCCTTGTTCTGCTAATTCAAATCCATCTCTCTAAACAGATCTCTGGTGTGTGTGTGTGTGTGTGTGTGTATGTGTGTGTGTGTGTGTGTGTGTGTGTTTTATTGTGTATGCGTGTATATGTGATTTTTTTGTTTGTGCATGTGTGTGTGGGTTTTTTGATTGTGTATGTGTGTGTGTTTTTTGATTGTGTATATATGTGTGTGTGTGTGTGTGTGTGTGTGTGTGTGTGTGTGTGTGTGTGTGTGTGTGTGTGTGTGTGTGTGTTTGATTGTTTATATGTACGCGTATGTGTGTGTGTTTTTTTCTTTGTGTATATTCATGTTCTTCTAAATGATTGATCCAAGATACTTATAATTTATTTTGCCTAGGTTTTTATTATCGATATATTGATGATTGCTAATGTTACTCTAAGTAAGATTGTGAATCATGTTACAATCCTTGTTCTGCTAATTCAAATCCATCTCTCTAAACAGATCTCTGGTGTTCTAATTTTTAACTTATGAGTTTTCTCAGTGATTAGAATTATGTTAGTAGAAATTTATATTCACTTGTAGTTTGTGTACACGTGAGTGCATTTAATAGGGAGATTCAGATGTTATATATATTTAAGCGTCAATTTGGTTAGTTCTGAATTCAAAGTAAGTTTTATTGAAGGTGCTCTAATTTATAGAGACCTTGCATGGTCTTCCACCATGGAGTTTGTTGCCATGCATTCTTGCAAAAATAATCACAAATAGGTTATTAAATAGTAAATACACATGGCACTGCTTAAGTTCAACATTCAGTACAAGTGCACAGAAGGTAAAATAAACATATATTCAGTTGAAGCATGCGGATGGCCAACAACTAGTAAATGAAGTTATTCTTTCTTATGTGAATATGTGATACATACATCCTGGAACTCTAAACATCTCATGAGAAATGATGACAACTTGACATCCTATCTCCCTTCACTCCCCTGCATGTGGTGAGAGAAGGAACATACATTTCGACTGTAAGGAGAGTGCCGATCCAAACACCTTCAGGTCCTATGACCCAACATAGATTCCTGTACAACAAGAGGCAGAGCACCATGCCCACACTTGACAATAATGTTGGATGCAAAGACATAAATTAGAGGAATTGCGCCTTCAAATCATAAATTAATTAGTAATGTTATCAATTATTAATTCATATTAATTAGAATTATGTCTTAGACGTTTTTTTATGAATCTTCTTTAGTTTTGTTTTCTTATATAGCCTTCTCCTTTTAACTAATTCAGGCACAGATAAGGAAGGAAGAGCTGAGAAGGCTTCCTGAACAAACTATACTGGCAGAACTGCGTCGGATGGCTGAAGAAATGCAAGGAGTGAATCGGCATATCGAACAAACCGTAAGCATGTTTACCATGACTCCTCGATATTATTGCATATCTTCTAATTCAACATATGACCTCCTAATATCTAGAAGGTTTCAATATCTTTGAGATTTTATGTTAATGCAACTAAACTGCCCCGAAGACTATTTGAATCTTTCTGTTCAATCCACATTAATAAGTAGAACTTGTTACTCAAGTGAGGTTTACCTCCTTATTTTCTTTTAATGCTACAAATTGTCGCATTCTAAAAGTATGTGCTATAAGAGTGTTCATTTTCTTACATTGCAGTATCTTTGTTAAATGTTGAATTTTTTTTTGCTTCAGCTTATGGACCTTAGATCCGAATTTATCTCTAACTATCTGGATACATCTCCTCATACCTCTACTTTGACCTTTGCAAAGCATTTACAATATGAGAGCTATGGACAATTCGCCTAATTTTCACTGAAATGTCCCATGCAATCTATTTTATGTTTACTTGAGAATAAAACACTCAAACGTGCAATTTTCTCACCCTTAATTCTGTTTACTTGTGCCAGGGGGCTTTTGGCAAAAATTCTTTGTTTGTATTAGGCTTGGCAACATACTTGATGTTTGGTCTGGGAGTGGTATGCTTATTTTCATTCCTTACTCATCCACACTAGCTTCCTGTTGGATTTAATCTCCTGCTCTCTTATATTCCTTGTATTACTCCCCTATATACAAAGGAAGTTCTCCCATTATATAATTATCATGCTTGTATTTTGTTAACATGGTATTAGAGCACACTCGTCCCAGGCCCTAACCATTGATAAGTGTAATTCATATAGTATTTTAGGCACCATTTTAGCTCAGTTATTCACACATATTGCTCATTATATTATGATTTAACTGCATATTCATCAAATTTACTCAAATTTCCATAGGAGCACTATTGGAGCTAAAAGGGGGTATCTTCATGCTAATAGGAGTATAGAAAGGCCTGGAGACAGTCTTTACTTTACAGGTTAGATGAAGAAGCACAACAGAAAGTATTGAAGAAAAGGTCGAGCATATAAAATTTATGTCGAGCAGTAATCGACGTATATTGAAGTAGTTCTCCGAGTATGTCGACTACAGGTATGAAAAAGGTTGAATTTGATTCTTATTGACAGAAATATTTTCTTAAGTAGTTTTTGAATGTGATCAAGGTTGAATTTGATTCTTATTGATCTCTCTTACAGGTATGAAAAATGAAGATGCGTACTTTTGGGAAAGAATTAAGAAAGAATATTCTTAGACTATTGGATATTCTATTAATAGAGAACACAAGAATTGAAAAATTTTAGACTGCTACTTTCTGAAGGATTTTGAATTTTGAAAGAAGCTAGTGACATGACCGGAGTATATAGGGAGAGATAAAGATCAAAGAAGAATTACGATCTTAGATTTATATTGTGTCCTTTGGATGCCCTACTTTATATCTTAGATTTATATTGTTGTTTCATTAATTATATCGGTGACATAATCTATGATTTGTGTTGTTAGATTTGTGATTTAATTGAAGCATTATGTTTTACTTTTAATCGAGAGATTAAAAGCTGCATCAATGAAGGAGTCACGCTCAAGAGATTACAGTATTTTGAATGTGTTTTTTAAAAAAAAACATAAATTAGTATTTGCCACGGCTTGTAACTGTGGCAAATAGTTTTTTTAAAAAATGATGAGTTTACTTTTAGCCAGGATTTCATACCGTTGCTAATAGTTGGCTTATTTGCCACGGCCTTTTTTACCATGGCTAATACTATTTGCTACGGCCAATTCGTGGCTTAAAAGTTTTAGCCACGCCGACTTTAGCCACGGAATTTTCCCGTGGCTAGACCGTGGCTAAAACGTTTTAGCCACGATTTTGGACTTTTTGCCAGGGAAATTTGCCATGGCCAAAATTTTGTTTTCCAGTAGTGAGGGTGTTGTAGATCTTTAGGTGGAGCTGCCTGTATCACCAGGAGCTCCAGGTGCTTCAATCTTTGGGAAGAAGCTTCTGGTTCAGGAAGCAGGGGGAGAAATACTCTAAGTGTGCCCAAGAATGGAGCTGATTCAGAAGAAGCAGCGGAGGTGGTGAGCAAGGAGCAGACTCTTCGGAGATCGAAGAGGATCATCAAGCCACCAGCTCATTATTGCGAAGGAAACACGGTGAGCTTTGTCTCTTATTTCTACACAGGCCCCCTGGATGAGCGAGAGCCTTCTAGCTTTAATGAAGCCACTGGAGTCAAGGAGTGAGAAGATGTCATGGATGAGGAGATGGCTTCTCTTAAGAAGAATGAGACCTGGGATCTTGTGCCCAAGGTTGATGGTGTTATTCCTATGACTTGTAAGTGGGTGTATAAGTTGAATAAGAAGGCGGATGGAAGTATCGAGCGATACAAGGCTCACCTTGTAGCTCAAGGATTTTCACAACAGTACGGCGAAGACTATGAGGATAAGTTCAGTCCCGTGGCGAAGATGACTTCAGTTCAGGTGGTAATGGCTTTAGTGGCTTGCCAGGGCTGGAAGATGTTGGCAGCTAGATGTAAAGAATGTTTTTCTTTACGTGGAAATCGATAAGGACATCTTCATGGATCAGCCTCTGGGATATGTTTCTGAAGATCATCCGGACTATGTCTGCAAGCTCTGGAAAGCTCTTTATGGTTTAAAGCAGGCACCTCGTGCTTGGTATAGAAAGATAGCAAAATACCTCCAGTTCTGCGGCTATATTGCTTCAAACTCAGACTCAAGCTTGTTTATCAAGAAGAAGGGGGAGCTCTTATTCATGGTGTTGTTATACGTGGACGATATGATTGTCACGTGAAACTCCAAGGAGGAGGTAGCTAGGCTTAGGGCAGATCTAGCTATAAGATTCGAGATAAAGGATTTGGATGAGCTCCACAACTTCCTTGGACTCGAGGTAGAGAGGAAGGAGAGCGGCATACTTGTGTACCATAAGGGCTATGCAGAGTGAATTTTTTAGCGATTCGGCATGCGGGAGGGGAAGATAGCTCTACTCCATTTGACTCCGGGAGGATCCTTCCTGATCCTCTTGTGTTCCGGGCTCTGGTTGGAAGCCTTATTTACTTAACAATTACAAGGCCAAACATTGCTTATGCAATTGGCCGTGTAAGTCGGTATATGGCGGAACCCGGGAAGCCTCATCTGATGGCGGCAAGGAACATCCTGAAGTATGTGAAGTTCACTTCTAACATGGGTCTCTTTTATGGGATAGACACGAGGTTATTCTTCAAGGATACTCGGATGCTGACTATGAGGGAGATTCAGATGACCGAAAGTCAACATCTGGTTATGTTTTCACGTGTGGATCAGCCGGTATCTCTTGGTGTAGCAAGAAGCAGGACTCGGTGTCCGTCTCTACTATAAAAGCGGAGTACAAGGCTTCGGCCTTGGAAGCTCGAGAAGTCATTAGGCTTAGGAGGCTAGTAGAAGATGTCCATGAGGAATTTTTGGGTCCCACTCTTCTCCACGATGACAACAAGAGTGCTCTCAAACTGGTGAACAATCGAGTTTGTCACGCAAGAACCAATCATATTGAGATCGAGCACCATTTCATATGGGAAAAGGTATTGGAGGGATCTCTTATGGTTGCGCATGTTCGGAGTGAGGACAATATCGCAGACATTTTCACTAAGTCGTTGCCAAAGGGACCTTTCACTCATTTATAAGGTTTACTGGGACTGGTTTCCACTTCTTACTTCAAGGGGGAGTGTTGAATTTTGTGAAGGGAAAGTGGGGGTTGTTCAGGCTGTCCACGCGGCCAGGGAGGACTGGTGGTGTAGCCTGGTCAGTTTGTTGGTGCAGTCTGGACGGCCTATGTTGCGGGCTGATGTTGGTGTCCGGCAGATCGGTAAGTTGGCCTTGTGCTGGAGCGGTTTGGAAGTCTGGCTTGGGAGCTGGTGGATTCGGTCCTTATCCGCCGAGCTCGCGCCAGGTTCTTGGTTGGACTTGGTCATTTTCTGTGACAAATCCAGTGTGTTCGTTGTGTCCGTGTGTAGTGTGCGGACTGTTGCTGTGTCCGCATACTGTGCAGCTTGCGGGCTGGTGTAGTGTTCGCGGCCTGTGTGGGTTGGTTTCTAGCCTTAGTTCCAGGCAGTTGTGGTTGGCCTGTCCGGCCTTATCCTTGCGGAATTGGAGGATTGACCTGTTCTTGTCGCGGACTGGGGTGGTGACACTATCCACTAGGGCGGTGACCACACTTCTCTCTGCGCCTATAAATAGGACCCCCCCCACCCCGTCACATCAATAGTAACTAAATGAACAGTAAGCTTACTCGCATTTAATTTGCTGCGGACTGGTTTTTGGTATCCGCCCGGGTTGAAGGGGTTAAGCGGTTACTTGTTGTGCAGGTTGTTCGGTCAACGATAAAGGATCGGGGATTTGGTTCTAAGTCTGTGCAGACTCTACGGCTTCAGCAAGCGGTTACTGCTAGTCGCATACGACTAAGCAGCGATTACTCTTCTGCAACTTTCTCCTGTTCAATAAGCTGCCCGCCTCTGGGCGGCTTACTCAGTTGGTGGCAGCAGTCTATGCGATCTGATGACTAGGCAACCTCGCGGTCAGGCGGTCTGCGGTTCAGCGGACAGAGTTCCTTTCATCACTGGAATAACGGGTAGTCTGCGCGGTTTATTGAGATCTCGCGACCTGGCGACCTGAGCAGACTCCTTTAGCAGTTAGCAGCAGATCCGATGGTTACTCCTTGAGTCCGCGTGGCTTGTTTGTGTTGTACTTTTTCTGCTTTCCTCAGAATTTTTGGCAAGCATGTCTTGCCATGTATGCTCTGCTTTGTAAAGAAGATCTTCTTTTAGTACAAGATTCTTGTTCTTGCTCTTTGCTTTCTGGTTTACTTGCTCAAGTGTGTTGAGTGTTCCTGTGCCTTGTTCCCGCTCTCCGCTATATCAAATTTCAACAGCCCCTGATCTATTGTGGAGACAGAAGACCCCTTTTCCTTTCTGGCTCTATATCTGCCGCAGGATTGAGCCTAATCTATCTATTTGTAGACCAAATTTATAACAGAATTTTGTAGATTTTCTAGGAAAAAATCTAGGCTCCTAGAAAAAAAGTGTTGAACATAAAAATTGTTTCCCTTAATGAGGGCTTTCTCCACAAAAAGTTTGAGAATTTTTGGAGTTGATTTGGTACTTTTAAAAGTCAAAAAAAATTTTATTTGGCCAAATTTAAAGCCCAAAATTGCTCGGAAAATTTTAGAAAAATTACTAGGCTCTTCTTAGTCCCCCCACCCCCTTATAGGTTTTGTTAAAATTTCGGTACCTAGGGATAAAAATTGAAGTTTTCTCGATTTATTGGAGCCTAAGGTCGCGCTCGGAAATTAATGTGCTCAATTTCTTCGAAAGTAAAAAAAATTGGAGCGCACGACCACCTTTTAAATTGAATGATAAGCTCAACTATTTTACTGACGAGAGTGATCGAGGCAAGTGCCCAAGCTCTGAGTGTTCCGGGATTTTGTGAAACCGCAAAGCACCTCTGAAAGTCTTTATTTTCAAGGTTGCTTACAACCTAAAAGGGGGGTGAATAGGTTGTCACACTATTATTGTTCTCTTTTTTGTTTTTCCTTAGGCACAAAGTGTGTTGGCAGTAGTTTGCTTTCAAGAACCTGCATAGAGAAAACAATACAGAAAAACACACACAGATTTATAGTGGTTCCCCAACTTATGGGTACGTCAACTCTCCTCCCACCTTGCCAACTTCCTATTGGTCAAGTCACTTCTCCAAAACACTGCTCCATGGAGCTTACACCTCAGATCCCTCAGGATCTCTCAGTCTCCTCAAAGACCTACAACTCAGCCACAAAGGCCTACAAATCAGTGATCAGCTTATCACCTACCTCAGGCCAAAGGCCCTATACTACGGCTGGGAGGACAGCCCTACCTCAGATCAAAAGGATCCTACCTCAGAGAGTTACACCCTCCTACAGCTCAGGCAAATTGCCCTATCTCACGCTAGTGGCCCTACAGCTCAGATCCAGTTGGATCCTACAACTCAAAGAGCTTTACTCTCCTACAACTCAGGCAATATTGCCCTACCTCAGGCCAGTGGAACTACAGCTCAGATCCGATTGGATCCTACAGAAAGATGAAGATTTGAATATTTTGATACAGGGATATTTCTCTGTGTCAAAAACTAGGGTTGGGTTATCTCAACACTATCTTTCTTCATGGTAGCAGGTAGAAGTTTTCCCTCTACTGGAAGAAGCTCGGAATGAAGATTATGATCTCGTGGAAGAATAAGAAGGTGAACTTGTGTTCTTCAATCAGCCAACTAAGCCCACTGGAGAATGATGGCTCTACTTTCTTCCTCTACCAGAAATCTTTCTGATTATACTGTAGCAAATGAAGAAGCAATAAATTACTGAACGTTTTGTGTTCCTGCAGGAAGACTTCAAACTCAATCTCGGTAGTAATGGCGAGAGAGATGAAGTTCGCCCGCAACCCTTTTTGAAATTGATAAAGCCCTAAAAGTTATTTTGCATCTTGGCCCATCTCTTCATTTTGTAGTTTGCCGATCAACGGTTCTTAGAGATCAGTGGGGTCCACCTGCAGCTTCTAGCTGCACCTTGCTTTAACGGAAAAAGACGTACATTAGCTTCTCGAAAGAGTTTGTCGTGTTCTGTAACTTCTCCGTACTTGATTTGAAATTAGTCGACTTTGTCGATTTTGCAGACGTCATCACCTGTGGACTTAGCCAAAATCGAGCAGAAGTAGAATAGGCGTTGAGTGAATAAGCTTCAATTAATGCCAAAACACTTAGATGGAATTCTGTTTATCTAGGCGTTGAGTAAGTAATCTACACTCAACGCCAAAACACTTAGGCAACCTTTCTGCCATTAGGCGTTGACAGTGTTGAGTGAGTGATGAGTCCTCTTTATATACCTATTTTCGGACTCATCTAGGCTTATTTTCTTGTCTTTGCACACCGTTTAGCGTCATTTGCACTCCTTTTGGTTCGCTGCGGTTTTCCACGTCTTGTGCACCTTTTTAGCCTATTTTTGTGCATGTGTGTATTTCCCTTTTGCTGTGCATTATATTTATGTCTATGACTGCCGTGTCGACATCCCGTCCAGTTCTCCTGCAGGTTCTGGGATCGTGTGGGCATCCGGGGTAGGACTTTCATCATTTTTGGCAAAGGAGTCAATGGTCGTGCGTTTTTACCCACGCACGACCATCGACCTCTTTGGCGCACGATCATCGGTCGTGCGCAGTCATGACCTCTCCTGTGAAAGTTCTGTCCCGGCATATCGCACGATCACCAGCCATACCGCGCACGATCACTGCTCGTGCGCTGCCGGTCGTGCGCAGTCACACCTTCTTTTTCCATTTTGCTGCCTCCATATCGCACGATCACGGACCATATCGCACACGACCACTGGTCGTGTGCCTGTGATCGTGCGCGCTGTTTATTTCTGTTTTCTATAAATAGCGCAGGTTTCGCCCTATTTCGGGAGATCGGCCAGATCCGCGATTTTTCCGCCGTATTTCGTCCCCGACGAGTTTTTCTGCCGTCCTCCTTCATTCTCCACCTTGGGGAGGGTCTCCGGGCAAGCTTTCAACGCCAAATCAAAGCCGGAGCATCCCCTCGGCCTCCTCCTTCATCACCAAGCTTCAAGCGGAGTTTTGACCGAGCTTTCTCCATCAAGTTAGGAGGAGCTGGAGCCGCAATCTACGGGTCATTTAAACGAAGAAGACGGGTTCATTGGGAGTGAGTGACAGCCTCCTCTACCCTGGACGCAGTTGAGGACCGAGCTTGGACTCGGATTGACAACTCGGGATTCCAACCGTGAACCCTCAATAAGGCTTCGGATTCGGTCGATTCGCACACCTCTTCCTCTTGTATTTGATAGCTTAGTTTAACTCTTTGTATTGATGAAGTACACTTTATTGTAGTTAATGATCTTGCACTTTTTCATGTCTATGTGATTTGTGTGATTTTGTTATTATTGCTTGAGGTGCGCCTTATTATTCCATCCTCCACCATCCACCTTTGTCGCACTAGCAATTGCTGGTGACGTGCGTTGCAAAGAGGTGCTTACGACCCTCATTCTGCCGTTCTAACCACCTCATCCGCTAGCCTACTCGTCCATCCGCCAAGCGATTCGGTGCATAGCGGCCCGTGTAGTTTCCATCCCGCCTGGCGAAGCATCGCATAGCGGCGTTGCATAGGAGTAGCTTGTAGATTTTACTTTATTTTCCGCAACAATCAAAACCCCCATTTCATTACCTCCGACCCGAGGACTTCAATCTCAAGTCCTCCTCGACATTAACTCATCCCTTACTGTGTTTCTCAAGAGACCGACACTCGGGGATTTATTCCCAAACTTTATTACTTGTGCGACCGGTGCGCTTGTCGTATTCTACACGCATCAAGTTCTTGGCGCCGTTGCCGGGGAACACAGTCGTTTGAGTTTTTGAAGAGGCAGATGCGAGATAGTCGCCCTTGTCCATTTGTTCATACCCTGTTTTGTCTTTATTTTAGTTTTTGAAATTGTTTACTTTATTTTTCCGTCCCTTCCTTGTTTTCTTTCTTTTTTAATATTGCAGATCCGAGTTATTTTGTTCTTGTGTGTAGTAATTTCCGGTAAATATTTATGTTTGCGATGGATTCTGCTGCCGAGTGCCGTATTTTTGACGCTTTGCGGAGATGCATCGACGCCATGGCTGTTTCTAATGCCGAGCACTGTTTTCGGTGTATTCTATGTCAAGGTGTGGGCCATATGTTGAAGGATTGTCCTCGCTTGTGCAAGCCTTCTACCTCTGTGGACGCATCCGCAGCAGTCCCCTGTTCGCGGGAGACTACTGTGGATGGGCCTACCAGGGTGTTGCCTGGCCCATACACTGACATGGCGCACCTTGCTCGATCTTTGCCCGTTGAGATTACGGAAGAATCTCTCGCCGCATATAGTTCCTTCATGGGTTCCTCAACCCCTTTTTACGAGCTTCCTTTGAGTGATCACTCTCACTCGGATGTTAGCCCGCAAGGAGTGGATCGGGAACTCATGGACGATCCTGTATGGGACGATGAGAGTGTTCCGGTCGTCGACGGGGTGGCATCTGTGGATGATGTTGCGCTGGGGCCTGCGCATTCTATGCCTGATTTTGTGAGCAGCCTTGCCCCTCCGCAATTTTTGTCGGATTGTGCTACACCTTTGTCTTGTGAGTTGGCTGATGATGTCGTATTTATGGATGATTCGGTGCCCGAGGTTGCGCCGAAGTGGGATGAGGATTCTACTATCTCCGGCGGAGAATGTGGATCTTCGGAACACTTCTACGCACCCCGGTGGGACGAGGAATATCCTCTTTCCGATGCAGAGGTATGCACCTCTTTGTTGGACGAGGCCATTCATCTTACCACCGCGGACCTCGAGTTGTCGGATTCCCCCCGATATGACTCGTATGATTCCGACGATGATCGTTGCTTGGATCGCGCTGAGAGTGATTCCGGGATCACTCTCCCAATTTCTGATTCTTTTAGTTTTTCGTCTCCTTTATTCCTTGATCCCCCTTCTTTATCTGAGCCTGTGCAGGTGGAATCTCTACGGGTATGTGAGGTTGTCGATGCGCCTGGCATTTTTGCCGCTGTCGTCGCTTCCTACAAACCGGTGGTGGACTATACCTTGCTAGGCAAGGATTCTTTTTGTGATGAGATGAGCGAGGACCAGGTCGCCTCCTCATCTTATTTCCTGCTTCCTCTACCTGAGCTTTTCTGGTATTATTATCTAGGTAGAGGGGTAACTGCTCTTTCTCCGTATCGGTACTTGCTACCACAACGGATAATGGAACAGTTACCTGTTCATTTTTCTTTTCATAGGCCCATTAGCTAGAACTGTTTAGAATTTAATAAGTCGTGCTGGGATGACAGTAACCCCAGTAGTTATCTTATTTTCTGCATTTTTTATTTTCATGTCTATTTTAGTTTTAGCATTTCTTCTTGTATATTTTTCTTTTGTTTTTGCGGAGCTCACCCCTACAGGTATTCATGGATACTACACATTGGCGGGGTTGTGATTCTTCGTTTGGCGGGCCTGCTTCTACTTTTCATGCGTCTTCTGGTATGCTCACTAACTGAGCATTGGGTAACCTCTTCCCTTAGCTCATTCTGATTTTAATTTCTATATCATTTGCTGTGTAGTTTAGTTTAAGTCTAGGGGAGAGCATGTTTAACTTTTGCACGTGCACATTTTATGTGCATACTAGAAGCTTTTATAGTTATTATTTTGTTTAGTTCATTTCTTGCACACCACTACACCCACATGAGCGCGAGCTTAGCTGTTAGCGTGCCACGAGTTGAACTTGTGTCTTTGTTAGATTTGGAAAATTTCTGTGCTAGTTTAGGATTGTGCGACGGAGTAAAATGTTGGCCTTGCTGTGTTTCTAGTCAACTGCTCTCGTTTTGTATAGAAATTTGTGTAGATTTAATTTTTTTGTATGCTTATAGTTCTATATTTTTCTATTTGCGTACATATTTCTTATTCTACTCAAAAGTTGGTGAATCCGGTGTGAATCAAATGGTAGCGTAGGAATGTGTGTAGCCGCCACTAGACTCGTATTGCTTGAGTCGGGAGGAAGGATTATCTTTCTCGGTTGCTAAGAACTTGCCCCAAGCTATTCTTGAAGCATTGGTACACGGTTAGTTTAGCGTGAGAGTGATGTAGGCCACCTTTTGGCCCGGTTGAGCTTTGTACCCATTCCTAACATCGCCCTTGCTAGCCCCTTTGTGCCTACCCATCCTTTTGATTCAGCTCCACTATATTCGCCAAAGCCTCATAGCCGATCCTAGTCGCACACCCAATTCGAGCTTTAGTAGTTTACATTTTATGTTGGGTTGTGATGTGGTGATTCGTATTTGTGATATGTGGTTGTGCCCAAAAGAAAAATGTGCTGATTTTGTAAAAATAAAAAGAAAATATTTAAAAGAAAAATATTTGAAAAAGAGAAAAGAAAAAGTTTGATTGAAAATCTTTATTTGAGATGATTTGGATTTGGAGTAGGCGGTGCACACACCCATTTAGTAAAAGTTAAGTCTGGGGGTGTGGTGCACCCGTGTTTATTCTGTGGGCAGCGGGTGCTAGTTTTGCACGTTAGCTCATTTGGGTTAGGTGCATACCCTTCATGTTTATCCTTGTTTTCCTCACCGTAACCCAAGCCCCATTATTACCCGAAGTCCTACAGACTTGCGCTTGAGTTGACTAGTGCCGTGGAGAGAGTGCGAACGGGCAAGCTTATGGTTTCCGATATTGGTGGATTCCTTTGGGGGTAATCTTGAGCACCGGTCTTCGGCAATGCTCACCTTAGTGGCCTGTCTACTTTCTCCCTGCGTAGGACCGGATGATTCACCGTGATTCCACTTTTGAGTAATAATAAATTTTTGATACGCATTGTGAAAAATATAAAATATTTTGTATACTTAAAAATTTCCTCTACTTTATTTTTATGCACGCGAGCATGCGACTTCGCATGGTACTCCGTTTTGCAATTTCTTTGTTAGCTAGTTCATTTTCCCCGTCTGCTTAGGTTTTGTTTGCTCGGGACGCGCAAACGGTTAAGTCTGGGGGTGTGATGATTCCTCTTTATATACCTATTTTCGGACTCATCTAGGCTTATTTTCTTGTCTTTGCACACCGTTTAGCGTCATTTGCACTCCTTTTGGTTCGCTACGGTTTTCCACGTCTTGTGCACCTTTTTAGCCTATTTTTGTGCATGTGTGTATTTCCCTTTTGTTGTGCATTATATTTATGTCTGTGACTGCCGTGTCGACATCCCGTCCAGTTCTCCTGCAGGTTCTGGGATCGTGTGGGCGTCCGGGGTAGGACTTTCACCATTTTTGGCAAAGGAGTCAATGATCGTGCGTTTTTACCCACGCACGACCATCGACCTCTTTGGCGCACGATCATCGGTCGTGCGCAGTCATGACCTCTCCTGTGAAAGTTCTGTCCCGGCATATCGCACGATCACCAGCCATACCGCGCACGATCACTGCTCGTGCGCTGCCGGTCGTGTGTAGTCACACCTTCTTTTTCCATTTTGCTGCCTCCATATCGCACGATCACGGACCATATCGCGCACGACCACTGGTCGTGCGCCTGTGATCGTGTGCGCTGTTTATTTCTATTTTCTATAAATAGCGCATGTTTCGCCCTATTTCGGGAGATCGGCCAGATCCGCGATTTTTCCGCCGTATTTCATCCCCGACGAGTTTTTCCGCCGTCCTCCTTCATTCTCCACCTTAGGGAGGGTCTCCGGGCAAGCTTTCAACGCCAAATCAAAGCCGGAGCATCCCCTCGGCCTCCTCCTTCATCACCAAGCTTCAAGCGGAGTTTTGACCGAGCTTTCTCCATCAAGTTAGGAGGAGCTGGAGCCGCAATCTACGGGTCATTTCAACGAAGAAGACGGGTTCATTGGGAGTGAGTGACAGCCTCCTCTACCCCGGACGCAGTTGAGGACCGAGCTTGGACTCGGATTGACAACTCGGGATTCCAACCATGAACCCTCAATAAGGCTTCGGATTCGGTCGATTCGCACACCTCTTCCTCTTGTATTTGATAGCTTAGTTTAACTCTTTGTATTGATGAAGTACACTTTATTGTAGTTAATGATCTTGCACTTTTTCATGTCTATGTGATTTGTGTGATTTTGTTATTATTGCTTGAGGTGCGCCTTATTATTCCATCCTCCACCATCCACCCTTGCCGCACTAGCAATTGCTGGTGGCGTGCGTTGCGAAGAGGTGCTTACGACCCTCATTCCGTCGTTCTAACCACCTCATCCGCTAGCCTACTCGTCCATCCGCCAAGCGATTCGGTGCATAGCGGCTCGTGTAGTTTCCATCCCGCCTGGCGAAGCATCGCATAGCGGCGTTGCATAGGAGTAGCTTGTAGATTTTACTTTATTTTCCGCAACAATCAAAGCCCCCATTTCATTACCTCCGACCCGAGGACTTCAATCTCAAGTCCTCCTCGACATTAACTCATCCCTTACTGTGTTCCTCAAGAGACCGACACTCGGGGATTTATTCCCAAACTTTATTACTTGTGCGACCGGTGCGCTTGCCGTATTCTACACGCATCAAGTTCTTGAGTGAGCAAGCCTCACTCGACACTTTTTGCCTTAGCTTATTCTTCAGCTTCTTCTACATGCTTGGAGGTGAGAGCGTTGAGTGAGCACGCCTCACTCAATGCTTTTTTCCTTAACCATGCTTTCTACTTCTTGGCGTTGAGTGTGTAAGCTCCACTCAATGCCAAACTACTTAACAGATTTTGTTTTGTTATCTGGCGTTGAGTGAGTGAGCTACACTCAACGCATTTGGACTTAGCCAAATTTATGTGTCTAAAAACAACACTGGCTTTGAGAATTAGTTAACACATTTTCACATGGCATTGAGTGAGCTTGCCTACCTCACTCAACGCATGTGGACTTGGTAAATATTCACAGTTTTTTTTGTGACATTGAATGACTGAGCTATACTCAATGATTATGAAGTTATGGCATTAAGTGAGTGAGCTACACTCAACGTCTGTGGACTTAGCAACTTTTCTGCTTATTTTTTCTTAGGATTTTGCTGCATTAACATGTCTCACAGCTTTTTGATGTATGGCGTTGAGTGAGTTGACCTCACTCAATGCCTGTGGACTTATCCATATTTCTGTCTAGCCAATATTTAGGCTAAGACTAACAAGCTATATTCAACGAATTTGATCACCTGGCATTGAGTGAATAGACCTCACTCAACGCCTGTAGACTTAAGCAATTTTCAGCCAATCCAGCATTTTCACCTTGTGACCACCTGTCACACTACTTGTAATTCCTGTCCTGTCAATGTTATAAGGACTGACCTGCATGTATGAACTTGAACATATATTAAATATACCATTATGTATGCTCATTGACATATTTGACTTCTTCAAATCTAGGACATTATGGGCAATGGACCCAACAATCTCCCCCAATTTGAAGAAGTCAAAACTCTCCACCAAATATTTGAGTTAATGGCATACACTAACAAATTGCAGTAATACAGCAGGAAAAGATATTATAAGAGGATAAGTTATAGTAAACTTCCTTGTCTGTAGGGCATATCTGCACCTGCTCCCCCTTAATAGTTGCTACCTACTTTTGATCTCTCTGATACCACTTGTATCTTTTTCCTCATGTATCTTGAATTAGTAAGCTGATTCAAGTCCTTCGCCCTCTTTTTGACTTCTGTAAATAGCCAAGGAGGATATTCTGATCCCCCTTAACTGAAGCAGCATCTGTCATGTTTCTTGGTAGATAGTGTAGTTTGTGCCTGTCTGGACAGCACTTGAACATGATACCATTGAAGTATACCACTTCAAAAGTCTTCATTCTATTGAAAGCACCTTTATCTGCAAGACATAGTATAGCCTGTAACTATTTTTAAGGAGCAACTGAAGCTATACTAGGTTTTGAAAGTCCACTTAGTGCCAACTACCTTCACCTATGGGGGGGGAATAGGTGTCTTGCAGCGTTTTTGCGGAATTAAAACTATACCTGCACAAATAAACAAAATAACACAGCACAGAAAGACACAGGCAATTTATAGTGGTTCCCCGATTTGGGTACGTCCACTTTCCCCCTTCGACCTATCTCCCAACAAGGGACGACTCAGTCACTTCACCAACCGGATTGAAATCCAATCCACACACTAATGGAAGGAACCCTTCCAAACGAAGGAGTCACCACTCCTCCACCACGGGTTGCACCCAACCCTTACAACGAGGAACCTACGTTCCTTTACAACAAAAAAATGGAATGTATAAAATATACAAACTTCTTATGGAGGCTAGGTATCCCTCTTCGTTCGATGACATGTTCTTAACGAAGACGAAGAGTCCACGACCTTAGCTCTCACTTAGAATGAATCTCCACGAAACCGGCAGCGGCAAGAAGAGCGGCGGCTTGGCGTTCGGGATCGGCGGCGGCAAGAAGTGCGGCGGCTGAGCTTTTAGAGATCCAACCTTCGTAGCTAAGCTAGCAAGGTCTACCAACGGTCTTCCTTGGATCAATCGTCTCGATCGATTCGGAAAGGAAAGGTATTCCCGATCTACAAACCAAGAGACAAAGGATCTCAAGAAGGACACGTGAGACGTGTTGCTTGGCAAAGCTTCTATCGCCGGGGGATCAGGAGGTATCCACGATCAACGGCGGCGACTACTTCTCGAGCGGCGACGGCGGCGGCGGAAGAGAAATCCGCGATCTAGGTCACGTCGGCGGCTCGGTTTTCTTTCTTGTGTATTCGTAGTATTGCATATCTGTAATGATCGAAATATAACAGTATTTATACTGTAGGTCATACATTATGACCGTTGTGGGCCCCACCAAGGAAACCCTAGCTCCGGTTCAAAACATCGCCTGAATATTTGGACCGGTCCAGCGAGCAGCAGAAATTCGCCTAAGGCAAATTCGGCGAGAATCATTGGTGATTCTCGATGAATCGGCGAGAATCACTTATGATTCTCGCCGAATTTTACTTGGCAGAATTCTTGCTGAAGATCTTGCCATCCGGAGAGAATCGGCGAGAATCAACATTCATTCTCGACGAATCGGCGAGAATGCAAAGTCATTATCGTCGATTCGGCGAGAATCAACTAGTGATTCTTGACGATTCTGCCTTAAGCAGAAATCAAGACGGCGTTGAGACAGCCGGCTGTAATCGGCAAGAATTTCTTGACGAATCGGCGAGAATCACTTAGTGATTCTCGACGATTTCTACTTAGATGATTTTCGTCTTTCTTCCAGCGAGTTGCTTTGACCCATCCTTGCTCCTTGTCTGCTCTTGATCTTTCTCAGCCCTATACTTGAAAGTAAGTACACTCCAATAGAGAGAGTACACATAGGCCAACACACTGATCTGCTCAACGAGGGATTACATTGCGCAGACCCGTGTATATTGACCCACTGCACCCTGACATTGGTGTGTACTTAGCGTGGAATAACTGCAAGCACAACTTGAAGACAAATGATCAAATACAATATCAATTCACCTTAGTTGGTCCAGGGGCTTCTTCAAATCAGGTACATTGTGGATACAATACCCAACAATCTCCCCCTATTTGAAGAAGCCTAAACCCTACAAGCTATGGTGAATATAACGGATGGAAGAAAAACATAAACTGAATAATCAGTTGAGAAAGAATTTCCATACCATTATTTTAGAGCATTTGGAGCATACTTTAGGGTTTACCTTAGCCCTTAGCACCTTAGCTGAGAGGGCAATCTCCCCCTTTTTGGCTTCTACAAATCTGGGACTTTAGCACTTGCCATAATGCTCCCCCTCAGTTCTTGCATTTGGGCTTACACTTGAGTTTCTTGCGGATGCTCCCCCTAGATGCACGAGCCTGGAGCTTCTGTAGTCTTCATTCCTCATAGTTTAGCATCCCCAGTTCAATTTTGAAGAGACTGAACTTGGCCTCGTCTAGGGGCTTTGTGAAAATATCTGCAATCTGCTTATCCGTGGGGACATAGTAGAGAGAGATATCCTTGTTTTCCACGTGCTCCCTAATGAAGTGGTAGCGCACTTCAATATGCTTCGTCCTGCTGTGCGATACCGGATTGTTCGCAATGGCAATTGCACTGGAGGAGTCGCAGTACATTGGTACTTCCTTGAACTGAAGGTCATAGTCTGCTAACTGGTTTCTGATCCATAGTAGTTGTGCGCAACAGCTGCTTGCTGAGATATACTCAGATTCAGCTGTGGAGGTTGCAACACAATTTTGCTTCTTACTATTCCATGATATAAGCCTTCTTCTGAGGAATCGACACGTCCCGAAAGTGCTTTTTCGATCATCCCTGCTTCCTGCAAAATCAGCATCTGAAAAGCCTATTAGCTCGACATCATTGTTTCTCGGGTACCACAAGCCAAGATTAGGTGTACCCTTAAGGTATCTAAGAATTCACTTTACCGCGACATAGTGAGATTCCTTTGTGTTCACCTGATATCTGGCACAAACGCATGTGAAGAACATAATATCCGGTCTACTTGCAGTAAGGTAGAGCAGGGATCCAATAATGCTTCTGTATTTGGTTTCATCAAAAGGTTTCCCTTTCTAATCCTTATCAAGAGACATAGTGGATCCCATTGGAGTCCTCATAGAGGTTGCATTCTCCATTCCGAATTTCTTGAGGAGTTCATTTGTGAACTTCGTCTGAGAAATGAAAATTCCATCCTCAGACTGTTTCACTTGAAGTCCCAAGAAATACTTTAGCTCTCTCATAATGCTCATTTCAAACTTTCCTTGCATAAGTTTAGAAAACTGTTTGCAAAGATTGTTATCCGTTGAGTCGAATATAATGTCATCAACATAGATTTGCACCAGCAAGATCTTGCCTTTGACTTCCCTAAGAAACAATGTCTTATTTATTTTTCCTCTAGAGAACTTGTTCTCAAGAAGAAAACTAGACAGAGTCTCATACCAAGCTCGTGGAGCTTGTTTTAAGCCATATAGAGCTTTATTAAGAAAGTATACATGATTAGGATAAGTAGGATTGACAAAACCTGGGGGTTGAGCAACGTATACTTCCTCTTTCAGGTCTCCATTCAAGAATGCTGATTTCACATCCATCTGATAGACTGTGAATCCTTTGTGAGAGGCATATGTTAGAAACAGTCTGATTGCCTCGAGCCTTGCAACCGGCGCAAACGTTTGGTCGAAGTCGATCCCCTCCTCCTGTCTGAATCCTTGAGCCACCAGTCTGGCCTTGTTCTTGATGATGACCCCGTGTTCATCCAGCTTGTTTCTGAAGATCCACTTGGTGCCAATCACGTTCTGCGTCTTTGGTCTGGGAACCAGCGTCCAGACGTTGCATCGTTCGAATTGATGCAGCTCATCTTGCATGGCCAATATCCAAGACGCATCTTTGTTTGCTTCGTCGAACTTCTTTGGCTCAACCTGCGATAGGAAGCTAAAATGCAGAAACTCGTTAAGTGTACCTCGGTGAGTTCTGACACCGTCTCGAGGATGTCCGATGATTTGATTTCTGGGATGATCCCTCACGTGTCGGAGCTCTAGTAGTCTTGCATCAGGAGCTCTAGCATTTTCTGGGGCTCCTTCTTCTTCAAGGAGGACTACTCCATCATGACCGTCATCATCTCCGATCAGCGTTGAGGTGGAGACCTTGACGTACTTTGGAGTTGCATCTTTATCGGGCTCATCCAGGTGTAGCTGTTCGATTCTTGCACCTGCATCTTCAAGAAAACCACTGGAAGAATTGCAATTAAGCAAGCTTCCTTCATCAAATACAACATTTATTGATTCCTCTACCACTAGGGTTTTCTTATTGAAAACCCTATAAGCTCGGCTATGGCTACTATAGCCCAAGAATATGCCTTCGAAGCATTTTTCACCAAACTTAATACGCGGGTACTTCTCGTTATTCAGTACATAACATCTGCAGCCAAAGATCCTAAAATAGGACATGGTTGGCTTCCTGCCTTTCAGTACCTCATAAGGCGTCTTATGATGACTCTTGTTGATCAAGGCCCGGTTTTGTACATGACACGCCGTATTGACAGCCTCTGCCCAGAAATATTCTGGGAGAGAAGCGTCATTCAACATTGTCGTGCAGGCTTCAATGAGCATTCTATTTCTCCTCTCCGCAACTCCATTCTGCTGAGGAGTGCGCGGGGAGGAAAACTCATGAAAGATACCAAGTTCTTCACAGATCTCTGTCATAGCACCAGACTCGAACTCTGTTCCATGGTCACTTCTGATTTTGACCACCGAGCAGTTAAGTTCATTCTGAATCTGCCTGACAAAACTGGTGAAGATGTCAAACGTATCAGACTTGCATTTTAAGAAGAACACCCAAGTAAACCGAGAGTGATCATCAACAATCACTAGCGTATAAGAGTTGCCTCCCAAGCTATGAACTTGCATTGGACTAAACAAGTCCATATGCAGAAGATAAAGACATCTGGAGGAGTCTTTGTCAACTATGCCCTTAAAGGTAGCTCGAGTCTGTTTGCCCTTCTGGCATGCAGGACAGGGGCTATCTTTGATGCACTTAATGATGGGAGAATCCCTTACTAAGTTTTCTAAAACAGCATACTAATTGTCTTGAAATTAATATGTGCCAATCTCTTGTGCCATTGTTCACAAAGAGATGCACTGTCTGTTGCTACTAGGCATACGGGGGTAGATGAATCTAAACTAAGAAAATCTAAGCAGAAGATATTTCTGCTCCTAATGCCTGTTAATACCGTCTCCGAAGAGGCACACGATATTATCAGGCATTTATCCTTGCAGAACTTTACGTCATAACCTTTATCACATAACTGACTTACACTGATCAGGTTATGATTTAACCCTTCAACGTAAGCCACGTTGGTGATAGAAATTATACCATTGGAAATCATACCGTAACCCCTGGTGACTCCTCGATCTGATCCCCCAAAGATGACTTTGGGTCCATTCTCGACTAGAGAGTAATCACGCAGCAGGCTTCTTGTCCCGGTCATATGCCGAAAGCATCAACTGTCCAAGTACCATATGGGAGTTTTGGTGGCCTTTGGACATTCTTGCAAAACAGAATTAATTTCCCTTAGGAACCCAATCGAACTTGGGTCCTAGATTCCTCGTTAGCATACTCCCCCTCGGATGGTTAGCCCTACGAGTGGTCTGCCTCGCATTGCCAACATGAGGAGTCTCGTTATTCCTCGGATTAAACCAGCAATCCACGGCAAAGTGACCAACTTTGCCACAGCACCAGCAGTCAAATCTGTTATACTTTCTCCTAGGCACCTGCTTCACCCTTGGAACGGAAGGTTCAGCTGGGGCCTTGGACTTGGAGGTGGAGGCATCATGATGACAACAGTCGCATGATTTCTTCACCTCCTGGTTTCTCAGTGTAATAGGCTTGGCCTTGGGTGTCTGCTTCCTATTATGACCGCTAGAGAAGTGGCCATAATCCTCCATTTGAACTTCCTCATAAGGTGCCTTGAAGACACTCTCGCCAAAGTTGTGGGGGAAGGCCCACCCCTCATACCGGCTCTTGGGCTTTTCAACCGAGGGCCGGAAGAAGTGGCCATAGGTTGACTCAAAGTCCTGTTCATTGCAGGGATAGCCAGGCTTCCTGAATACAACAGGGTTGAGTGGGGCCTTTCCCTTTTCTACAGTAGAGGCCTTCTTAGCAGCCTTATTTTTCCTCTGCTTTTTGTTTCTCCTGGATGATTTACCAGGCACACCCACATGCCCCAAGCCAGCCCCCTTAGCCTGAGCAGAGAAGGTATCAACCAGTGGAAGAACAGTCTTTGGCATAGAGAAGCTTGGACAATCTTCTTTTTTGCCGTAAGTTGTTCTTCCAACTTATTGATTTCTTCCTATTTAAGGTCAAGGAGACTTAGAGACTCTGAGTGCTTAGAGATCAGGTCCAGGTGCTCCTGTCGGAGAGAAATCAAGCTAGTGATCTCTTCCCTTAGGGAGACACCCTCGACCTTAAGGAATTTGACTTCCTTTTTCTGAGCCCTCAATCTCTTGCGGCATTCCTCGAAGGTGTTGAGCAGAAGCTCATACTTTTCGAGGAGCTCAGCTTCTCGGGTAGATGGGCTGTCCTCGAGATCATCATCAGAAGACTCATAGTCAGAGTCGGAGAGGGGGGTACGAGCTTTTACCTTCCCAGTGAATGGGGGGCATTCTCCTTCTGAGTCAGAGCGACCCACCAGCCCGAAGTAGGCTTCCTCATCATCACTGGAGTCTGAGGAATCAAACTCACTTAGTGTCTTTGACTTTTTGGCGATGTAGCTCCTCTCCTTCTTTTTATCTCTAGAGGTTCTGTGATCTTCTCCCTTCCCCTTCTCTCACTTGCCTTGATGGCAGTCGGCCACGACGTGTCCCGGCTTATCTCACCCAAAACAAATGATGTCAGTATGATGATGTTTGTTCGGTTTTTATTCATACCTGCCAGAAGAATAATTCTTCTTCTGAATTCTGGAGGAGGAGCCGTCTCTCTTTCTTTGATTCCTCATCTTGAGGAACTTCTTGAATTCTCGGGTGATGAGGGAGAAGTCTTCTTCAGACAACTTTGAGCCGGAGGAGCATGGCTCGGAGTCTTCCTCCTCATCCTTTTTCCACGCACGGGATGAAGCCACACCCTTGCCCTTCCTGGAGTGAATGGCTTTTAGGGCCACAGTCTTTTCCTTGGCTGCGGCCTTCTCTGCTTCTTCTTCAGCTTTCCTCGTGTTCAACTAGAGCTCATAGGACATGAGCTTCCCAAAGAGTATCTGAGGATCAGTTTCAGCTAATATGCCAAACTCTCGGATGGCGCAGATCTTCGTGTCCCATTCCTTAGTAAGGGACCTAAGGAATTTATCATTAAGTTCACCATTAGTGAACACTCTTCCATATACCTTGAGAGCATTGACGATCTTGAGGAAGTTCTCGAAGGTAACTCCAATCTCTTCCTTGGGCCCCTGCCTGAAGGCCTCATATTTCTGGTTCAGGAGGGATCTCCGATCATCCCTCACTTCATCTGTGCCCTCCATCAGGATAATCAAGCTGTGCCAGATATCCTTGGTTGTCCTGTAGTTGCAGAAGTTCTGCATCATGGAGTCATCGACTGCGCTGATTAGTATGTTCTGTGCCTTCTTGTCAAGTCCGACCAGCACCATCTCGTCCTTGTCCATTTCAGAAAGCTTCTTTGGCACCTTTTTGGTAGGATCAATGGTGGAGGCCTTAGTGGGAATATAAGGTCCCTCCTCCACGACCATGAAGAGTCGAGGGTCGACTGCTTCCATGTAAAATCTAATCCTTTCCTTCCAGATAGGAAAGTTTAGCCTGGTGCATACTGGGATCTTGCCTGAGTACTTGAGTCCGTCCATAGTAGATATCTGCCTTCTTCTTGACACTAGTGGCAGGAACTTACTCGAGGTGTTAACCCCTTTGATGAGTAACCTCCCTCTGATTCCACTTGAAAGTCCACCTAGTGCCAACTACCTTCACCTATGGGGGGGGGGAATAGGTGTCTTGCAGCGTTTTTGCGGAATTAAAACTATACCTGCACAAATAAACAAAACAACACAGCATAGAAAGACACAAGCAATTTATAGTAGTTCCCCGATTTGGGTACGTCCACTTTCCCCCTTCGACCTATCTCCCAACAAGGGACGACTCGGTCACTTCACCAACCGAATTGAAATCCAATCCACACACTAACGGAAGGAACCCTTCCAAACGAAGGAGTCACCACTCCTCCACCACGGGTTGCACCCAACCCGTACAACGAGGAACCTACGTTCCTTTACAACAAAAATAAAATGGAATGTATAAAATATACAAACTTCTTATGGAGGCTAGTTATCCCTCTTCGTTCGATGACACGTTCTTGACGAAGAAGAAGAGTCCACGACCTTAGCTCTCACTTAGAATGAATCTCCACGAAACCGGCGGCGGCAAGAAGAGCGGCGGCTTGGCGTTCGGGATCGGCGGCGGCAAGAAGTGCGGTGACTGAGCTTTTAGAGATCCAACCTTCGTAGCTAAGCTAGCAAGGTCTACCAACGGTCTTCCTTGGATCAATCGTCTCGATCGATTCGGAAAGGGAAGGTATTCCCGATCTACAAACTAAGAGAAAAAGGATCTCAAGAAGGACACGTGAGACGCGTTGCTTGGCAAAGCTTCTGTCGTCGGGGGATCAGGAGGTATCCACGATCAACGGCGGCGACTACTTCTCGAGCGGCGACGGCGGCGACGGAAGAGAAATCCGCGATCTAGGTCACGTCGGCGGCTCGGTTTTCTTTCTTGTGTATTCGTAGTATTACATATCTGTAATGATCGAAATACAATAGTATTTATACTACAGGTCATACATTATGACCGTTGTGGGCCCCACCAAGGAAACCCTAGCTCCGGTTCAAAACAGCGCCTGAATATTTGGACCGGTCCAGCGAGCAGCAGAAATTCGCCTAAGGCAAATTCGGCGAGAATCATTGGTGATTCTCGACGAATCGGCGAGAATCACTTATGATTCTCGCCGAATTCTACTTAGTAGAATTCTGGCTGAAGATCTTGCCATCCGGAGAGAATCGGCAAGAATCAACATTCATTCTCGACGAATCGGCGAGAATACAAAGTCATTCTCGTCGATTCGGAGAGAATCAACTAGTGATTCTCGACGATTCTGCCTTAAGCAGAAATAAAGACGGCGTTGAGACAGCCGGCTGCAATCGGCAAGAATTTCTCGACGATTCGGCGAGAATCACAAGTGATTCTCGTCGAATCGGCGAGAATCACTTAGTGATTCTCGACGATTTCTACTTAGACGATTTTCGTCTTTCTTCCGGCGAGTTGCTTTGACTCATCCTTGCTCCTTATCTGCTCTTGATCTTTCTCAACTCTATACTTGAAAGTAAGTACACTCCAATAGAAAGAGTACACGTAGGCCAACATACTGATCTGCTCAATGAGGGATTACGTTGCGCAGACCCGTGTATATTGACCCACTGCACCCTGACATTGGTGTGTACTTAGCGTAGAATAACTGCAAGCACAACTTGAAGACAAATGATCAAATACAATATCAATTCACCTTAGCTGGTCCAGGGGCTTCTTCAAATCAGGTACATTGTGGATACAATACCCAACAGGTTTAACATACCCAACTCAAACTTGAAGGTGTTAAACTTTGTTTCATCTAGTAGCTTAGTGAAGATGTCAGCCAGTTGCTTGTCTGTTGGGACAAACTCAAGGGTGATATCTTCACATTCCACATGTTCTCTAAAGAATGGTATCTTATCTCAATATGCTTTGGCCTGCTATGAGAAACAAGATTCCTAGAAATTAATATAACACTTGTAGAGTCACAAAATAATGGACTTCTACTTATCTTGAGGTTGTAGTCCTGGAGCTCATGCTGGATCCACAGTAATTGAGCACAGCAACTACCTGCTAAGATGTATTATGACTCTACAATTGAGATTGCAACACTAGTTTGCTTCTTGCCACTCCAAGACACTAGTCTTCCTCTCAAGAGTTGACAGGTTCTAGAAGTGCTCTTCCAATCCTCTTTGCAGCCTTCAAAATTTGCATCTGAGTAGCCTGTTAGATCAAACTCCTCATTCCTAGGATACCATAAGCCAAGATCTTGAGTTCCCTTAAGATACCTCAAAATTCTCCTTGTAGCAGAGTAGTGAGATTCTTTAGGGCAAGCCTGATACCTAGCACACACATGTAGCAAACATGATGTCTGGCCTACTTACAGTAAGATAAAGAAGGGAGCCAATTATCCCTCTACATAAGGTCTCATCAACAAGCTTTCTTGCTTCATCCTTGCTTATAGGCATACTTGACCCCATGGGAGTTCTTATGGTGGATGAATTCTCCATGCCAAATTTATTGATTAACTCTCTAGTGAACTTGGACTAGGATATGGACAAGCCATCATCAGTCTGTCTTACTTGAAGACCCAAGAAGAACTTAAGTTCACCCATACTGCTCATCTAAAACTTTCCCTGCATAAGTTTAGCAAACTTCCTGTAGAGATTATCATCTGTAGATCCAAAGATGATATCATCTATATAGATCTGGACTAGGATGATCTTTCCCTTAGATTCTCTCAGGAATACGATCTTGTCTATCTTGCCCCTTGAGAATTAATTCTCAATGAGGAAGCTAGACAAGGTTTCATACCATGCTCTAGGGGCTTATTTTAGCCCATATAGAGCTTTCCTAAGTCTATAAATAGAATCAGTTGAGTTAGGAACAACAAAACCTGGAGGTTGCTCAAGATAGACTTCTTCTCTTAAGTCACCACTCAGGAAGGCTGACTTTATATCCATCTAGTAGACTTTGAATCCCTTGTGTGCAGCATATGCAAGGAACAGTCTGATGGACTCCAGTCTTGCTATAGGGGCAAAAGTTTGATCAAAATCAATACCTTCTTCCTACTTGTACCCCTTAGCCACTATCCTTGCTTTGTTCTTGATTATAATGCCATTTTCATCAAGCTTATTCATGTAGATCCACTTGACTCCAATGACATTATGTCCTTGTGGTCTGGGAACCGGCTTCTAGACCTTGCATCTTTTGAATTGGTTTAGTTCCTCTTGCATAGCCATTATCCAAAATTGACCTATGTTGGTCTTCAAACTTCTTTGGCTCCACTTGTGATAGGAAACTGGCATACCTAGCTGTATTTAGATTCTTGCTTTTGTTCATTATACCATGGCTAGCTTCACCAATGATTTGGTGTGCAGGATGGTCTCTTAAATGCCTGATTGCTGGAGGCAATCTTCTTTCAGCAATATCTTCAGGGATAGCTCCTTGCTGATCTTCATCTGCTCCAAGTGTATCTGGTGGACCTTCTGGAATATCCACTTCAGCTTGCATAACTGGAGTAGCATCTTTGATGGTTAGCTTTTCCACCAACATCTTTGTATCTACAGTACTAGAAAGGAGCTCGACAGCTCACTGTAAATCATGGTAGACTCATCAAAGACTACATGTACAGACTCTTTTACACCTTGGCTTTTTAAGTTATAGATCCTATAAGCTTTGATATGGTTGTTGTACCCAATAAAAATCCCATCAAAGGACTTGGCAGCAAACTTAGTCACATAGGACTTTCCATTATGAAACACATAGCACTTACTACCAAAGATTCTGAGATAGCTCAGGTTTGGTTTTTTGGCTTTCAAGATCTCATAGGGAGTTTTCTTGAGGCTCTTGGTGGTAAAAGCTCTGTTAAGGACATGACATGTAGTGTTGACTGACTCAGCCCAGAAGTATTCTAGGAGAGATGTGTCACTCAACAAGGTCCTTCCAGCCTCTATGAGAGTTCTATTTTTCCTTTCAACAACCCCATTTTGCTGAGGTGTTCTGGGTGAAGAGAATTCTTGATGAATCTCATGCTCTTCACAGAACCTTGTCATGTTATCAGACTAGAATTCAGTCCTATGGTCACTTCTGATTTTGACCACAGAGCTATTAAACTCATTCTGAATTTGCTTGGCAAACTTAATGAAGATATCAAGGGTTTCATTCTTTCTCTTGAGGAAGAACACTCAAGTAAACCTGAAAAAGTAATCAACCACCACAAGGATGTAGACCTTCCTACCAAGGCTATGAACTGGCATAGGACCAAACAAGTCCATATATAGGAGGTATAGACACCTCACGGAATCTTTGGTCCCAATGCTCTTAAAGAAAGCTTTTGTCTGCTTGCCCTTTTGACAATCAGAGCAAATGCCCTCCTTGGAGCACTTCATATCGGGACCATTCCTAACTAGCTCTTGACTGAAGAGCTTGCCAATAGTCTTGTAATTTATATGGGCTAGCCTTTGGTGTCATAGGACACAATAAAAGGCTTTCTCATTTGCCGCTAGACAGATAGGAGAGTCTGTATCTAAACATAGAAAGTTTAAGCAATAAACATTTCCACTTCTAGTGCCTGTCAATATGACCTCTTGATCACTTGATCTCCTAATTAGGCACTTATCCTTATGAAAGACAATAACATCGCCAAGATTAGAGAGCTGGCTTATACTTATAAGGTTGTGTCGCAACCCTTCAACATAAGCCACCTTAGTGATGGTGAGTATGTCATTGGTGATCTTGTTATAGCCTCTTGTTACCCCTCTATCTGAACCACCAAAGATTTCTTTGGGTCCATCTTTTACTGGAGTGTATTCCTTCAAGTTGCTCCTTGTCCCAGTCATGTGCCTGGAACAACCACTGTACAAGTACCATATAGGAGTATGGTCACTTGGACTAACCTACAATATACAGTTTACTTTACCTTAGG
This sequence comes from Platanthera zijinensis, assembly GCA_039513925.1. Classification (NCBI taxonomy): domain Eukaryota; kingdom Viridiplantae; phylum Streptophyta; class Magnoliopsida; order Asparagales; family Orchidaceae; genus Platanthera; species Platanthera zijinensis. The sequence goes on from CM077096.1 coordinate 147,334,878, forward strand.
ACCCCAATATCTATTGGGTCCTAGGTGCATATTAGTCTGAAACTGAACATGTCCACCAACAAGTTTTCTGACTGGTGGACTAACTCTGGTCCTGGCCACATTAGGATTATGCCAGCAGTCAATAGCATAATGACCTACCTTGCCACAACACCAATAATCATGTATGTTGTATCTTCTTTTCTGTGTAGGCCTTACAGCTAGATTGACTGCAATCTAAACGATAGGAAGATTTGTAGCAGCCATTTTCTGATTCCTTTTAGCATGGATTTGACTGAAGGTTAGTCTGCTTGCTGACTTGCATGGCCTGATTTGAACCCCATCAGCAATACAAATCTTTTCAGATAGTGTGCTCTTGATAGCATCAGAAACAACCATATCAGGAAAGCTGACAGACTGACCCTTAGTCAGATTTTGTGTTGTCAGGTTCTGAAAATTGGCTGCAGCCACATTTTTGAGTGGGGGGCTGTAGCGCCAAAAAAAATGGTACATGATGGGCCATTTGAATTTTTTCATGGGTAGCCTTAAAGGCACGTACCATGATATGCCTTCCACAATGGCTGAGAACATCTTTTGTTCTACTTGTGGAAGCATCATTCATATAGTGAGCATATATACTTTCCTGGTCATACCTATTTGAAGGAAATATACTCTCTTGAATGGGATAGGTGGCCTAGATGTCATAGGCACAACTGAGAATTTCCCTTTCCCTTTGGGATGGGCAAGACTTGTGTTATCCTTAAAGCCCAACCCCTTCTTACTATTCTGTGAGGAGAAGGAGTCTATCAAAGGCAACACTGTATTGGGTTGAGAGAAACTGGCCACAATACCTTTCTCCCTTTAGAGCTTTTCCTCAAGATCTCTACTGAGATTATTTTTATTCTTTATAGTCTCCATCTGGATGTCAGATAGGGTTTTCAGTTGACTAAGTTCTCTCATTGTCTGTTTTAGCACAGAAGCTGTTTCAGCAAGCTGAGCCGCAGCAGGCTGAAGAGACAAAATCTCCTTAGCCTGCTTCTTAGTCAACTTTTTGCACTTCTTGAAGGCATCTAGAAGTTCACTATATCTATCAATCAGTTGATTGACATCACCTTCTAAGCCAGAATTATCTTCACTATTAGGTGAAGAGGCTTCTGAATAGGGACTTATCTCATACCCAGACACAGAACTGGAGAGGGAATGTACCTTACTTTGACCATGCTGATCTTGGCTGCCCTCTTCATCAATCATTGCCATCAGCCCTCTACAGCTGTGGGCATCTTCATCCACCTCTGAGTCACTGTTTGATAGTGTTAGAGGGGCCCTGATTCCTATCCTTACAGGAGGATAGACTTCTCATATTATTACAGCTTTATCTTTAGCAGCATCAGCAGCAACTAGCCCAATGTAGGCTTCCTCTTCTTCAGACTCAGATGATGATGAGTCTGTCCAGCTTTTCTCTTTCTTATCCACAAAGGACTTTTCTTTCTTGCTCTTGTGCTTTTGATGAGAATTCTTCTCACCTTCCTGCCTTCTCTTCACTGGGAAGTCAGTAATGACATGTCCTGGTTTGCTGCATCAGTAACAAATAACATTAGCAGAATTATGTTTACTGGGTTTAGGTCCATACCTATCCTCCTGGAAGATTTCTTCCAGTGTGTGAGAGTAGCGAACAGGCGATTAAAAATACTCCAGAAATTTGAATAATTGAAAGTTTTATTATCCAAAAGTTATCATTTACAAAGGTATGTCCTCCCTTTTATAGAATGGAGGAGAGAAGAGAGAATACATATACACAATGTGGGACTACAAAAGCAAAATACAGAGCTGGGAGGCTAGAACAAAGAGACCGATCAGGCTGACAAGACCGCGCGGTTAGACAACACTAACCGCTTGACAACACCAGAGACAGAAGAGAACAATTGCAGTAGTAGACCGCAAGACCGCAAGGATACCAATAGCAACAGTCGGACATCAATCCGCTGGAGATAAGTCGCCTGACCGCGCGGTTAACAACCGGCTGATTTTAACCGCCAGTCCGCCCAGTCATACTTCAACACTCCCCCTTAAGCTGGAGCATAAATATCAATCATGCCTAGCTTGTCACAAATGTGGAAGAAGGAAGTAGAAACCGGCTTTGTGAAGATATCCGCCAATTCTTTGTCGGAGGTGACGAACGGAGTACAAATCTGTTTCTTCAGGACCTCTTCCCTAATGAAATGGCAGTCAACTTCTATATGTTTTGTTATCTCATGGAAGACCGGATTTCTGGATATGTATATGGCGGCCTTGTTGTCACAGAACATAGGAAGAGGATAGTCGTAGACCTCTCATAAGTCAAGCATGAGAGCACGCAACCATTTTAACTCACAGGTGGTTGACTCCATACTCCGATATTCGGTTTCTGCACTAGATCTGGAGACAACAGACTGTTTCTTGCTCTTCCATCTCACAAGATTTCCTCCAACAAAAGTGCAAAAGCCAGATGTAGATTTGCGGTCACCTTTATCATCCGCATAGCTAGAATCTGAGTAGGCTTCAACCTTTAGATGACCATTCTTCTAAAAAAGTAACCCTTTTCCTGGTGCAGCTTTAACGTACTTTAATATCCTCAAGGCAGACTGAAGATGGCATTCCCTAGGAGCTTGCATGAACTGACTAACCTTGCCTACAGCATAGGAGATGTCTGTTCTAGTCACTGTGAGATAAATAAGTTTGCCCACCAGACGTCTGTACCTCGTGACATCGGATAGAAGAGACGAGTCATCTGTCCATGTTTTGTCTTCTCCAGTAGTCATGGGACACCGGGCCGGTTTGGCACCAGTCAAGCCTGCCTCTTGTAGAAGATCAAGAGCATACTTCCGTTGAGAAAGAACCAAGGAGTCAGGCTTTCGAGAGATTTCTATCCCCAAAAAGTATTTTGGGGAGCCCATATCCTTTGTGACCAGGTGTTGATGAAGGTGTTTCTTTGTCAAGTCCACACCATCCTGGTCATCGCTAGTAAGAAGAATATCATCTACATTCACCGCCAAAACCACCAGTCCCAAGGTGGTTTTGCGAATAAATAAGGAGTGATCGGCTGAACTCCTTATAAAGCAGATAGCAGCCACAATGCCATTGAACTTGTCGAACCATGCCCGAGGGCTCTGTTTTAGGCCATAGATGGCCTTCCTCAACCGATATACACGTGTCTCCCCCTGAGCAACATACCCAGGAGGTTGCTCCATGTAGACATCCTCTTGAAGATCCCCAAAGAGGAAGGCATTCTTCACATCAAGCTGGGAAATAGCTCAATCCCTATTGACGGCCACAGAGAGAAGAACGCGGATGGTGCTGAGGCGAGCGACCAGAGAGAAGGTATCAAAGAAATCAATCCCATAAGTCTGAGTAAAGTCTTTCACCAATAGCCAGGCTTTGTAGCGATCCAAAGTGCCGTCTGGGCGAAACTTCACAACAAACACCCAGCGACAGCTAACTACATCAGTACCAACTGGTGGAGAAACAAGGGTCCACGTGCCCCTCTCAGTAAGAGTGGCAATCTCCTCATCCATGGCAGTTTTCCAGTGGGGAATAGCAAGAGCCTCTTGGTAGGTGCGAGGAGTGGTAGTAGCTGAGATAGCCAAAACAAAGGACCTGCGAGAAGGAGTTAGCCGATCATAGGAAACAACTGCCGCAAGCGAGTGTTGAGAACACGCCCACACCCCTTTGCGAAGAGCAATGGGAAGATCCAGGTCGACGCGTTCCTCTGTGATCGGAGCATCCGTGGCGGAGAAGGCTGGCCCGGGACAAGAGAGAGATGGCTGCGGAGGGGAGGGAGAAGGGGGAGGGGATGGAGAGGAGAGAGGAGGAGATGGAGGAGGAGATGAAGTAGGAGGAGAGACGTCGATAGGTAGGGAAGGAATGGAGGTGGACGGTGGTGAATCAGATAGAGCAGGGAGAAGTGGGGATACAGGAGATAAGTAGGACGCATTCTCGAAGAAGGTCACGTCTGCAGAGACAAATTGCTTGCATAGAACGGGGTCAAAACAACAATAGCCTTTCTGAGTTGTAGAATAACCCAAAAAGACACACTTGGTGGAACGGGGGAAAGCTTGTCGCGGGTAGCGGAAGGAGCATGCACAAAAGCGGTGCATCCAAAGATACAAAGAGGGAGAGGAAATGGTTCCTTGCCCGGGTAGAGAATGGAGAATGGGGTCTTGCCATGGAGAACCTTAGAGGGAACTCGATTGATAAGATAGCAGGCGAGGAGAACAGCATAATCCCAGTAGGATAGAGGTACCTGCATCTGCGTCATGAGAGTGCGAGCGACATCTAGGAGGTGACGGTTTTTACGCTCCACCACCCCATTTTGCTGAGATGTGTAAACACAGCTGGTCTGATGAACAAGACCATGTTGCATACAAAAAGAGGAGAACTCATGACAAAGATATTCTTTAGCGTTATCAGAGCACAAAATTTTAACAAAAACATTAAACTGAGTTCGAACCATGCAATAAAATGATTGTCATACAGAAAATAATTCAGAGCGATCTTTTAATAGATACACCCTGGTACATCGAGAGAAATCATCAATAAACGTTACAAAATAAGAACTACCCCGACCAACAGTTAGGGTAGGAGAAGGACCCCAGACATCAGAATGAATGAGATCAAACGAACGAGAGGAGCCACGGCTCTGCTTTGGCGGGAAGGAGGAGCGGTGATGTTTGCCAAGCTGACACGCATCACAGTTGAGCAGAGGACTTATCGGAGGTAGGTGGGGCAGAAGCTGACGAAGAATCCGAGGAGGAGGATGTCCAAGGCAAAGATGCCATTGAAGCAGATCTGTAGAAGAGGAGGAGAATGTAACACCCCAAAAGACCCCAAAAGACTCAACTTGAAGTTTGAGTAGCAGGTCATGTTACACGGCCTGGGACACGGGCGTGTCCCAGGGCGTGTCGGGTGTACACGGCCTGGGACACGGGCGTGTCCCAGGGCGTGTTCTATTATTTTTGCGAATTGGCCTATTCAGGTCAGAGCCGGACACGGCCTTGAACACGGCCGGGAACACGGCGTGTCAGGCTGGACACGGGCGTGTCAGCTGCCGTGTTCCGACCCGTGTACTGGTTGCAGCTCGATGGAGCAGGAGACACGGGCGTGTCTCAGGTTTGACACGGGCGTGTCAGGTCCAACACGGGCGTGTCGATGACCCGTGTTGTTCAGTCGGTTCAAGCTGTGTGTACCGCTTAAGGGGTACACGGCCTGTGACACGGGCGTGTCACAGGCCGTGTCGGCCAAAAAGTGATTTTTTGGGAAGATCTTGGCCGTTCAGTTTCCTCTCTTTTGATCTAAAGGCTCAGGTGATTTCTTGGGCTGGATTAAGTCGTGAGAGAGAATGAAGAAGTCATTCTTCTTTATCCTTAAGGAAGAGAGAAAGAGAGAGGAAGAAGGAGGAGGAGAGCAAGCCACCGGCGGAGCTCCCGTGGTTCGATTCGTGATCCGAAGCCGGCGTTGTGACGGCAAGGCTGCTGCGGTTCTTTCTCACCGGCTAGTTTTCGATGGCACCGAAGAGATCGACAAGGGTAACGATCTCCCTCCTTGGACATGTGAAGTCCTTCTTTTCTGCATTGCATAGGGAAAGCCCTTCCCGCGAGTATGCGGTGGGTTGTGGTGTCCCTTGGGGTAGATATGTGAAGTCCCCCTTGTTAGAGGCCAGAATTGGAGTACGGCTCTAGGCATGCTGTGTGAAGCCCATCTGGATGGAATCTGGATTGGTGATGCTTGTTTGCATATCGGAGAAGGCTCCGTGATAATGGCTTGTGATGCCTATGGCTTGTGATGCCTTGTTCCTACCTGTTGCTTGGTGTGGCAGGAAGTACTGGACGATGTCCAGGAAATGAAGAGGGTTGGCGGCAACTCTTGTGGCCGTGCGTTGCCACTTTGTGAGTAGTTGAGCCGTTGGGCTGCAACTCGATGAAAAGGCAGATTGCCGAACAGGAAAGGTGAAACCGACCCGCGCCTATAAAATGCCATGGATACTTCCGTATTCGAGGTGGCTCGGCGACTTGAGCAACGGGGGGTGGCTGATCCGTACCTGCGTTAGGTCCGTCCGACTTGGAAGCCTGGTATAGGTTTTGTTGGAGCGCCTAATGAGAGTCTTAGGCCCGCGCGCCGGAAAGACTAGAAATGCTCAAATACCGTGTAGGCGGTGGTGTTGACCCTGGTATTCCGGTACACCGAAAATGTGCCCTGAGTGCACGGACTGTCGGGCCGGGTGGCCGATTGTTGTGATGGCTTGAATGTGCCTGCGCGCACATATTTGCTATTTGATGATGCCATGCTTGCAGGGAATGAATGCTCATGCCCGAGAAAGGGGTAGGATTGTTATAATTGGGTCAGCTGAATGCTGACCGTTGCATTGTTTGCCACCGGTTGGGTGGATTGTTCCCGTGCAGGTGCTGGAGAGCCAAGTGGTAAGTGATGGGCTGGCGAGCCCTACTGCTGTTGCTGCTGCTGCTGCGGCTAGCCCTTGAAGGCTCAGCGAATGGCTTTGTTTTTGTTTTCTCTTTTTACTCATGTATGGCCGGCCTGCGCGCCGAGGTTTGTAAAACATGATGTATGTTCAGAGGAACTGTAAGGCCTTAAGGCCAAACTCTTGTGGTTGTGTACATTCCGTGGTTTATATATAAAGGTGGTTTTATATATTGGACATTCCGGTTAAGAGTTCAAAGTTGTAACTTAAAGCTTCCGCTAGAATGCTCTGAGTTAGGATTCATATTTGGTTTGGTATTATCCTGTGACCTCACCGTCTGTTTGTGGCATATAGTGTGGGGCCCCGGCCGGACCTTCTACTATACGTCATTTAACGGATGGGGTCGTTACATTTTGGTATCAGCTTTTCGTCGGTCTTCCTCTTTCGAATTCGTGGTCGAATTCTTTTGTGGGGTGGCGAGCACGTGTTTGTGCGACCTGCTGTAACGCTAATGAACTCTGGAATGTCCATTAAGGAATGTACAAAATCTTGTTTGAGGAATCTGCGCGTTCCTTTTTGTGTTGTTTTGCTTGCATACGTTCGCTAATGTGTGTCTTGTCCACCTATAGGTGACACGTAGTGGTGCTGGGCAGTCTGAGCCCCAGCGTTCTGATGAGAGTGCGGCACCAGCTGAGGTGCCAACACCTCCTCCATCTGCGGAAACTGTTCGCTTAGTGGCTGAGGCGCTATTTGCCATGATTCAGCCGACCGTGCAAGCGCAGCCGGCGGTAGTGCCAGTTCGTGTTGATGTACGACCCGAGCCGGTTGAGGCTGTAGATCCACGAGCAGCTGACCGACAGTTGAAGCAATTCATGAGCTTCAGTCCTCCTATGTTTGCGGGAATGGGATCCCCAACGCAGGCGGAAGATTGGTTATCGCGTGTCAAGAGGATAATGACAGCGATCAGGGCGGAGGAAACTCTCAAGGTCACCTTAGCCACCTTCATGCTTGAAGGGGAGGCGCGGTTGTGGTGGGACGAGGTTGAGCTACATCATTTGGCGGGCAGGCAATTAACACAAGTGTCGATTGAGGAGTTCTCTCGGATATTTCTGGCGAAACATGTCCCAGCGGCGCAACGTATTGCTATGGAAAATGAGTTCCAACGGTTAAAGCAAGGGGACGATAGTGTGGATATCTACTTGCACGAGTTTACCAGGTTGGGACGATATGCGGGAACAATCTTCGCGGATGACCAAAGGAAAACGAATCGGTTCTATGAAGGATTGCGGGATGAGTTGCGATTCCTGCTTTCGAGTTCTGTGAGCCAAGGGTTTCAGGCGTTGGTTGATACTGCGTGCGCGTTGGAGAAGGACATGAGGCGAGTGCAAGGGAATAAGGGCTTGGTGGTGTCTAAGCCAGAGTTTCAAGCACCTCGCCCAAGCAAGTCGTTTTACCAGAAGAAAGGGGGCAAGAGGTCCAAGCCATCTGGGCAAGTGACTACGACCGTTGTGTCGGGAGCGACATCAAGGCCGGATGCTCGTACGTGCTATAACTGTGGCCGGGTGGGGCATATTGCTCGTGACTGTCGAGTTGTGCAGCCCAAAGGGGAAAAGAAGACGGGTGCGTCATATGCTGAGAAGGGCAAAGCGGTGGTGGATTCCTCTGCTTCCCAGGCGCAGCCCCGAATCTATCAACTTGGCCAACAGGAAGCGATTAAGCAAAGTGACGTCGTCACAGGTACGAGTTGATTTAGTTTACTTGCTGTGCTTTTGGTTTTGGTTTTGTTTAGCTTGTGCATGATGTGTGTGTGTGCTGCAGGCTTTGTCCTGATTCGGAATAATTTAGCGAGAGCCCTGTTTGATACGGGTGCTTCGCATTCTTTTCTGTCTGAGGATTTCGTATCTCGCATTGGGGTACCAAGTCATGTGACGGTGGATAGTACAAGGGTGCTATTGCCGAATGGCTGTATGATGCTTGCGGATAGGGCTTGCGATGTGGATGTGCAAATAGGAAGTCGGGATTTCGGTTTGAGTGCAGCTGTGCTACCGTTATCGGAGTTTGATGTGATCTTTGGTATGGACTGGCTCTCGGAGCAGCGTGCCTTTATTGATTGCAACTCCAAAGAGATTACACTGGGCCAGAATACCGGGCTTGTGACGAAGTTCGCTGGTATGCGAGGAGTTGGCGGAACGTTGTTGTCTGCACTCCAAGTCGTCAATGCTGTGCGGAAGGGCGCGGAGTTATTCTTCACGCTAATTCAGGCTGTTGAGCCAAAGGCCAGTGTCAGTGAAGTGCCAGTTGTGTCAGAGTTTGCCGACGTGTTTCCTAAAGATCTTCCTGGGTTACCACCCCAGCGGGAGATTGACTTCTCTATTGAGTTGATGCCAGGTGCGAAACCTGTGGCCCGCTCTCCATATCGCGTCGCGCCAAAAGAGATGGCTGAGTTGAAAGTCCAATTGCAAGAGTTGTTGGAGCAGGGATATATACGCCCAAGTATGTCACCTTGGAGCGCGCCTGTTCTCTTTGTGAAAAAGAAAGACGGTAGCTTACGGTTGTGTATTGACTACCGCGAGTTGAATAAGCTGACGGAGAAAAACAAGTATCCGATCCCACGGATTGATGACCTCTTTGATCAGCTGGCGGGATCAACGGTCTATTCCAAGTTGGATCTGAAATCGGGATATTATCAGCTAAGGATTCGGGAAGGTGACATTCCCAAGACAGCGTTTGGAACACGCTACGGTCATTATGAGTTCACGGTAATGCCGTTTGGCCTATGTAATGCGCCTTCGGTATTTATGGACCTAATGCATCGAACGTTCCGAGAGTATTTGGATTTGTTTGTTATTGTGTTTATCGATGATATATTAGTATACTCTCAGTCGGAAGAGGATCACGCAAACCATTTGTGGTTGGTCTTGCATACCCTGCGGAGGAACAAACTTTTTGCCAAGTTCTCAAAGTGTGAGTTCTGGCTCTCTTCAGTAGCCTTTTTAGGCCATGTGGTAAGCGGCGAGGGTATCGCGGTGGATCCGTTGAAGATAAGTGCCATCCGAGATTGGCCAGTGATGTCTTCAGTGGCCGAGGTCAGGAGTTTCCTTGGACTTGCAGGCTACTATAGACGGTTTGTGGAAAACTTCTCACGGATTGCTTTACCTCTGACCACGCTGACGAGAAAAGATCAAAAGTTCATTTGGACGCCGGAGTGCGCGCGAGCTTTTGAAGACTTGAAGAGTCGTTTGACCACGGCGCCTGTGTTGACATCGCCATGTGGTACCGATGGGTATGAGATCTATAGTGATGCATCAGGGAGCGGCTTAGGCTGCGTTCTTCTGCAGTTTGGGAAAGTGATTGCTTATGGCTCGCGTCAGTTGAAAGTGCATGAGCGGAATTACCCCGTCCATGATTTGGAGTTGGCGGCGGTAATCTTTGCGCTCAAGTTGTGGCGGCACTATCTATATGGCGTGAAAGTGGATATCTATACAGATCATAAGAGCCTAAAGTATTTGTTGGATCAGAAGGATCTGAATATGCGACAACGAAGATGGATGGAGTTCCTCGGGGACTACACCTTCGAGATTCACTATACCCCCGGGAAGGGAAATGTGGTCGCTGATGCTTTGAGTCGAAAGACCCCGGTACGGGCAAGCTGGTTGCAGAGGCATGATCAGCGTTTGATCCAGGAATTGGAAGCATTGGAGATATCGTGTGTTGACAAGGGTGCGTCAACCGATGCGTGCTTGAACTGGACGGAGGTGCAATATGACCTTACGGACAGAGTTCGGCGAGCAACGGAGCTTGATGAAAGTCTCCAGCGCTATGCTAAGGATGGCCGGAGGACCAATTCTCTTGGGATAACGGGTTATTACGGAGAAATGGTCGAGTGTGCGTCCCAAGTGTGGGTAAACTGAGGGAAGAGTTGATGTATGAAGCTCACTTTGCAAAGTACTCAGTTCACCCAGGGAGCACAAAGATGTACAGGGACATGAAAAAGCTGTTCTGGTGGCCCGGACTAAAGAAAGATGTGGCTCGTTATGTGGCTAAATGCAACACCTGTGCGTTGGTGAAAGCAGAATGCCAGAAGCCTGGCGGGTTCCTGAAGTCGTTACCTATTCCGGAGTGGAAGTTCGATGATATTTCGATGGATTTCGTGCACGGGTTGCCGAGATCTCAACGCGGTCATGATTCAATCTGGGTGATTGTGGACCGGTTGACGAAAGTGGCGCACTTCCTTCCAAACAGAAGAGACGATTCAGTGGAAACCTTGGCCAAGCTGTATGTGGAGCAGGTTGTTCGACTGCACGGTGTTCCTCGGAGCATCGTTAGTGACCGTGATGGGCGGTTCACATCGAATGATTGGCGGCTCGTTCATCAAATGTTGGGTACAAAGTTAGCGTTTAGTACGGCCTTTCATCCCCAAACGGATGGCCAGACTGAACGAACCAACAGGACGATGGAGGACATGCTCCGCATGTGCGCCCTAGACTTTGGTAAACGATGGGAAGAGTATATATTTCTCGTCGAATTTGCCTATAATAATAGCTACCAAGCGAGTATTGGTATGGCACCATTTGAGGCGTTGTATGGTCGGAAATGCCGTACACCCTTAGCTTGGGCAGAAGCAGGCGAATCGAAGCTGAGTGGGAAAAAGGATGTCGAAGAAGCTACTTCGCTCATACGCTCTATTCGGGAGAGGCTAGTGATAGCCCAAGATCGTCAAGCAAAGTACTACAATGCCAAACATCGGAACGTGGAGTTCGCGGTGGGTGATTGGGTATATTTGAAGATCAAACCCTTCAAAGGTGTGTCCAGGATTCGGCGTTTGAAAAAGCTAAGTCCGAGGTATCTTGGTCCGTTTGAGGTGGTGGAGCGAGTTGGGGAAGCTGCTTATCGACTAGCACTTTCAGCGGACTTGGGTGGATTACATGATGTGTTTCACATCTCAGTCCTTCGTAAGGCGGTAAAGGATCCAGCTCAAGTCGTGGAGGCTGATCGGGTACCGGTCGAGTATGGGCTAACGACGAGGGTTAGACCCATTCGGATCGAGGATCGAGCCGAGAAACAGTTGCGGAACAAAGTGATCGGGATGGTCAAGGTCCGATGGGACAATTGTGGCCGTGAAGAGCTAACATGGGAGCGAGAGCAGACCATGCGAGCTGAGTTTCCCGAGTTATTTGTATAAACTGTAGACCGTGTACTTTTTGTTATAACAGAGTTATAGCATTGCTGGTTTTGGTTCCTTACCGTGCAAATTTCGGGACGAAATTTTGTTAAGGGGGAGAGGGTTGTAACACCCCAAAAGACCCCAAAAGACTCAACTTGAAGTTTGAGTAGCAGGTCAGGTTACACGGCCTGGGACACGGGCGTGTCCCAGGGCGTGTCGGGTGTACACGGCCTGGGACACGGGCGTGTCCCAGGGCGTGTTCTATTAATTTTGCGAATTTGGCCTATTCAGGTCAGAGCCGGACACGGCCTTGAACACGGCCGGGAACACGGGCGTGTCAGGCTGGACACGGGCGTGTCAGCTGCCGTGTTCCGACCCGTTTACTGGTTGCAGCTCGATGGAGCAGGAGACACGGGCGTGTCTCAGGTTTGACACGGGCGTGTCAGGTCCGACACGGGCGTGTCGATGACCCGTGTTGTTCAGTCGGTTCAAGCTGTGTGTACCGCTTAAGGGGTACACGGCCTGTGACACGGGCGTGTCACAGGCCGTGTCGGCCAAAAAGTGATTTTTTGGGAAGATCTTGGCCGTTCAGTTTCCTCTCTTTTGATCTAAAGGCTCAGGTGATTTCTTGGGCTGGATTAAGTCGTGAGAGAGAATGAAGAAGTCATTCTTCTTTATCCTTAAGGAAGAGAGAAAGAGAGAGGAAGAAGGAGGAGGAGAGCAAGCCACCGGCGGAGCTCCCGTGGTTCGATTCGTGATCCGAAGCCGGCATTGTGACGGCAAGGCTGCTGCGGTTCTTTCTCACCGGCTAGTTTTCGATGGCACCGAAGAGATCGACAAGGGTAACGATCTCCCTCCTTGGACATGTGAAGTCCTTCTTTTCTGCATTGCATAGGGAAAGCCCTTCCCCGCGAGTATGCGGTGGGTTGTGGTGTCCCTTGGGGTAGATATGTGAAGTCCCCCTTGTTAGAGGCCGGAATTGGAGTACGGCTCTAGGCATGCTGTGTGAAGCCCATCTGGATGGAATCTGGATTGGTGATGCTTGTTTGCATATCGGAGAAGGCTCCGTGATAATGGCTTGTGATGCCTATGGCTTGTGATGCCTTGTTCCTACCTGTTGCTTGGTGTGGCAGGAAGTACTGGACGATGTCCAGGAAATGAAGAGGGTTGGCGGCAACTCTTGTGGCCGTGCGTTGCCACTTTGTGAGTAGTTGAGCCGTTGGGCTGCAACTCGATGAAAAGGCAGATTGCCGAACAGGAAAGGTGAAACCGACCCGCGCCTATAAAATGCCATGGATACTTCCGTATTCGAGGTGGCTCGGCGACTTGAGCAACGGGGGGTGGCTGATCCGTACCTGCGTTAGGTCCGTCCGACTTGGAAGCCTGGTATAGGTTTTGTTGGAGCGCCTAATGAGAGTCTTAGGCCCGCGCGCCGGAAAGACTAGAAATGCTCAAATACCGTGTAGGCGGTGGTGTTGACCCTGGTATTCCGGTACACCGAAAATGTGCCCTGAGTGCACGGACTGTCGGGCCGGGTGGCCGATGGTTGTGATGGCTTGAATGTGCCTGCGCGCACATATTTGCTATTTGATGATGCCATGCTTGCAGGGAAAGAATGCTCATGCCCCGAGAAAGGGGTAGGATTGTTATAATTGGGTCAGCTGAATGTTGACCGTTGCATTGTTTGCCACCGGTTGGGTGGATTGTTCCCGTGCAGGTGCTGGAGAGCCAAGTGGTAAGTGATGGGCTGGCGAGCCCTACTGCTGTTGCTGCTGCTGCTGCGGCTAGCCCTTGAAGGCTCAGCGAATGGCTTTGTTTTTGTTTTCTCTTTTTACTCATGTATGGTCGGCCTGTGCGCCGAGGTTTGTAAAACATGATGTATGTTCAGAGGAACTGTAAGGCCTTAAGGCCAAACTCTTGTGGTTGTGTACATTCCGTGGTTTATATATAAAGGTGGTTTTATATATTGGACATTCCGGTTAAGAGTTCAAAGTTGTAACTTAAAGCTTCCGCTAGAATGCTCTGAGTTAGGATTCGTATTTGGTTTGGTATTATCCTGTGACCTCACCGTCTGTTTGTGGCATATAGTGTGGGGCCCCGGCCGGACCTTCTACTATACGTCATCTAACGGATGGGGTCGTTACAGAGAATGCAGACAAAGCAGAAACATTGTCGAGAACGTAGAGGCCGCCGCTCTCAGTCCTAGTAGCAATCGTCCGTTGGGTGCTCGGGTCCTAAAAAGAACAAGAAGTGGGAGTGAATAAGACAGAGCACAGAAGTTGCTTGCATAATGTAGTAACAGATAACAAATTGCACAGGAACTTCAGGACATAAAGGGTGTCCGCCAAACGAAGTGACGAGGTGACTTGAACCACGCCCGTCCCGTGAACTGGGGAAGGCGAGCCATCCGCAACAAGAACCGGGGGCAACCGATCAAGCGTTTCGAGGAGAGAGAAGAATTGAGGGTTGTCAGTCATGTTATTCGTCGCACCAGAGTTAATCAGCCATTTACCTTGGGTAACGACATGGGCACTACCTGAAGTCGTGGCCACAGAGGCAGAGGGCCGAGAGGAGCCAGAGGTGGAGGAAGATGTATCACCAGAGGGGCGAAGATGAGGATGTTTCTACCAGCAGCGGTCAACAGAATGACTGGTACGAGCACAATGAGAGCAGAGGAATCTGGACGAACCGTGCCCGCCAAACTGGCTGTGGCCACTGGGGCCACCCCGTTGAGATTGGTGAGCATAAGAGTCCTGGGGAGGAGGGGAGGACAACAAAGGATGCTGGAGCAGCGAAGTAACAGCGGCGATGCGAGCCGCGGTGGCATCCAAGGTTGGAGACTCCGCCTCGCCCAAGATTTGTTGGTGGATCAGATCATAAGTATCCGGAAGTCGCAGAAGATAACAAACAACCAGAGTTCCTTGGAGTGCTTGTGCTGCTCGGCCAAGTCCGCAGAGAAGGGGCGATTCTAGAGGATTTCTGCACCAAGAGCTTGAACCTGCTGATAAGCCGCAGCAGGAGACATGGAAGGGCAGGAGAAGAGGTCCGCATAAAGAGTATAAATTCGGGACGTCTGGGCACCCTTTGAGTAGAGAGCATCGAGGTGAAGCCAGGCAGCCTTAACCGTCTCATCATGGCGTATGACGGGAAGGCATTCATCAGAGAGGCTGTTGGCCAGCCAAGTGCGGACAAGCGCATCACTTGCATCCCAGTCCTCAAAGTGAGCAGAGTCAGAAGGAGGAGGGTCATCAGTGAGTTGATGACGTTTGCGCTGAGAATGAAGAAGAAAGGTGAAAGAAACGCACCAATCCGGATAGTTGGAACCAACTAGTTTAGAAACCATGCCAAGGTTTCCGAAAGGAGTGGGAGGAGGAGGAGGAGGATGGGCCACAGGAGTGGTGGAGGTAGAGAAGACGGGGGTGGAGATATCAGAGTTATTCATTTGAAGGAGTAAACAAAGAAAGCCGCGCGAGCAGAATAGAGGTCGCGCGGATAGACAGCAGGGAAGTCACACGAGTATAAGGAGTCCGCGACAGCAGCGGCAAGAGAGAAGAAACCATAGCGGAAAAGAGAGGAAACTGCAACGGTCAAGGTGTCAGCACACCAGCAGCAAGAAGGGCCACGACCAGGAAGCAGATCAAAGCACAGGGGCAAAGGTCGCGCGAACTAGGAAGTTCGCGAGAAAAAAAAAGGAGATCGCGCGAACAGGAAAGAGTTCGGGTGAACAAAGAAGAGAGAGCGAAGAGACTGCGAAAACAGGTCGCAGAAACGAGGGAAAGAGGTCGCACAAACAAGGCAGCAACAAAGAAGGGAAACTGCGTGGATAGGTAGGGAACCGGGCGAACAGAGAACAAAGCCGCGCGGATAGAAGAAACTAAGGATTCAGGTGGAATCGGTCGTTTCCTCTGATACCATGTGAGAGTAGCGAACAGGCGATTAAAATCACTCCAGAAATTGGAATAATTGAAAGTTTTATTATCCAAAAAATTATCATTTACAAAGGTATGCCCTCCCTTTTATAGAATGTAGGAGAGAAGAGAGAATACATATACACAATGTGGGACTAAAAAAGAAAAATACAGAGCTGGGCGGCTAGAACAAAGAGACCGATCAAGCCGACAAGGCCGCGCGGTTAGACAACACTTACCGCTCGGCAACACCAGAGACAAAAGAGAACAGTTGCAGTAGTAGACCGCAAGACCGCAAGGATACCAACAGCAACAGTCGGACATCAATCCGATGGAGATAAGCCGCCTGACCGTGCGGTTAACAACCCGCTGATTTTAACCGCAATTCCGCCCAGTCATACTTCAACACAGTGATGTGTTGAGGAGGAGGACCTACTCTTCCAATGCTTCTTCTTCATCAGCCTATGGAGCTGCTTGGAGAAGACAACAAAGTCCTCATCAGACATGTTGTTGTCTGATGCTTCTGATTTAGAGCAGTCTGAATCTGCTGGTCTTCTTGGAGGAGAAGGGGCCTTCCTCCTTCTTTTCCTTGTGGCTTCAGCTTTGAAGGCCACAGTCTTCTCTTTGGCCTGAGACTTGTAGTTGATCTTTTCCTCTTTACTGATAATTAACTGCACCTCATATGAGAGCAATTTTCCAAATAGGGTGTGGGGTGGAGTGTCACCCAGCTTGGCCACTTCTCTGATGGCACATATTTTTGTGTCCCAGTCTCTGGTGAGAGACCTAAGGAACTTATCATTTAGCTCATAATGACTAAAGATCCTTCCATAGGTCCTTAGTTCATTCACAATCCTAAAACAAATTTCATAGCAGGTGGCTATGTCATCTCCCTTAGACTATCTGAAAGCTTCATACTCCTGGTTGAGCATGGACTTTCTATCATCCCTGACCTCCTTTGTGCCTTCCATGTAGATCACCAAAGTGTCCCACATTTCCTTTGCATTTGTGCAGTGAATCAGATTTTGAAGGGTAGAATCATCAATGGTACTAACAATGATATTCTGAGCCATTTTATCCATTGTGGCAAGAATGACTTCATCCTTTGTCATCTCAGCATAAGTCTTGGGTGTCTAGATATTTGCATCCAGAACCCCCACTTTCATGGGGATGAAAGGTCCTTCCTTAACTATTATAAAAATTCTAGGTTCGGTTGCTTCCATGAATAGCCTAACTCTTTCCTTCTAGATGCCAAATCCCTCCTTCATGTAGATAGGAAGCTTTATGGTTCCCAACTCCTTATAGTTCACTCATGAACCCATAAGGATAGTCAGTAGCTACCTTGGAAGATCACTCAGATGGTTAGATCCTTTTTGAGCAACGTCCCTCGGATACCACTTGAAAGTCTTTATTTTCAAGGTAACTTACAACCTAAAGGGGGGTGAATAGGTTGTCACACTGTTATTGTTTTCCTTTTAGCTTTTTCCTTTAGCACAAAATGTGTTGGCAGTGGTTTGCCTTAAAGAACCTGCACAGAGAAAACAATACAAAAAAGCACATATAGATTTATAGTGGTTCCCCAACTTATGAGTACATCCACTCTCCTTTCACCTTGTCAACTTCCTATTGGTCAAGGCACTTCTCCAAAACACTGCTCCAAGGAGCTTACACCTCAGATCCCTCAGGATCTTTCAGTCTCCTTCAAGACCTAAAACTCAGCCACAAGGGCCTACAACTCAGTGATCAGCTGATCACCTACCTCAGGCTAAAAGCCCTACACTCGGGCTGGGAGGACAGCTCTACCTCAGATCCAAAGGATCCTACCTCAGAGAGTTACACTCTCCTACAACTCAGGCAAATTGCCCTACCTCAAGCTAGTGGCCCTACTGCTCATATCCAATTGAATCCTACAACTCAGAGAGCTTTACTCTCCTACAACTCAGGCAATATTGCCCTACCTCAAGCCAGTGGCCCTACAGCTCAGATCTATTTGGATCCTACAAAAAGATGAAGATTTGAATATTTTGACACAGGGATATTTCTCTGTGTCAAAAACTAGGGCTGAGTTATCTCAGCACTATCTTTCTTCACAGCAGCAGGTAGAAGTTCTCCCTCTGCTAGAAGAAGCTCAGAATGAAGATTCTGATCTTGCTGAAGAAGAAGGTGAACTTGTGTTCTTCAATCAGCCAACTGAGCCCATTGGAGAATGATGGCTCTACTTTCTTCCTCTATCAAAAATCTTTCTGATTATGTTGTAGCAGATGAAGAAGCAACAACTCACTGAACTTTTTGTGTTCCTGCAGGAAGACTTCAAGCTTAATCTCGGCAGTAATGGAAAGAGAGATGAAGTCCGCATGCAACCCTTTTTGAAATTGATAAAGCCCTAAAAGTTATCTTGCGTCTTGGCCTATCTCTTCCTTTTGTAGTTCGCCGATCAATGGCTCTTAGAGATCATTGGGGCCCACCTGCAGCTTTCACCTGCACCTTTCTTTAACGGAAGAAGACGTACAGTAGCTTCTCGACAGAGTTTGTTGTGTTCTATAACTTCTCCGTACTTGATTTGAAATTAGTTAACTTTGTCTATTTTACTGACGTCAACACATGTGTGCTTAGACAAAATCGAGCATCAGTAGAATAGGCGTTGAGTGAATAAGCTTCACTCAATGCCAAAACACTTGATAGAGTTCTGTCTATTTATGCGTTGAGTGAGTAAGCTACACACAACGCCAAAACACATGGACAACCATTCTACCATTAGGCGTTGACAGCGTTGAGTGAACAAGCCTCACTCGACACTTTTTGCCTTAGCTTATTCTTCAGCCTCTTTTGCATGTTTGGCATTGAGAGCATTGAGTGAGCACGCCTCACTCAACGCTTTTTGCCTTAGCCATGCTTTCTGTTTCTTGGCGTTGAGTGTGTAAGCTCCACTCAATGACAAATTACTTAACAAATTTTCTTCAATTATCTGGCATTGAGTGAGTGAGCTACACTCAACGCATTTATACTTAGCCAAATTTCTATGTCTAAAACAACACTGGCTTTGAGAATTAGTCTGCGCATTATCATACGGCATTGAATGAGCTTGCCTCACTCAACGTCTATGGACTTGGTAAATATTCATAGTTTTCCCGTGGCGTTGACTGACTGAGCTATACTCAACGATTATGAAGCTATGGCGTTGAGTGAGTGAGCTACACTCAACGCCTGTGGACTTAGCCACTTTTCTGCTTATTTCTTCTTAGGCTTTTACTATATTAGCCTTTCTCATAGCTTTTTGTTGTATGGCGTTGAGTGAGTTGACCTTACTCAACTCTTGTGGACTTAGTCATATTTTTGTCTACCCAATATTTAGGCTAAGACTAACAAGCTATAATCAATGAATTTGATCACCTGACATTGAGTGAATAGACCTCACTCAACGCCTGTAGACTTAAGCAATTTTCAACCTATCCAGCATTTTCACCTTGTGACCACCTGCCACACTACTTGGAATTCATGTCCTGCCAATATTATAAGGACTAACCTGCATGTATGAACTTGAACATACAATAAATTTACCATTGTGTATGCTCATTGACATATTTTACTTATTTAAATCTAGGACATTGTGGGCAATGGACCCAACAACCTCAATTTTCTTTTAAAAAGTCTCTCTGGCAATGGGCAGATTCGGAAGATGAGAGTACGAGTAAATGAGTTACTAATTATTCTCGACGAATAATAAAGATATAACTCCTAATAAGTCTCCTTGATCCGATTAAGCCATGATTAAAAAGGGCGCAACTGAATTATTATTGGATCTTAATAATGGGTGAAACCCAAAGAAGTCTCCTAAACATGTCTCCTGAGAATGGAGGTGGAACTGAACATGCCTCTTGAGAACGGAGGTGGAACTGAACATGCCTCCTGAGAATGGAGATGAAACTAAACATGCCTCTTAAGAACAGAGATGGAACTGAACATGCCTCCTAAGAACGTAGATGAAACTGAAGCCTATTGAATTGAGTGATTGGACTACTAACCATTCTCTTTATGATTTATTCCAATCTCGCACTGGTCCAGTTTCTTTATTTATTTCAATTCAATTATTTCCTTTTAGTACTCTAGTCTCGTACCGGTCCTGCTTATTTACTTTCAGTTTAGTTATTTTATTTAAGTACTATTCCAGTCTCGTATTGGTCATGTTCCTTTTAGTACTAACTTTCAACTCTTTCAGTTCAGTACTACTCCAGTATTCTACTAGTCCTATTTCATTGTAGCATTTCCATTCTGCAGCTTATACTATCAGCAACTTCTATTACTACACTTTTGTTTCTGAAATTTACTAGTTTAAGCATGGGTCCTGCTCTGACGGGCAGTTATTTTGATAGGTTGAGCCTTAGTTGGGGATAATAGGAGTCGAGATGTTCCTCCTAAATTAGCCCCAAATAAAGTGATCTCACGCTCCTTGTCGAAAGTCGAGTCAAGTGCAGTTTGCCCGAATTATTGAAAGCATAGTAGGGCAAGCTGTTGTAGACCAGTACATGCTAACAAAACTATTTTTACTTGTTTGCTTGTAAATTACTTGCAGTAAATTATGGCGAGTTAGTCGCTTCCGTAGATCGATCGTACCGGTACGAGTAGTTCGACAACTCAAGGCAATAGGGAGATGAGTACCACGGGTGACCGACCGTTATATTTTCCCTGTTGGGTTTCCTCCGCTGGTCGGCCAAAATGTCGAATCATCGGATGCCGCTCACATCCAAGAGTATACACGGATGTACGTTAATGCCTGGGCCGTGTAGTACGACCACCCCTAGAAGTGGCAGGACTGACCACTATCACCGACGG
Source organism: Platanthera zijinensis (assembly GCA_039513925.1). NCBI lineage: Eukaryota > Viridiplantae > Streptophyta > Magnoliopsida > Asparagales > Orchidaceae > Platanthera > Platanthera zijinensis. The sequence continues at coordinate 147,355,204 of CM077096.1, forward strand.
TCACATTGGTGAGGCCTGCGGGGCTCGCTACCCTGCTTGAAAAGAAGCGATCCATAATATGTCGACATATGGTGTTGTGTGCAGTTGTGAATGCCTACGATATTATGCGTGGCTGTGAATGCATGCGGTATTGTACGCGGCTATGAATGTCTTTGATGTTGTGCGCGGCTGTGAATGCCTGCAGTATTGTGCGCGGCTATGAATGTCTGTGATGTTGTGCGCGGCTGTGAATGCCTGTGATATTGTGTGTGGTTGTGAATGCCTGTAATGTGTGTGCGGTTGTGAATGCCAGCTGCATGAATATAGGTTATGAATACCTGATGTGCTAGTGGAACTTAAATTATAATTGATGGATATTTCTACTGCTACTCCAGTTATACTATACTGCACCCCTTTTATGGTTGCTCCTAGCTTATATATGAAATGTTGTACGAACTCTCTCTTACTTCAGCTATCTACTTTTTTTGGGTGCGTGCGTTAGTCCTCAGGATATGGATCAGAGGAGGAGATTTGATTCCACCTAGCTCTGTGACTAACAATTATTTTAATAACCATTCATAGGAGATGAAGCACCGTAGTGACCAGCTGCTGCAAGATGATACGCCAACTAATAGGACTACCCGAGCAGAGGCACCCCTATCGTCTCCAGATTTTTGAGATGTGAGTACTAGCGAGCATAGTTGAGAGAGAGAGAGGAGTTGTTAGTTATAGTACTTTTTTAGTTTATGGCTTCATGTATAAACAGTGGCTATGGACTTTTATATCTCTTTAAATATATATTGTTATATATATATATATTTGTTGTGGCTTTTTGTTAATACTTCAATTAAACTCTATGATGAGATGTGTATGTTATGATTCAAGCCAAGCAAGACAGCCAACTAGTGCTTAGCAGAGCAGGTTGTTACCCCTTAAGTAGCAGTTGGTGGACATCTTGGGCAAGTAAGATCCCCTTTGGCCCGACCTGGGCAAAGGTTGGGGGGGTCTTACAATTGAATCTCAGAAATTGTTTCTGATGTTTTGTAAGTAAAGAATGTTATCATGAATCATTCCATGAGATTAGCAATTGACAATGAGTATGTTAACTTGTAATTGTTTCTGATGTTTTGCAGGTAAATTTTTTTTATCATAAATCGTTCCATGAGATTAGCAATTTACAATGAGTTTGTTAACTTGAAATTATTATTCATTGCTGATACAAGATTTGCTTCAATGATTATGATGTTAAAAAGATTTAAGCTCATTAAAAATACTCTTTAAAGTATGGTGATTTGTGAGAAATGAAATATTTATCGAGATGATAATCAAGGAAGAGCAAGGTTTGTGAAGGAAAAAGTACTAAATGATTCATGGTGGGACTCTATTGATTATATCCTATCCTTCGCGACTCCAATTTATGATATGTTGAGGTTTTTTGATACAAATAAGCATTGCCTTCACTTAGTCTATGACATGTGGAATTCTATGATTGAAAAAGTGAAGAAAGCTATTTATGATCATGAGATTAAAAGGCTAGATGAGCAATCGACTTTTTATGATGTTGTTCAAGCAATATTACTTGATCATTGATCAAAGAACAACACTCCTCTTCATTCCTTAGCACATGCCTTGAATCCAAAGTAATTTCTAACTTTTCATGTGTTTTTTTATATTTATATTAATGTTTAATTTCTATGTTATTAATACTTATGTTTCTTTTTAAATTAGATATTATAGTGAATAATAGCTCAATGAAGATCCTTCAAGAGTTTCTCCATACAAGGATATTGAGATAATTCAAGAAACTAAAAAATATTTTAGGAAATACATTCCGGATATTGAGGAGCGAACACGAGTGAATTTAAAGTATGCAAATTTTGCATACATAAATGGAGATTTTAGAGATTTTGATTCAATTCAAAGCAAATATTATATGGATCCCAAGGCTTGGTGGGTTATTCATGGAGCAAGTGCTCCTATTCTACAAAACTTAGCCTTAAAGCTTCTTGCACAACCATCCTCATCATCATGTGCGGAGAGAAATTGGAATACATATTCTTGTGTGCACTCAATGAAGAGAAATAGAATGATACCAAAGCCTGCAGAAGATCTGGTTTTCATACACAACAATTTACATCTACTTTCAAGAAAAAATCCATAATATACATAAGGAGAAACAAAGATGTGGGATATTGCCGGAGATGCTTTGATACATTCAAAGATGTTGGTATGCTGGAAATTGCAAATCTCTCACTGGATGAGCCAGACATGGAATCAGTTATCTTTTTAGACTATATATATTATGGAATTATGAGTATTATATTTTTATATGCTAAGTTTGTTCATTTCTTGTCTATTATTAGTATTTTATAATTTCAATATTTATAAAATATGAATTTAACAAACTTGTTCGAACATGTCGAATATTAGTAGTTTAGGAGAATGGATGAGTCGCGTGTTGGTGTCGGTGCAACATAGCCTTGGACGTCACTGACATGAAATTTCTTTCAATCATAAATCCCCTTGAACATGTTATCTATAAAACTCTAATCATTGTTATGTTGAATGACCTACTCAGCTACTTCTATTTGAATGAGGAGGAGCTCGCATGTAAGATTCACGACAATGTCGCCATAACTGCAATTGGATGGGAAATAGGATAAAGATCAATTGGGTTAGCATACTTAGCATCCATCATTTGAATCAAAGTGTGTAAGCAGTCATTAGAGGAACAAACAAGAGTTTATAATTGTAATTTGTCGTCCCTTGTGGCTAAGGATTCATTTGGGAGAGCAGCTACGGCTGAAAAAGGAGTTGTTTTAAATGCATGTTTATAAATGAAGTTGTTGGAAACTGTTTGCTGGAAATGAAGATTTGTTTGGATAGTCTATGTTTGCAGAGCTGTTTCAGAATAGAAAACTGCTTGGCAAAACAACGTTTACGATTAATTATATATATATATATACAGATATATAATTAAATATATTACATTTTATTAATTATATATATATACAGATATATATACTTATGACATTAGACATTGTTATTTTAATTAAGCTCTCGGCAGCGACGACCTACAGATGGAGGAGTAGGAGGGGCTGGATCTTGGAGGAGGCGGAGGCGAGGGGATCGCCACCGGCTTGGGGAAAGCCCAAAAAAATTCTTCTGAGCGGAGGATTATGCGCAAGATACGGGAGTACGATGGCGGAATCTCCTCTGGCCGGTCTCAACTCCTCCACCTTTGGCAACCACAGCACCACTTATCTCTTCTTCTCTGCCTCTGACAGCTCTAACGCCACCATTGAAATCATCTCTTCTTCCCCGCCTCTAGCTACTTCATCGATGGCGCTAGGGATGCGCAAGAAAAGTTATAGAGCCGGCGTTGTCGAGGGAGATGTAGGGGCAGAGGTAGCCATCGGAGGTGATTCTGAAAATGCGGCTATTGATCATCTCCTCCTCTGCCAGTGGTTTCTGGATACAAATTCCAAAATTTTATCTAAAAATACTGTAAACTGGAGGTCAGGGTTGGTAGTTGCAGGCGGTGGAATTCCTTAAGGAAGGAAACGTCGGCGATTTGAACGGGAGGCAGAAAAAAAATGAAATTGGGCCACCCGGTTGCATTTTAATAAAACGCACTGCTACAAAATGTCACACCAAAAGAAGCCTAAAAGTTGGTCGTTTGAGAATCCTATTTGAGATTCTTTGTCTTTACTTCTTTATGGTCGGAAGAACTGTTGCTGGGAGTGAACAAAGTGCATTAATTGGTATCTAATGATATTGCAGTGGTACATGGCGGTGTTGTCTGCTTTGAATCACAGAGCCACCACCTGGTGCTTGTATTTCCCCTGACAACGAGCATGGGGTTGTTATCCTTTTGGTCAACCTTTTATGTTCACATTGTAGCGACTGACCTTACCTTAGATGATGATTTGGCAGGAGATGGCCTCCAGTGAGGCTTTGGCAACATCGATGACGGTTTTGTGAGTCCCATTTCCATTTTTAAAAAAACAACGAATTCGGTTTGATTCTGCAGCATAGTGATCTGGTGAAGTTTACGGTCGACTGTGTTCATCTGAATCGGAAAGACATCCTCTTCTGAGAGTAGGAGATGCTTCTTGTGGCTCTCAATGGGGACATCATTGAAGATCTAACCCCAATCAGTGCAGAAGATGATGGCAAGGGAGTTGCTAATGAGCTCGTATGAGGTTGACAACAAACCAGTTTTTCCTATTAAGTATGCTAACAGAATTTAGGTAGGGATTGATTTTAAGCATTTTTAAATGTAACACCCTTATTTTTTTAAATTCAAAATACTCCTAAAATTTCATGGTCCGATCGCTAGTGATTTTTTGTTTGCATTGTCATGCCATTGAGGTATGTGTACCCCTCACCATCTTTGTCTCGTGTTAAAACTTATTTTAAATGATTATGAATTTTTGTGTCAACCAAATATCACTTTTGGCAGGGCGTAATTTGATTGAATAATAATTATTTAGGATATGGTAAAATCATAATAAAGGGGAAATGCTAATTTTCCCCCGTCAAATTTGAAATCGGGAGTTTAAAAGACTTGGAGCCAATTTTAATTCCTTTCTCGCACCTCTTAGGGCGTAACCGCTCCAGCACACGAGTAATAAAAGATGCCCCTAGCCCAATGCACGGCTGAACCACCCCTAACCCTATTTTCCTCTCGCATACGCTAACTCCAGGTCTGTTCCAGTTTGTTGTCGCCAAAGGCGCCTCCATCTTTTTTAGGGTCGTCGATAGGCAACATTGAGTCGCAGTCCTCCATTGCTCGCTTGGAAATCACCATATCTTTCCCCTATCACCGGTTCCATCCATCGATTTCTCTATTCCCAGGCTTTGACGACGAGCCCTTGGGCCACAGTTTCACCTCTCAGTCTAAGTCGACCCCATTCTCCCCTATCAGCAACCCAAGTCAGCGCTCCTATGCCTTACTCAGACCCAGAAACCCATTTTCCCAGCAGATCTAACGCTCAACTACCCTTTCCCCTTCATCTAGTTCAAGTAACTCACATGTAAATCCTTTTTCATTGTTTCTGCGAATACCTCATACTCATATTTCAACTTCAAAAGTAGAACTCACGTTTATTTACTCATTTCTTAGTCAAAAATTGAGGATATGTTTCTTCTCCTTTAACAACCCTAATTGAGGCTGGTTTTTTCATACAAATTGACCTTGTCCAGCGACCCCGCTCAGGTAATGTCGATTTCAGAAATTTCAGTTTATGTGCCTATGTGGTTATCTTTTGGAACTTTGGGTTAAGTCCTACCATAAATAATGGATCTTCTAGGTGAACAACAGAATCAACAATTGAGGTTTTAGATGTGACCGTCTTTGTTTCAGAAATCCTTAGCCTGCACTGTTAGAAGAGTGATAAGCTCTTTCCCCCACATCATGAGATGTTATCCTTGAATTTTTAGAGAGTGTTGATTTATTATTTAATGTTTTTCCCTTTAGGTTCCGTTGGGCAAAGTGGGATAAGTGGAGCTCACGACAAAAAGAAAGCATGCCTCCACATCATGTGTACGTGCGTTGCAACCCCTATATAAGAAATTTGACTTCTCTTGGTTAGAGATATAACTATACAAAATGCATTTTCCAAGTTATTTAACATTGATTTCATAATTTAATTATTCAAGTTAGTCTGAATAATTAAATTACACCAGATACCACAAAAAAATCCGAAATCACATAACTGAGTAATGCTTGACAAAGTCAATTATTGAGAATTTATGTAATATACAACCTGTAATTCAGTTACATATAACCACAACAAGAACAAACATAAATAAATATATATATATATACTCAAATGAAAAAGCAAAGTGTTAATTAAGTTAAAGAGTTCAGATCAGCGACCTCATTCTCATATGACATGCAGTCTGCATGAGCCTCAGACATGGGGTCATTAGACATATTTTCAGACTTGGAGATTTTCATATGTGAGCCATGTTCCACTTATGGAGAACTTTAGTTCAGTTCAGGGCATCTTCAAGTCGTCATTTGAGCTCCAAAATAAGTCTTAACCTGCAAATCATTAATCATAAAATTAGGTAACTAAATTTTTAGAAAAAATTATGGCACCTAAAAATTAGTACAAGTAAGAACTCAAGTAACATGATAGAAATAATAAAACATATTTTTAGAAGACGACTTATAGTTTCATAGACAAGTGATACAAAAACGTACAATAATAAGGTAAACTCATATTTTGATATACAAATTAATTATATTTTATTCTAGTGATACTGAGAGGAGTATTCTTTCTTACTCTCTAGTGGGTTTGACCCAGTTTGGAACTTGTTTTTATAGGGGTTACCAGTGGCAAGCTATGTATAGGATAAGCAGCATGGTCCTTCATACTTATGTATTTTATTTCAGTTGTTTTTCCAGTTCAGTTATCGTGTCTTTACTTTGAACATATATTAGGATGGTTCAATGGTTTAATTGTATCAGACTATGTTAAAGATTTCAGTAGATGTAAACTTTATAGCTTTTTTCATTACTAGTTGTCTATGTGAATCATATTTTGAGATACACATGTTTACCAATTTCAGTCTTTTTACTTCTGTTGTAAGCTTCCTTTTAGTACATTTTAATTATGTTTGTTATGTACCTGTTTTATTATCATTATTTTTTTACTTCTTATTATGGGGCCCGACCAGACTGCTGATTTGTTGTTAAACTAGATTGGGGTGCTATAAATTGGTATTAGAGCTAGTTTTAAGATCTCATGACCCAAAAAAAAATCACAAAGCCATAGAGTCGTAGGATTGCATCTGAATCGTTGCATCGATACTAGAGTCATCAAATTTGTCTAACTCTTAATTATGCATGTGTATGGATTTATACCTTCCATATTTGATCTTTCATTTATATCTCTCAAGTAATAATTCTTTTCTCTACATCTTATAGGCACCTTGTATCAGTGAAGCAGGCGAACCCTCACGTAAGAACCCCACTCATAAATTCATCATGAACGAAACTAATGCACCGACAACACTAGCAACGCCAGTAGTACCAGAACCTAATGACTTGACAAACCAAATTGCCAAGACGATAACCGTAGCATTGTTGGAATTTCAAAAGGACAACTTGCATGGATCCCAACACTAGTCCCTGCATCTATAACTATAGAGGTCGGGATGGACCGATACTTGAGAAACTTTAGAGACCTCCACCACTCAAACTTCAGTGGAGAAGGAACCCCAATGGAGACAGATGATTGAATAATAGTATGTTATTATCAATTATCTGCAAGTTATTTGCACGTTCTCATATCAATTTATATTTTAAAGTTTAGAGAATTATTTAAATATTTTATCCCAATAGAATGAAAGTGTCAATTGCCTCATAAAAATAAAAATTATTTAAAATTGTAAAGTTTCTTAGTTTTGATGTACAAATGTAGCCATTAATTTTTTTCATTTATTGTGGTGAATCTAAAAAAAGAAAAAGAAAAAAGAAAGAAAGAAAGAGGGACACCACTATAATGAGATAAAGACTTGAGTGTTGTTGTTTGTTGTTATGGAAAAACTTCTCCATGAATAAGAACATCTCCAATGAGAATCTCTATATTTAGAAATTCTCATTGTACCATGTTCTCCATATTTGAAGAACATTATATTTTTTAATGCATATAAAGTTATATATATTTATACATACATAATATTTATATATGTATATGCATACATATATATATATAATTATAAGGATATATTACTTTTTTATTAAGATTTTTTTTGTATTATATTATTTTTATTATATTCTATTAATTTTTTTTAAAATTTATTTCGAATTTTATTACATAAATAAAATACAACAAGCATTACATTTGGAATTAATACTAAGATTCTGGGAGGACATCGTCGGGGTCGCTATGACTTCTGTGGGCATTTTCCCCGTGTTGTTCTCTTTCATACCCTAGTAGGTCATAATCGCTTTCCGTATATTTTGACTTCCTCCATGTTAGTTTCATCTGAACCGAGGTCTAAAATTTTTGGTCCGTCGTACTGGCTTTCTCGGTACAGACTTCCTCCAAATTACGACCCTTCAAATTGAGGCCCTCCGAATTGAGGTCCTCCATATGGGTCTCCTCTATACTGCCTTCCTCCACGCTGACCTCCTTCAAACTGAGATCCTCAATGTTGATCTCCTCCATGACGACTTCTTGCATAATGGCTTCACTTGTATTGATTTGCAATTATCATGTGGTCATGCCGTTTTTGGGATAAACATGTATTACGTGATATCATGACAACTTGCATTATAATGCACAATATGATTGTCGAAGACGAGTGAGATGAAAATGTTAATATTTTCACACCACTAACCACTCATAATGTTAAAGAGATGGACATAAGTGAAGCCGAAAGATTTCGCGAGTTCCTAAATCGACATAAAAAGATCAATGCCAGAGGTGCATATTTTTCACTTCGAGATGAACTGATTAAACATTTGTGGGTATGACATGACAATGAAATAATGTAATTTTAAAAATTTTATGCATAGTAATTTGAATGTATTTTGATTTATGTGAAGTTTAATTAGTAAAACGTCTTCTCTTATTTTGTATGATCAATAATAATTAAAAAGTATTTAATATTTGTCTCGTTTTGTAAGTGTTGAAAATACGAATTTATTGATATATTATATATCATTATTGAAAAAATATATTGTCGATTACAAAAGATATATTGAAAAAGATGAATTTTTTAAATACTAGAATTAAACAAATAAAATAAAATAAATAAAATTCATGCACCTCTATTTTCTCTCCCCCTCCTCTAAATTTAGAGGGGGAGAAAAAAGATCTCCATTTTAGAGGTTGCTTTGTCAATCATGAGGGCTTTCCTATCTCAACAAGAATTAAAAAAAAGAATTTTATAAAGCTCACAAAAAATGTGAATGTTTGCCCAATAAAGCTATTAAATTTTAAAAAAGCTGTCTTATATAAGAATCAAATTTAGAAATTCAATTTTAAAATAATAATAATATAATAATAGTTAGAGACTCATTTCTCCAAAAATATACGATTTTGAAATCTTAAATCCCAATAATATTTCCTAAAATCTGACACGCTGCTTCACTCATCATCTCTCTCCTTATCTCAAAACCGCGAAGTTGAAACCACTCCAGTTTAACAATTTTTGGCGTCGCTGTGTTAATGGATGTGCTCTCCGTTCCCACTTTCTTCTCTCCAAACAACCAAAACCCTAAACCCCATAAATCCTCCTCTTCTGTCCGCCGCTCTTCCCACGTTCTCCGCCGTTCAATATTTCTTCTCCCGCCGGTTTACACGCCTCCGTCCGTCGGCCAAAATCTCCTACCAATCCCCTCAGTAATTCATCCAATACACATATCTCTCAACATTCCAATCCTCTCGCCAGCAAGCTCTGGCTCTCCAGCAAGATTTGCCCTCCCCCTCCCCTTCCTCTTCCTCCTCCATCTCCGCCCACCAATGGAACCCCCGAGCAAGAGTTGCCTTCGTGCTCGACCGCCCCGGAATACCGTCAGAACGGGAAGATCTTTGTGGGAAATCTTCCATTGTGGATAAAGAAGAAGGAGATTGTTGAGTTCTTCAGGCAATTCGGGCCTGTGAAGAACGTGGTTCTGATCAAGGGCCACGAGGACCCTGAACGGAACGTGGGCTACTGCTTCCTGATCTACGACGGTTTAACTGCGGGCGAAGCGGCGGTGAGGGCAGTAGAGTTTGATGGCGTGGAGTTTCATGGCAGAGTGCTAACGGTAAGGTTGGATGATGGGAGCAGGATGAGGGCAAGGGAGGAGGAGAGGGCTAAGTTGGTGGCTGGGGGTAAGAGTGACTTCCGGTCGAAGTGGCATGAGGAGAGGGATGCTGCTTGCCGGAAGTTTAGGAAAGTTCTTGATACAGAGCCGAAAAATTGGCAGGCCGTGGTCTCCTCCTTCGAGAGGATTTCAAAGGTAATACTTGATATGTGAACAATAACAACTTAAGTTATCAAGACCATCAACTTTTTTACAACCTTATATCCTTCGCAGTGTTGTATCCTTCGCAGTGTTGTATCCTTCGCAGTGTTGTATCCTTCACGTGTTGTAGATGTTGTTTGACATGTTCACCGACGTAAATGTTTTGAGCAGAAAACGTCACGACATCGACATTTTAAGCAAAAATGTAGTTTTTGAAAATGTAGTTTTTGAAAAAATTTCCGATATATCGGTCTTCTGGCCTTGATATATCGGTCTGACCCGATATATTAGGCGATATCTCATGGACGATATATGACGAGTGTTAAAAATATATATTTTTCAGTTTTTTAAGCGCTCGAACGGTAATGTTTTTTGTGCGTGCTACATTTCGTGCAACTCTCTGAGCCAAGGTTTGTCTTATTTCTCATCTCACTCTCATTTGTTGCCCAAGCTTGCGAGGTACTCACCCATACTCACCCTAGCTTGCGAGATACTCGCCCATACTCTCCTCTGCTCTCCCAATCTCTCCTCTGCTCTCCCAATCTCGCCTCTGCTCGCCCAAGCTCGCCCAAGCTCGCCCAAGCTCGCCCAAGCTCGCCCAAGCTCGCCCAAGCTCGCCCAAGCTCGCCCAAGCTCGCCCAAGCTCGCCCAAGCTCGCCCAAGCTCGCCCAAGCTCGCCCAAGCTCGCCCAAGCTCGCCCAATGGTCTGCGAATAGCCGTCTTCTTGGGTACTTCTGATCTCAATGAATTACAAGTTATACACAATCCCCGTTTTTTTCGAGCTCGACACGAGCTTGGAAAACAATGTTGAACCCGTAGTTCGGAGAGATGACGCTAGACAATGTGCTGCGCGAGGTCCTTCCTAGGAGTGAAGCTCAACTGAAGGATGAAAGAAAATGTCGACACCTCCCAGAGATAGAACTCAACTGAAGGAGGTGGAGAAGAGTCGACACTACCCAGACCATTCGCTAGACGAGCGAGCTCAACTAGAAGAGGTGGAAAAGGGTTGACACCTCACATGCTAAGCTTTCCTGTATGTGGAGAGAAGGTTGATACCTCATAGGAACCGAGCTCAATTGAATTGGATGGTGGCCTCGAGCGTGTGCGTCCTATAGGACCCCCCGATGGCCATTTCCCTTCGCTTGTACCCTGGCCTTCGTAGCCAGGTGGCAGAGCGGGAGTTCATACTGGGTGCTCTCTTTAATTCCACGAGTTCCATACTTGCGAGGTCATCTCTTCAACAGTTATGGTACTCTCCTTCAAATCTGCGAGTTCCATACTCGCGAGGTGATCTCTTCAACGGATAAGGTGCTCTCCTTTAATTCCGCAAGTGTTCGCAGAGTGTACGGGGGTTCCGCTGCCCCCGGACCTCACCGGGGGTGCTGCTCCCTTTACCCCTGTCCGCTGACCGGGCAGCGGAACCCCCGAATACTCTGCGTAGGGGTTATAATGTCAGAAGTGACACTTACCCTTCGTCTAGTTCATCTCCTTTTTCAATAGTGGTGCTTTTTGTACATGACCATACTTACAGAGTTACAAGTGATTTGGGGTCAGTTTGTTTCGGCGGTGGCTGTGGCAAAAGGAGCAGTCAGAATGGAGCTGTGGAAATGGAGCTGTGGGATTATAGCTGTTCAGAATGGCGAAACAGTTTGGTAAAACAGTGGTGGCAGAGCTGTTCAGATTGGAGAAACAGTTTGGTAAAACAGCGGTGTCGTTTCTGTTATTTTGTATTATTATGACCAACATTCAATTAGTGCATGATTAATATACTAATGATAAACCTTATTTTTTTAATTAATGGAATAATAAAATAACATAAATGTCATAAACAAATAATAGCAACTTTAAAACAGTTTTTTCCATAATATTTAGTCATAAACATGTTCCATGAATGAAAGCATGAAACAATATCACAGATCTCTGTCTTCAACTCGCACTTTGTATTAGATCAGCAATTGTATCTCGTAGTGCGTACATTTCTGCTGTCCCTACACCAACACTCCTGCTATGACGCACATCAACTGCTCCACGCCGCCCTGTTCTAATTTCATTAGCTTCTGAGTATACCAAATCATCATCTACGTCACATGCCATGAAATCTGGATCCGCATTGGATGAATGACGACGAATAAAATTATGAACCGTCTTTGTTGCTACAACAATATCCTTCTGCCTATCAAAGCTGTATTGTGACATATCTCGAAGGATTGCCCATTTTTTTTTCCAGATGCCGAATGTACGCTCTATGACACTACGCAACGATGAGTGTACTTGGTTGAACTTTTCTTTACGTCCTCGAATAGGACGATTGCCACGCGCGAAGTCTGCTAGATGATATCGTATTTCTGGGTAAGGCTTTAAAATTTCCCTTTCCAACGGATAGCCTGCATCAACCAAGTAGTACTTACTTGCAAACATTGTAACATAATTTAATTCACATGTATGAGCTTACGCAAGAATTTCTTGTGACTTTGTAATTTACCTGCCGGAGGGTGAGGAAAATTCCAACATGGTTCTCTTGTGGCCTTTTTAAAAATTCGACTATCATGTGCTGAACCCTCCCATCCGACCATGATGAATGTGAAACACATGTTGAAATCACATACAGCCATAACATTTTGAGTTGGCACCCCATGTCGACTGATATATCTGACCTTATCCTCTGGTGAAATCCGAGCATCGACGTGTGTTCCATCTATTGCGCCAATACAATTTTTGAAATATGACATGTACCGAGAGTCATACAAAATTTGTGGTGGAATATTTTTGAATTCTCTGTCAGTTGCGTCTATCATTTTAATCGACAAGTCTACTAACGCATCGATGCCTCTAGAAATGAATCTACTAATAGTCTCCGTCGAATGCTGAAATTGTACCGAAGCCTGTCTAACAGTACAATTTTGTGCCATCACATACAAGGTAATTGCAAGCACCTCATGTGGAGTTGTTCGGCTAGAGCCACACAACCCATATTCTTCGACAAGTACACTTAATAGATCAACAAAAACTTGTTTTGACATTCTAAACATTGCGTGGAATCTATTTGGGTGTCCACTCATTAAATCCACAAACCATTTATGTCCCGTATGTGTTGATGGCATGCTTAGGGTTTGAGTTTGATATAATGTATTATACTCATGTGTCAAACAAATAGTGGTATTTAAAAGCATTAGGTAGTATGCATATCCATGAAGAATCGTCGAACGATTCAGCATTTGTTCAGAATCCTCCATTAAGGTTTGACTGTTTTCTTCAACCATAAACTCAGGATTTTGATAATCCATAATCAAAGCTGCACCCAAAAAATGTAAGATCCATAATACATCAGGAGATATGATTTCATAATACAGTAAATAATCATAACTATCTCCTTTGAGGTAAATGCTTAGAAAGGAAATTAAAGGCATCAACGTACATGACACTAAAGATTAATACAGTAAATAATCATATTCTTTGGTGTAGTTGATTGTGTGGTATGATACTAGCACAACTTCATAGGTTGGTAGTTAAGGTTGATTGTTTACGAAAATCAACCTTGACTACCAGGTCAAGTGTCGGAAGCTGTGTTAATATTAACAATCAAACCTATGAAGTTGTGCGAATATCATACCACACAAATGTTTCAAAATCCTCCTCCACCAGTAAATGAAAGCAGGTTTGGGATTTTACTTCTCAACTAAATTCATTAGCAGAGTCAGAAGCTCAGTGTAGCCAGGGAGAACTTGTCATCTCTAATTCAATAAATGAAAACAACACAGCTTGCATGGCCATAAATCAACAAAGCTTACTTGTCATCCTAAACAACTACACAAATGAAAACTGAATAAAGTCTATTAAAAACCAACACAGCTTACAAAACTAATTGAGAAATTATGAAGGACTATTAAAAACCAACACAGCTTACATGACCATAAATCAAGTTTCATAAACCACATAGATAGTGACGACTAACATAATACATGACCCTAAATCAAGTTCCATAAACCACATAGATAGTAACTGACATAATACATGACATTTAACCAAGTTTGATAAACCACATAGATAATAACTAACATAACACATGACCTTTAACCAAGTTCCATAGACCGCATAAATGCTCATGGACCCAGCTGTTGGGTCAAGCATTGATAACGATTCTTCAACCACCATATCCTCTTGTCTTCATCAAGACAAAGAAACATTTCCCTATTTGCTTTTTGGATCATAAAAACCGTTGCAAAGTCGTATAAGCAGTGATCTCCAATAATTTCTTCGTGTTTATTAAGTTCTTTTACGACTTCCGCGATGGTGTACGATTGATTTGAGGGATTTGTGGCTTCTCTGATAGCTAATCCAACGGATCTTGTTTCTTCTATCAAAGACCCAATGTTCAAGCGCATTGTGTGCTTCTCTCTTCCGACCTTTGCCTTCCCCTTATTTATACGTTTTCTCGCTGTCTCACTCAACTCTTCTTCGTTAATGTATGACTGGCGTGTACATGAACCAAAGTCACTCCCATTCGTTGGGGTAGAGATAGGCTCCACCTCATCATCATCAATGAGTAGATCATCTCTAGTAGAAGAGTGACGCTTTCCTAAGCTCGGTGCCCAACAATGTTCACCGGTCGCTGCCACTTCACTGAACATCATATCTAATTTCTCTTCTAGCTCTGGAGAGATGTCGGTGTAACGAAATTTTTTAGCAGCGGGCAAAATCTAAGAAATACCAAAAACATAATTAATTAGATTTTATACTCTATGACAAATTGAAGAAAAAAAAATGACCTAGCTTATAACCTTAAGTCGCTCATCCCACCATTCGTCAGATGCATCTATAGTCCTTTTTAAGGTGTTCCATCCCAAACCAGTCTCTCTTCCTTTAAGATCTTTCCACAATTTCCATTCTTTTTTCAGCATATCCCATTTATTTTTCATTTGCCCTCGATCATATTGTCTACCAGTGCGTGTTTGGAAACTCGCTACTAAATTATTCCATCCAACTTTATTGAAGTGGGTGGTAGGTCTATTGCCGAATTCAATTTCTTTCACGCAGAGCTCGCAAAAGATCAACACCTCATTTGCATCCCATGTAGCCAACACTCCACCTTCCTTAGGTTTACCCATCTACGAAAAAAGCTAAAGAAAATTACATTATATATTACGACAAAAAATGGGATGATTTCAGCATTTCTAGAACAATGAATCAAAACTACAATAATTAAGTGATAAAAACTTGAAAATATGTAAAAACTACCAATATAGACACAAAGTGTTGCCAAGGGCAGCCAATAAGAGTTACCAATGACAACCAATAAGGGTTGCCTTGCACATCACAACTGAACATCAAATTGAAGAACTTCACCGCATGATTTTTAAAATTAGAAGATATTCAAAAAATTGACATATACTCCTCGTCTGAACATCAAATTGAATGATATTTCATACTAAAATCGAGATGAGAATCAATAATACTTTTCATTAGTCTCCAAGATACTAAGATTGACCTTACATCATACTTAAAAATATCTGAAATAAGATTTTTCTGTGTCGACAAATAATCTCATTAATATACAAACTCGCAAGCCTTCGAGTTGTACTCATGAGGAAGGAAGATGCATAAAATAAGTACATCGTCACTGCCTTCGAGTTGTACTCATAGGCAAAGAATGTAACATCCTACCAGATCACTAATGCTTAACCTTAAATGTTGATATGCTAAACACCTACTCATAAAACTTGGTATATTTTTTTAAGCTAGAAAATGGAAAAAAACTTAGATCGTGAACTTCTTGGTACCACCAGGATCAATTAATTAGAAAGAAGAGTGCGCCTCCAAATATGAGATCATGAAAACTCAAGCTTATTAGTTGTACCTCCTAAATCTCATACAAGATATTATATATGATAATTAACCGAGCTAATGAAGAAATCGCTGCTAAAATTACAGAACCTAACTTTGCTCCATCTTGAACAGAAGCAATTTTTCAAGAAATTACTGGGCTCAACAACTATTTTAACAATAGAAACTTGGAGCAAAAAGGAGGAAATATCAAAACCCCCATTCTACCATACTATCAATTTCTGCAGTCTATAATGGCGGAAAGAAACGAAGAGAAGAAAGAGAGCAGCGTAATGGCGTGAGGCGGCGTGAGGCGGCGTGAGGCGGCGTGAGGCGGCGTGAGGCGGCGTGAGGCGGCGTGAGGCGGCGTGAGGCGGCGTGAGGCGGCGTGAGGCGGCGTGAGGCGGCGTGAGGCGGCGTGAGGCTGCGTGAGGCGGCGTGAGGCGGCGTGAGGCGGCGTGAGGCGGCGTTAACCAACGCCGCTGTTAGATGAGAGGAGTTACCGCCGGAGATGGAAGAGAAAATGGAAGGATTCAACGTCGGAGATGGAAGGAAAAATGGGAAGAGTTAAGGCCGGAGATGGAAGGGAAGATGGGAGGAGTTACCTGCAGGGAAGAGGATCGTCTGGGGTTGCCGCCTGATTCCAGAAAGCTGCGATGAAAAGCCCCCTCTGCAAGCTGCGGACAAAGCTCAATTTCAACGGAGCTTTATTTCTGCGATTCTAACCTAACGGCGAAACAAACTGGATTTCAAAAAAACACGAGTTGCGTTTCCAACGCAACGGATGTAAAACTCCGAAACAAACGGAGCCTTGGTAATGCCCGTGAGTAATTTTTATATGACTAACAAACATGGCGAATCACGACGAGTTCACCACCTGAGAAAAGCATACTAGGTGCTCTGCGAGATTCTATTTGCGATGATCTCCTGTGACAACCTACATTCCATGAGACGACTTACTCATGACATCTTCAAGCTAGTATTCTACGAGCTCCTACTCGTGATGATTTTTATGCTTACTGGGTGCTCTCTTCAATTCCGCGAGTTTCATACTCACGAGGTCATCTCTTCAGCAGCTATGGTACTCTCCTTCAAATCCGCGAGTTCCATACTCGCGAGGTGATCTCTTCAACGGATAGGGTGCTCTTCTTTAATTCTGCAAGTTCCATACTCGTGAGGTGATTTCTTCAACAGGTATGATGCTCTCCTTTAATTCCGTGAGTCCATACTCGCGAGATCACTACTTCAGCAACTATGGTGTTTGCTTTAATTCTGCGAGTTTATATGCGTGAGGCTATCGCTTCAGCAACCAGACCGCTATGTTATTCATTTCATCTCCTCAAACACCTGGAGTTATGATAACCTGAAAGGGTTCTACCCATAGGAGGGAATGGTACGCTTGTTCATACTTATACATCGATGCTATTTCTCTAATACCCTGAAATATGAGTCTTTAGCTTCTCTTCTTGAAAGCGTCTCAAGCAGGCGTAGTAGGCAGGAAGCGATCTCCATGATCGAGTTGGGAAACGAGCCTCCGACTTGATTCTCCTAAAAAGCCCAGGACGGACGATGAGACGATCTGTCAGAATTTAAAGTGTCCTTGTAAGACCGAGCCCCTGCATTGACGGTCGAGATCAGCTCCCCCATTGTATGTCGGCCTAGCTACCCCTGATTGCACCTCTCCTCCGACTGGAGGAATTATCAGGAGCAAGGCTAGACGTCAACCTCCCCATCTCGATGAAGAGAATGTCGTCGTTCTGTGAGAAAGGATCCTCCGCCATTAAAGACGTCGTTGAGACCGCAAAATAGCTATAAGCTCGACGCGTGATCAAACCAGTCTTATAAATTTAAAGGCTTAGCATGGCCCCTGCGTAAGTAACAGGGTGGGGAACCTCCCCGAGTGGAGCAGGAAAGGTGGACCAAAGGGTAGGATGGAGGCCTCGAGCATGTGCGTCTTATTGGACCCCCCGAGGGCCATTTCCCTTCGCTTGTACCCTGAATTTCGTAGCCAGGTGGCAGAGCGAGAGTTTATAGAGGTGGGTAGAAATCGATTACCACGATTGGGTTGGGAAACGAGCCTCCAACATAATTCTCCTAAAAAGCCCAAGGCGGACGATGGGACGATGTGTCGGGATTTAAAGCGTCCTTGTAAACCGAGCCCTTGCATTGATGATCGAGATCAACTCCCCCCTTGTATGTCGGCCTAGCTACGCCCGATTGGACCTCTCCTCCAAGGTTGTCAGGATCGAGATCCTATGTGAGATCGTTTTGTGGTTGGATCGGATCAGATCGTAGGATCGGATAGAGAATCGTAAGATCCCACAACATTCATAAATTAAGACTAATAAAATAAAATTAAATTTTGTATCATACTATCATTAAATTTCATGCTCAATTAACAAAAAAATCAATAAATTGAGTAGTTTGTAAATAATTATATTAATTTTTTTTTGAATAATTAAATCAAAAAAATAATATTATATTAAGTTTAATTTTAGTTTCAGGTAAGACACTAAATGTTTACTAACAATAAAAACAAATCTGGACTGGAAGTGATCAAAGAAGCCGCTCTTGACCTCAGTTTGCAGTCAACAATCAACACTTGAGATACGGTAAAGCAGCATGATATGATTTTGTGATGGAGCATGAGGCCGAATTGAGATAAAGTTAAACAATTAGTTATAGGCATTGGACCGGTTGAATATGGTCGGATTAGGTTTGGACATATTTATAGTTACCTTTGACCACACCGGTAGAATCGTGCCAGGATCGCGATGCTAAAGATCCTAAGATTTGGATCGCGATCTCAGTCGTAGATGTGCCGATTTAAATCCTAGATAAGATCCTAATCGATTTACAAAATCTGGATCGTAGGATCGTAAGATCCTATGATTTGGATCGCGATCCTGATAACCATGCTCTCCTCTGATTGAAGGAACTATCAGGAACAGGTCTGGACGCCAACCTCCCAACTTGACGAAGAGAAGATTGTCCTCTCCTTAAAGAAAGTTTCCTTCATCGAAGAATTTAGAGCAGCTAACTCTTTGCCGATTTATTGAGTAACAGGGCGAGTTTCCTCAGCATTGGTGGAAAGTCCTCGAGCGTGGTGTTGCCGTAGTCTGAGTCTTTTCGCGAGCTCCTCTCCTGCATATCGACTACTAGCCCTCTCGGTGAGATAAAGTCCTCGAGTGTGTTGTTGCCGTAGTTCAGACCCCTTTACGAGCTTCCTTCCTGCATGCCGACTACTTGCCCCCCGAGTCGACTTTCTTTCCACCTCCAGTTGAGCTCCTCTCCTGGGAGGTGTCAAATTTCTTTCTGTTGGAACACCCTATTACTATTTGGATCAGGATGACTATATTTCTATAGGGATTTTGTGTTGTGACCTCCTTGTTGTTATAAAAGTCACATAGGCTAGTTAGAGTAATCTTCAGCTCGACGTGTAGTCGACTTCAGCTCGACGCAGAGTCGATCTCAGCTCGACGCAGAGTCGGTCTCAGCTCGACGCGGAGTCGACCTCTGCTCGACGTTCCGTCGAACCCAGTTCTGCTTACAAAAAACACTCTCTGGCCGACGTGTGTCGTGCTCAGATCGACGTTTTACTGTGAGCTCGACGCTTTCCAGACTTCCGTCAGTTTTGAATAGGAATTCGAATTCCTTCTGTCAGACAATTAATGCTGAAGATTTATTGGCCGTTACAGCATATCTGGTGCATGGCTCAAGGAATTTTCTAAGGAATGTCTGCCTGACATTTCCTTTGAGGCATGGACATTTAAGGAAAGCATTTAATGCTGACTGCCAACGGCTATCAAAGAAAAAGGAAGAAGAAGACTCAGATATATTATTCATTCAGTAGACAGAGATATACAGAACAACAATACAGGACTTCAGCTGCTCTCTCTCTGTGATATTGTTTTGAAAGCTCACTCACAGGAATTCTGATTGCTTCAGACACAACCATCCAACTTTCTTGGATCATTCCTTGCTGGAGCAAATCAGATCTTTGAAGACCTGTCACCCTTGTGCAGAGCTCTCCTTCCTGAACTTCTTCTTGATCTCAGGGGGAGCTTTGACAACATCTACAGATCCACTTTGCTTCTCTCTACTTGTTGATAGAGAAGACAACATCACCCTTTTTCTTTTTCTTTCTGTACAGGGTTTTAACTCCCTTCAAAAGTTACCTTTGGTTTTGCTGAAACCTGGTCAAAATCAGCTCCTTTGGTTTGTGAGAACCTGGTCAAAAACTCTCTGGTGCTCAAGACACCTGATCAACTCATCTTGAAGTGGATTCCTATCAAGGGTGATAGAAGAGTGGACTACCCAGGATTTTGGGGAACCACTATAGCTCCTTGTGTCGTCTGGATTGCTTGTCTTTGTGTTTTGCTTTGTGCTGTGAATTTCTTTTTACTCTGATTATTTGCTATAGCACCATACACTAAGTAAATCTAAACTTTCTCTCCACTCAAGTTTTTATTTGCAAAACTATTTTAAATAACTCTATTCACCCCCCTCTAGAGTTAGGATTGATCTTATCCTGCACTTTCACTTTCCACCTCCAATTGATCTCCTCTCCTGGGAGGTGTCGATTTTCTTTCCATCTCCAGTTGAGCTCGGCTCCTGTGAGCTGTCGACTCTCCTCTCCACCTCCAGTCGAGCTCAACTTATGCGAGGTGTCGACTCTCCTCTCCACCTCCAGTTGAGCTCGGCTCCTGCGAGCTGTCGACCTTCTCTCCACCTCCAGTTGAGCTCGGCTTCTGCGAGCTGTCGACCTTCTCTCCACCTCCAGTTGAGCTTGGCTCCTGCGAGCTGTCGACTCTATTTTCCATTTCCAGTTGAGCTCGGTTCCTGCGAGGTGTCGACTCTCCTCGCCATCTCCAGTTGATCTTGGCTCCTGCTAGGTGTTGACTCTCTTCTCCACTACCAGTTGAGCTTTGCTCCTGCTAGGTGTCGACTATATTCTCCATCTCCAGTTGAGTTCCTCTCCTGCGAGGTGTTGACCTCTTATCCACCACCAGTTGAGCTCAACTCCTGCTAAGTGTCGACTATATTCTATACCTCCAGTTGAGCTCCTCTTCTGCGAGGTATCGACCTCTTCTCCACCTCCAGTTGAGCTCGGCTCCTGTGAGGTGTCGACTCTATTCTCCACTTCCAGTTGAGCTTGGCTCCTGCGAGGTTTCGACCTCTTCTCCAACTCAGTTGAGCTCGGTCCTATGAGGTATCAACCTTCTCTCCACATCCAGGAAAGCTTAGTGATGTGTAAAAATCGTCTCACGGACTACAATCCGAATAGGCAAGTGTACTTATCGTTTTATAGTATAGTGATATAAATAAATCAAGGTCGTATAAAAACTCGGGGCATGCAAGTACTATTACTCACAACGACTCTATTATCCTACCGAATGATTGATAGGCTTTTGAAAATAAAAATAAACTAAACTTGGTTAAAAGAGAATTAAACTATTGCAAAAGAGTGCTCGATCGACGATTCACTTTGAAATAAAATAACGGAATAAATTAGTTTAACATTTGCAATTCTATTAAGACCGTGACGGATCCGATATTAGGAAGTAATCTCGCTAGAGCATTAAATTCCCCAACTTATAGACGTTTTGACCGAAATCTCTTTACAAGTCAAAATGGCCTAAAGTCGCATTACCGAAGTGACCCGCACTATTGGATTTGACTCCAATCCGGAGGATTTACGTCTTCCTATCTCTAGGGTTGCGTTCAACTCTTTCCTTCCTTGAGTGATCTTTC
Source organism: Platanthera zijinensis (assembly GCA_039513925.1). Lineage (NCBI taxonomy): Eukaryota > Viridiplantae > Streptophyta > Magnoliopsida > Asparagales > Orchidaceae > Platanthera > Platanthera zijinensis. Next base: position 147,376,730 of record CM077096.1, read on the forward strand.
ACATTCACGAGCCTCTCGGCTACTCAAATATGAGATCGGAATCTACTACCGTATACTAGAAATACGGAGTGGATACGAAATAATTCAAGGTCGGATCAAAAATAAAAAAAATACAAATGCAAACATAAAATAAAAGATGCGTTATTTCATCGCAAAGTTCATCGTGATCAGGCACAAAACAAAATTAGCTAAGCATATTTAAGAATAAAATCACAATAAGGTAAAAAAAATTCATTTTCATTGATGATAGAAAAGAAGAGTACGCAATAATAAAAAGACAAGATTACACTAATAAAAAAACTATTACAATAATGAAAAGGAAATCTACTTTGCAATAAGGAAAGAAACATAAACTAATAATAGCTATCTAACTTGCTCTCCATAATCCCACTTTCCAAATGCATGAGACATGAGTTCCTTTTATAGGTGAGGGAGAAGGTTCTAGAATGAAGGAAATATGAAAGGAGCATGGGGGGTGGCCGGCCATGCATGGTGAGAAGGGTTCATGCATGGAATTAATGAAGGGAGAGAGAAAAATGGGGGGTTCATTGTATTTCATTTAAGAGGAATAAAATAGAAAATATAAAATAGAGAGGGGGATGAATGTGGAATAAAGAGGGGAGAAAGAAATAAAAGAGGGGGAAAGAGAGTGGCCGACCATAAGAGGGTGGAAAGGTGCATGCATGCGTAAGTTATTGAGGAGGAGAGAGAAGACATGAGGTGGCCGACCATGCATAGATAAGTGGGCTGTTTTGTAGTGGGCTTTGATGAGGGCTCGGGTAGCATGTGATGAGAAGGGGCCGGACTGCTTGACTTGAAGAGGGGCAGCAACATGCTCTCGGGTTGGACTAAATGGCCGGCTGCATGGTGTGAGTGCTGCATCATTTGGAGGGAAGCATGGGCTGCATCATAGGCTGAACCTACAAAAGGAAAAAAACAAAACATGAGATAAATAATAACATTAGTTAAATTCTAAAACAAAATACAAATAATAAAATACAAGATAACAAGCATTAAAAATAACATAGAAAAATAATTAAAACTAGAGAATTTTAAATCAAAACATAAAAAGACATTAAACAGAAATAAAACAAAACATGCATAAAAATACATAGAAATATAAATAAACTTAGGAATTATTATACTAAACTATCCCAAAAATCGATGACTAAAAGTAGTCATTAAATTCTCCCATGCTTGAGCTTTTGCTATTCCAGAGCAAAAGCATGAGAAATATTTATAAGACATTTATAAAATTTTCAATTAAACTAAAAATTTATTTACGAATTAAACAAAAATCAAGACAAAAAATAAAATTTATGGATTTACGAATTAAGTCCGAAATTATGGAATTAAAGTGAAGAGAGAAATATTTAGCCAAAATTTTTTTCTAATAAATTAACTAGCACTCAAAATTGAGTAAATTGCAAACAAGGTTAGATTAAAATTATAAAAACCATAACTTAAAAGAAACTTAAGAAAAAATGCAACCTACTACTTATGCTCTCCCAATATTTTAATTTAAAATCTAAGACAATGATATTGGCTATAGGGTTTTGGGAGGAAATCAACATGAAGAGATCTTTGATTGGAGGTGATCATCATTATTTTTTTTTCACACCCCACAAGTTTTTTTTTAAAATAAAATATATATGTAATACCAGAAAATGATAGACTAACATCCTATCACTTCCCACGACATATATGAACTTTTAATTCCTCTCTTCATCAGGGTTGCATATGTTTATCAGAGAATAAAGAACTAACATCTCCTTATTCTCATGATATATGATCTAACAATAAAAAGAAAAAGGAAGGAGTTAAACAAAATTTTAGAAAATAAACTAAAACACTAGAGAGCAACTATTAGTAGATTGAGATTTCCTAAGAATCTAAAAACATGAGTTAATAATAATTAGAATCCAAAATTGTTAAGCAAAATTACTACAAAATTGAAACTATTTAAAATAAAAGAGAAAAAATGTTAAATAAATTACTCTAAGCAAATTAAAATCATAAGATAATTTTCAAAACTAAATTACTAAATATAGATTTAACTAAATCTGATGAAACAAAAGATTAGCAAATCTAAAATAGTAAAAATGCTTATAAACAAACTCAAACAAAATTTCTGAAACAACAAAAAGACTAAGCAAGAGGTTTATTATATTTTTGGATTTTTTAAAGATTTTTCATTTTTTTTTTAATTTTTGAAATCTGATTTTTTTTTTTTGGAATTTTTGATTTTTTTTTAGGTTTTGCTTTAGATAAATAACAAGTAGTACTAAAGAAGCTTAATGAAACTATACTAATTTTTTTGTTTTTTGTAGAAATTAAAAACACATTTTTTAGAAAGGAAAGAAGAAAGAAAATAACTAAACCCTCCCCCATGCTTAAATTTTGCATTGTCCTCAATGAAAAATAAAAACAAGAAAGAAAAAGGAAGAAGAAAGGGGAGGAGGCATACAATAAAGTAAATACTTAAAAAGAAAACGACTTCCCCGGATTCGTAAGGCTGAATGCAGATGTCGCTCCCTTATGCTTGAGCTGGACACCGGCTCAGGCCTAAGGAATAAAGGAAAGGATGAAGCCAAACGAACTGCCGGGGGTATTATTCCTGTAAAACAAAAGAAGCAAACAAAAAGAAAAAACAAAAAGTGATAAGCAAGGGGTGCCTCCCAAGAGCGCTCTTTGTTTAACGTCGTCTGAGCCCGACGTTATTGGTTAGCTAAATGGATAATAAAAAGTAAAGTGAAGTAGTAACTATCTAAGTATGCGCTTAGGAGAGTAAATCAAAAAAGAGAAAAATTGAAGAATCGCACCGACATGCGGTGGAATTTTCAAGGGAATGACGCCCAAAAATGAACGGACGGAGTTATATAAGAACTCTGCCGTATGTAAAATGGGAAAGAAGGGGTCGTTAAAAGAAGAAGAAGAAAAAGAAGAAGAAATAGAAATAGGAATAAAAGAAGTAGAAAAAAAAATTTCATCAACCGAAATTTCACAAGGAGAAGGAGAGACTTGTGAAATTTCGGGAGAAGAAGGGGTCGAGAAGACTAAAGAAGAATTATCTAAAATAAAAGAAGAAGAAGAAAAAGACTCGCTAAAGTTAGAGAAATTTGGAACAGTTAAAGTATGAAGCGAAATGGAATCACAAACGTCTTTAGAAAAAGAAAGAGAATGATGAGACGTCTCGTCATCCTCAAAGGGTAAAAAGCACGCCGGAATATCCATAGGGGTGTCATCCAAAGGAGGAAGGAAACAATCCGAAATATCCGAATAATTATCCTCCTCGAGAGGAAAAAGACAAGCCGGGATATCCGGTGACTCATTACAAGATGAAATTGGAGGAGACAGAGAGGAAGACGAAGAAAACGAAGCGGCCTCACGAGAAAAATAATCGTGAATGATCCTGAAATGCGAATCAATATTATCAAGAGAAGTTTGCAATTCAAGATACCCATTATCGATAGAATTAAAATTTAGAGGTGCGACGCTTTGCGGGGCAAAATTGTAAGAAAAATAAGACGAGTTCCCCATCTCCCAAGTAGGATAAAAATTGGAGTAAGAGTCAAATTGTCCACTTTGACCTGCTCCAGAAAAATTGAAATCAAAAGAGGGGAGAGGTTCCCGAAAGACATACAAAATTAAAATGGTCGAGCGACCTGCAAAAAGCGCAAAAAGATGATGATTCCATAAAAAAAAGCTGTTACTAAAAAGAAAAAAGAAAATTTAATTTTGATTTTTTTTTTGAATTTTAGTAGAAGTAATAAACTCGGTGCTTTCGTAATATTGCCAAAAAGAGTCCCCGGCAACTGCGCCAAAAACTTGATGCGTAAAAATCTTCTCACGGACTACAATCCGAATAGGCAAGTGTACCTATCGTTTTATAGTATAGTGATATAAATAAATCAATGTCGTATAAAAACTCGGGGCAGACAAGTACTATTATTCACAACGACTCTATTATCCTACCGAATGATTGATTGGGTTTTGAAAATAAAAATAAATTAAACTTGGTTAAAAGAGAAATAAACTATTGCAAAAGAGTGCTCGATCGACGATTCACTTTGAAATAAAATAACGGAATAAATTAGTTTAACATTTGCAATTCTATTAAGACCGTGACGGATCCGATATTAGGAAGTAATTTTGCTAGAGCATTAAATCCCCTAACTTATAGACGTTTTGACCGAAATCTCTTTACAAGTCAAAATGGCCTAAAGTCGCATTACCGAAGTGATCCGCACTATTGGATTTGACTCCAATTCGGAGGATTTACGTCATCCTATCTCTAGGGTTGCGTTCAACTCCTTCCTTCCTTGAGTGATCTTTCACATTCACGAGCCTCTCGGCTACTCAAATATGAGATCAGAATCTACTACCGTATACTAGAAATACGGAGTCGATACGAAATAATTCAAGGTCGGATCAAAAATAAAAAAAATACAAATGCAAACATAAAATAAAAGATGCGTTATTTCATCGCAAAGTTCATCGCGATCGGGCACAAAACAAAATTAGCTAAGCATATTTAAGAATGAAATCACAATAAGGTAAAAGAAATTTATTTTCATTGATGATAGAAAAGAAGAGTACGCAATAATAAAAAGACAAGATTACACTAATAAAAAGACTATTACAATAATGAAAATGAAATCTACTTAGCCAATAAGGAAAGAAACATAAACTAATAATAGCTATCTAACTTGCTCTCCATAATCCCACTTTCCAAATGCATGAGACATGAATTCCTTTTATAGGTGAGGGAAAAAGTTCTAGAATGAAGGGAATATGAAGGGAGCATGGGGGGTGGCCGGCCATGCATGGTGAGGAGGGTTCATGCATGGAATTAATGAAGGGAGAGAGAAAAATGGGGGGTTCATTGTATTTCATTTAAGGGGAATAAAATAGAAAATATAAAATAGAGAGGGGGGATGAATGTGGAATAAAGAGGGGAGAAAGAAATAAAAGAGAGGGAAAGAGAGTGGCCGGCCATGAGAGGGTGGCAAGGTGCTTGCATGTGAAAGTTATTGAGGAGGAGAGAGAAGACATGAGGTGGCCGGCCATGCATAGATAAGTGGGCTGTTTTGTAGTGGGCTTTGATGAGGGCTCGGGTAGCATGTGATGAGAAGGGGCCGGGCTGCTTGACTTGAAGAGGGGCAGCAACATGCTCTCGGATTGGACTAAATGGCCTTCTGCATGGTGTGAGTGCTGCATCATTTGGAGGGAAGCATGGGCTGCATCATAGGCTCGGGAGCTTTGAACCTACAAAAGAAAAAAAACAAAACATGAGATAAATAATAACATTAGTTAAATTCTGAAACAAAACACAAATAATAAAATACAAGATAACAAGCATAAAAATAACATAGAAATAAATTAAAAACTAGGGAATTTTAAATCAAAACATAAAAAGACATTAAACAGAAATAAAACAAAACATGCATAAAAATACATAGAAATATAAATAAACTTAGGAATTATTATACTAAACTATCCCAAAAACTGATGACTAAAAGTAGTCATTACTTAGCATGCGAGGTGTCAACTGTTTTCCACCTCTTCCAATTGAGCTCGTACGCTTAGCGAATGGGCTGGGAGGTGTCGACTCTTCTCCACCTACTTCAGTTGAGTTCTACCTCTGGAAGGTGTCGACATTTTCTTTCCTCTTTTAGTTGAGCTCCACTCCTATGAAGGACCTCGCGCAGCACATCGTCTGGCACCGTCTCTCCGAACTACGGGTTCAATATTGTTTTTCCAAGCTCGCGTCGAGCTCGAAAAAAATCGGGGATTGTGTGTAACCCGTAATTCATCGAGATCAGAAGTACTCAAGAAGACGGCTATTCGTAGACCATTGAGAGAGAAGACGCGAGCTTGGGCAAGCTTGGGCGAGAAGAGGCGAGCAGAGGCGAGCTTGAGCGAGTCTGAGCGAGTAGACCCTTAGAACTCGCTAGTAGGGGCTGGATACTCGCCTATACCCCCATGATTTGTCTATAAACAGACCCCCATGAGTATTAAAAACGAGACTTTTGGAAGAGGTTGAGGTCCCCCAAGTGGATACTTGCTAAGTTCATGCCTGCCTTGTACCTCGCCCAGCCTTTTGGTTGCGGAGGGGAAGTTTCTCCCAAACTTCCGGGTATGTGGTGGGACCTCCCTGCTGGAGTACTTGGGGGTGTGCTTATAGATAGTTTCCTCTCTCCTGCAATAACGATTTGAATTGTGACGTCGGACCGCAGAATCAGTAACCTTAGGATACCTTGATCCGAATTTTAGAGTAGGGATTTTCCCGGCTTCAACACTTCTTTTTTGAATAATTTCGTTCGATTAGCTCCAATATTTCTTTCGCAGTTTGACAGAATAGGAAGTGACTAGCAATCTTGGGTTCATAGAGTTGATAAGCCAATTAATCACAGTAAGATTCTCACCTTCCCTTTTCTCATACAAAGGATCAGTCTTGCTCGGGGCCGGCTTGGATCCGGTGATAAACTCAAGTATTCGGCGACTCCCAATGAACCTCATAGACTGAGCCCATAGGAGGTAGTTTCTCCCATTGAGCTTTATGTGAGTAACACCTTGATTGAAGTCCATGTTAGAATTTCCTCCACTATAGTGATTAGGTTGATCAACGACTCCTTTAGAGGCATTTACACTCTTCAATTTATCCTCCATAAGAGCGCACACTTGATAGGCAGGAAGAGGGACTCCCTTCAGTAAACACAACTCACAGACAATACAGACTTGGGAAAAACAAGAGATAACAACCGCAAATTAGCAGCCCTGGAGTGCAGACGTAAGCAGAGGGAAGACAGAAGGAAGAAGTGGCAACCCTGGATGACAAAACCGAGTGGCAGCGACAACCTTAGATGCCTGAAGGAAGCAGAGTAGAGGCTGACGGAGGCCCAGACAGCCCTGGAAGGCAGAAGCAGTCGAAGAATCAGCAAAACTGTCGACAAGGACGCAGGAGGATTTGCGAAACTCTGGAACGGAACGTCGATGGTGACGGCGACACGGGTCGACGATGCAACAGCGGGGACCGACGACGAAGAAGCAGCAGAAAGGCCAGACCGTCGAGCCAGACGACGATGAAGCGGCGGAAAGAACAAACCGTCGAGCCTTAAGGTAGACGGTGCCGAGGAACAAACCCCTCTGATACCATGTTGAGAGAGGAGGAGAGCGTATCTTTAGGGTTTTCTCATTCTCTTCTGATCCATACGGGCATGCCCAGTATAAGCCAATCAGCCATCCGGTTTGATATAGTCATCACCCTGTGAGGTTATGTTAGCTTGCATTTTAACATATATGTTTATTGTGACATTTATAAAAATGCATTATGTATGATACCGCACATATTTACAAAAAATACTTATATATTTGAATAAATTTATTTAAATATTAAAAGCCGACATTATAAAATATCTCCAATATATCCCTCGCAATCCGACATTCCAAACTCAAACCGACATGAACGCGACATCCGACATCTACAACTTTGATCCTTCGTAATTGAGAACGGTCCTGAGAAGGTCATTAAGTTGCAGGTTTGAGTCACGAGAACAAAAAGCTTTGCAAAATGTATGATACCGCACATATTTACAAAAAATACTTGTATATTTGAATAAATTTATTTAAATATTAAAATCCGACATTATAAAATATCTCCAATATATCCCTCGCATTCCGACATACGACATTCCAAACTCAAAACCGGCATGAACGCGACATCCGACATCTACAACCTTGATCCTTCGTAATTGAGAACAGTCCTGAGAAGGTCATCAAGTTGCAGGTTTGAGTCAGGAGAACAAAAAGCTTTGCAAAATGTAAGGCTAAGACAAACATCAATCCTCTCCAAGACCTTACATTATTAGGTACTTAATGGATTTTCCATAGCTTATAGTACTCTTATTACGGCTAGTAGATTATTGCACTGTGAAGCAATTAGGTAGGTCGCTGCTCCTTTTAAATTTGCATGCAATATATGCAATCAGCTTCAATCACCCTGTCTTATTTTTCATTAAATGACCTCCATTCAGTTTTCATGTACTCCTTACCAAATGATGATGAGTTTGGTCCTTATTTGAAAAAAATGTTTTGAAATTGTAAACCATGTTGTGTCTGTATTTACAGGCTACAATGTGCTGAACTCATTTCTTATGATTTGATCAAATATAAAATTATCTAGGAATGTTCTTATGCCTAGTTGCACATATATGATTATTGTAGAAAAATGACAAAAGAGAGATAAAATAAAGATTATTTTATTAAATTCTCAAATTATCTCATGTATAACATATGTATTTGTACATTTATATAAGAAGAGAAAGAGGAGAGGATTGCCAATCCTAAGATGTGAGAGTAAACAAAATTACACGTGGGCGAATATTTGGGCCTTAATTATGAACATTTTACATATTTCTCTTTAACACTCCTCGCATGCTGGAGCATACAAATTATATGCACCAAGTCTGGATAAAAACTGATGATACAACGGCCGTGGTAAGGCCTTGGTGAGAATGTCGGCAACTTGCCCGGTAACAAGAACATGTTATAATTCCAATTTCTTTAATTGAATCTTCTCCCGAATGAAATGACAATCAACTTTAGTGTATTTGGTTCGCTCATGGAATACATGATTCTTGGCAATGTGTATAGCAGCCAAGGTTGTCAGGATCGAGATCCTAGGTGGGATCGTTTTGAGGCTGGATCGGATCGGATCGTAGGATCGGATCAAGGATCGCAAGATCCTATAACATTCATAAATTAAGACTAAAAAAATAAAATTGAATTTTGTATCATTAAATTACATGCTCAATTAAATTTTTTTTTAATAAATTGAGTAGTATGTGAATAACTATATTAAATTTTTTTAATAACTAAATCAAAACGATAATATCATACTAAGTTCAATTTCAGTTTCAGGTAAGACACCCAATGTTTACTACCAATAAAAACAAATCTGAAATGGAAGCGACCGAAGTAGCCGCTCTTGGCCTCCGTTTGCAGTCGACAATCGACACTTGGGATATGGTAAAACAACATGATATGATTCTGTGATGGGGGTATGCAGACGGGATTGGGATAAAGTTAAACAATGGTTTTGGGCGTTGGTCCAGTTGAATGGGGTTGGGATAGGGTTGTACATGTTTTTAGTTACCTTTGCCCAGACCGGTAGAATCGGGTCAGGATCGCGATCCTAAAGATTCTAAGATCCGGATCGTAATCCCAGTCGTAGATGTGTCGATTTAGATCCTAGGTAAGATCCAAATCGATTTACAAAATCTAGATCGTAGGATCGTAAGATCCTACGATTCGGATTGCGATCCTACAATCCGGATTGCGATCCTGATAACCATGATAACAGTTTGACTGTCACAAAATAGAGTTGCTGGTAAGAAAAGTTTGACTCCGAAATCACTACGAAGACTTTTTAGTCAGGTGAACTCAGACACAACAACATCCATTGCACGATACTCGCCTTCAGCAGATGAGCGAGCAACAACAGATTGCTTCTTGCTACACCAGTTAATGAGGTTTCCACCAAAGTAAGTACAAAAACTAGTTGTGGAACGTCGATCATCAAGAGAACCAACATAGTCAGCATCAGAATAGACAATCAGGGATAGAGAGGAGGATGATTTGTATACAAGCCCTTGCACAGGAGCAGTCTTCAAGTATCTGAGGATGTGCTCGACGACTTGGAGATGAGAGGTCCGTGGAGCATGCATAAATCGGCTGACAACTCCAACAATAAATGAGATATCAGGTCTTGTAACAGTAAGATATATCAGCTTTCCCACAAGACGTCAATAATATTCTAGATTTATAAGTAGTAGATCAGAGTCAGAGTCATGAACACAAAGCTTGTGATTGATATCTATAAGAGTGTCAGCAGGCTTGTATCCCAAATAGCCAGTATCCTAAAGAAGGTCAATACAATACTTCTGTTGTGATAGGACAAGACCATCAGGTCGTCTGACTATCTCAATTCCAAGGAAGTACCTGTTGAAGCCAAAATTGTCCTCAACGAATGTTCACGAACCAAAGTGTAGCCAACGCCTACTTCTCCCAAATCTCGACCCCTGACTGGCTGCTAAGGTCCTAAGACTGACCCAAAGCCTCAGCTGGGATCCCACCTCACACCCGGAAGATCTCTGAGAGCTTCCCTCCAAAGCCAAATGCCGGGCTGGGAGCTCTTCAGAAAGCACTAAAATTGGAGAATAATCCAAAAGCCTGCCTCCCAAAGAGCCCCTATGGGTCTTTTTATAGTCTTCCGTTGACCTGAAAGTACTGAAACACCCCTGATGGGTCTGCAAATAACCAAATCCCGCTGTCATCCCAGGGGCACCAAGGTAATTTTACCTGCGAATAATAAAGATAGTCCTCCTTTCGAGCGCCGGGCCCTACCACGTGGGCCCACTTGGCGAGAACCCTGGCCGAGAAGGCTCTCGCTGGATCCCCACCTGGGCTAACCTTGGCGAGCCCCACCGCCGGGGAGGTTCTCGCCCTTCACGGTCTTGATACTATTGCGACTGAAGGCTCACTTAACGCCTTCTCGCTTGCCCTGGGCGGGAGCTCCCTCGAGGCGGGAGCTTCCATAGCTCGACTATCTGCTTTGGCTTCCCCCGCTTTCGCCTGCCCTTGGCGGGAGCTCCTTCCAGGCGGGAGCTCATCTAGTCTGGAACCCGAAACCTGGCGAGAACTCTATAAGTTCGTCCTAAGGATAACCCAAGGCTAGCCTGGGGCTAGCTCCATCCTGACCACTGAACCCTTGGGGTTCCGCCCAGCGAATATGGGGTTGTACACAATCCCCGCTCTTTTCGAGCTAGCCCTGCGCTCGACAAGACAAGTCCAACCCCAAAATATTCGCTGGACACGTGCCTGGTAGCCAAGAGAATCTTTTGGCGGGCCCTACTGCGGCTATAAATACACGCCGTCGGGTGACCCTAAGTCTTGCCTCTGATCTACTGCTTCTTTACTGAGCTCTCGCCTGGGGCTTTCTGTGCGATACCAAGATGTATGCTAAGCGCGCCGGCAAGCCACTTCCGCCGGACCTTCAGGATCGGTTGGCCGCGGCTCAGGCGCGAGCCTTAGCTAACTGCGCTGCGGTGGCGCCCTGGCTATCGAGGAAATCTCCAAACGCCGGTCCTTCGGAGCCAAAAAAGAAAAAAGGAAAACGAAAAGCGAAGGTGGTCCGGCGAGATCTTGCTAGCGAGAACAGGGATCCACCTTCTCCTACTCCCAATCCCGCGGAAGGCCCCTCCTCGCAGAAGGTATGCCTTCCGGCCACTCTTACTAAGATGCTTATGCTACAGGTTCGACGGCTAACGTGGCCTCTCGCAGGAATCCCTTCCTAATGACGACGGCGGGTCTTCCCCAATTCCTCCCGATTTGTCAGCTCCCCCTCCCGAGGGTCGAACGAGGGTCTCGGAGGAAATTCCTCCAGCCGGGACCCAGGTGATGGGTACGCTTTCCGCCACTTCTCGCTAGTTCAATCATGCCCTTCCTTTTCTGAACCGCCTTCTCGCAGAGCCAGCTTCCGCTCTCCCGGGTTTCGTCACCCGGGAAGATGAAGCGAGAACCGGTGCGTCGATTTCTTCTGCGGCGAATCCCACCCTGCCGGCGGGAGGGGTGGCCCTCGAGCCTTTCACTACCCCTAAGGATGCCGATCCTCCCTTGGGAGAGGACAACCCTCTCCATGCTTCCGGCCAGGCCGGGACCCCTGTTTGTAAACCCTTCCGCCCAGGGCGGGGTAAGCCTCTCCACCTCCTTTATGGTACTGACGGAGGGGTCGGGCCTTCTCATCCGTTGCCAATCAATGGCTCTCGCCAGACTACAGGTATGCGAGATATTTTGTCGACTAATCGTTAAGCCTTAATCACAACCGCGAGTGCACTTTTCACAGGGGATCCCAGCTCTCGGCCGGGAGCTAACGAGGAGGGAGAAGAAGAAGAAGAAGAAGGCGAAAAAGAAGAAGAAGAAGAAGAAGATTCCCTTCCTCCTTCGTCCGGCGAGATAGAGGAAACTTTGAACGGCGCCGGAAATGCAAAGGAGCGGAGGAAGAAGATCTCGGCCATTTTGGCCAAGCTCATCCGGCGAGATCGCGCCCATGCTGCCGCGGCAAAAGCGTTCCGCGAGTCCGTGGAACAAAGGCTGGAGGCCCTGGAACGGGATTTCTTCTTGGGAGAGACTGATCGACTGGGAGGACCTACCGCCCAGTCTTCGCCAGGGAGATGCATCGCGCAGATCCGGGATCACGCTAGGCGGATCAACCTGGGGTGCACCACGCTGTCCTCTTACTTCAACCCGCTGGCCCCTCCGCGAACCAGGCGGCGTGAACGAGGGCGATGGCGCTGGGAGCCGTATTAGTTCTTCTAGGTCTCGCCCCTTCTTCCTCTTTAGCCTTCCCTTCCGCTATGTACCCTTAAGCCTCTGTAATAACTGCTATTGTTAACTTTATTCAGCTCTCGGCGGCGAGAGCATGTTATTATCCGTCTCTCCCTTTATTGCGCTGTGAATTTTAATAATGTGTTAGAATTAGGTCGCTTGCGCCAAAGCTAAGAAGCTTGCGCCGAAACCAAGAGGCTCGCGCCTATGAGAGGCGATCGTCGACTGCTGTCATTCTGAGGGGGAAAACCGAGGCGTCGCCGGTTCAGATCGTGACAGCTGCGCTCCGCCGTCATTTTTCTCTCTCTATCGGACGGAGCCGCCATGATTATAGTTCCCTATAAATAGGGATGCCTACCAACCGCATTTATTTCTCTGACCCGGAATCTCAACCCCCTTTCCTTGCTCTCGCGTTCTTGCTTCCGCTTTCACCTTTCTTCAGCTCTCGCTCTCACTCGCAAACCCACTATGCCTGGTGAGAACGAGGGTCGCGCCCACTGCGCGGAAGCCTTCCGAAAACACCTCTTCCCTTCCTGCACGCTCACCTTAGATGAATATAATCTGATCGTCAACCGCTATATTCCCGCTGGCTTCTCGGCGCGGAACCCGGGTAATCACGATAAGGTGAATACTCCGGAGGCGGGAGAGCTTGCCATCCCCCTCGAGCATTTTGAGGTGGGCTTCCGCCTTCCCCTTTGGCCGGAGGTTCGGCTTGCTCTCCGCTACTATGGGGTGGTTCCCGCCCAACTGAACCCGAACTCAGTCGCGATCCTTATAGCATTCATATGCTACATGCGATCCGAGAGGATCGAGTTCAGTTTACCGATCTTCCGCAAGCTGTTCACCTTCCGCGCGAAAGGAGGGGTGGTCTTCTTCTCCGGGCAGCTGCTCAAGACCACCGGTCTCGCCAACAAACACCATCACTGGGGCGAGAAGTTCGTCTATGTCAGCGGGGACTTCGGCAACGTCCCGCTTCAGCCTGTACAATATGAGAACGCCGCCTACAAGCCGCCTACCCTGGGATCGCGCGAGAGCGCAATCCTTGAATTCTTTGGAACCAAGGAGTTTGACGTTCTCTTCCTCAGGCGAGACGTCGACACCCTTCCACCCGTCCACCCGGGCGAAGGTACGGTCTCGCCCCAGATTCAATCCCTTGTCAAGGATCTTCTTGTGCTGAAGTATTTTAACTTTGCAGGAGAGCGGGAGGTCCCCCTGCGCCAACCCTTTGCTGAAGTCCGAGGAGCCGAGGGTCTGGCCGCGAGAGGCTCTCTCGCTCTCGCGGAGGCTAGCGCTACCGCCTGCCGAGATGAGCCTGCTCTAACCTTGTCGACCGGAGCCAAGAAGCGGAAAGGCCCCGCTCCCGCCCCGCGACCGCTGAAGAGGCCGAAGCCATCCGCTGCGGATAAGGGCAAGGGCTTGGCCGTCTCGCCTGCCCGGCCTCCCGCCCCGGGCGAGTCCTTCGAAGGACTGCTCCGGACGGCCAGCGAGATGGGCGCTGCCGCCAGGAGGCGTACCGAGGCCGCTGCCGAGAACCCGCCGGCCGCTGACGCGGCGGAAGGAGAGGGAGCGGTCGTCGAGACCTCCGCCCGGACCCCGCCCAAGGAAGTGCCGAAAGGGCACAGAAATTACGGCTTCGGCGTGAAGCACACCGACGCCGAGGGGAAGCCCCTGCTCCAATGGGATCCCGAAGCCAACCTGGTCAAGGTTTCAACGCTCCTGCCCAGTTGGGTGGAGCGGGAGGAGGTTACTGGCGAAGCCTTCTCGCTTGGCTATGACCTCTATAGCCGAGAGGACGCCAATATCTTCGACCAGATGCCCACCCGGCTCCTGGCTTTCGATTCTATCCGGGCCCTACTGCGTGGGTTCGAGCTTGCGCATATGTGCGCGCGTCGAAGCATCAACATCGACAAGAACTTCGCCGACATGTACAAGGCGAGGGAAGAGGCGGTGGCCCGAGCACGCGCTTCGGAGACAGAGCTTGCGAGTGCTCACCAGGAGTTGGCGAAAGCTCTAGAGGCGTTGTCTTTGCGTCCCGCCGTCGAGGTAAGCGAGATCTTCTCGGCCCCCGCTCTCGCTTCTCGAATTCTCGTTTGCGCAATATTTACTGAGCTGATTTCTTCTTCACAGGATTCCGCCCAAGCCGCGGCGCTTCGCGCGGAGTTGGCTGATGTTCGATACGCGAACGTCCTGCTGAGGGACCAACTCCAGCGTGTAGAAGCGGCGAAAGGCCCACCTCCGACGCTTGACAAAAGACTGAAGAGCCGCCAGTTCTCGGTGTACGACATCGACAAGCTGTTGCAGGCGAATGCTCAGGCCACCGTCAAGCTGACCGTCGAGACGTTGCGAGACGCGAAGCTGCTTCGGGAGGACGGGGCAACCATCAATGCTCGCCAACTCCTCCCCTGGCTGTTCGACCCAGTGCCGAAGCCCCCGGGCGCGCCGGACTCTCCTCCCTCAGATGTCCCGAAGTCTTCCACCGAGGCCGGCGAGACGTCTGAAGCGAGCTCTGGCGAGGACTCTGGCGAGAGCACCAGCGGGGATTACAGCGCATCCCCGTGAAGCGCCTTCTTATTTTTGATATTCTTTTGTAACGAGCGAGAAGCTCTAAACCCCTGTAATCGTTGAGTATAATGCAATGTTTTATTTTTATTGCCGGTGTGTGTTTGAACGAATAGATTAGTCAGCCGAGTGGCTTCCGCGCGGGCTTCCGCCGAGACCCTTAGTCTCTTTAAGTTAACCTTCCTTGGGGATCGACCGGGCGGGAGCCTTGCGTTATTGATTGAGTCATCTTGCCTAGGTCGGACAGGGAGCCTTCCTTTGCGAGAACCCCCTAGCCGAGACCTTCGAGTCGAGGCTTCTTTCAGCCGAGACCCTTTTGGGCCGAGACCCTTTTGGGCCGGGACCTTTGGGGCCTTGCCTCCAGTCCGGGCCCGAGTCCTGCCCGTATGTCTTTCAACCAACTAGATGAAGCTAACCTGACCTCTCCCCTACAGGCGAGCCTTCGGACCTGCCAGCTAGATGGGAGCCTGCGCAGCGGGTCTACCTGGGGCCGAGCCGAGCTCGGGGTGTCGTAGAAGTGGCTAAGAACAAAGTATCGCAAGAGCCAACCTTTCCCCCCACAGGCGAGCCTTCGGACCTGCCAGCTTGATGAGAGCCTGCGCAGCGGGTCTACCTGGGGCCGAGCCGAGCTCGGGGTGTCGTAGAAGTGGCTAAGAACAAAGTGTCGCAAGAGCCAACCTTTCCCCCACAGGCGAGCCTTCGGACCTGCCAGCTTGATGAGAGCCTGCGCAGCGGGTCTATCTGGGGCCGAGCCGAGCTCGGGGTGTCGTAGAAGTGGCTAAGAACAAAGTGTCGCAAGAGCCAACCTTTCCCCCACAGGCGAGCCTTCGGACCTGCCAGCTTAATGAGAGCCTGCGCAGCGGGTCTACCTGGGGCCGAGCCGAGCTCGGGGTGTCGTAGAAGTGGCTAAGAACAAAGTGTCGCAAGAGCCAACCTTTCCCCCACAGGCGAGCCTTCGGACCTGCCAGCTTGATGAGAGCCTGCGCAGCGGGTCTACCTGGGGCCGAGCCGAGCTAGGGGTGTCGTAGAAGTGGCTAAGAACAAAGTGTCGCAAGAGCCAACCTTTCCCCCACAGGCGAGCCTTCGGACCTGCCAGCTTGATGAGAGCCTGCGCAGCGGGTCTACCAGGGGCCGAGCTGAGCTCGGGGTGTCGTAGAAGTGGCTAAGAACAAAGTGTCGCAAGAGCCAACCTTTCCCCCACAGGCGAGCCTTCGGACCTGCCAGCTTGATGAGAGCCTGCGCAGCGGGTCTACCTGGGGCCGAGCCGAGCTCGGGGTGTCGTAGAAGTGGCTAAGAACAAAGTGTCGCAAGAGCCAACCTTTCCCCCACAGGCGAGCCTTCAGACCTGCCAGCTTGATGAGAGCCTGCGCAGCGGGTCTACCTGGGGCCGAGCCGAGCTCGGGGTGTCGTAGAAGTGGCTAAGAACAAAGTGTCGCAAGAGCCAACCTTTCCCCCACAGACGAGCCTTCGGACCTGCCAGCTTGATGAGAGCCTGCGCAGCGGGTCTACCTGGGGCCGAGCCGAGCTCGGGGTGTCGTAGAAGTGGCTGAGAACAAAGTGTCGCAAGAGCCAACCTTTCCCCCACAGGCGAGCCTTCGGACCTGCCAGCTTGATGAGAGCCTGCGCAGCGGGTCTACCTGGGGCCGAGCCGAGCTCGGGGTGTTGATGAAGATTTCCAAACCTCTCCCCCACAGGTGAGCCTTCGGACCTGCCAGCTAGATGGGAGCCTGCGCAGCGGGTCTACCCGGGGCCGAGCCGAGCTCGGGGTGTTGATGAAGATTTCCAAACCTCTCCCCCACAGGTGAGCCTTCGGACCTGCCAGCTAGATGGGAGCCTGCGCAGCGGGTCTACCTGGGGCCGAGCCGAGCTCGGGGTGTAGATGAAGATTTCCAAACCTCTCCCCCACAGGCGAGCCTTCAGACCTGCCAGCTAGATGGGAGCCTGCGCAGCGGGTCTACCTGGGGCCGAGCCGAGCTCGGGGTGTTGATGAAGATTTCCAAACCTCTCCCCCACAGGCGAGCCTTCGGACCTGCCAGCTAGATGGGAGCCTGCGCAGCGGGTCTACCTGGGGCCGAGCCGAGCTCGGGGTGTTGATGAAGATTTCCAAACCTCTCCCCCACAGGTGAGCCTTCGGACCTGCCAGCTAGATGGGAGCCTGCGCAGCGGGTCTACCTGGGGCCGAGCCGAGCTCGGGGTGTTGATGAAGATTTCCAAACCTCTCCCCCACAGGTGAGCCTTCGGACCTGCCGGCTAGATGGGAGCCTGCGCAGCGGGTCTACCTGGGGCCGAGCCGAGCTCGGGGTGTTGATGAAGATTTCCAAACCTCTCCCCCACAGGTGAGCCTTCGGACCTGCCAGCTAGATGGGAGCCTGCGCCGCGGGTCTACCTGGGGCCGAGCCGAGCTCGGGGTGTTGATGAAGATTTCCAAACCTCTCCCCCACAGGCGAGCCTTCGGACCTGCCAGCTAGATGGGAGCCTGCGCAGCGGGTCTACCTGGGGCTGAGCCGAGCTCGGGGTGTTGATGGAGATTTCCAAACCTCTCCCCCACAGGCGAGCCTTCGGACCTGCCAGCTAGATGGGAGCCTGCGCAGCGGGTCTACCTGGGGCCGAGCCGAGCTCGGGGTGTTGATGAAGATTTCCAAACCTCTCCCCCACAGGCGAGCCTTCGGACCTGCCAGCTAGATGGGAGCCTGCGCAGCGGGTCTACCTGGGGCCGAGCCGAGCTCGGGGTGTTGATGGAGATTTCCAAACCTCTCCCCCACAGGCGAGCCTTCGGACCTGCCAGCTAGATGGGAGCCTGCGCAGCGGGTCTACCTGGGGCCGAGCCGAGCTCGGGGTGTTGATGAAGATTCCGTCAGCCGGACCTATTCTATCATGAAGATGAGAAGACAGAGCCGGTTAAAACAGAAGGCATTGCGATTGCATACTTAGAGAATCAATATTCTGAAATGAACTTATTGAAATGGCAATAGTTATTTACAACGTTACAATCCTTCTTTCCCCTCACGGGTAGAAGCGTTTTAGATCATCACCGCTCCAAGTATGGCTCAAGGTCTTTCCCTCCACATCCTGGAGGTAGTAACCCCCATTGACCAGAGCCTTCTCTATTATGTACGGCCCTTCCCAGCTAGGGTTGAGCTTGCCGACAGGGGCCGATCTTCCTGCTGCGTCGACCTTCTTCAGCACTAGGTCCCCTTCGGCGAATTGCTTGACCCGAATGTGCTTATCGAAGTACTTGGCCATCCGCCGCTTTATCTCCTCTTGCCTGATGGCAGCGACGTCCCGTAGCTCTTCCGCCATGTCCAGCGAGAGGCGCAACCCTTCCTCGTTCTCCAGCCTCCAAGCTTCACTTCCTTCACCTGCGGCCGCGACCCGCGGAGACCGAACCTCTAACTCCACCGGGAGGACTGCCTCGCACCCATGAGAGAGCTTGAAGGGGGTCTCCCCTGTGGCCGTGTTCGGAGTTGTTCGCAGGGCCCACAGGACGGAAGGGAGTTGCTCCACCCAGTTACCCTTCAGGTTCTCCACCTTCTTTTTGAGCAAGTTGACAATAATCTTGTTTGCCGCTTCTACCTGGCCATTGCTCCGAGGATGATGGACAGAGGCAAACCTGAGGTCAATCCCCGATTGGGCGCAGAAACTGATGAATTCTTCGCTGGCAAACTGGGGACCGTTGTCCGTCACTATTGCTTGGGGTAACCCATGCCTGCAGATGATTTCCCCCCAAATAAAGTTCCTGACGACCTGAGAGGTAACCTTGGCTAGAGCTTTGACCTCCAGCCACTTTGAGAAGTAATCGATCATGACGAGGAGGAACCTCCTTTGCCCGCTAGCTGGAGGAAAAGGCCCGACTAGATCCATCCCCCAAATAGCGAAGGGCCACGGCGCTATGACGCTTCGGAGCCTTTGGGCGGGTAGGAGCTGGAGGGGAAGCGTGTACTTGACATTTTTGACATCTCTTTGCAAACTCAACTGTATCTTTTCTCAAGGTCTGGCAGAAATACTCTTGCCTTATCACCCTTGCCCCCAATGTTCTGCCCCCTGAGTGGCTGCCGCATTCTCCCGAATGCACCTCTTCTAGGATCCTTGGGACTTCCTCATCGGTCACACATCTCGCGAGGAGCCCTGACAACATCTTTCGGTGTAAGCCCCCATCCATCATCATGTAGTGGGCTGCCTTTCGCCTAAAGCTCTTCGCGTCCCTGATCCCCTCAGGTAGCTCGCCTGAGGTGAGGAATGCCGCCTATGGGTCCACCCATGAGGATCGTCGACCCACCTCCATTAGCTCCCCTTCCTCAATCGCCGGTCGGAAAAGTTCAGTTAGGGTTCCCCCTCCCCGAGGCCCGAGCTTTGCCAACCGGTCCGCTGCCATGCTTTCCTCCCTGGGAACATGTTGAATAGAAAAAGAACGGAAACCTCCGATGATAGTCCTTACCTTGGATAGATATCTCGCGAGGGTGGGCTCCCGAGCCTCAAACTCCCCACGGATTTGCGACGCAACTACCATCGAGTCGGTGAAGGCCTCCACATCCCGAATTTCCAGCTCCTTGGCCAACCGAAGACCGGCTATCACGGCCTCATATTCCGCTTGATTATTGGTCACAGGGAAGTGGAAGGCCACCGCCTGTTCTATGGTAACCCCTTGAGGGCTTACCAACACCATACCTCCTCCCAGGGAGTGCCTTCCTGAAGCCCCGTCGACGATCATTCTCCATGCTTCCTGCGACCTCGGCTCTTCTTCCTCGGCCTCGGTGACATAATCCGCCAGAAAGTCCGCCACGGCCTGGGCTTTGATGGAGAGCCTTGGAACAAAAGAAATGTCGAACTCGCTGAGCTCGATGGACCACTTTGCCAACCTTCCCGAATGCTCCACCCCCTCGAAGACCTTGCGAAGAGGATGATCGGTCACAACCTTAATCGAATGCGCTTGGAAATATGGACGGAGCTTCCTTGCCGAAACGACCAAGGCATAAGCCAGCTTCTCCAGGATGGGGTAGCGGAGCTCCGCCTTTTTCAAGATTCGGCTCACATAGTAGACGGGTAGCTGCTTCTTCCCCTCTTCCCTAACCAAGACTGAGCTCACCGCTTCTACCCCCACCCCGAGATACAAGGCCAGGTCTTCTCCCTCCTTGGGGCTTTGGAGTAGCGGAGCCCGGGAGAGTTGCCTCTTCAGTCCTTGGAAGGCCTCTTCGCATTCAATCGTCCATTCAAACACTTGATTACCACGGAGCACCTTAAAAAAGGAGGAGCACCCATCTCCGGACCGAGAGAGGAACCTGCTTAGCCCGGCCAGCTTTCTGGTTAAGCGCTGGACCTCCTTGGCATTGCGAGGTGACTCCAAGTCCAAGACGGCCTTTACCTTGTCGGGGTTAGGTTCTACCCCTGCCGGGGTCAGGAGGTGTCCAAGGAATTTCCCGCGACTGGCCCCGAAGACACACTTCAAGGGATTCAACCTCATCTTGAATCTCCGTAGGGTGGCAAATGTCTCTTCCAAGTCCCGTAGGTGGGACTCCAGGCATTTGCTTTTTACCATCAGATCGTCCACGTAGACCTCTAGATTCTTCCCCCTTTGATCTCGAAAGACTCGATCCATCATGCGTTGGTACGTTGCCCCTGCGTTTCTCAACCCAAAGGGCATCATCTTGTAGCTGAAGCATCCCTCTCTTGTGATGAAGGAAACATCCTTGACATCGGGAGGGTGCATCCGAATCTGATGGTAACCTGAAAAAGCATCTAGAAAACTCATAAGAGAAAAACCGACGGCTGAGTCAACCAGCGCGTCGATCCGAGGCAGGGGGTAGCAATCCTTAGGACATGATTTATTTAACAAGGAAAAGTCAATACACATGCGCCATTTTCCTCCCCCCTTTTTTACCATTACCACATTGGAGACCCAGCCTGGGTACTGGATCTCCGAGATGAAGCCCGCCTCCAAGAGCTTCTTGACCTCTTCCCGGATCGGCTCCTCCAGCTTGGTGGTGATGACCCTCATCTTCTGGCGTATGGGGCGAGTCCTGGGATCCAGGTTCAGGCGATGACAAGCCACGTCTGCATCGATGCCCGGCATGTCTGCCGCGCTCCAGGCGAAGATGTCGACGTTGCTTTGGATGCAGGCTCGCATCCGCTCCTGATCCTCGAGGCTTAAGCCTCCGCTGACCCGCACCCTTTGTACTTGCCCCGCCCTGATGTGCACCTCCATCTCTATTACCTCTTCGGCCGGCTCCAGTCCCGTCCGTTCCCAACCTGCCCTTGCCTCCTCTGGCTCAAGCTCTTCTCCTCCAAGCTCACCAACCTCCATCGCCTCCTCCAAGCTCTCACCTTGCCTCTGCTCTCCTTCTCCTGCCGCCCCTCTTGCCTCTTCCAAGCCAATCTCCTCTACCTCCATCTCCTCTACCACCCACTCCTCCGCTTCCTGCGGGCTCGCCTCCTGTACCTTTTCCGCTTGCTCTTTCGACAACCTCCATCGCCTCTTCCAGGCTTGTCTCCCCTTCTCCAACACCTCCTTCCTGCTCAGCCATCTCCTTCTCCAGCTCTTCCGCTTCCACCATCCATGACACGGTGTTGACTGCCGTCACGTAGCACTGCCTTGCCACCTTTGGGTCCCCCCTGATCCTAACCTGCACCCCTCCATTGTTGAACTTGAGGCATTGATGGAACGAGGAGGGTACGCAGCGAAAGGCGCTGATGAGGGGACGTCCAAAGATGACATTGTAACTACTTGGGGCGTCCACGATCACGAACCTGCAGTTCCGTGAGACGCCCCCAAGCCTTACATGCAGGCATACTCCCCCTTCTACTTCTTTTCTCTCCCCAGAGAAGCCGAAAAGCGGTCCATCAGAAGCTAGGACCCTTTTTCCTTCCACCCTCATCTCGTCAAAGGCCTTCTTGAAAATCACGTTCACCGAGCTCCCGTTATCCACCAGTATCCGGGAGACGGTGAAGTTCTCCACCGCTGTCTGGATCACTAACGCGTCACAGAACGGATCCTCATAGTCTGGCATATCTGCGGATGAGAAGATGATCTTTTCTTCTGGGGGGGGGGGGGGCTAAGGAGGTCGAGGCGACCCCTCTGCGGAACATGGTTTGCAGGCTCCCCTTGCGGGTTGCCTCGATCCCTACTCCCCCATGGATCACTCCGATCCCCCCTCGGGTCCCCACGTCAACCCTGTCTTCACATCTGTCCTCAACCTCTTCTCGCTGCACCTCTACGATCCTTGCGGGCAGATCTTGCCTCCCAGCACCTCTGGCCTCCCTCATCTCCAGAAACTCCGGACAGGTGGCCGTGGCGTGGCCCTCCTCCTGATGGAAGTCACAATAGGGCAACGCCACCCTGCCCCCTCTTCCTACTCCTCCTCCCCTTCTCCCGGCTCCCCGAATTCCTCTTCCTCTTCCTCTTCCCACCTCCATGGCTTCCTGCGGTGGTGGGAAGTGTCCTCTCGGTCCCTGCCTCCATCCTCCTTGCTCCAACCTTCTTGGTTCCCGGTAAATGTCTCTTCCTTGGGGACCCCCTTGGCCCTGGGGGCGACCTTCCTGAGGCCTCCAACCCAATCGGTTGTTTGGCTCCCTGGCCCCCCCATGCTGCTGCCCCTGCCCTCGGGGTTCTTCTCTCCTCCTATCCTCTCTTTGCTCCCTCTGCTCCCTCAACTCCCTCTGCCTTCCTGCCACCGGCTCCTTCACATCGTCCTCGGCCAACCTGGCCAACTTCCTTGCAAACGCCGGGTTAGCCCTCTCAAAGTCTATCTCCTTAGCCGCCCTCTCCATGAGCTCCTCAAAAGAGAGAGGGGGCACTCTCTTCAACTCCATGCTGAAAAACCCTGGCCTCAGCCCCAGGGTGAAGGCAAGCATCAGCGCATACCCCGGGACCTCCTGGACCAGGAGAACCTCCTCTTGGAACCGGTCAACATAGTGACCCAACGTCTCCTCCGGCCCTTGCCTCACTGCAAACAGGCATTCAGCCTCCTTCTTCCGCTTCTTTGAAGTCGAGAATCTCAACAAGAAACCCCTGCGCAGATCTTCAAAGCTGTAGATGGAGCTTGCCGGCAATTGGTGGAACCAATCCCTGGCCTTTTCTTTCAAAGTGATGGCAAAAAGCCTACACTTAAAAGCATCAGACATTTGCCTGATCGACACAACGTCTTCGAACCACTGCACATGCTGAACCAGGTCATCCTTCCCTGTGTAGTAGGTCATATCTGGCTCCCGGAACCCCTCCGGCACTGGAGCCGAGACGATGAGCTCGCTAAATGGGGTCTCGCCTCCCGCCTGGCGAGAAGGCACGTCTCGCGACCTCGGCTGGCTGGACCGATCCGCGAGACCATGCCCGGGGAAGAGTTCCCGCACTGTCGCCTCCTTCTCGCCCAGATCCGCCGGAACCTCCTTCTCGGGACGCTGGCCTGGGAAAAGCTCCCGCGCGGCTACGCCCCTCTCGCCTGCCTCCACCGGGACTTCCTTCCCGGGGCGCTGCCCTGGGGCGTTCTCGCCGAACAGCGGAACCGCCTCCACAGGAACCTGCGGCGTCTCCCACTCGTTCCTTGCCGAGAAGGCCAAGCCGATCGTCTGCATGACTTCTCGCCTGAAGTCCTCAAACATCTTCCTCGTCGCCTCGTCCACCCGGGTGGGGGATCCTCCTGCGCCAGATCCTTCACCTTCACCTCCTGCCATGGGACTTAACTCAAGATTTTCTTGCGCCAACTACTTCCACGCTCACCGCACCAGAACTGTTGAAGCCAAAATTGTCCTCAACGAATGTTCACGAACCAAAGTGTAGCAAACACCTACTTCTCTCAAATCTCGACCCCTGACTGGCTGCTAAGGTCCTAAGACTGACCCAAAGCCTCAGCTGGGAGGTCCCACCTCACACCCGGAAGATCTCTGAGAGCTTCCCCTCCAAAGCCAAATGCCGGGCTGGGAGCTCTTCAGAAAGCACTAAAATTGGAGAATAATCCAAAAGCCTGCCTCCCAAAGAGCCCCTATGGGTCTTTTTATAGTCTTCCGTTGACCTGAAAGTACTGAAACACCCCTGATGGGTCTGCAAATAACCAAATCCCGCTGTCATCCCAGGGGCACCAAGGTAATTTTACCTGCGAATAATAAAGATAGTCCTCCTTTCGAGCGCCGGGCCCTACCACGTGGGCCCACTTGGCGAGAACCTTGGCCGAGAAGGCTCTCGCTGGATCCCCACCTGGGCTAACCTTGGCGAGCCCCACCGCCGGGGAGGTTCTCGCCCTTCACGGTCTTGATACTATTGCGACTGAAGGCTCACTTAACGCCTTCTCGCTTGCCCTGGGCGGGAGCTCCCTCGAGGCGGGAGCTTCCATAGCTCGACTATCTGCTTTGGCTTCCCCGCTTTCGCCTGCCCTTGGCGGGAGCTCCTTCCAGGCGGGAGCTCATCTAGTCTGGAACCCGAAACCTGGCGAGAACTCTATAAGTTCGTCCTAAGGATAACCCAAGGCTAGCCTGGGGCTAGCCCCATCCTGACCACTGAACCCTTGGGGTTCCGCCCAACGAATATGGGGTTGTACAGTACCAAAGATTTCCCAAATCTTTAGTTTGAAAAGAGGAGTTTAAGTGTTGCTTAATCAGTTGTATCCCTGTGGAGTATTTACCAGTAATCAGGATATCATCAACGTAAACTAGGAGAATGACTGTGCCGGTTGGTTGATGACGAGTAAAGAAAGAGAAGTCGACCGAGCTTCGAGTAAATCCAACTTCACGAACAACTTTACTAAACTTGTCAAACCAAGCTTGAGGGGACTGTTTGAGAGCATAAATAGATTTTTTGAGTTAACAAACACGAGACCCCCGTGGTCTCAAACTCGGGAGGTTGGTACATCTAGACAGTTTCTAGAAGGTCTCCATTGAGAAATGTAGTTTTGATATCCAATTGGTGTAAGGGCCATTGTCAATGAACATCTAAGGAGATCAGGATCAAACGGTATTTAACTTGGCGATTGGTGAGAAGGTTTCATCATAGTCGAGGCCTTGTTGTTGAATGAACCCCCGAGCCACAGGCTGAGCTTTTAGGCGTTCCACTGTCTTGTCTGAAGCATGCTTGATGACAAAGACTCACTTACAACCAACACAAGTCTATCCTGGAGGAAGAGGGACAAGATCCCAAGTCTGGTTAAGGGATGAGCCGTAGAGGTCGATGCTGGATCGACAGGTCGCGAGATAGTGCTGGTAGAGGGTAACTGCTGTAGGGCATCAAATATGTGAGGACGACGAGTGTATACACGAAGAGGTGGTTTGGGTTGCACTGGTGTCGGGGTCTGTGTGAGAAGTAGTGGTGGAAGAGGAGACGTGATATGGACAGTAGGATGAGGTAGATGGGGAGGTAGAAGAGGAGTTGGAGGAGAGGAGTGAAACGGTTGGTCCTTGAGAAGGGTTACATCTGCCGAAACAATCATTTTGCAATCGGTGGGAGAGTAACACTCATAACCATTCTGAGTGCGAGAGTACCCATCGAACATAATTTTGGCAATGCGAGGAGCAAACTTCTCAGTAAATGGACTAAGATTATGGACATAACATGTACCTCCAAAAACACGAGGCGTGATGGCAAACAGAGGCTTTGAAGGAAAAAAGACTAAATATAATCACAAAGTTGAATATGGAAGAGGGCATGCGATTTATGACAACAGAAAAAACAATGTTCCAGTATAGTGTGAGTACCTGCATTTGAAACATGAGTGACCGGGCAACGTCAAGAAGATGACAATTTTTTTCGCTCAGCCGCACCATTTTGTTGTAGAGTATAAACGCACGAAGTTTAATGAATGATCCCAAACGCAGTACATAGATTTAAGAAAGTACGACTGGTATATTCACACACATTATCTGTGCGAAATACTTTTAAGGTAGTAGAAAACTAAGTACGAATCTCAGTAATAGAGGCACGAAAGATAGAGGTAATTTCAGCATGATCGCGAAGTAAATACATTTAGGTCATGCACGAATAATTATCAATAAATGTAACTAAATAACGATAATCATAAAGAATAGGGGTTTTATATGGTCCCCAAAATCAGAATGCACTAAAGAAAAAAGAGCATCACTCATAGTATCAGTATACCCAAGATGACTAAAAGATGTACGATGCTATTTGTCAAAGATACATGATTCACAAGTATACTCATGAAGTGAGACACCAGGAAGAGGTTTCTTGAAAATCTGGAAGGGAGCATACCCAAGATGTCGATGCCAATCAATAAAAGAGATTGTGGAGAGAACAATAGGTGGAACATCCAAGAGATAAAGCGCATTAGACAACCACCCCTTATTAATGATATTCTGCGTTTCTCGATCCTGCATAATAAAGGTGGAAGGTGAGAAAGTTACATAACAATCAAGTTCCTGAGTAAGATAACTAAGAAAAAACAGGTTAAAGGTGATCCCGGAACATGAATGACCGATGATAGAGAGAGAGTTGGAGTGAGAGGCAAATCAGCAGCCCCAGAAACCGGGGTATTGTCACCATTGACCACTGTGATGAACTTGGGATATGCAGATTACAAGTATTGAGCGGTTTCTGCGGAGTTATATGGTGTGCGACACCCGAGTCCACAATCTAGTGAGAGCTACGGGAGAGACATGATATACCTTCATTGGAGATTGACGCAACTGATCCAGATGAACGACTAATCACCCCTTGGAGATATTGGAGTTGAGTGCGCAAAACATCAATGTCGTTACAGGTTAGGCTTGCCCATAAAAATCGGGCCCGACCCGGTAAAAGCCCGGCTAGGCCTGCCCCGGGCCCAGGCCGGGCCATGGGGCCTAACAAGGCCGGGCTGGGCCGGGCAAAGCCCGGTTTCTAGGCCCGGGCTTAGCCCGGATTCGGGCCGGGCAAAGCCCGGCTTCTGGGCCCGGGCTAAGCCCGGGGCCGGGCCGGGCAAAGCCCGGCCCCTTATTCACTAAGTAACCAACGACTCTAAGAGCCATTGGTTCCTCCAACGACTCTTAGAGCCGTTGGTGGGCTGAGCATGCTGCCAGCCCTATAATAGGGCTGACAGCATGCTATTATATATTATATAATAATATATAATATATTATATAATATATATTATATAATATATATTATATAATATAATATTATATATAATATAATATTATATAATTAATAAATTAATAAAAATATAAAATAATTTTTTTTTTTAAATCCTATAAAACCCACCCCCCACCCCCACTCCCCCCCACTCCCAACTCCAAGTCCCACCCCTCCCACCCTAATTTTTTTTACGTCGACAATTTGACATCAACGATGACGTCTTCATCATCACCGGTCGCGCACGAAGTGGTGGAGCACAAGCATACGACGCCAGTTTGGGCATATTTCGACAAAGTGAAAGTCGGCTCCGAGCATAAGGCGAAGTGCAAACAGTGCTCGAAATTGCTTACTCTGAGTGACAACTCGACACTCGCAAGACACATTAAGTCTTGCACTGCCATACAAGCTCCTCCCGAGTCAAGTCAGGCGCAATTATCTGCATCTGGACAAATATGGACGTACGATCAAGGTCGGCAGCGGGAGCTGCACGTGAAGAACGTCATCAGACGTGGGTTGCCGTTCAGCCACTACGATGATGAGCAAAAAACTGAGTACATTCACCAAGGGCTACAACCCAAATATCATCAAGTAAGTCGATCTTCCATTAGACGCGACGCACTTAAATATTATTTAGAAGCTAAACAATCTTTAATTAATTATTTTGAAAATTTTGAGGGTCGAGTGAGTTTAACGAGCGACGTTTGAACAAGTAGTATTAAATTAGGATTATCATATATTTCCATCACTTGTCACTGGGTCGATCCAGTTTCCTGGGATCTAGATAAGCGTATAATATGTTTTGAAGGTTTCGAAGTCCCGCACACTGGTGTTGCGATTTATCAAATTATTTTAAAATGTTTGCGAGAATTTAAAATAAAAGATAAAATTATGAGTATTTCTTTCGACAGCGCCACAAATAATTCCACCGCAATTGAGTGGTTAAAACGTGATTTAAAACCTATGTTAAACGGTGTTTTTTTTCATACTCGTTGCGTATGTCACGTTTTAAATTTGGTCGTACAAGATAGTTTAACATATATGGAACCGTACATTAATAAAATGCGTTTAATGTTACAATTTATTTATAGTTCAAAACAACGACGACAAGATTTTAAAAAATTCGTAAACGCTCAAGGTCAAATTTTTTTGAAACCTTTATTTGACAGGTAGATGGAACTCGACATTCACAATGCTAAAACGAGCGATTCGTTCAAAAACACTACTAATAGAATTTTATACTATGTTAAATCAACATGAATTAAGCGAGTCCGATTGAGCTGTTTTAGAAAATTATATGGATTTATTAGAAGTTTTTTATACGGCAACAAATTCTCTATCTGGCGTATATTATCATACTAGCCCACTATTTATCGAAAATATTGTTAATATTTCTCAAAAATTAAACTATTTTAAGCAACACGCCGGATGGAACCAATTAATAGAAATAATGAAAAACAAAATTTTAAAATATTATAGAGATATCCCAGTAATGTTTTCATGCGCCGCTGCTTTGAATCCTCTTTTTGGCGTAGACGGCGTAGAAAATTTTATAGAAGAAATAAATAATAATTTAGGCGTAAATCTTTGTGATTCGGATTTGAATAATCTTAGTATTTTAAATTTTAACACTGTTTTTGCTGAATGTTATAATTATTATGATAATTTATACGGATCGCGGCCCCGAGAGGATGTGTCGCAACCAAAAACACGCGATAGTTTTAAAAATAAAATGTTAGAGTTAACTTCTCGGAAAAAAGCGCGCACCACGTCTAGTAGTTTAAATGAATTAGACTCTATTTGTTTTGGCGTTTTGATACTCCGTTTGTGGCAAACGCCGCCGGAAGGAGGGTAAACAAATGAACCTCCGGCTGCGTTTGCTCCGTTTCCACCCGCCCGCCTTGAGAAACGCCCCAAAAAGCTCCGTTTGGAGCAGCCACCTCCCCCCTCCGGTTCGAACACTCCGTTTCCACCCGCCGGATCGATCCGCCACCGCCGAACCAAATGAAGCCTTAGGCTTGTACACAAAAACCCAATTTTGTGATTTTATGAGTACGGACGAACTAGAAAATTTCGATATTTTGAAATGGTGGAAAGGTAAAGTAAATGCCTATCCTATTATGGCCTATATGACCCGAGATTTATTAACGATCCAAGCTAGCACGGTAGCTTCGGAGTCTGCTTTTTCTCTTAGTGGCAGAGTATTGAACGAGCGAAGAAGTCGCCTAAGCGAAGAATCGCTCGAAATCTGCATATGCTACAAGGATCATTTGGATGCGATCAAGAGGAAGCAACATATTTCATCGATCGAGGATAGCTCGTCGGATATGAAAGATGAGATGAACGCGATCAACCTAAATTAAAGCTTAAAGTAAAGATGACGAGACGAATGTTTAAAATTTTGTAATTTTGTAATACTTTAAATTTTATAATTTTGTAAATTTTGTAATTTTGGATTTTTCAATCAAATGTATTTTTTTTCAGTGTATTTATAATTTTGTATACTTCCATTCAAGTGTTCAACATTAATAAAATTATTATTTTTTCTTTCAAAATAATATTTATTTTTCAGTGTATTTTTTTTTCAGTATTTTTTTTAATTTTTTAATTTTAAAATTAAATTTTAAAAAAAAACCGGGCCCGGGCTAAGTCCGGGCCCGGCCCCGGGGGCCTTACCAGGCCCCCTCCCGGAGCCAGATGCCCGACCCGGCCCGGCCTGGCTATAGTCAGGGCCCGGGCCCGGTTCAGGAAAGCCCGGGCCCGGGAGGCCCGGTTTAGGCCCGGGCCCGGGGGGCTTTTTGAACACGCTGGATGGAGGATCAACTGTAGTGGAAATAGTGAGATGCGGAGGTAGACCATGCTTACGATAGCAGGTTGCCTCAAGGTGTCCATCCCGACCGCAATGAGAACATTTAAAACGAGGTCTTCCAGTACGTCCCCGTCCCCGAGAAGTGGTGCGACCTCCACGAGCCGAAGGTCCACAAGCCGAAGGAGTAGGAAGAGCTGAGAGAGGCTGCTGAAGGAGAACTAGAGATAGATTCCCAGGAACATCCAGAGGTTGTGTAATTTTCAAGAGCATATAACAAACATCCGATAAAGAGGGAGTTGTAGATATTGAAAGAATCTGAGCCCGAACACTATGAAGGTGGGGTGGAACGTAGGCCATCATCATGACAATCCCAACTGCTTCTTTCTATGCCCGTTGCGCAACCAAATCCGTTGTGGGAGGCTGATGTTGTATCCATGCCTCAGCCAGAGTCTTGGCTTTTGCAACAAAAGAGGTCAAATCACCTGTTGCCTCAGGATCAAGTCTTTGAAGATCGGTGATGATGTCAAACAATTGCTGGAGGCTGTCCTTGTCGGAATAGAGGGAGTGAAGTTTCTCCCACATAGCTTTGGCTGTCTCATGATACATTGTCATCCAATATGGCTCAGTGTCTATGGAATTGAGGGTCCATGATTGGACACGACCTTCATCATGGATCCACTCCTCGGTGGGTGCGGTAAGAGTGGCCCTTGTCAGATGATTAAAAGGCCTTTGGTCTGCATAACACGACGAACAGAATGTACCCACTCAACAAAGTTTTGTTTCCCACTGAGAGAGATGGTGATGATCCAAAAATCATCATGAATTTCTGGAAGCGGAGCAGCAACACGGGCAGGAAAAGAGGAAGCAGCTGTCAAGTCCATGGAGCAGGAGCAGCTGCAAGGGCGGGTAGACAAAAACCTTTGAGGCGCAGCTAAGCAAACGACAAACAACAACTGCTAGTTTTGCGGCTAGGTAGGTGGTCTGCAGTTGTGGCAAGGCAGAGAGACGACTAGGGGAGTAGCAGCGGCAAGCCAGGACACGGGTAGACGTCTGCGACAAGTACTTTAGCAGGCAGAGAAGGCGGTGACAAGAAGATTGGCGGCGAGCAAGCCGAGCGGCTAAGAGAGCAAGAGCACCAACGATCTTACGCGGTAAGTAGAGACGCGGGTTGAGCAGCAGGTAGATGCGGCATTGTCAAGGAAGAGCAGGTAGATGCGGCATTGTCAAGGAAGAGCAGCGGCGAACTATGATAAGGACACGACTAGCGGCGACTAAGATATTCGGCAAGGTGCTGCGATTAGAGCAGAAGCAATGCGGCAAGCATCGACAAAATGTGTCTAGTAGAGGCAAGCAGCGACCAGCGGAAGTGGCGAAAAAATGCGGTGACAAAATGCGGTAAGTTAGAGACAAGCAGCGTCTTGAAGCAGGCGGTTACGATATGTAGCAGAAGCAATGGGTTAAGGAAAACGTGCGGCAAGGCAGCTGCGGCTAATGTCAAGGAGGTCGCAGGAGATCCATGATCGAGGAGAGCTGGACGGTAAAAAATGAAGCGGCGACTAGCCTTTAGAGGCCGCAGAGAAGCAAGTAGGTGGGACCCGATGAAAAATCCTATAAAAGGTGATGTGTGGAAGCTAAAGAACACGAGAAAGAAATCTTACGGAAACCACAAATGGAGCTACGGTTAGAAAACTAATAACCGCCCAAATGGCTTAAGATCTTGCAGTGAAAAATATCAAGAACGGTTTCGCTCTGATACCATGTAGAAAAATGACAAAGGAGAGAAAATAAAGAATATTTTATTAAATTCTCAAATTGTCTCATGTATAACATATGTATTTTTACATTATATAGGGAGAGAAAGAGGAGAGGATTCCCAATCCTAAGATGTGGGACTATACAAGTTTACAAATGGGCTAATATTTGGGCTTTAATTATGGGCCTTTTACATATTTTTCTTTTAACACTTATTTTGACCTTTTTTGGATGAACAACATGCAGAATTAAGATATTTTCGTGGTGCTTTGTTTTGTTGATATTTAGTATCTACTGCACTTGCTCACCAAATGTAGCTTTCTGGTGTAATTTTATTTTGTTGTTGGCATTTAGTACAATGTGCTTGCTCTCCAAATGATCATATTAATTCCTTGAATGCACTCTTACTTGCTCAGCCTTCAAGGAGAGAGTTTGGGTTGATGGTTAACTATTATGCAAGGAGAGGAGATAAGCATCATGCTCGTGCTACTTTCGAGAACATGAGAGCAAGAGGAATAGAGCCTAATTCTTATGTTTTTACCAAGTAAGGCATCACTTAAGATCCATTTAAATTAATTCGTTTTTTATTTTATTTCTCTCACTTGTAGACTCATCTTGCTAAAAATAATAAATGCAATTTTTATTTATAACTAAGATTAAATCAAGGTTTTGAAGATCGGACCTGACATCGAACCGGCTGAGGGAAAGGTTCAAGGTTGAACCAGTCCAACCGGAGTCGAACCGTTATATATATATATTATCATTCTATTTTTGTTCTGAACATATATGTAAATTTGTAAATAACATTTTGGATATACCCTTTATATAAAAATATATGGATAATTATAACATACACACAAATAAATATGATATATATGATACTAAATTACTAATACTAATATTATTTATATTTATATATATATGTTTGTAAATTTATTACATTAATTAATATGAATATAACTATATAAATTAATATGAATATCATTATATTATATATAATATATTTTGGTAGTAAACAAATAGCCTAGCTAGTGTTGTGGCTGTAGTTTTTGGGAGTATTAGGGATGGTTCAAGTTCGAATCAGGCGTCCTTGGATTTTTTTAAATTTTAAATTTAGGTGAGTTGGCACCCGCTCGAATGAGCTAACCCTGTTCCGGTTAGCGAGTTTATGGGCGGACCGGCCTGTTCGCCGGTTCTTGACCGGTTTTGGGTGGGAGCGGTTTTAGAGCCCAAATCGGACCGCCTGGTGCACTGGTCGATGGTCCGACCGGTTGAACCGGCCGGTCCGGTTTTCAAAACATTGGATTAAACTAAATTTTTATAGCAATTTGTATTTGTTATTGAATTTTGTTTATGTATAAGCATTCATTAAATAGGTTCTGAGAATAGTCTGCCTTTCTTACACCATGATGTTTTTTTACTTTTGTTAACTAGTACAAAATATTAATTTTCAATTTGTGCCCTGAAGTCTTTGTTAAAAAGTGTGAATTTTCGTCCAGTCAGTTTACATTCAATGTGAATTAAAATGATGCTGTAAAATAATGTTGTAGTGCTAAGTTTCCACAAAAAATTTCCTTGAATTAATTTTTTAACCTCCTTTTATTTATATATGATTCATCACCATCTTTTGCCTTTTAGAGATTCTTTTGTGGCCACCATTTGGGATTGTTGGCTTTATGAATCCTCATATCCTATTATATATGGTAAAGCGTTGCACCCAGTGTTTTATTTTTTAACTAAATCTTTTTTGCTTTTCCTGGCCAATCAATGTTAGTATACCTCCTTTCTTTCCTATTTTTTTGATAATAATTTTGTTTCCCATCTAACTATTACATCTTTACCTGAATTATACATGTACAAGCACCCTTGTCTATTCTTAGTTGATGCTGCTGAATTGCATCTTAAATATAATTTTTTTCTAATGTTTCTTCCTTGTTCCATCCCTTATCATCTTAATATTCTAATTTAAGGCATTTAATTAAGCTACTAGTGACTTTTTATTGCCCAACAATCATCCATCTAATACGCTCCACTGATATTAATGCGATATCGGCGGTGGAATGTTTGGAAGCATGATGAAACCCACTGCATATGCGAGGTGCTTGACGGGATAAGAGAGAGCAAATCGATAATCTTCAAGGTTTTTCTTTTAGAAATTATTGTTGCTTGTTTTCATTTCCCCCAAAGTCTTAACAACAAAAAAAGTGAACATTGCAAATACAACCATAGAAAATTTTAGACTGCAAAAGTAGAAAGCACATAACAATGATCCACAAGTAGCCAACTCAGAAAACAATATAAGACTAATGGCAGCACGAACACGTTGCGCTTGAACTTCTTCTTGTAGGCGGTTCCTCCAAAATGCAACTATAACATCATTCACATACGACACATTGAGTTCTTACTCAAGCTTGAATGAAGTAACGATGCATTTACATCCCAAGTCTTGTCTTTGGCTCACATCCCCCTCTATCCCAATGTCTTCAATTTGAGCAATCTTTTTACTTACAGTGGTGGTCTTCTACATACAATGTTCCTGTTTATCTGAATTACACGTGACAGATTTGTGCTCTACTCATTGTTGAGTAGGTTCAGGCAAGTTTTCAAATTCAATATGTAGGAGAGGCAGATTGCCGTTACCGATCCTCTCTTGAGCTCAGTTGTTTTCATGATCATCATCGGGGAATGAGCCATCCTATTAAGCTTTGCAGAAAAGGCACTGAGTGCCAATTGGTTGTTGTTCGTTGCTTGAATCCGTGACTCCAGCGCAACCTGGTCAAGCATTTCCAAAATTTCCCATAGGTAGTCCTTTGAATCCTCCATGCCCGAGTGGATAAAAGATTGAGTGATTGGTCAGTGGAGGATAGTATTGAAGGAATTGTTGAAGGAATTCTTATATTTTTTTTTGATTCTCTATGGTTTCCTATCAAGATAAAAGGATATGAGAGGGAATATGGGAAATGTCGGAACTTTTGGTTTGACACACAACGATGATCGGTGCTAGGAAGGGATGAATAACAAGCGCAATGTGAGATTTTCTTGTTGGTATCATCGATGAAGGAGGAAGTTAAAAGAATCTATAGATGCTTGCATTGAAAGGGGGTCTACGGGCGACTAGGATTTTGTAAACAAGGATTAGTAGAAGATGTATCGTCCGAATGATTTTGCGATTCATCGATTAAGTCCCCAACGCGGAGACATAATGATAGTAGAAGGCCCTGGTGATAACAACCCATTGAACCCCAAAATCAGATCCAGAGACATGAAGCTAACAAAATACGGTGTGATTTATTTGCTACATTGGAGTTCAGATCGAAGGCTCGAATATCACTATGTTAGGATCCACTAATTTTAATGCAACATGGATGAAAAAATACTATATAATGCCGATCAATCTACAGATCCTAAAAGACATGTCCACTCATAAAAAATCACTTATTTGCATTTAAAAGTTTACATTTGGAATTTGTTTGAAGCTGGTGAGATGCTTCATGTGGCAGAAGCTTTCATTGATAAGAATTATCACCCAACAGTAATTTGTCGAGGTACTTGGTGATACACCTGTTTGAATTCCCCCCCCCCCCACACTCCGTTTTGTAAATGTTTCTGTCATTAAAACCCATCTTATTTGCATATTCAGCATATAACAAAGCCCTTGAAG
Organism: Platanthera zijinensis; assembly: GCA_039513925.1. NCBI lineage: Eukaryota > Viridiplantae > Streptophyta > Magnoliopsida > Asparagales > Orchidaceae > Platanthera > Platanthera zijinensis. The sequence goes on from CM077096.1 coordinate 147,411,941, forward strand.
ATGCTATTGCTGCTCTTGACAAGATAGCTATGCAGATCAATGTAAATGACCGTAAGTTGATATTCTACAACTTCATCAATAGTTGTAATTGAGTGCTATTGCTGCTCTTGACAAGATAGCTATGCAGATCAATGTAAATGACCGTAAGTTGATATTCTACAACTTCATCAATAGTTGTAATTGAGTGTTTGGTGCCTTCATTACTGTTTCTGACTATCCTTATGAGGTCTGCATTTAACTCCTCAGAACAACGGAGTTATGTTGTTGTCAGACCCAGTTGGGCTGCATATAGCCTTTTAGGACAACGGAGCTACGCTGTTGGCAGACCAAACTCAGAAATCTATAAATAGACCCACATGGGTACCTCAGAGGACAGGGCTTTTCTCATTCTCAGGTCTTATAACGCTCTCTGAGGTAGTCTTAGCTCAGCACTGACTAAGGAGGGGAAACACTCTGAGATCTTCCGGATTAGAGGAGGGACCTTCGTGCTGTAGCCTAGGGTTAGTTTTTCTAGTTCCGAGCAGCTGGTCAGGGGGTCAAGTTCGGGAGAAGTAGGTATTAGCTACTCCTTTGGGTCCGAACTCTCATTGAAATCAAATTTTGGTTCCAACAATTATTTTACTGGTTATCTTAATTGACCTTCAATATCTCAAAAAATTCAACAGGATATAGTTATTTGAAATTGGATACTGTTCTAGGTGCATAGCTATCTTGGTGGGATTAATCTAAGAGAGCAATGTGCTACACTACGGGCCAAAGTAATGAGCCTATTTATATGACTTCTTCTAATACTTCTAACACTCTCCCACAAGCTGGAGCGTACAAGTCGTAGGCACCACACTTGGATAGAAACTGATGATATAATGGTCGTGGTAATGTGAAAGATGTTTAAGTTGTCTACCTAAATCACCTAGAGGGGGGGTGAGTAGATGAGCTGTGTGTCTTTTTGCGGAATAAAATTTTTAACGATCTATGCACAGAAAAATAACCAAGCAATCACAGACGACACCAAGAATTATAGTGGTTCCCCAACCTTTGGTACGTCCACTTTCCATTCACCGATCTAGCAATGCACTAGACTCGACTACTCCACTAATCTCGGATTGAAAACAATCCTACTACTCGGAACAACGTTCCTACAACTCGATCCACAAAACGGATCTACACTCGGAAGATAAAAACTTCCTACAACAACTCGGAGAACAAAACTCCTACACTCGGAGATTAATCTCCTACAAGAATAGATTTGAAATAAGAAATACAAACAGTAAAATCTCTCAGATATAGAAATTTCTGCCTAGGTCTTCGTTCTTGAACTTTGCGGCTCTGTCAGAATATATTGAAGAAGACTCGGCTAGATCCTTGATCTGAAATTTCTGGACTCACAAGATCAAGGAGAGGATGTGTAGATTGTAGAAGATCTTGATCTGCAAGTCGACTGCTCTGAATCGTTCTTGATCGAAAGCCCTTGGCGATGAGCACGATGAGCGGCGGCTTCCGAATTAGGAAAGAGAATTAGGGACTCAGAATTTCTTCTTTCGCGTCTTAGGGTTGGTCGGAATGACAAGACCTTTTATAAGATATCCCTAACGGTCATAATTATGATTAATGATGTCCACGTGGACCAATCACATCAAATCATATTTGAAAATCACGACTGTCGAGACTTAGAAAAAATTTCTCAGAAAACAGCAGCAGTTCTCGAGAGGAAATATTGTACTCGAGAAAAGGACTTGTGTTCTCGAGAACAATGATAGAGATCTTGAGAAGAATGACTTAGAAGATTTTCTGAAAAGCAGTAGCATTTCTCGAGAAGAAAAGTTGTACTCGAGAAAAGAAATTTAGTTCTCGAGAACAATCATGGTGAACTTGAGAAAAGGACTTAGTAAAAAATACGGAGGTGGAAAACAACGATCTCGAGAAGGAAAGAAAGTACTCGAGAAAAACAAATATTATTCTCGAGAAGAAAAGCTGGTACTCGAGAACAAGAAGACTTCTACTCGAGTACAACAGACATTACTCGAGAAATACACAGCCATCTCGAGAACTAATCAAAGTCTTTTCGAGAAAAATACTTAGAGAAATTCTGTCTGTAAGGAAAGTAACCCAAGAAGAAGAGTCATGAAGTACTCGAGTACATAAGCCTTTTTCGAGAACAGCAAGATGCTTTCTCGAGAACAACTTCTGTCACTCAAATATATGACGAGTCTTACTCGAGAACTTTCTCTAGTTCTTCTCGAGGACAAAACTTAGTACTCGAGAAAAACACTTAGAATTTCTTTGAGTCTGAAAACATAATTTCTTCAAGAATACACAATATCCAAATTTCCATCCATGCCCTTAGTGCTTAAAAAAGGAAGTGTATCCCAATAGATAAGCTATACATGAGTCAACACCATGGATCAAACAATGAGGGATTACGTTGTATGGTCCTGTGTTTGGAGACTCATTGTAGGCTGACATTGGTCTACACTTGACATATAAGTCCTGCAAACACTCAACTAAGAAGAGCATCAAATACAAACTTAATTCATCTTAATTCAAGGGTGACTTCATACAAATCTGGGTTATTGCGGATGCAATACCCAGCATAATGCTTTTGTGAGAATGTTAGCAACTTGCCCAGACGTAGGTACATGTTCTAATTCCAGTTTCTTCAACTGAACCTTTTCCCGAACGAAGTGATAGTCAACTTCAATGCGTTTTGTTCGCTCATGGAACAGTGGATTCTTGGCAATATCTATAGCCGCCTAACTATCGCAGAACAGAGTTGCTGGTGAGGATAGTTTAACTCCCAAATCATCAAGAAGACTTTCAAGCCAGGTAAGTTCTGACATAACAGCCGCCATAGCACAATACTCAGCTTCAGCAGAAGAACGTGCGATAACATATTACTTCTTGCTACGCCATGTGATAAGATTTACTCCAAACTAGGTACAAAATCCAGTAGTAGAGTGTCGATCATCTAGAGAGCCCGTATAGTCAGCATCTGAATACGGAATCAGAGATATAGAGGAGGATGGTTTATACACTAGCCCTTGTCTAGGAGCAGTCTTCAAATACCTGAGGATGCGTTTGACTGCCTTGAGGTGAGAGACCCGTGGAGCATGCATAAAACGATTGATTACTCCAACAAAAAAGAAGATATCAGGTCTCGTAACAGTTAGATATATCAGTTTTCCTACAAGACACCGATAGTATTCTGGATTCGAGAGCAGTGAATCAGAATCGGATCCATGAGCACATAGCTTGTGATTAACATCCATCAGAGTTTTCGCAGGTTTGCACCTTGAGACGCCAACATCTTGAAGAAGATCAATGCAATACTTCCATTGTGATAGGCCACGTCCATCAGGTCGCCTTGCTACCTCAAGCCCAAGGAAGTACCGAAGATTTTCCAAATCCTTAGTTTGAAAAATAGAGTTTAAGTGTTGCTTAATTTGCTATATCCCTACAAAATCATGACCAACAATCAAAATATCATCCACATAGACCAGGAGAATGACTATCCCGGTCGATTGGTGACGAGTAAAAAGTGAGAGGTCTGCTTAGCTTCTCTTGAAGCCAACCTCACGAACAACCTTACTCAATTTTTCAAACCACGTCCGAGGAGACTGTTTGAGACCATAGATTGATTTTCTGAGCAGACATACATGAGACTCCCCCGTGGTCTCAAACCTGGACGGTTGATGCATGTATACGATTTCAAGAAGGTCGTCATTCTGAAAAACATTTTTGATATTAAGCTGATGCAGGGGCCACTGGCGGTGAACTGCTAAAGAGATCAGAACCCGAACAGAGTTTAACTTGGCAACTGGGGAGAAGGTCTCATCATAATTAAGTTATTGTTGTTGAGTGAACCTGTTGGTACCTTAGTTTGGATTTGAGTTAAGTCTTCTCAATTAGTTTCTTGACCCAAGATTTATTTATGGTCAAAGGTTAGGTTTAGGTTAGATTCCATCAGTTGTGCAGAGTTGTTATTTATCCAGGTAAAAATCTGGATAAGTGTTTTTAGTTCGACTATAGTCGAACGCCGCTCGACCATCGTCTATCAGTTGATCGACTATCGTCTATCAGCAGATCGACTATCTCCGAGTTAGTTCATCTTTGGTAGATCGACGATCTGTTGTCTCAGCATCGTCGATCGTCGAGCCCTGCTCGACTTCTTTTGTCCAGACAGATTTCTTGTAGGTCGACTATCTGTTCTGATAGTTCGACTATCTGCTCTGAGAGGTCGACGATCTCCGTGAGTCGTTCGACGATCTTTTGTCTGCATTTAGAGATATTGTATTCTTTCTCTTCTGTGAATTATTTCTTATTTATATGGCTTATTTTATTAAAGATTATTTCATTGATTTTATGCTTACATATCAAGGCAATCTTTGCCTCATTCTTTATGCATAAGTCAAGTTCTATCTGACAAAGTGTTTTGTCATATTAGTTGACATACTCTTTTTGCTTTATCTGCCATGCTGTCCTTTATAGTCGTTAGACACAGATGTCTTTCTCTGGCCGTAAAGAGGTTGTTTTTGATGTGACTTTCTCTAATATCTTTTGGTCTTGCAGAATGGATAAGCAGCTTCTATGGAAGCTTTATCTCTTTATAGGATGTCTTTCTGCAGGTTATTTGTTTTGTGTTATTTGCAGCCCAGATTGCAGATCTCAGAAGAAGTCAAGATTCAAATCAAGAGAAAGTTAGAAGCCGTTGCAAAGGCTTATATATAAAGAGCTAGAGAGAGAGGTTAAAATACCAGTTAATAGAGATATACAGATATTCATATACAACAAGAACAAGAAGATACAGCTCTCAAATAATTTTACATATAGCTGAGAAGACCCTCTCTCTTCAGGATTCTCTTCTTCAATCCTGAGTTCATCCTGCTCATAGGAACATTCATACTCAGAGCTTCAAGAAGAAGAAGAAGAAAGAAAAGCTGTTGAAGAAGAACAACCATTCCACATCAAGAGTCTTCTTCAAACTGCTCCTTCAAGAACTTCAAGACAACAGATCTTCTCTGTCAAAAGTTCTGAAGAGATCCTGCATCCTGAAGCAAGGCTTCTTCCTGGATATTCTCTAAGCCAGGGGGAGCTTTGATTCCTTCAGAGCTTTCTATAGCTCAGTGCAATCCAATAGCTTCTCTTATTCTGTTTAACAATAGAGAAGACATTCTAACTCTCTCAACCTCCTGTACAAAGGGTTATTACTCCCTTCAAAAGTGAACCTGGTGGCAGGACACCTGAGCAAAAACTTGTGTTGGATTTTGAGCTCCTGATCAAAAGCTCAAAGGGTCTTCTTGATCTACCTGAATCAGATCAGTTGGTGGCAGGGCACCTGAACAAAAACCTGTAGTGGATTCCTACCAGGGTGGTAGAAGAGTGGATGTACCTATTGAGAGGGAACCACTATAAATCTTCTTGTGTTGTCTGTGTTGCTTATTTTAATTACTGCACTGTGCCTGTGAGTAGAATTAACTAGGATTGCTAGTTGCTGTGTTAGGACTAAAGCTTAAACTGTAATTACAGTTAGCTTTCTCTTGTGCACCTCACTTTGTGTTAGGCTCTAGGGTTTCATATATCTATATACTTATTCCGCAAATTAACTCTAAGGGAGTTGAGTAGATTGTCATATTTTTGAATACTCTATTCACCCCCCTCTAGAGTTGTATCTATCCTCACTTTTAATTGGTATCAGAGGGAGGTTGACTGACTGTACAGGCTAACACCTGAGTCACAAGATCTTGATAAATACCAAGTTTATAGATATTCACTTCATGGCCCAGTACAAGGATTATTCTAGCACCAGACCTCCAGTATGCAACTTAGCTAAGTTCAGCATTTGGAAGACAAGAATTAAACTGTATATGAATTCTATCGATGAAGATATCTTCTCTTTTATTTTGACAGGACCACCAACACCACCTGCTGCAACTACTGCTACAACTTCAACAAATCTGAGTGCAATGCCACCTCCTGACTACAATGATGCTTACAAGAAAGCAAAGATAGCTGATGCAAAAGCTATGAACATTCTGGCTCAGACCATGTCTGATGAAACTTTCCAAAAAGTGGCTGATTTCACTTCAGCAAAAGCCATGTGGGACTCACTGAACCACATTGTAGCTGGTTCAGCTGATGAGAGGAAGGACAGAAGGTCCAACCTCACATCCCAATATGAGAATTTCAAGAAGACTGAAGCAGAATCAGTTGATGCAATGTACACATGGCTCAGCTCCATCATCAATGAGCTGAGAACCCTTGATAAAGAAATCACATTGACAGAAGTCAATGACAAGATATTGATGTGCTTCCCCAGCACATGGGATCTCAGGATCTGGCCCATCAAAGAGTCCAGAAGTACAACTGAGATCTCAACTGAAGCTCTCCTTGGCAAGCTCAAATCATTTGAGCAAGTATTGAAGACCAGGGAAGCTGAAGCTGAAGCCAAGACTCCCACTCCAACAAGGAAAGAGCAAACTCTTGCTTTAAAGGCTGCTGATGCATCTGAAGGAAGCCAATCAAATGAGGAGCTGATGACACTATTTGCCAAAAGGTTTCTCAAAATGGGCAGAAAAGACTTCAAAAAGAAGTCTTCCAGATATGAAGACAAGCCGAGGTATGACAGAACACCAGCTAAAGAACTTATATGTTATGGCTGTAGGAAACCTGGACACATTCTACCTGAATGTCCAGAGGAAAAGAACAAGGAGAAGAGAAAAGACAAAGAATATCAGATGAATCATTCCAAGTCCTCCTCCTACAAAAACAAGAAGAAGGAGAAAGGATTTGTGGCTGAAACCTGGAGTGATACTGATGAGGAATCTTCCTCCTCAAGCTCCAGTTAAGATGAGGAAGAGAAGAAGGCAAAAGAAATGTGCCTAATGGCAATTGATGTCTGCAGCAATCATTCAGCTGCAGAGAGTTCTGATGAAGAAGAAATGCCTACTGAAGATCAGGTATTGTCTTCTTATGATTTTACTTCTGTTGAATTTAGATTTGAATTTAAATCTCTCTGTTTAGATTTAATTAGCTCAGAGAAGGAGATTAAGGAGCTTAGAAATAGGATAGCTGAATCAGAATCCCTATCTAGTGAAAATGCTAGGCTAGAAGCTGAACTCACTAGATCAACTGAAGAAATCAAATTTCTTAAAATAGAACTAGCTAAATCTAAAAGATTAGAAGAATCTCTTAATGGTAGAAGTCTTAAGCTGCTAGAGATTACTAGCATGTCAAACACTAGGACAGGTAACAATAAGCTAGGCTTAGGAGCTTCACCAAGTGAACCCCCCATGGTTCTGAAAAATCATCTTTCCACTCCAGTAAACTTTATTTCAGCTGATGGAATAAAGAATACTGAGCAAGTAAATCAAGTTAACAAAGCTTTAAATAAGGCTAAGAGAGAAAAGAGAAAACAGAAATTTAAAGAAATACAAAAATCGTCGAACTATGCTCGACGATCGCAGGCCCAATGGTCGACCGACACTCGACGATCTTGGCATCGATCATCGAACGTTGATCGACGATCTGAACATGATTTTCAAAATAATAATCAGAATCCTAGAAACAGTAAGGTAAATAGAAACACTAGGTTCATTGACCCATCAACTGCATGGAGTATTCCACCTAGGAGATCCTATCCCTTAGGATATAAACCTCAGCCTGCTTATTCTTTCATTTCAAGTTTTAATTATGTGAAGAATAATGGACCCAAGGTTGTTTGGGTCCACAATGTCTAACTGTTTATTTTGCAGGTGAAGACCTATCCAATTACTAAAGACAAATGGTATTTGGATAGTGGCTGTTCCAAACATATGACAGGAAACAAAAACAATCTGTCAAGTTTCAAGGCCAAGCTTGGACCAAAGGTGATCTTTGGGGATTCCAGCTGTGGTCAAATAGAAGGATATGATAAGTTTACCATTGGAGCAGTGACATTCAGAAGGGTTGCATATGTAACTGGGCTGAAGCACAACTTTATCTCAGTAAGCCAGTTTTGTGATGCAGGGTATCAGGTATCATTCACTGACACTCTTTGCAATATTACTTTAAATAGTAATGTAGTGTTAGTAGGCATTAGACAGGGTAATATTTACTTAGTAGATTTTAATTCAGCTCAATCTGAAATCTGCCTGTTTAATGAAGTAACCAATAATAACACCTTATGGCATAAAAGGCTTAGCCATGTTAACCTCAAGAATATATCTAGGTTATCTAAATACAACCTTGTTAGAGGTTTACCTTTTTGCCACTACAAGAAGGAAAGTCTATGCAAGACTTGTCAATTAGGCAAGCAAACCAAAAATTCTTTCAAATCTGTAAATAAGAGTGATTCACCTAGGATCATGTACTTATTGCACTTGGACCTTTTTGGCCCAATAAAAGTACAGAGTCTAGGAGGGAAATTTTACACTTTAGTAATTGTAGATGATTTCTCTAGATTCACTTGGGTGTTCTTTTTGAGAACTAAAGCTGATAACTTCAAAGTTCTTACAGAATTTCTGCTATGTTTGCAGACTGAGTATTCTACTCATGTTGCCTTGATCAGAAGTGATCATGGTATTGAGTTTGAGTCTCTTCTCATGCAAGAATTCTGTGAGAAAGAAGATATCAAACATAGCTTCTCTGCTCCTAGAACTCCTCAACAAAATAGGGTAGTGGAAAGGAAAAATAGAATCCTAATTGAAGCTGCATGAATATTGTTGGCAGATGCTAACATGTCTCTCTCTTATTGGGCAGAAGCTGTTAGCACAGCTAATTATGTTTTGAACAGAAGTCTAATACATAAGCTTAAGGGTAAAACTCCTTATGAATTACTTAAAAGAAAGAAACCTAAAATTAACTATTTTAGAGTTTTTGGTTGTGTAGTGTACATTCACAATAACAACAAACAATACCTTAGAAAGTTTGAAGCAAAAGCTTCAATGAGAATTTTTCTTGGATATTCCCAAGTAAGCAAAGCTTATAGAGTGTTTAACAAATCATCATTAAAAATAGAAGAGTGTGTGCATGTTTCCTTTGATGAGTCAAAAATGTTTTACAAGGAGAAGGAAACTTCTCCTTCCTCAAACTCATTGCAGGTACCAGAGTTATGCAAGGATCTCACCCAAGATATTCTCCCTCTATTAACTCTTCATATTGCTGATTCAGACAGTGATGAAGACTCTGTGGAAGCAGTTGCTGTACCACAAACAGTTAATCCTATCCCACAAGAGGAATTAATCCAAACTGTTGTTGAAGATCACATCCCACCTACTGATCTTGTCACACTTAGAGATCATCCTACATCTCAAGTGATTGGTGACATATCAGCTGGTGTGCAAACAAGACATCAATTAAGACAGGATGTGATGCATGCTTGTTTCCTTTCACAAATTGAGCCCCTCACCATAAAAGATGCTGAGCTAGATCCCCACTGGATCATTACTATGCAAGAGGAGCTTAATCAATTTGAAAGATGTAAAGTATGGACTTTGGTTCCAAGACCAAAAAGCCAACTGATCATAGACACCAAGTGGGTGTTCAGAAACAAGTTGGATGTCCAAGGGATTATTATAAGGAATAAAGATAGGCTTGTAGCTCAGGGCTACAGACAGGAGGAAGGTATAGACTATGACCAAACCTTTGTCCCTGTTGCAAGGCTAGAGGCAATAAGGATCTTTCTAGTCTATGCAGCCTATATGAAGTTTAAGGTTTTTCAAATGGATGTTAAAAGTGCATTCCTAAATGGTGAGCTAAAGGAAGAGGTGTTTGTTGAACAACCTCCTGGGTTTGTTTCTTCAACTCAACCCTCATTTGTTTATAAGTTGCAAAAAGCTCTTTATAGACTTAAGCAAGCACCCAGAGCCTGGTATGAGACTCTAGCTAGTTTCCTGTTAGAGCACAACTTTGTTAGGGAAGTAGTTGATAGAACCCTGTTTGTTAAGCATCACAAGGACACAATCCTGTTAGTTCAAGTCTATGTGGATGACATTATCTTTGGTTCCACTGATCCCAAGCTATGCAAAAAGTTCTCAGACCTGATGCACTCTAAGTTTGAGATGAGTAGTATGAGTGAACTGTCTTACTTTCTTGGTCTCCAAGTGAAGCAAGATGCTGATGACATCTTCATCTCCCAATCCAAATATGCCAAGGAATTGGTAAAGAAATTTGGGATGACAGATGCTTCAGCAATGCATACACGCATGACTACAAATGTAGTTATAGATTCTGATGATAAGGGTAAGCAGTTGATCAGAAAAACTATAGGGCCATTGTTGGTTCCCTATTGTATTTAACTGCAAGTAGACCTGATATAATGTTTGCCACATGCCTATGTGCTAGATTCCAGGTCAACCCCAAGGAATCTCATTTGATTCTTCTCAAGAGAATTTTGAGATACCTGAAGGGATGTCCAAATTTAGGACTGTGGTACCCAGCTGAATCAGAATTTGAGTTAATTGGATACTCTGATTCTGACTATGCTGGTTGTAGAGTTGACAGGAAAAGTACCTCAGGGACATGTCAGTTCCTGGGAGAGAGATTAGTCTCTTGGTTCTGCAAGAAACATGCTTCTGTCTCAACTTCAACTGCAGAGGCTGAATATATAGCAGTTGCTAGTTGTTGTTCACAGATCCTGTGGATTCAAAACCAGCTTTTGGATTATGGGTACACACACAAGAACACAAAAATCATGTGTGACAGTAGCAGTGCTATTTCCATAGCATAAAATCCTGTGCACCACTCTAGGACCAAGCACATTGAGATCAGACACCATTTTCTAAGAGATTGTGTGGAAAAGAACAAAATCAGTCTTGAGTTCATATCCACTGACGTTCAGAGATGTGATATTTTCACCAAGCCCTTAGATGAACAGAAGCATCTGTTCTTTTTGAATCAACTAGGTATGATAAATGGAATAGACCAAGTGTAAATTCTGCCTATGTTGAAATATGCTCGAATATCGTCGAATGACGTTCGACCATAGTCGAACAGGTTGAGCCTATCGTCGACCTATGGTTGATGACGGCTCGATTGTTTGAGAAGACAGAAATAGTTGATCGATAGCTCGACTACTCTGCTTCAGGAAACGATCGTCGAACGATCGATCGACCATCGTTTCTAGTATCTGTTGAAATAGGTCGACGATTACTGTTTAAATATAAACCGATGGTCGACCTAGGTTAATAGATTGTGCTTTTTATAGTCGACAAAGCTCGTCGTTTCATATTCCTCATTTCTGCTTGAAAGGTTTGACTTCAGCTCTGCCCCGCGCTTTTTGCTTTCGTCTCTCTCGTCTTCCCCAACCAAATCCATGGCGATTGCTCCAGCTTTGCTGACCGTGATGAAGTTTGACGCTGGCTTTAGCGTCGATTTCGAATCTTTCAGTGCCTGCGATGCCGATATTCTCGAGATGCTGCAGTTATGCAAAGATCAAGGATTGGAGAAGCTTATGTCTACAAGGATTAAGATAAATGTTCCAGAGATCAAAGAATGGGTCTATACACCGTCTTCCAGCAACGAATCGATGACAGGGACTATCGGCGGCGAGGAGGTAATCTTGACTCCTGCCGTCTTAACTGAGATTTTTGGTTTGATCAATGATCAAGAAGAGTATGATCAAGATACTCAGGAGTATAGCAGGATGCTATTAGAACTAGGACATGCTGAAGGCATTCCTTCCAAGTTGCTGAAGGTAAGCTTCTTGATGAAGATCAAGTTCTTAGCAGAACTAGTAGGGAAAGTGCTGTTGGGAAAGCACTCTGCACACGATAACATTACCAGGCAGCAGTTTGCCTTAATGTGTGCTATTGTTAACAGGAAAGCAATAAATTGGGCTGGAATAGTTTTTGATTTAATCAGGAAAAAGAACTCTAAGAAAGAGGTAACCCTGGGTAGGGTGATTGGAATATTTCTGAGAGAGAAGTATCCTCAGCTGTTGGGAACAGTTTCAACATCAATCAATGCAAGCAAGAAGATGGATCCCACTCTGTTCATCAAGTGGAGAAGGAACATCCAGAAGCCTTCACCTGCTGGGGTTGCTCCTGTTATATCTTAGAACACAAAGACAGTAACAGTCACCCCCCACCTAATTGAAGAAGGCTCTTCCATTTCCCCCATTCCATCTACATCTGCATTGCCATCCACTTCTACTGCAGTACCATCTACATCCACTGTTCTTCTCCCACTGCATCCATCAACTATTCTCCATACATTACCACTAGCATCTCCAACTCCTTAACACCTTGCTGGGATTTCAAATCTTAGCATTGATCTGTTGGTTACTGAGACACTTCCAACTCCACCTCAGTCACCAATTTCACATCAAGATCATATTGATCTTCATGCATCTGCATCTCCATCACCAGTTCATGCATCTGCATCTCATCAGGAGAACATCATCCCCGATGATCATCCATCTGTTGTGATTCCCCCATCTACATCTTTTGAAATCACACCAGCTCTCATTGCAAGCATCATGAAGCTAATTACTCCTTCAATCAAATCAATGATTGAAGCAGCAATTGCCCCTCTTGTTTCCTCCATTTCATCTCTTACATCTACCATTACAGCCCTCTCAAATTCTGCTGAGCCCTCTTCTCTTAGGGGCCTGAATTCAGTACCCACTGAAGTCAGGCAGGGGGAGATGTTCCAGGAAGATGTCTCAGGACTTCCACTGGTCGTTCTTCCAGCTGCAGTTCCAGAAGATACACCATCAGATGAAATTCATACAGCTGCAGATTCAGAAATTACAACATCAGTTGCAGTTGCAATTCCAGATACAACTCAAGTTATAACTGAGGCTGAATTTGCTTTCAGAGTTTGTCTTGAAGAATCATCTACTTCTATTATTGCCATGTACCTAGAAGGAGTCATTACCTCCTACCTAGATGATCTATGAGAGTTAGGAAATTCTGCAGGTAATACAATTACTCAATTCTTTGACCTGTTGACTGACATGTTAACTTGTGAATACCTTGAAGGGATGTTTCTATACCATTTAGAAAACTTGTGTGTTCCTTTGGCTACAGATCAAGCTCAAGATATTCAAGAACCTGCTCCAGAACCTGCTGCAGAAGAACTGGTCCCCAAGACAATTACAGATGTTTCAGAAGAGAAATCAACTGTCTGGGATGATACCCCAGGACCAGATCTGGATTCTCTATTGGCTCAGGATGCCATAGAAGAAGAAGAAGAAAAGGCTGCTTTAAAAGCCATAGAAAAAGCTGCTCAAGATATCATTGATCCATATGACCAACCTCAGTCATCACACTCTGATGTTGAGGAAGATTCAGAGGATTCTGAAGGAACCAAGAAAAGGAAAATTGCTTAAAGGAAAAGGAAAGCTCAAGCTCCTCCTCCTCCTAATCCAGAGAATGACACCCCTTATTACATATTGAAAGGGGTTGACCCCAAGTCTAAGGACTTTCAACATTTGATGGGTCTGTCTAGAAATCAGCAGAAAAAGAGGAAGAAAAGCAAAAGATATGATACTCCAGCTCCAAAGTGGACTCCAAGAGGTCCTCCTCCTCCTCCTCCTAGTGCCGGAGCTTCAGGGAATGTATCTTCTAATCCCTCAGCTCCTCCAGCCAGATTTACCCCTCTCAGCCTATCAAAGAAGAGGAAACTCAGGTTATCAGGGCAGACCTCATTCAGGGCAGCAAAGACAAGTAGCTGAACCTAAAGAGCAGGTGAAGGAGATGACTTATCAGAAACCAACTTTTTTCTCCTCCTCCTTCACCTAAAAGAATAGCTTCACCTCCTATGGAAAGCAAAATTCTTCCCTCCAGAAAGCCAGATCAGATTAAGCAAGTAGATTTAAAAGGAAAAAGAGTAATTTACTCAGACAAGTCAAGCAAGAAATTTGCAGAGGTTGCTCCACCATCATCTCTTGTTATTCAAGAAGACATAAAACCAGCTACAGGTCTGTTAGACCTTTCTACAAAGTTCAAAACTATAAAGCCTCTAGATCCAGCTGATGAAAATGAGTATGAAAGCCAAGAGCTTAATCCTGAGTTCAGGATGGCCAGATTTCTTGAGTTAGTTGGATCAGCCCAAATTAGAAAAGCTAAAGCTGAAGGCAAAGATATAACAGCCTTAACAACTATGTCAAAGTTCAGAGAAAAGGAACTAGACAGATATCAAGTCAGACCAGAAGTTTTTGATGCCTCAAAATATATGGAAAAGCATCCAGAGGCTGTTTTGCCCAGAGCAGGAGAATCTAAGATTATTGGAGAACAGGACTTGAAGACTTCAAAGAAGGATGCTCTTGATCCCAAAAGGAAAATTTCCTTCCTTCCTGTTTCTTCCTCTTCTAAACCAGACTCTGATACTGTATAAATTTATTGACAGTCTGTTTTGCTTGTTTATTTGATTTTATGAAATGCTGTTTATTGATATGATATGATGCATGTTGATCCTAACAGGTTATGTTTGTTTTTATATCTATTTATAGCATTCTTTTTGTTTTGAGAGACTTGACCCAAATAGGGGGAGATTGTTGGTACCCTAGTTTGAATTTGAGTTAAGTCTTCTCAATTAGTTTCTTGACCCAAGATTTATCTATGGTCAAAGGTTAGGTTTAGGTTAGATTCCATCAGTTGTGCAGAGTTGTTGTTTATCCAGGTAAAAATCTAGATAAGTGTTTTTAGTTCGACTATAGTCGAACGCCGCTCGACCATCGTCTATCAGTTGATCGACTATCGTCTATCAGCAGATCGACTATCTCTGAGTTAGTTCATCTTTGGTAGATCGACGATCTGTGGTCTCAGCATCGTCGATCGTCGAGCCCTGCTCGACTTCTTTTGTCCAGACAGATTTCTTGTAGGTCGACTATCTGTTCTGATAGTTCGACTATCTGCTCTGAGAGGTCGACGATCTCCGTGAGTCATTCGACGATCTTTTGTCTGCATTTAGAGATATTGTATTCTTTCTCTTCTGTGAATTATTTCTTATTTATATGGCTTATTTTATTAAAGATTATTTCATTGATTTTATGCTTACATATCAAGGCAATCTTTGCCTCATTCTTTATGCATAAGTCAAGTTCTATCTGACAAAATCTTTTGTCTTATTAGTTGACATAATTTTTTTGCTTTATCTGCCATGCTGTCTTTTATAGCCGTTAGACACAGATGTCTTTCTCTGGCCGTAAAGAGGTTGTTTTTGATGTGACTTTCTCTAATATCTTTTGGTCTTGCAGAATGGATAAGCAGCTTCTATGGAAGCTTTATCTCTTTATAGGATGTCTTTCTGCAGGCTATTTGTTTTGTGTTATTTGCAGCTCAGATTGCAGATCTCAGAAGAAGACAAGATTCAAATCAAGAGAAAGTTAGAAGCCGTTGCAAAGGCTTATATATAAAGAGCTAGAGAGAGAAGTTAAAATATCAGTTAATAGAGATATACAGATATTCATATACAACAAGAACAAGAAGATACAGCTCTCAGATAATTTTACATACAACTGAGAAGACCCTCTCTCTTCAGGATTCTCTTCTTCAATCCTGAGTTCATCCTGCTCATATGAACATTCATACTCAGAGCTTCAAGAAGAAGAAGAAGAAAGAAAAGCTGTTGAAGAAGAACAACTATTTCACATCAAGAGTCTTTTTCAAGCTGCTCCTTCAAGAACTTCAAGACAACAGATCTTCTCTGTCAAAAGTTCTGAAGAGATCCTGCACCCTGAAGCAAGGCTTCTTCCTGGATATTCTCTAAGCCAGGGGGAGCTTTGATTCCTTCAGAACTTTCTATAACTCAGTGCAATCCACTAGCTTCTCTTATTCTGTTTAACAATAGAGAAGACATTCTAACTCTCTCAACCTCCTGTACAAAGGGTTATTACTCCCTTCAAAAGTGAACCTTAGTGGCAGGGCACCTGAGCAAAAACCTGTGTTGGATTTTGAGCTCCTGATCAAAAGCTCAAATGGTCTACTTGATCTACTTGAATCAGATCAGTTGGTTGCAGGGCACCTAAACAAAAACCTGTAATGGATTCCTACCAGGGTGGTAGAAGAGTGGATGTACCTATTGAGAGGTAACCACTATAAATCTTCTTGTGTTGTCTGTGTTGCTTATTTTAATTACTGCACTGTGGCTGTGAGTAGAATTAACTAGGATTGCTAGTTGCTGTGTTAGGACTAAAGCTTAAACTGTAATTACAGTTAGCTTTCTCTTGTGCACCTCACTTTGTGTTAGGCTCTAGGGTTTCATATATCTATATACTTATTCCTCAAATTAACTCTAAGGGAGTTGAGTAGATTGTCATATTTTTGAATACTCTATTCACCCCCCTCTAGAGTTGTATCTATCCTCACTTTCAGAACCCCCGAGCCACAAGCCGTGCTTTTAGGCGGTCAACAGTGACATCCGCAGCATGTTTGATCTCAAAAACCCACTTGCAACTAACACAACTCTGTCTAGGAGGGAGAAGGACCAGATCCCAAGTGTGATTGACCCAAAGAGTAGACATTTCTTTATCCATGGTTGCATGCCACCCCGGATGCTGAAAAGCCTCCTGTAAAGAGTTAGGAATAAAAGTGGAGGAGAGAGAGTGCAAATTTAAGAAGAGGTGGAGACAGGCGATGTAAGGAGACGTAATTTACCATAGGATTAGGCGTGGATGTTGATGCCAGATCGACGAGTCGCGAGAGCACACCGGTACAAGGAGGCTATTGCAGGGCATCAAATTTGGGAGGGCGACGAGTGTAAACTCGAAGGAGAGGCAGTTTGGATTGGACGGATGTGGGTGCAGGTGTTGGAAGGAGAGGTGGAAGGGAAGACATAACTGGAACTGCGGGCCGAGGTAGAGGAGGAGGTAGAAGAGGATTTGTAGGAATGGTGTGAAACGGTTGGTCTTCCCAAAGGGTAACATCAGCGGACACGACCATTTTACCGTCTATAGGAGAGTAGCAAACATACCCCTTCTCGGTGCGAGAGTAGCCAACAAACATGAATTTAGTAGCACGGGGAGCAAACTTATCAGTGGGTGGTCCGAGTTTATGGACATAACACGTACATCCAAACACACAGGGTGGGAGAGAGAACGAAGGCGTTGAGGGGAAAAGGAGATTGAATGGAGCCACGAAGTTGAGAATGGACGGCGAGATGCGCTTGATGAGATGACAGGGTACCTGCATTTGAAACATAAGAGATCTATCAACATCAAGAAGATGTCGATTTTTCCTCTTGGCCAAGTCGTTCTGTTGAGGAGTATAGACACAAAATCTGATGGATAATACCAAATTCAGTGCACAGATTTGAGAAGGTTCGGCTAGTATTCTTACACGTATTATCATTTTGAATAACTTTGGAGCAAGTAAAAAATTGAGTACGAGTCTACACAATAAAGGAACGAAAGATAGACGGGAGTTCGACACGATCACGAAGTAAATATAACCAAGTTATGCGCGAGTAATCATCAAATGTGACAAAATACCGATAATCAAATATACTGAGAATCTTATAGGGTCCCCAAATATCAGAATGTACTAATGAAAAAGGAGCATCGCTCCGAGTACAAAAGAAGGAAAAGATACACGATGTTGTTTGCCAAAGATACAAGATTCGCAAGTAAACTCACGAAGAGATACATCTGAAAAGCTTTCTTGAGAATTCGGGGAGTAGCATGTCCAAGTCGACGATGACAATCAACTGTCGAGACCGTGGAAAAAGCAGTAGGTGGAATATCAAGAAGATACAACCCATTGGACAACCACCCTCTACCAGTATATTCTGCGTTTGTCGATCCTTACACAACAAAGGGGGAGCGTAAGAAGGTTATAGAACAATCAAGATCCTGAGTCAAACGGCTAACAGAGAGAATGTTAAAGGGGGATCTCGGAACATGAAGAACCAATAATAGAGAGAGAGTTGGAGTAAGAGGCATGTGAGCAGCGCCAGAAATCGGGGTGGTGTCACTATTGACCACTATGATAAACTTGGGGTAAACAAAATCCAAGTATTGAGGTGGTTTCTGCGGAGAGATGTTGATGCGTGACACCCGAGTCCACAATCCAGTGAGAGCTTTGTGAGAGACAAGATATACCTTCGTTGGAGATCAATGCCACAAATCCAGAGGAGTGACTAACCACCCTTTGTAATTGTTGAAGTTGAGCACGCAGAGCAGCGATGTCATCACTCACGGTGGAGGGAGAAGTTGTGGTAACAGATGCAGTAAGATGAGGAGGTAGGCCATGCTTGCGATAGCAAGTGGCCTCAAGGTGACCTTTCCGACCACAGTGAGAGCATTTAAAGAGCGTACAACCGCCACGACCCCATGTCTGAGAATGGAGACCCCCACAAGTCGGTGGACCACGAGCAGAGGGAGCAAGAGTAGGTATGTGCTGCTGGAGGAGAGCCGAAGTTAGATGTATAGGAGCATCCGGGGGAGGAGTCACTTTCAGAAGCATCGAGCAAACGTCCGAGAGGGACAGAGTAACGGTGGAAGACAGAATCTGAGTTCGAATACTATGAAGATAAGGAGGAACACAGGCCATCATCATGACAATTCCAACTGCTTCCTTCTGTGTCCGTTGTGCAACCATATCCGTGGTGGGAGGCTGATGTTGTATCCATGCCTCAACAAGAGTTTTGGCCCGAACAACAAAGGAGGTCAAGTCAGCAGTAGCTCCGGGGTCAAGGGATTAAAGATCACTGATTATGTCGAACAAATGCTGAAGACTATCCTTTCCAGAATAGAGGGAATGAAGATCCTCCCACATGACATGGGCCGTCTCGTGATACATGGCCATCCGATACGGCTCGGTGTCCAGGGAATTAAGAAGCCAGGATTGGAAACGACCATCATTGCCTATCCACTCCTCAGTAGGTTTAGTGGGAGAAGTCCGTGTCAGGTGATGAAGAAGGCCTTTAGTCTGCAAAACACAACGAACTGAGTGAACCCATTCAACAAAGTTCTGTTTTCTACGAAGAGAGATGGTAGTGATCTAGGACCTCATCACGAAGCTCAAGGGGAGCAGCATCAACACGTCCAGGAAGTGAGGAAGCACCAGTCGAATCCATGAAAGCAGTAGCACCAGGGGCCGGTTAAGCAGAGAGCAGGCAGACTGAAGAACAACGGTTAAGCAACACCGACAAACAACAACGAGAAGAGGCCGCGAACAACTGCGACAAACAGAGGCGGCAAGAGTAGAAGAGCATCGAACAGCTGTGTCGAATAGTGGCGGGAAGCAGCGGCCAAGAAAGGCGGCTAGAGCAGCAATTAATAAGCCGCAATAATACACTGCAAACAGAGAAAGCGAAGGCTGCGGATAGCCGACGGTAAGGAGCAGCGGATAGCCGGCGGATAGCGAGGGCTGCAAGCAGAGAATGCGGCAAACAGAGAATGCGGCAAGGAGTAGCGGATAGCTGACGATCGACACAAGCAGCGACCAACGCGGCAATAAGAGTTGGCGGCAAGACAGAGAGGACTGCAGATAGCGAGAAGAAGCCGCGAGCAACTGTGGCAAAGAGCTGCGGGCAAGAAGTCGAACGACAAACAACGAGGTTAGCTACAAACAGCTGTGGCGAGCAAGAACAAACCGCGCGACAAGAATAAGACCGCGCGTCAAGAACAATCAGCAGCTGCGAGAACAGACCGCGTGACAAGAACAGACCACGCGAGAAGAACAGCCTGCAACGGCAAGAATAACCCGCGCGACAAGAGCAGCCCGCGCGACAAGAACAACCCGCGCGGCAAGAACAACTTGCAGCGACAAGAACAACCTGCGTGGCAAGAACACCCCCCGCGGTAAGAACAGACCGCAACGATTACCCGCACAGAGTCAGAACAGTGGGACCCAGGAGAAAAATCTATAAAAGACAAGGAGAGAACAAAGAACAAAGGAAGCACCAGCCCGCCGAGAATCCTGCGGATATAGAAAGGGCTATCCGCCAGAGAAGGGGAGGAAGAGCCCGCCGTGGGTTGTGGTTAGAAAGAGGTCTAACCGCCTAGACCAGAAGACGGAAGAGCTCCGATTAGGAAAAAACTAACCGCCCAGATGGACCGATTGCTCTGATACCATGTAAAAAATTTGTGAAGAATTTTATTAATGCCAAAAACTTACTTTACAACAAGAGGGAATACATATATATAGGAAGAAAGAGAGATGAGAGATCCCAATCTAAGATGCAGGATTAATCTACGAGAGCAATGAGCTACACTATGGGTCAAAGTAATTAGCCTATTTACATGACTTCTTCTAACACTTCTAACACCTTTCAAGGCTTTTCAGGGATATACAATAGTGCTTCGAGAGAATCACATAATTTTATTTTCAAAATCCCCCCTTTTGTTAGTATATTCTTGGGTGATAAAAAGCATTTTCAAAATGATTAGTGAGTGTCGAATCAACGCTCTAAACCAAGGATTCTCACACCTCACATTACCTATCAGGGCTTATTAGGAGTAATATATTGTTATTTTTGAATCAGGGCTTATCAGGGGAAGACGACAAATACTTTTTTATTTTTGATGTGCCGGTCCCCAGTGCTCAAGAGATATATTGTAAATTAATTCATTGCATATAGTCAGAAAGCATGAGAAGTAATTCTTGTAGCTTATTAAAGGACTTCCAAGGATGCATGAAGAGACACTGATGGGAAATTTTGGGTCGTAGAATTATTGATATGAGTAGTATGTAAAACGTATAAACATGAAGTGACAAAACCATCTTTTCATAGAACTAAAAATTCACGTGAAGTGTGCGACTAATCAAAAGATTCATACATATGGATATATTAGATTCAGTATTCTTTAAGTCTTAAGAGTAAGCACAAATGTAAATCACTTATGTGCTAGACAAAAGATAATACAAAATATCAAGTAGTTAAGGCTATACATGCATAAACTGAAAGCACATAAAGCTAACAATCCATATGCCATATACCCTATGAAATCTCAAAATACAAATAAAATGTTTATTTTTTCTTGAATCAACTTATTATATGAGTGCACCCCGCTTTATATAGAATAAAGGAAGTGAGAGAATGTACAAATAACGACGTGAGACTAAATACAAAGAAACAATATCAGAAGATTACACATGGAGGACTGCTCGACCCTTATATAGAGCTACAACACTGGGTGGTTACACATGGGTTATCTCTCGGTCTTTATACAAAATTCTCAAACAATCAACACCGAGCAGTTATATATGGGTAACCACCCAACCTTTATACAGATTACTTCAACACTTCCCTGCAAGCTGGAGCATATAAATCATGAGAGCTATCATAACCCGTCAGAAGCGCACTCTGATTTTTGCTGCTTTTAGACGGACCGTAACAGTTGGTATCAGAAGTAGCTTGAGCTTCTAAAGAAAATATATCTTATAATTTTCACATATTTTGAATTTTATTATATAAATATATATGCATGCATCATTCGTTCACTCACCTTTTCATTATCTGTTGTTCTCGGTTGAAACACTCACACTACACTTATAAATATGAATAGTATGCACATGATTGTTGAGGGGTTGTGGAGAAACTTAACATTTATGTGGATATAAATTTCCACTAGGATATACACTGCTTGTGAATATTAAATTGATATAAGCAGTTTAATATTTTCAAGTGCGATGACAATAGAAACATAATATGCATGACATGTTAACGATATGAACACTTAACATGACATATGTATTCATTCATGAACATTCTTAGGAATGCATTTTAGGCACAATTGCATTGCATGCATAGCATAATCATTGCACTGCATGCATAGCATAATCATTGCACAAGTGTTAAGCTAAGAACAACAGATGATGATTGTACACACATGTATTTACAAATTATTTGTCATTGCACATGATTTCATTGTTGCATTTGCATGATTATTATCTAGAGTTGTCCAATGAAAATGCTGTATCTATTATATGATTTATGTATTCGACAATATTAAAGTGCTAGAACCTCTAGTCTCAATCCTGTATGTTCAACTTGACTGTTTCTCTGACCGATCCTCTCGTATCTCTTTCTAGATGGCTCTTAATCTGTCGCAATGCAAGCATATTACCTCTTCTGCAAGGGAAGCTTCTGGAGATGCAGCTGCCTAGCTACCGAGGCAAGATTCTGAAATGCCTCACTTGCCTGGACTAGGATCGCCAAACTCTTGATCCAGCCTCTGGTTCCGGCCGTGCAGGGACAATTTGAGTAGCTATTACTGCTGCCCCTCCTGGAGGACCCCTCCTGCACCTGATTCTGGAACCGGCTCGGCTGCCATCAACCTGGTGACCTATCCCGTGTCAAATCCGGTTGCTCTTCCTATAGCGATGACAGATACTCTGACATTCAAGAGGATAAAGCCACCAACTTTCAGTGGTAATCGTGATTACTTCGTCAGCTCTGGGTGGCTCTCCCAGATGGAGAAGCACTTTGAGTATGCTGGAGTCCCGAAGACTCATAAGGTTCTTGCGGCCTACCAGCTGATCGAGGATGCTTACACCTAGTGGCTTGAGCGCCACAATCTTCCCAATTCCGCCTCCTTGACCTGGGGTCAATTCAAGGAAGTTATCTTGGATAAGTTTCTCTCTTCAGTGGAGCGGGACAGAGTAGCTGAAAAGTTCTTGTCCCTCTAGCAACCCGACAGGTCAGTGACCGAGTATGAAAAAGAGTTCTCCCGTCTATCCCTCATTGCCGTGGAAATTATGCCAGATGAGTCTAAGAAGATCAGTTGTTTTGTGAAGGTACTTCGACATGATTTCCGCCAGCATGTAGTAGCTCATGGTGCCACAACCTACGCCAAGACTGTGGTAGTCGCCTTGCAATTAGAAGCTATTGAGCTGGATCGTACTGCTAAGTTGATCCAACATTGTTCTAGCAATGCCACCACCTCTGACCACAAGTGCAAGGGTGCTCCATCTCAGAAGCAAGACCTCAAGTCCAAAGAGGCGTGTGCCTTTTGCCACAAGGTGAGCCATGTCACGCAAGTCTGTCGCATCCTCCTAAAGAAATAGAAGATGGTTGTTCCTGCACAACAACCTTAATTGACGCTTGTCTCTGCCTTTACCGTTTGTGCTTACTGCAAGAAGCCAGGTCATCTGCTGAAGGACTGCCGCTATAAGCAGAATGCCTGCTACAAATGTGGTCAAGCTGGGCATCATATTCAAGATCCTGACAACCTCCTTGAAGCTGATCATATTCAAGACTGCAATTTTATGACCAGCCTCTGCAATCTGTTTCTGGAGCTTATGGGAAGGGCAAAACTGTGCTGAACGTCATCTCTCAGGGTGAGACGCTTGCATTTGCCGACGTCATATCTGGTATGCATGCGTTGTTTTTAAATTTCTGCATTTTAATTTATCTGTCTTAGTATCGAATAATCTTGAAATGCGTCTATGATTTCTTTTTCTAGGAAGATTTAAGGTCAAGAATAAGTGTATGCAAATTCTATTTGATTCTGGTGCATCTCACTCTTTCATCGCTCGTCATATTGCGGACCTTCATTACTAGCCTACTTCGCCACTTGAGCTCCTTTATGTGATCTGTGTCCGGTCATCTGTACCTTTCAAATAGGGGCATTCTCAATTGTCCGATCTTGCTTGGTGAATTGCGAGTCTCAGCTGATCTCATAGTTCTGGATATGACAGAGTTCGATGTAATCTTGGACATGAATTGGCTAGTTGCGTATACAACAAAGCTGGATTGTGTGGTAAAGATGGTCAATCTCAACATCGATGATAAGGATTACAACGTTTATGTTCAAACCCGCAACCACCTGAAGGTAATTTTTGTTGTGCGCGTCATTTGTATTTTTAGTCAAAGATGTTCTGCTTGTTTTGTATTTGCTTCACTTTTGGATTCTGCCTCTCAGCTTGAATCCATTCCGATTGTCTCTGAATTTCCCGACGTTTTTCTCGCCAAATTGCCTGGAATGACTCCTAATCGAGATGTGGAGTTCTCTATTGACGTAGAGCCTAGAAAGCGTCCCATATCTAAAGCTCTGTATCGTATGACCCCGCGTGAACTAGAGGAGCTTAGATCATAATTGGATGAATTGCTTGAGCTTGGATACATTCGTCCTAGCTCTTCCTTAGGGAGTCCCCATTCTGTTCGTGAAGAATGATGGTTTTTTGTGACTGTGCATTGATTATCGGAATCTAAATTATGTTACAGTCAATAATAAGTATCCCCTTCCGTGCGTGGATGATCTCTTTGATCAGCTCAAGGGTAGTGTCGTATTTTCCAAGATATATCTCAGATCGGGTTACCATCAGCTGAAGATCAAGTAATACGACATTCCCGAACCGCCTTCAGAACTCGGTATGGACATTTTGAATTCTTAGTGATGTCCTTTGGTTTGACTGACACACCTACTTTTATAGATATGACGAACCGTGTCTTTTAGGAATATCTGGATAATTTCATCATTGTTTTCATTGATGATATTATGGTTTTTTCAAGACTCGTGAGGAGCATGCAGCAACTCACTCTTTCCATTCTTCGCCAGCATCAACTCTATGCCGAGCTGGCGAAATGTGAGTTTTGGCTGGATTGTGTCGCTTTCTTGGGACATGTTATTTCAGGAGATGAACTTTTCGTTGATCTTGTCAAGATATCCGCAGTTATGGACTTGAAGCGGCCTTCTACCCCTACTGAAATTCGCAGTTTCCTTGGATTGGTTGACTATTACCGACGTTTCGTCAAAGGTTTTTCTTCTCTTGCTGCTCCTCTGACAAAGCTAACTCAAAAGCATGCTAGATTCGAATGGTCAGATCAGTGTGAACAGACCTTAGAATTGAAGTAACGTTTGTGTTCGACGCTAGTTTTAGCTTTTCCTGCAGAGCGGGCAAATTTTTCAGTTTACATTGACGCTTCCGGAGTCAGTTTGGGCTGTGTCTTGATGCAAGATGATTGTGTTATCGCTTATAGGTCGAGGCAGTTGAAGATCCATGAACATAACTACCCCACTCATGATTTGAAATTCGCTGCGGTAGTGTTA
Organism: Platanthera zijinensis; assembly: GCA_039513925.1. Classification (NCBI taxonomy): domain Eukaryota; kingdom Viridiplantae; phylum Streptophyta; class Magnoliopsida; order Asparagales; family Orchidaceae; genus Platanthera; species Platanthera zijinensis. The sequence continues at coordinate 147,436,854 of CM077096.1, forward strand.
GCGTTGAATCTTTGGCGACAATATCTCTATGCTCAACCATTTTTTGTGTCATGGACAACTGCTAGACTATATATATACTGAAATTTGATATTAATTGCATGTTCATTTCTTTATGATTTTCACTGCAATTTGTATCAGAACTATTTATCATGAGTTTTATTAATATACATGTGCATTTAATATTTTCATTGGTAAAATCTAAAGCTTCCGTAATAAAATAATGTATTCCCCAATTTATTTATTTTTGATCTAATAATATTAAATCAGCTCCCGCCTAACATGCATGATTTTTCTTTCTCCCATGTCTGTGACATCACGACTCGCCAAAAATGCACTCTGATCTTGCTTTTAAACAGGCCGTAACAAAAACCAAGCTTGGAGCATATGTGCAAGACAAGATCTTAGTCAGCATATCAAAAACTTGATTGACTGCTGACACATGTCGCAAAATCAATTTACGAAGTTGAACCTTTTCACGGACAAAATGACAATCGACTTTCATGTGTTTTGTGCTTTCATGAAACACATGATTCTCAGCGATGTGAATAACAGTTTGACTATCAAAAAAGAGAATAGTTGATGGAGAAAGTTTAACGCCTAAGTCAGTAAGAAAACTTTCTAGCCATATGAGTTTTGAAATGAATGTCATGAAATGATACTTCGTTTTAGCTGAGTGAGCAACCACAACCTGCCTCTTACTTTTTCAGGTAACCAAGTTCTCACCAATATATGAGCAGTAACCACTAGTGGATTGATGATCATTGAGAGACCCTGCATAATCAGCGTCGCAGTATGCAATGAGAGACAGAGAAGTTGAAGGCTTATACACCAGTTCTTACCCTGGAGCATTCTTCACATATTTAAGAATACACTCGACCACCTGAATGTGAGAGATCCAGGGAGCATGCACGAAGCGATTAACCACACCGACTGCAAATGATATATTGGGTTGCGTGACAGTAAAATAGATCGACTTGCCAACTAAGTAATGATAATACTCCAGATTAGAGATGAGTTGATCAATGTTCAAGCTATGAGTAGAGAGATGGTGATTTGCATCCATAGGTGTATGAAGAGGCTTACACCCAAAGTATCATGCATTATGAAATAGGAGTGTGTATAAAAAATCGAAACTGACCGATCCGGACTAGACCGATCAAACCGAACCGATTTTTGGTTCGATTTTGGTTTTAGGGGGGCTGAAAATCGACATTATTTCGGTTCGGTTCGGTTTGTTGGTTGGGTAAACTGAAAAGACCGAACCGAATCTAATTGTTAGAGAATAAAAACTATTAGCAAAGCTTATGTATTATAATTCCATTTATATCAAGACATCAAACTTCTTCGTTTTAGTTGGAAACTACTAACACTAAAATAGGTAAACTTATAATCTAAAAAATTATAGACGTTTAAATTATGTATCAACTTGACTAGTCGACCATAAGATTATCCCTAAGTTATCGTAATGTGCATGCTTACATTAATTATTTTTTGCTTGATTAAATATAAAAGGGCTCTGATTATATTCATAATTAATTTACACTTGTTAGAAAAGACAATGTAAAGGTGGATGTTTTGGCCCATTTATGTATTTTCTCCTATTTGTTTTAGTCCCACATCTTGGATTTGAGATTTTCTCTCTCTTCTTTCCCTATATATTTGTACTCATACTTGTATTTACATACTGAAGAAGCATATACAAGGTTGACTGGTTTTCCAGCATTACTCGTGTACTTCTCTACATGGTATCAGAGGATCCGGTTCTACCTCCGGTTTCGGGCGGACAATTCTTTTTCTAACCGCCCAGCTCCTGCGGTTACTACCCTTATTATCCGCCGACCTGTCTAACCACCTCTCCTCTGCGGTCTTCCTTGTCTCTACCCGGCTTCTCCTCTCGTCACGTGGAACCACCCCCTTCCCTCTCCCGCTTCGTTTTTATAGCTTTCCTCTCTCTTCCGTGGAACCACCCCTTCTCTTGCGCGGTTTCCTCTTCTAGCCGCTACTCTTGCCGGGCTTCTCTTCGTACTGTTGCCTCTTTTCTCTTCTTGTCTAGCCACAATTTTCTAGCTGCGCTCTACAACGTCTCTCCTGGTCAAAGTTTCTTGTGAGGTTTGCCACGCGGTCTGTCTCTTTGCCGCGAGGTATTTCCTTGCTATGTGACCGGTTAGCCGCGCGGTCTGTCCCAAAGTTCTTCTCCTGTTCTCGCTGCGGTCTCCTGCTCTGGCCGCTTCTTCTAGCCGCTTCTTCCAGCCGCTGCTATAGCCGCTTGCTCTTGCCGCCTGATCTTGCCGCCTGATCTAGCCGCTTGCTCTTTGTCGCGCGTCCTGTTCGCTTGCTTTTGTTGCTGCTCTCGTCGGGCCCCACCTCCATTCAGACCGTCCGCTTTCTTCTTCTGGCCTACTCTTTCGCCTTGACTACCTGCTGCGGCCTCCTGTCCGATAGCTTTCTCTTCCCTAGTCGCTGCGGATTCTTGTCTAGTCGTTGCGGTTTTCTGTTTGCTGCGACCACCTCTGGCCGCTGGTCGCTGGCCGCTGGTTGTTCTGTCCGCCGCGACTTGTGCTGTTTCCGCTCTGCTCGCTGTTGCTTCTCGCTCTGACTGCTCCCTGTGTTCGCTGAGGTAACTCGTGCCGACCTTTTCTTCTTCCCGAGAGGGCTGTCTCCCTTTGCCCTCTTACCCGCTTGTCGGTTAACCGCTTATCTTAACCGCCTGGTATGGGTTCTACTGCGACATCTATTCCAGCTGAGGCGGTTGTCCCCATCCCTGAAGTCCGTGATGAATTGCGGATTACCATCATTTCCCTCACTGGGAAGAACTTTGTGGAGTGGGTGCATTCAGCTCGCCGAGTTCTTCAGTCCAAAAGATTTCTACATCATTTAACCTAGGATGTTCCTTCTGCACCTACCGACGACTGGCTTCGTAACGATGTTCGTGTTCAAACATGGTTTCTCAACGCCCTTGATGGAGAACCTTACCGCATAACCATGTATCACGAGACGACTAAGGCGATGTGGGATGAGCTCCATTCTCTTTACTCAGGCAATTACAGTCTCCAGCACCTCTATGAGATCATCACTGATCTCCAGAGCCTTGACCCCGACAGTGCTGCTGACTTAACCTCCTTTGTTACTCGGTCCAAGACGTTGGTTGAAGCCTGGATTCAACATTAGCGCTCTACTACGGATCTCGCTGCCAAGCGCGCTCAAAAGGAAGCAGTCGGTATTGCCATGATGATGGCTCGTGTCCCTCCTAATCTTCAGAGTGTTCGCACTCAGATCCCCTCGTCTGCTGCTACTCTCTCATTCTTTGATGTGTGCTCTATGCTGCTAAATGTTTCACCACCTCCTGATACTATCAGACCTCCCTCCCCGACTCTTCTCCAGCACTCTTCAACGCTATTACTACCTCTCCCCCCTGCACGTGGAGGACGTTCAGGCTCTCAGGGGAGGGGTCGAGGAGGCCGACCGCGGCCTAAGTGTTCTATTTGTGGTAAGGATGATCATCTTGAGTCCACCTGCTACCGTAAACATGGTCTCCCTCCTCGTCCAAATGCTTCTATTGCTGCCCTCAGCCCGTCGACCACTCGTGCTGATCTTGATGAAGTTCTCCTCCAGCTCCAACAACTTCAAGGGTTGCTCCACAACTCGCCTGCCTTTGTTGCCTCCGTCTCTAATGAAGGCATCGCTTGTCTCTCCGCTAGTTCGAGCTGGATAGTGGATTCAGGTGCTACTCACCATATCACGTCCCTGAAGCCACCCCGATACTTGGGTTCTCTGCATCCAAAGTTTATCACCGTTGCCAATGGGAACACCTCTCCTGTATCCGGCTTTGCCGACATACCCCTCAATCCTTCAATTTCTCTTTGCCCGGCTCTCCATATCCCGGGCTTTCCCTTTAATTTACTTTCTGTTAGTTGCCTCACTATATATTTGGATTGTTCTACTTTCTGTTAGTTGCCTCACTATATATTTGGATTGTTCTATCACGTTCACCCCTTCTTCTTTTCTGGTGCAGGATCGCAGGACGCAGAGTATCATTGGTAGAGGACGACTGCGAAATGGGATCTATCTTCTCGATGTCTCTCCTACCATTCTCTCCTCCATCTCCTCAGTTGACTGACATCGTCGTCTTGGGCATACTTCGCTTGCCGTTCTCCAGAAGGCACTTCCTGATGTTCCGCTTAAAGTTTTTTCCTGTGATTCATGTATTCTGGGGAAACACCATCGTACCTCGTTTCCCCCTCATTGTACCCGGAGCTCTGCTCCTTTTATGTTAGTTCATTCTGATATTTTGGGTCCCTATAAAATAACAAATGTATCTTGTTATCGTTATTTTATTACTATTGATGATTATTCACGGATGACCTGGTTGTACCTAATTCGTGACCGCTCTGAACTTCCTCGTGTGTTCCGTGCTTTCATTCTTGAGATTCGCACTCAGTTTGCCGATACACTCAAAACGCTCTAGATAGATAATGCTCGCGAATACACTTGTCATGAATTCAATAACCTCTGCTCTGAATTTGAGATTATTTATCAAACTTCATGTGGCTATACTCCTCAACAAAACGGTGTGGTTGAACGAAAAAATTGACATCTTCTTGATGTTTCTCGCTGTCTCATGATCCAAATGCATGTTCCCAAGACGTATTGGCATTTTGCGGTTTCCATGACATGCCATCTTATCAACCGTTTCCCTTCCTACGTCCTCAATAACGCTACCCCATTTAGTCTCCTCTTTCCCTCTACACCACCATTCCCTCTCACCCCTGGTACATTTGGTTTTACTTGCTATGTTCATCATCTCGGGCCCTCCACTGACAAGTTCAATCCTCGGTCTGAAAAATGTATGTTCGTTGGTTACTCCCGTACTCAAAAAAGGTATGTTTGTTACTCTCTTACTACCCGCAAGGTGACTGTTTTGACAGATGTTACCTTTCTAGAAGATCAACCTTTTTTCTGCTTCATCACCACCTCCTCCATCGCCATCATTACCTCGACCTGTTGTTCCAGTTACATCTTCTCTACTACCACCACTTCCCACCGAAGTTCCTGTTCACCACCAACCTCCTCTTCTTTGTGTCTACACTCATCGTCCCCCTCGTTCCGCCGCCCCGATGCAGCCGGCTTCAACTTCTAGCACTCTGCGACCTGCTGATCCGACGCCGGCTTCCACTGCCCATCCCATGTCGAATTACGTATCCTTACATCATCTGTCCCCGACGCTTTAGGACTTTGCCACTACATTATCCTCTATTTCTGTTCCTAATTCTGTGCAGAAGGCTCTCCATCATCCGGGCTGGCGGACTGCCATGGACGAAGAAATGACTTCTCTCTTGGCAAATCACACGTGGGATTTGGTCCTTCTTCCTCCAGGACAGACCCCTGTTAGCTGTAAATGGGTCTTTGTCATCAAGCATGCTCCTGATGAGACAATTAACTGTCTTAAAGCCCGATTGGTGGCTCGCGATTTCACTCAACAACAGGGACCTGACTATGAAGAAACCTTCTCTCTGGTAGCGAAACTCAACACGGTTCATGTCCTCTATGTTGTTGTGCATCGCCAGTGACCATTACATCAACTGGATATCAAAAATGCTTTTTTAAATGACGATCTTCAAGAGACAGTCTACATGCAGCAACCTCCCGGATTTGAGACCACGAGGGAGTCCCAAGTTTGTCATCTTAAGAAGCCAATTTATGGTCTCAAACAATCCCCTCGGGCATGGTTCAATAAGTTCAGTAAGGCTATTCGGGAGGTTGGTTTTACTCGCTCTGTTTACTCGACATCTAACAACATGAACGGTTCTTTTTTTGGTGTATGTTGATGACATCCTAATCACCGGAGATGATTCAAAGGGAATACAAGTGGTCCAACAACACCTTAGTTCCGTGTTTCAAACAAAAGATCCGGGGAACCTTCGATACTTGGCATTGAGATCGCAAGATGTCTTGATGGACTCGTTCTATCTCAACGAAAGTACTGTCTCGACCTTCTTCAGGATGCTGGCTATTCTGGATGCAAGCCGGTTAACACTCCTATGGATGCCAATCACAAGTTGTGTGCACATGCTTCTTATGCAGATCTTCTTCCAAATCTAGAATACTATCGACGACTCGTTGGAGGGTTGATTTACCTACCGGTCACGAGACCGGACATATCCTTTGCTGTTGGGGTGGTAAGCCGATTTATGCATTCTCCTTGGATGTCTCATCTTCAGGCCGTCGAACGCATCCTCAGATATCTGAAAACTGCTCCTGGTCAAGGGCTGGCATACAGAACCTCTTCTTCTACTCCAACATTGGTTGCGTATTCTGATGCAGATTATGCTGGTTCCCTGGATGATCGGCGTTCTACCAACAAATTTTGTACCTACTTTGGAGGTCATCTTGTTACCTAGCGCAGTAAGAAACAAGCTGTGGTTGCTCGATCTTCAGCTGAAGCTGAATACCGGTCAATGACATCTGCTGTATTCGAGCTTACATGGCTTGAAAGTCTCTTCAGTGATATGGGAGTAAAACTTTCCTCACCAGCTACTTTACTCTATGACAGTCATGCTACTATTCACATAACTAAGAATCCGGCCTTTCATGATAAAACAAAACACATTGAAGTCGACTGCCATTTTGTTTGGGAAAAGGTTCAAATGAAGAAGCTGGAATTGAGACATGTTCCGGCTACGGACCAAGTGGCTGACATCCTCACTAAGGCCCTATTAAGTGCTCTATTTTATCAGTACTTGTCCAAACAGGGTTCCTACGACTTGTACGCTCCAGCTTATAGGGTAGTGTTGGAAAAGACAATGTAAAGGCCCATGTTTTGGCCCATTTATGTATTTTCCTCCTATTTATTTTGGTCCCACATCTTGGATTTGAGATTCTTCTCTCTTCTTTCCCTATATATTTGTACTCATACTTGTATTTACATACTGAAGAAGTACATACAAGCTTGACTGATTTTCCTGCATTACTCGTGTACTTCTCTACAACACTAAACTAATAGCAATACATATTATATAAAGTATATCACAATAAATTACTTTTAAATAAATATATATATCTAAGAGTAATTATTTCTATGTTAACTTCAAATCAAAACCAATTTATCATTCAAGTAAAAAAGAAATTAAGAGAACTCAAAGAAATTATTTTGGGCAACGTTTATTATGATTTAGTTATGTCAGAAAACCGAACCGAGGTTTAAAAACTGAACCAAACTGTAAGGATTTGGTTCGGTTTTGGTTTGTAGTGTCGGTTCGATTTCAGTTTTACTCTAAACCAAAGCAAACCGATCTGCTTACATGCCTATAATGAAATAGATCGAGACAGTATTTTCGCTGAGAGAAGACAAGAGCATCAGGTTGTTAGGCTACCAAAATCCCCAATAAGTATTGGAGCAGTCCCAAGTATTTAGTTTGAAAATGGGATGCTATGTGTGTCTTGATTTGAGTAATGCTGGGAAGATCATAACCTATGACAAAAATATCATCAACATAGACTAGAGGAATGACTTTGCCGAATGTACGCCGATGAATAAACAGGGAGAAGTCCGCCGAGCTTCAGGTGAAATCAAAATCACGAACCACCTGATTAAATTTATCAAACCACCCCCTTGGGGAGTATTTAGGGCCATATAATGTTTTCTTTAGATAGCAGACTAGGGTATCCCGTGTGGTTGCATAATCAGGAGGTTGTTGCGTATACATAGTCTCCATAAGATCACTGTTAAGAAAAGTACTTTGATGTCGAGCTGTGCAGCAGCCAACGACGATGGACATCAAGGGAGATTAAAACAAGGATGATATTGTGCTTGGCATCAGGAGAAAATGTCTCTTCATAATCAAGACAATGTTGTTGAGTAAAACCTATGACAATAAGACGGGCTTTGAGGCGGTCAATCGACCCATCGAGATGATGCTTCACATTAAAGGCCCACTTTCAGCTAATCAACAAATGATTAGGAGGAATGTGAACAAGATCCCAAGTATAGTTGACCAAAACACAACCATTTCTTCATCCATTGCCGCCCGCATCCCTAGATGTTAAAGAGTTTCTTGCATATAAGAGGGAGTGAAAATAGAGGACAAAGAAGTCACAAACCTGAGCACATCATAGGAGAGACGGTGCAAGGGAACATAGTTAGAAAGAGGATGTGCGATGGAGGGCGTGGTCGAATGAGCAATTTGCGGAGCATTAGTAGTGAAAGAGGGCTATTGTAGGGCACCATGTCAAGTGAGACGACGAGAGTAGACACTAAAGGGAGGAGCCGAGGCAGGTGGTGGTGTCAGTAATAAAGGTGGTAGAGAATAGTGAGTAGGAACAAGAGGACGAGGTAGATTAAGAGGTTGCATATGCGAGGTGGAGGATTGATGGAAGGACTGGTTTTCCATGAAAGTCATATCCGTAGACATAATAAGAGTTGAGTTGAGGGAGAGTAATAGACATTTTGGGTGCGTTAATACCCAACAAACATGTATCGAGTAGCACGAAGTGCCAGCTTCCCAGTGGTGGACAAAATAGAGGCAACCGAAGACCCGGGGTTAGAGGGAAGGGTCTTCGGCCGGGAAATAAGAGAGGGAAGGACATCTTAAAGTTGAGAACAGACGAGAGCATGCGATTGATGAGATAACCAGCAATAGAGATCGCAAAATTCCAATCTGTAGTGGGAACCTGCATTTGGAATAGTAGAGACTGAGCAACGTCGAGTAGTTGACAATTCTTCCGCTTAGCAACGACATTCTATTGTAGTGTATACGCGCAAGAAGTTTGGTGGATGATGCCCAACGAGGTGCAAGTTTCCTGAAATGCAGGCCCGATGTATCCACGTATTATCAGTGCAAAGAATTTCGATGGAAAATTACGTTTGTGTCTCAGCAGCAAAAAGAGTATTTAAGTGTTAGAAGCTCAGAGTGACCGCGCATCATGTACAAGCAAATCATGCTAGAATAATCATTAATAAACATAAGAAAGTTACGATATCTAGATATACTAGTTGTTGTTTGGGTAACCCAGAGGTCAGAATGCATTAAATTTAAATGAGTATCGTTCTGAGTAAATTGAGGAGGGAAAGCAGAGTGATGCTATTTCCCGTAGATACAAAATTCACAATCGAAAGAAGAACGAAAAAAATCTGAAAGCGTCTTCTCGAGAATCGGGAGAGGAGCATGGCCAAGATGCCGGTGCAAATCAACAGAGCTGACAAAGGATAAAGAAAATGAGGGGAGATCCAGCATTTAGAGCTCATTTGAAAGCCTCACTTTACCAATGATATTTCGCGCCTGTCGATCCTGCACAACAAAAACGGAAGAAGAGAAAGCGATTAAACAATCATGATTGTTAGTGAAATGATTAACATCGAGCAGATTGAAGTGAGATTTAGGAATATGAAATACAGTTTGAAGAGAGAGGGGGGGGGGGGGTAGCAACACATCGCCAGGGCCGACAACGGGAGTGGTGTTGCCATTATCCATCGTAATCAACTTTGGACACGGAGAGTCCAAGTACCGAGATGACATCTGTGGAGTTATGTGGTTGGTGGCATCCAGGTCCACAATCTAAAAGGGACTATGAGACAAACATGAGATACCTTTATGGGAGACAGAGACAACACAGCTGGAGGCTATGTTATTAAAGACGCGCCTAAGGCTCCAGGCTCACCAAGCTCAGAGGTTTGCGCTTCCGTGCGCCTTATTTGCGCTTGAGGGAGATTTTTGTTGTATATTTCTTTCTTCAAAAATAAAAAAATAATTTAAGAACTCAATAATTTCTTATTGATTTAGTGTTCATGAAAAAATGGAGTTGCGGAGATGAGAATGCTTAGTTGGATGTGTGGACACAAGACTGGATAGAATTAGGAATGAATGTATCAGGGATAAGACAAGAGTAACACCAATTGTAGAGAAGATGCGAGAAGCTTGACTAAGATGGTTTGGACACGTGCAAAGGAGACCATTAGAGGCACCTGTTAGGCGTTATGAGAGTCTAGTCACTAGGGATGTTAAACGAGGGAGGGGTAGACCAATAAAGACTTGGAATGAAACTATAAGGAAAGACATGATGTACTTAGGCATTAGTGAGATTATGACAAAAATAAGGCACAATGACGAAAAAAGATCCATATAGCCGACCCACTATAGTGGATAAAGGCTTGAGTGTTGTTGTTGTAGTGTTCGTGAAAAATAATTGTGTTGAGACTTAGATATGATGCAAGTGACCACATTGATTATACTTTTTAAGAGATATAAATAATGATAGTAATGAAAGATTAATTAGTAGACTAGATGGAGAATTAATCGAGAAGCTGAAATGATGTTTGATGCTGATTATTTAAAATGGATGTGGTTGCGTCTTGCCTTCGTCAGGCGCGCGATTACGCCTAGGCTCCAAGACCCCTTTGCGCCTTGGTGCGCCTTTAATAACTATGGCTGGAGGGGTAGGAGATCAGTCTGTGAGGAAGCTGGAGTTCTTCGTGTAAGGTATCAATGTCGGAGCGGGAGGTGGATTCAATAGTTCGAGAGGCATGCATCAGAGAGGGAGCCTACGACAGGGGAAAACCATGTTTCCGAAACTAGTCATCGTAATATGATATGCCCAACCACATAAAGGTACATAGGTGAGCAGGCACACCCTTAGAGCGATTTCGACCATTTCGCCCACTAACCCATGAATCAGAATGGCCACCACAAGCAGTTGAAAGTGAAGGCATATTGTCAGAACCACGATATAAGAGAACCAGAGGAGAGGGCACTTGAGGATCAGGTGGCGGTGTCACCTTTAATAGGATAGAACAAACATCAGACATCGAGGGAATAGTAGAGGAGGAAAGGATATGTGCCAAACACTGTGGAGATGAGGAGGGATCCGATCCATCATCAAGGCAATTTCGACGGCTTATTTATGAACCCGTTGAGCGACAAAGTCAAGTGTTTGGGGCGGGTGTTGAATCCAAGCCTTGACAAGGACTGGGCAACAAAGGATGTGAGGTCCCTGTAGACAAGTGGAAAAGCAACCTTGTAAATATGTTCACTTGTGTTGAATACAAAGAATGAGTACAGATATATAGATGAGAGAAAGAGAGAGCAAGGTCCTATACACAATGTGGGACTAAAGAGGAGAGAGAAATAACAACAAAAGAAACTAAATGTGCCTAGTTAAGTGGGCTTCTCTAACACTCCCCCGCAAGCTGGACCGTATAGATCATATGCACCAAGCTTGTACAAACACTGGTAGAACAAAGTGCTTGATAGGGCCTTCGTGAGAATATCAGCAACTTGATCAGTGCCCGGAACATGCTTTAACTCAAGTTTCTTCATTTGAACTTTTTCTCGTATGAAGTGACAATCGACCTCGATATACTTCCTACGCTCGTGAAACACCGGATTCTTTGCTATGTGTATGGCCGCTTGACTATCACAAAAGAGAACAGCAGATGAAGGAAGTTTTACTCCCAAGTCAGCAAGAAGGCTTTCAAGCCATGTGAGTTCAGAAACAATCAATGCCATAGATCTGTATTCAGCTTCCGCGGAGGATCGAGCGACCACGACTTGTTTTTTACTTTTCCAAGTAATGAGATGACCTCCAAAGTAAGTACAGAATCCACTGGTCGACCGCCGATCGTCCAGGGAACCGGCATAATCGGCATCAGAGTAAGCAACCAATGCTGGAGTCGAGGTGGAGGTTTTGTAAACAAGCCCTTGACCCGGAGCTGCCTTAAGGTACTGGAGAATCCGTTCAACGGCTTGGAGATGAGAAACCCGGGGAGCATGCATGAACCGACTTACAACCCCAACAACAAATGATATATCAGGCCTCGTGACTGTTAGGTAGATCAACTTTCCGACAAGGCGTCTATAGTACTCCGGGTTCTGGAGAAGCAGATCCTCATCAGAGGCATGTGCACAGAGCTTGTGATTTGCCTCCATCGGTGTATTAGCTGGCTTACAACCTGACTGGCCAACATCTTTGAGGAGATCGAGACAGTACTTCCGTTGGAAGAGGACAAGCCCATTCGGTCGTCGTGCGACCTCAAGACCGAGGAAGTAGCAAAGATGCCCTAGGTCTTTGGTCTGAAAAACGGTGCTCAGATGTTGTTTGACCGCCTGGATCCCCTGTGAGTCATCTCCAGTAAGTAGGATGTCGTCAACATAAACCAACAGAATGACGATTCCCGTTGCCCGGTGTCGGGTGAAAAGGGAGAAGTCAGCAGAGCTCCGAGCTAAACCCATATCCTGAAACACCTTGCTGAATTTTTCAAACCACGCCCGGGGGGATTGTTTGAGACCATAGATGGACTTCTTTAGAAGACACACATGAGACTCCCCCGTGGTCTCAAACCCGGGCGGTTGGCGCATGTAGACGGTTTCGTGAAGATCACCATTCAGAAATGCATTCTTGATATCGTGCTGATGAAGCAGCCAGTGGCGGTGTACAGCCACGGAGAGAAGCACACGAACCGTGTTGAGCTTGGCGACCAGAGAGAAAGTTTCCTCATAATCGAGGCCTTGCTGTTGAGTGAAACCACGGGCCACCAAACTGGCCTTCAGTCGGGCAATAGTGCCATCCAGAGCATGTTTGATGACAAAAACCCATTTACACCCAACCAGGTGCTGACCGGGAGGCAGAGGGACCAGGGTCCAGGTCTGGTTGGCCCAAAGGGCCGTCATTTCTTCCTCCATGGCAGCCCGCCAGCCAGGATGTTGACGCGCCTCCTGTACAGAGTTAGGAATAGAATCAGAGAATAATGATGTGGCAAAGTGGCGAAGTGGTGGTGAAAGGCGATGAAGAGAGACGTAGTTTGCCATCGGATGAGCGGTGGAGGCAGGAACCGGAGCAGCAAGTGGCGGAGCATCAGAGGGCGAGGCCGACTGCAGTGGGGCAACTGGAGGAGAAGAGCGACGAGAATAGACCCGAATAACAGGTGGAGTCGGACGGACCGGAGCCGGGTCAGGAGGAGGAGAGGATGAGGAGCAGGGAACCAGGATGATAGGACGAGCGACGGGCTCTGGAAAGGGAACGAAATCCGGAGCAGAAAAGAAGGGAAGATCTTCCCGGAAAGTAACGTCCGCAGAGACAGTAACCTTGCGGGTAGTAGACAAATAACACATATACCCCTTCTGAGTGCGCGAGTAACCGACAAAGATATGTTTGGCCGCACGGGGATCCAATTTATCGGTAGAAGGGCCGAGATGGTGAACATAACAAGCACACCCAAAGATACAAAGAGTAATAGGGAAAAGGCGGAGTGGACGGAAAGAGGAGGCTGAACAGAGTAACATTCTGAAGAACGGAGGATGGTAGATGGTTGATAAGAAAGCAGGCGGTGGAGAGCGCAAAATTCCAGTATGGTTTGGGAACCCGCATTTGAAGTATAAGGGATCGAGCCACATCAAGAAGGTGTCGATTCTTGCGCTCGGCGACACCATTCTGTTGCGGAGTATACACACACGAGGTTTGGTGAATAATGCCGTTCTCAGAGCAGAGGGTCGCGAAGTCATGACCAGTGTATTCTCGCGCATTGTCCGTACGAATAGTGCAAATGAGCGCAGTGAATTGAGTGCGAGTCTCAAGAATGAACGCCCGAAAGACGCGGGGAAGCTCAGAACGATCGCGAAGAAGATACAGCCACGTCACGCACGAATAATCATCAATAAAGGTAACGAAATACCGATAGCCAGAAATACTAGTAAATTTGTACGGACCCCATATATCGGAGTGTACTAAGATAAAAGGAGCGGATCTCCGAGTACAATGAGAAGGAAAAGATGAACGTGGCTGCTTGCCAAAAATACATGTTTCACATTGAAAAACAGGAAGATATACATCCGGGAGAGCCTTCTGGAGGATAGGTTGAGGAGCATGACCAAGACGTCGATGCCAATCGGAAGAGGAGACAGATGCGAGGAGAGTAGGAGAGTCGTCAAGAAGGTAGAGCCCGTTCTGCAGTCGCCCCTTACCAATGATAGTCCGCGTCTGCTGATCCTATATCAGAAAAGAAGAAGAAGTAAAGGTCATTGAGCAATGTAAATCAGAAGTAAGGCGACCAACAGAAAGTAAATTAAAAGGAGAGCCCGGAACATGAAGAGCCGAGCACAGGTGAAAAGAAGAGGTGAGAGGAATATCAGCACATCCAAAAACAGGGACAGAGGCGCCATTGGCCACAGTAATGTATTTCGAGTGAGGGGAAGACAAGTACTGAGGCGGCCGAACAGAGGTGATGTGGTGAGTGGAACCAGAGTCGAGGATCCATCGCGGGCCAGAGGAAAGGCAGGTGATACCTTCGTTGGAGATGGAGGCAACGGAGGCAACAGAGGCGGGCGGGCGGCTGAGCAGGCCATGAAGATGCTGAAGCTGAAGGCGGACCTCGTCGAGGTTAGTACGAGTGGGAGAGGAGTCGGTAGCAGCAGCAGACGCCTGCGGACGAGGTGGGCGACCATGCTTACGATAGCACGTGGCTTCAAGATGCCCATCTTTGCCGCAGAACGAGCACTTAAGCCGAGACTGGCCACCCCGCCCATGTCCCCGCGAGTCAGAGCGGCCTCCACGGACAGAAGATGGTAAATGCAGTAAAGGAGCAGGAACCTGCTGGACAAGAGCTGGAGAAGGAGGGCCCGACACATCCGGAGGCGGGGTAACTTTGAGAAGCATTGAGCACACATCTGAGAAGGACGGGGTAACAATAGAAGAGAGGATGTGGGCCCGTACACTATGAAGGTGATGGGGTAGCCGAGCCATCATCATGGCTATACCCACAGCCTCCTTTTGAGCACGTTGGGCAACAAGGTCCACAGTAGGAGGCTTATGTTGGATGCATGCCTCGACCAAGGACCGAGCCTGAGCCACAAAGGAAGTCAGATCGGTCGCACCACTGCTATCAAGGGCCTGGAAAGCAGTGATGATGTCATACAAATGGTGAAGACTATCTTTTCCGGAGTAAAGGGTATGAAGCTCATCCCACATGCCTTTGGCCGTCTCGTGGTACATAGCCAGGCGATAGGATTCACTATCAAGAGAATTAAGAATCCATGTTTGCACACGACCATCATTGCGTAACCATTCGTCAGTCGGAGTCCCGGTAACCACCTGGGCAAGGGATGAAGAAACCCCTTAGATTCCAGGACCCGGCGAACAGAATGCGCCCATTCGACAAAATTCTTCTTGCCGACCCGAGAGATAGTAGTGATATAGAGTTCATCCCGTATTTTTGGAATAGAGGCCGGGAGGTCTGCAGGAGGAACCGCCGTGCTAGTTGAATCAGCAGAAGAACCCATGGAGGAGAGGCGGCTAGGAGAGCAGATCGGCAGCAGAGGAGTCCGCGCTACTAGAACAGAGACCACCCGGATAGGAGGAGAAGAGAAAGTCCGCGCGACTAGAACGGAGACCGCCCGGTCACGATGTAAAGACACCAGCGGTAGGAGGCCGCGACCAGAGGTGGATAGAGAGCCGGCGGACAGAGACCAATCCGCGCGGAGGAGAGGAGAAGACCGCGACCTAAATGCGGGAGAAAACAGTCCGCACGATCAGGCTGAACCCAGCAGCGGTCAGAGACGGAGGCCACGAGCGGGCAGAGAGAAGAAACCGCGAGTAAGGAACACTCAAGCAGATAGAGAGAGGCCGCAGCGAGCAACAGGACGAGGCGAGCAAAGAAAAAACTCGGCGGAAAAGGCGGATAGAGACCGCGCGAGAAGGCGCGAGAAGGGAGACCGACGGAAAGAACAGGACGCTCGAGAAGGGAGCCGCGACAAGGCGGAGAAATGCGATCAGGAACATACCGCAGGAGGTCGCGCCGGATAGCGGGAGAGAGCTGCGGATAGCGGGAAGTCGGGGAGCAGGAGACCGCGACGGAGAGCACAAGGGAGACCGCGGAGGATAGCACAAGTGAGACCGCGCGAGAGGAGAGAGGCGGACCCCACAAGAATGCTATAAGAGGCGGGAGGGGAGGAGTGGAACCACGGAGGTGAGAGGGGAGAAGAGAGGCGAAGCGGACAGGAAGAAGCAGACCGCCAGAGACCGAGCGGGAAGAGCGGGAAGCGGACAGAGAGGGCAGTCCGCAGCTAGCCGCTCGCACAGACGAGATCACAGGAAGAGAGGCGGTTAAGCAGAGGGTAGCCGCCCAAGGAGGACCGGTTTCTCTGATACCATGTAGACAAGTGGAAAAGCAACCTTGTAAATATGTTCACTTGTGTTGAATACAAAGAATGAATACAAATATATAGATGAGAGAGAGAGAGCAAGGTCCTATACATAATGTGTGACTAAAGAGGAGAGAGAAATAACAACAAAAGAAACTAGATGGGCCTAGTTAAGTGGGTTTCTCTAACAGTCCCCATTCGCTATCGGGTCCATGTGTTGAAGAGCCATGAAAATATCACATAAGCGTTGGAGACTATCATTCCCAGAATATAGAGAATGAAACTCATTCCACATTGCTTTGACAGTGTTATGGTACATAGCCATCCGATACGGTTCACCATCCATGGAGTTCAAGATCCAAGATTGAATGCGACCATCGTTTCGAAGTCATTGCTTGGTGGCTTGTGGGGGGGGGGAGATGATGAAGGAGCCCCTTGGTCTAAAGAACACAGTGCTTCTAGTGCACCTGCTCCACAAAATTTTCTTACCAATGGGCGAGATAGTGGTTATCTGGAGTTCATCCCTAGCATTAGGGAGGGGATGGAGCAAGAGCAGGAAGGGTCGAGCATGCGGAAGCAAGACTCGTTCCCATGGTCTCAAGAGATGAGGTGAAAAGGTCGGGACGACAACAACAGGAGGTGGTGAGGTCTCAAAAAGCGTGCCCGTACAAGTGTCAAAGAGGAGGCTGCCTCCCAAGCACCAAAGTAAACCGCAAGGCGTGGTCTTAAAGATGAGTTTGCCCAAGCCTCAAACGGGGTCCGAGTGGACAGTCGTAGCAGGGGGGTGTGCGACCACAAAGAGGAGGCCGTGGGAACTATTCTTAGTAAAGGAGCTGGCGAGCACAACATGGAGTTTGGGCGCCTGCGGAGATGGTCTTAAAAAAGAGGTCAAAGCGACCTTGCAAGGGAGACCGCACATAGTGGAGAGGCCATGGACTTCGCTGGTAGGGGCTGGGCGGTCTCAAAGAGAGTCCGCGGGGGGGTCCTGACGGTCACAAAGAGGAGTCCGCTACAAGGGAAAACGACGAGAGTAGGGGCTCAATCACGGAGAGGCCAAGGGATCACAGGCTATGATATCATATGAAATCTCAAAATTCAAATAAAATATTTATTTTATTTCTCCTTGAATCAACTTATTACATGAATGTACCCTCATATTACATAGAATAGAGGAGGTGTGAGAATCTACAAATTACGTGGGACTAAATACAAAGCAACAACATCGGACGGTACAAATGTGTAACCCCACTGACCCTTATATAGAGCAGCA
The DNA here is from genome assembly GCA_039513925.1 of Platanthera zijinensis. NCBI lineage: Eukaryota > Viridiplantae > Streptophyta > Magnoliopsida > Asparagales > Orchidaceae > Platanthera > Platanthera zijinensis. The sequence continues at coordinate 147,454,248 of CM077096.1, forward strand.
ACACCGGTCGGTTACATATGGGTACTGCCCGATTTTTGTACAACATTCCCAAATAATCAACATCGAGCTGTTACATATTGGTAACTGTCGGCCTTTATATTATATGAACATACCCTTAGAAATTTCAGCTTGGTAAACAAAAAATTGCATCTTATACAATAGCAAGATGAGGGCTTATATAATGTATAATGACAATTGTATGGAGCGAGAGGCACATATAGCAAAAAAATGAAGTTGCAAAACATGAATATTCTCATTCCATAAAGCTACCTAACATTATGAGTCATGACATGCTTTCAATAGAGATTGAAGATGCTGAATCCTAACATAAAGCAGATTGTACTCTGCACGAAGAATATCATATGTGATACCATGTTTAAAGGAATAGTCATGCATTGATGACCAAAGCTCAAAACATATACATTCACTTACATATTGTGTAAGGGAACCAGAAGTGAATGAAACATAAAGGTCGAGATATGATAAATTTTTTATATAATTTTTGACACGAGTAGTATTAATGAAATAACATATTTACTTCAGGGTTTAATAATTACTCATTAGAAGAATAATGACATACAATATAATTTTCATACAAGAGGAAAAATAAATGCGAACAAAATGAAAACGAACTACCCAAAAACATAATATATAGATGTGGTTGGAATGAGCAGAAGGTACAAACACAACACTCCTTATGATTAGTACTTACAGTACCACATGGCGGATTAAATGAGACAAAAACTGATGTAGGACGGTCCTATGACATGCTAATGGATGATTTCTAAATATATACACAATTCCGGCGATTAAATTGCAATAATTTTGATTATAAAAGAAACACATGAAAACTATATTAGAAGAAAGCTTCATGAAAATGAAGAACACGCTATGTAGCATTAATGTGAGAGTGCATGTCATAAATAATCAAGCAAATGAATATCAACACTAGTCACAAACGACGTGGAAGCAAGATAAAAAAGAAGATATGATGCAAGCAAGAAAATACACACTAATTCAACAAAGAATAATTAACAATTAATTTTAGAACTCACACGACTATAAGGTAGGAGGCTTGATGGACTTTCTCGGTGCTAGAATCGAAGTAGGAATGGAATCCTGGGCTCCCAATTGATGCGGAGCAGAGACGAGAACGCGTTTTGGGCCCGTTCGGGGCTGATTTGGCAACTTTCCATATATGGCGTGCCCGGATCGACAATCGGGCTCCGCGATTGCGTCCGGAGCATCGCCGCGAGTCAAAACGCTATATTACTTTATATTTTTTGAGTTTATTTTGATGTATTTTAAGGGCTAACCCACCGACCAATCATAGCCGTTGATGGGGATGCCCTAGTTTGTGTTTTCTTATAAATAGGATGCTAAGGGGCTGATTTGAGAGGATTGCAGAATTTGGAGAAGCAGTATTCCCGGATTCCAGCGATCCCTCCCCGGTGCCGACGCCGTGGAACCCTAGGTGACGACTCCTAGGCCGCCAAACTCCTCCCCAAGGTAACCCCTACTCCCACCTTCATTTTCCATGCCTCAAACCTCCGTTCCCACCCGCTACAGCCCTCCATTCCAGCCCCTGAAAAAAACAGCCGCTTGCTGCCCAGTTTCAGCCACTATTCTCTTTGCTTTACTATTCATTTATACAAGTTACTGTTCACAAATTTAACAGCCCGCCTGCTGTATTCCTGCAGCCAACCACCACCGCCAGCCCTCCTTCCCCCTTTCAGCCGCCCAACTCCCCTCCTTGTACAGGCCGGCGGCCTGCTGCTGTTACCCCAGCCCCTCAACGCCTCCCCCTTCCCCAAAACCGGCCACCCAAGTGGATTCCCAACCCTAGCCGGCCACTCCTTTACCTTTCCCTTCGTGGATCCACTTCTCACCGCCCCGAAAACCCTAGATCTATTTTGATCTAGTGCTACCACCCTCCGATCCGTTATTTCCACCGCACAAACCTTCCATTTTTGCCCGGATCCGCTCCCAAATTGCGGATCTACTCACCCCCGGTCCGGATCTACTCATTTGTGGCCGGATCCGCCGTTTTACCATCTGTTACCGCCACTCTTCGCCGAAGGCAGCCACCGTCATCACCGCTTCGCCTCCAGTTCCACCTCCGATCGCTCGTTTTGCATCCGGCTCTTCAAATCCTCCATCACCTCGGATCAACCCACTACGTCGTGAGTATTTGTGGTATCGTGTTCTGTAACTTAACATTTTCATTTGGTTGTTTACCTATATTGTGTTGCGATTATGGTTATGTAGTAGTTGTTCTCTTTATGCTAATAATTGTCTGTGGAAGTATTCGCCGCCGCTTGCTTAGGCCCTCCGCGCGGAGGAAGCCGTTGCCAAATTGCTAAAATTATTTAATTGCTTCTTTATTTTGATTAACTGCATGGTGTTGTTAATTCTCATTGCTTAAATTAATTGTCCTTGCTATCCGACTGTTTCATTGCATGTAGCATTGCATTCGTGTATCCCCGCACCTACACGTAGAGTCCTAGCGCCCGAGCACCACTAGCCTACCCCTACATCACCAATGATGCTGAAAGCTGCTGGACAGCACAAACCAAGGCTTGATTCGTGACTCCCGAGGACTGGAATTAATTGGTTGCAGATGGTGGAAGTAGTCGGGGCTGTAGGGATTATTGGTGGAGGCTGGCATGGTATATGGAGCCCTGGACAGCAATAAATAAGTTGTGGCAGCACTGGATAGGAAGGCCGGTAGGCTGTTGCAACTCCCAAACAGTGGGGGAAGGGCTCCAGCAGTGAAATGAGGAAGAAAGTTGCAATCCTAGAGGGCCCTGGAGCAAGGGAATGACAATGGGATATTGAGAAAACTTTCCCTGGAACCAGCTCATGTTCCTGGAGGCGTGGGAGGGTTGAGGAGGGAAAATGTTACGCGCCGTAACAGAAAACTGCAAGGTGGAAGTTGGTTCCAGCTGCTGGTGACAGGCCGACCTTCCCTGGACATAAGCTGGGCAGTTGGTTGTGGACTGGAGGTTAGCAAGGAGCTTGCAAATGGCAGCTGGCTATTGGGAGAATGAGGGAGGGACTCAGTTTGGGTGAGGGGTGGGGGTGGGTGTGAGAAATGGGGGAAGTGGGTTGGCCATGTGGGCGGTAGACCAAGACGGGAGGGAATTAAGGGAGTGGAGAAATAAGTGGTCAGAGTGATTTTAGGAAGAGTGTCCTAAAATTAAGGAAGTGGGGGTGGTCTGGAAGTGGATTGGTGGAGAGTTGACTTGGAGGTGGGGATGGTGGCGGGATAGTAGTGGACGACCGGAGGGGATCGCCGAAGCTGGTGGCCGGAGGTGGTTTTTGGCGATCATCAAAAAATAAAAAATGGATGAGATTTCTTTTGTGTTGTTGGTTGAGGCTTGACGGAGGTGGTCAGAGGTATTTTCCGGCAATTGTCGAAAAATTGAAAGTGGATGGAATTGGGAGGAAGTGCTGGTGGAGGGATTTTGCATGGTAGTTTGAGGCAGTGGTGGTGGTCGGTTAGTGGAGGTGGGGGGAGGAAGGGGGCCAACCAAGGAGGTGGAGGGGTGGGAGACTAATGGAGGTGGGGTGGGGTTGGGGGGGGGGAGGTGGCTGCCAAGGAAGCAGGGGCTAGGAGGGTGGTTAACTAGATGTAGAGGATAGGGGATAACTACCAAACTTTGACACTTGGATTCCTGCTTCGACACCTAGTGATCAAAAGAAGGCTTTTTTTACTCTAACTTTCAGTGCCCTCCAGATGAACCCTATATCCCTATTTATAGACTAACGGGCCATCATGGATGGTCATAATTCTCAGATCATACTGACCCTCAAAATACCTGAAAATAAAAATCAGAAAAAATTAAGAATAATTAAAAATCTCAGATTGTCGATCTGCATTAAATGGATGACTTTGATTGTCGTGTAGGTCTATGTTTGTCGTGATCTTCATCAATTCTCCCCACCTTGAAAGCATTCTTCTCCATGAATGAAGATGAGCGTTCTCTCATATGATGGTCACCTAATCTCGCGAGCTAGGCTCGAGGGTACAATTGCTGCGGAGGATGGAGATGGTACTGATGAAGTCGATGCTGACGATGAAGCTGAGGATGGTACTGCTAAAGCTGGCGACGACGATGATGGTGGTGCTGCTATATGAGATGGTGCTGATAATGTGTGAGTCGAAGTTGAGAAAGTCAGTGTTGAAGATGGTATTGTTGCTATCGTCAATGTCGAGAATGATGATGATGCTAATGCTGAAAATGACACTGTTGTAGATGACATTGAAGGATAACGCTGGCATTGTTACCGACATCTGTGGATGATGATGCCTGTGTCGAATAATGTGGTAGTGCTGTGAAAAAAATTGGATGATCTATCAGTACCAAAAGCTTGAGCTATAGTGAAGTAGTATGTGAAGTTTGGCGCTGTAATGAAGTATTAGGTGATGGATGGTGATGTAATGAAGTAACAAACGAAAGGTGGTGCTTAGGAGCTGAGGTGCCAGGTGGCAATGGGTACACAGTCGTGTGGCTCGAAGAAGGGAGTCAAACCTTCAATATTAAATACATGTGAAGTTTTCATGCTCTGCAAAATATCTAGTTTGAAAACATTTGTTCCAATCCCTTTGATAACCATGTAAGAACCCATTCGTTTGATATTTAATTTTCGAGCATTTCCCTTGGGAAACCTCTCAGCATGTATACAGATTAATATTGTTTTCCTTCTTTGAAGCTTTGCAATCTACTGTGGCTATCAACATAAGATTTATAAATATCATTATTGTAAGTTATCCACACAGTCCCCATCTACTGTGACGATAAATATCAGTCGCCAGACTCAAATGATCAGAGCTAGGAAGCACCGGTACATGTACTGGGTACGATACGTACCCGGTACGACGGTATGCCAAACTTTAAAAAATAAGGATACAGGTGCAACATGAAACATTATAACAAATATTATGTTATACAGTCACAATAAATAGTTTTCAAAGCATCAAAACATCAGCATAAATCATAATTTGAAGTATAAGTCCACAAATCAATGCAACATAACATGATGTTTTCAAACATTAAGCATTCGTGATTATTAGAAAACTTAAGATCTTATATGTTTAACCAAAAAAAAATAAAATTAAACTTAAGTCTACTCATCAGACTTTTTTCTTCTTCTTCTTCATTGTTGGAGATCAACATCTTCAATCTCTGGTTAGTCTAGAGACAAGTTAGTCGTTTTGTTAATAACTTATGTCGTATCAACATGTTCAATACACGTACTTGTAACAGAAACGTACCAGTACCAGAAACATACTCAGCACAGATACACAACTTAATTGGGCATACCAGCGCTTCTTAGCATAGAGCCAAGTTCTGTTTACTCTAAATAAACAGTCTCCTATCACAATATGGAGAATGATGTGCTAAGTCCAAGTGTGTACACATAGGTGTATCCATCAAGTATCGGGTACGTACCGACACCAGACATATATCCAGTATGGGTACGTTGCCTTCAGAGAAGTATCCATGCTTCATAGGATCAGAGCAATATCTAAGTCAACATAGCGGGCAGGGGAATGACATGTGACTATAGGGTCATTAGGTCGCCTGTACTCACTATCATTCGAGGTTACGTAGATTGGGTCATACTCAAGTGGCGATCCACTCAATGAAGACTGATCTTCACAGGAGAACTCTATATCAGGTGTCCTGTCTTGTGTCCATAGAGACACTACTGAGCATGAGTGTTACCTCAGGCTGGCGAAGACTCAAGATGGGCCAGTAGAGGTTTGTGTATACTCAAATAACTTTAGCAGATCTCATGGACTACTTGTAGTGGAGGGCCAGCTGAAATACCTGCTTAACAAAATCTAACCGATGACCATATAGTGCAGCGTGGATCGCAGATCTGTCCAAAACTTGTAGTGGCTATGCCTAGTTCATCCTCAATGTCGCTCTTCACGGATAACTTGTCGAAACAATCTTTATACTCAACATTAGAAATGAATCCATGCTGCAGGGTAAGTACTCGCTCGAGGAGACGACTTTTGTATGATGTTGACAAATACCTAATACCCAATCTCCGCTTCTTCTCCATCTGACTTGTGATGGGGTGAAGACGATCTCACTCAAGCGTCCTTTCAATTCTATCCCAATATTCGCCTGACCTAACAACCTAAGCTTCATGAACTTGACTCGCAGATCTATGTCCAGAACAGATTCTTTTAGTGGCTGCGGCTAGTTCATTCTGAATGTCGCTCTTCACTGATAATTTGTCGAAACAATCTTTATACTCAACATTAGAAATGGATTCATGCTGTATGGTAAGTACTCGCTCGAGGAGACGACTCTTGTATGATGTTGACAAATACCTAATACTCAATCTCCGCTTCATCTCCACCTTACTAGTGATGGAGTGAAGACGATCTCACTCAATGGTCCTTTCAATGCTATTCCAATATTATCTCGCCTGACCTAACAACCTAAGATTCATGAACTTGACGCAACACTCACTGAATAACTCAAAGTGATTTTGATAATTTCCTATGCCCATGAACCAATAACTAAATGCCTCAGGGCTTGACAAACCATCAAACGATGGGGGGGGGGGACTCTACAAAATCCATACTCAAGACTCCTGAAAATGATGATCATAGTAACTCCTCCTTCTATAATTGGATCATGTCGATGGGCCAACACGATCACTATGAGTGACGGGTCGGAGACGAGAATAATTATCACAGGAGTATGAAGATCTTCTCGAGGTAACTCTATGTGATTGAATATAGGTGGATTCTGGTTCCTTAAATAGAGGATTAAAGTAGCAATGACTACTATGATATGACATGAGTGATATGTAGATTGTAGTCCCACGTATCTTAAGCTAAGCCAGAACCCGAGGCTCTGGTACCAATCTGACGCAGGACGTTCCTATGGCGGGCTAATTGATGTTTTACTAAGTGCAAACACAATTTTGAAGACTAACTTGCAGTAATTTTGATCTATAAAAGCAAACGCATGAAAACCACATTAGTAGAAAACTTCCCAAAAATGAAGAACATGCGATGTAGTGCTAATGCGAGACTGCACAAATCTTAAATAATTAAGCAAATGAATATAAACAATAGCCACAAATGGCGTGGAAACAAAATTACAAAAATGATATGATGTAAGTAAAAAAATAAACACCAATTCAACAAAGAATAATTAACAATCAACTTTAGAGTTCATACAACTTTAAGGTAAGAGGCTTGGTGGACTTTGTCGGGACTTGAATCGAAGTAGACATGGAATCCCAGGCTCCCAATGATGCTGAAAGCTGCTGGATAGCACAAGCCATGGTTGGAATCGTGCCTCCCGATGACTGGAAACCAGTTGCAGCTGGTGGAAGTAATGGGGATTGTGTGGATTGTTGGTGGAGGTCAGCAAGGTAAATGGAGCCCTAGAAAACAATAAAAATTTGTGGTTGCACTGGATAGGAAGGCCGGTAGGCTGTTGCAACTCCCAAACAGTGGTGAAAAGTTCTCCAACAGCGAAATGAGGAAGAAAGTTGCAATCCTAGAGGGTCCGAGAGTAAGGAAATGACAATGGGAGGCTGGAAGAACTTCCGTGAAAACGACTGTTGGTCGCTGAGGCCTAGGAGGGTTGAGTTTGGGAAATTGTAGGGCGGGAATTGGTTTCAACAGCTGGGGGTAGGCCAACCTTTCCTCGACAGGAGCTGAGCAATGGGTTGTGGACTGGAGGTTGGCAATGAGTTTGCAAATGATAGTTGACTGTTGGGAGAATGAGGGAGGGACTCAGTTTGGTTGAGGGGTGGGGGATGGGCGTGAGAAATTGGGGGAAGTGGTTTGGACGTGGGTTGTAGATCAAGGAGGGAGGGAATTAAGGAGTTGGAAATGAGTGGTGGGAGTGATTTTAGGAGTGGTCTAAAATTTGGATGTGGCGGTAGTGGGGAAGTGGAGTGCTGGAGAGCTGACTAGGAGGTTGGGATGGTGTAGGGAGAGCGGTGGCCTACCGTAGGTAGCCGGAGGGGATCGTCGGAGGTGGTGGTGGTCGTAGATGGTTTCCGACGATCATCAAAAAATAAAAAATGGAGGGGATTTCTTTCGTGTTGTTGGTGGATGCTTGACAAAGGTGTCCGATGGTGTTTTCTGGTGATTGCCGGAAAATTGAAAGTAGATGGAATTGGGTGGAAGTAGTGGTGAGGAATTTTGGAAGGGAGTTTGAGGTGGTGTTGGTTGTCGTCTAGTGGAGGTTGGGAGGAAGGGGACCATCCAAGGGTGGTGGAGATGGATGGGTAGATAGTCGGCTGGTGGAGATGGGGGGGGGAGGTGACCGACCAAGTAGGTAGGGGATAGGAGGGTGGTAGGCTAAATTGAGAGGGGAGGGGATAACTACCAAGATTTGGTTCTTAGATTCCGGCTCGACACCGAGTGATCAAAAGGTGCCTTGTTTTTTCTCCAACTTTCAATGCCCTTCAAATGAACCCTTTAGTCCTATTTTTAGACAAAGGAGCCATCATAGACAGTCATAATTTTTCGATTATGATGACCCTCAAAATACATGAAAATAATAATGATTTTTTTAATAAAATAACTAAAAATCTCAGATCGTAGATCCGCATAAAATGGATGGTTCCGATCATTGTGCAGACCTATTTATGTCGTATTCCCCATCAAAAACTACATACGCAAATTGATGCCTTGTCACCCAAAAACTCTTACGAGTGATAACAAATGAATAAAACTAAATCAATTGGAAATGATCATGCTTTTCAAGCTCGACTAATTTTTCTAGAAGCCCACTAATACCTTTAGCTTGTGAGAATGCCTCATTAGACCGCATGTCAAATATATATATATATATATATATATATATATTTGTATATATACGTATATATATTTGTATATATATATATAGGGGTGTGATCTTGTACTAACAAGGACTATATGCGAACGTGCGAACATAAATCCTGGCCATTGAATCCAAATCCCACGGACGCCGCGTCCTCTAGTAGCAGCGGCGGCCGTCGGTGAAACCACGACAACTGTGGGCCGACGGAGGTCGATCGCTCGGCGGCGACCACACCCGTGATCGCCGTCGGCCGTCGGCATGCGCAAAACAACGCAAAACAGCTTGCGGATTCACAGCGCGGTGGCCGGCTGCTGCGGGCTCGCCGGCCACCCGGGGCTCGTCGGCATGGATGCCGATGAGCCCAGGGCAGCCTTTGGCCGGCGATCCCGCAGCCGCCGACCGCCGCGCTGGGATCGTGATGGAGGATAAGATCACGAGATTGATTTCACACAGATCGAATGACGGAGGATGATTATTTGCACATTTGCACAAAAATTTATTCGCATATGAATGCCATCCTATATATATATGTAGTTGGCCATCAAGTAACTGTAAGTCTAGTGGAGAAAAATCACATGAGTAAAATTTTGTAAGCTGAATCAACTTCTACTTATCAAAACAACTTATGATCAAACATGAAACACAAAGAAGTAATTAAGTACTTACTTCATTAAACTAGTTATTTAACACATTCAACATCCAATCAATCACAATATTATAAATCTCAACCTGAAAATGATGATAATTTGTAATGTCTCATGCAGTGCGTCTTGATATCCCCGCTGGATAAAATTTGTCATCCATGTTTGGAACATTCATATTTTGTTTTTCACAAAAGAATGATACTTCAATGATGATCGTCTCCCAATGAACATCAATATTTCTCATATTGAATAATAATTGTTCTGATATTTTTATAAAATTCATTACATTAATGATGTCTTGATCATTTTTTTGTAGCGCTTGTGGTAATGCACATGTCTTTGATAAAATGTTTTTCATCAGATGTAAGAGAAACAAAAAATAAAATGTTTGAATATTTTTTAAAAGACTACTTGTAGTTTTCCTTTGATTTCCATCACTTCCGTCTTGTGTAATAATTTCAAGAACACGTACAATAAATGAAAACATGCGAATGAAATTCAAAACAGTGTCATAATGCGAATTCCACCTCTTATCTCATGCTCTCTTAATTTCAAGTAGTTGGTTGAGCCCTCTCCCACTCTTTAACTCACCACAGTTAATTTATGTAGCAACTCTTTCAATTTCTCATGCTCTATGACAGTCACTTCTTTTACAAGAGCTCTCGACAACATTTAGTACATTGGTAATATAGGAAAAAAGTTCTGCTATCTCAGGATATCCCTCCGCCACTGTCACTTATATTAACTGTAGTTGGTGAGAAAAACAATGAATATAAAAAACTGAACTATTATCCTTCATAATTAAGTTTTTAAACCATTAAATTCACCTCGCATGTTGCTTGTTCCATCATAATCTTGCCCTCATAGTCTTAGGAGACATAATATATATTTTGCAAATAGTTTATTAATAACAAGCTTGAGTGATAAAGCCATAGTATCAGAAGCATGGACAAAACCAAGTAATCTTTCATTGAACGCCACTTTTGTCAACGTATCTCAAAACAACATTTGTTCTTTATTTGAGATATCTGTTACGAACCCGACACCAACCGTAGAGGTCGAGGACGAGGCAAGATGGGGACGAGTTTACCATCGCCGCGGCAACATGGCCCAAGGGGGCAACGACTCTCGCTAGCGGCGCGTTATCTTTATAAATATGTGCTACGCAATTTCAAGTTTCAAGTTATTTTTACGTTGAACTTTTCCCGTGTTTAAGGCCCAACGGGGGGCCCGGTATTTTGGAACTATTTATGTGGGGTGGCTGTGTTTGGAATGGGTAGAATGAAAAGAACTTATTCTCTCACCTAATTTATCTCTCTTTCTCATCCCCTTTCTCTACCGGACCGAAGCCCTAACCCGCTCCAGCCGCCGCCTTCGTTTCCCCCCTCCGCATCGCGCTGGATCCGCTCCCCGAAGACCGCCGGCTCACACGCTCATCCACCACGGCACGTAACAAGCTGGTATTAGAGCTAACCCCTTCTCTTCGCTTCGCCACGCCCCGACTGGCCGATCCCGCCAGCGTTCCTCTTCTACCGACACCTCCCATGGCCGATTGGGACCTACTCCAGCAGATCATGGACCGCCTGGACCGGATGGATGCACGCTACGCCGAGGATCGTGCCTCCGCCGAACCCAGACCGCAACCCCCCGCCTCCAGCGACACCACAGACGGCTCTTCGGGCCATCGACGGGACGGCTCCCCCTTTCAACGGTACGTCCAGCTGGAGTTTCCGGCCTTCGACGGCCGCGAGGACCCGCTCTCTTGGCTCTCCAAGTGCGAGTCCTTCTTTGCGCATCACCGCACCACCGGCGAGGAGCGTCTTAGCCTCGCCTCCTTCCACCTTAACGGCGCCGCCAGCTTTGGTTCACCAGATTCAGCGCGAACGGCCGAGCCTCCAGTGGGATGAGTTCAAAACCGCGTGTACGCTCCGTTTTGGTCCGGCGGCACGCGGTAACTCCCTCGGCGACCTCATCGGCCTCCGGCAAACGGGCTCCATTGAGGATTACATTGATCGCTTCCAACTCCTCCTCGCTAGAGCGGTGACATGCCGCCTCGATCAGCAAGTTCCGATTTTCACCGCCGGCCTACATGAACGACTCCGTTTGGATGTGGAGTTTCAGGAACCGACGGGCCTCACCACCGCTATGAGCATCGCGCGCACCTGTGAGCGCCGCATCCTCCTAGACCGGCAACAGCTGACCCGACGAGATTACAACCCGCCGTTTCGTGGGGGAGGCGAAGCCAGTTCGGCTCCCTTTCAGGCCAAGGGGTCGAGCACCACCCCCTTTCCGACCAAGCAGGCGCCCCCGCCTCGCCAGCCTTTTCGCCGCCGCCTCTCTAATGCCGAAATGGTCGAGCGCCGCGCCAAGGGGTTGTGCTTCAATTGCGAGGAACAATTTGGGCCGGGTCACCGATGCAAACGACTGTTCTCGATCGAGGTGGATGACCCATCGGACGACGACGGGGAAGATCCTAGCATGGAGCCACCCGAGATATCCTTCAATGCCATTTCCGGACCAGCGGGCGGCCACATGATGCAACTCCCTATCGCATTGGCCGGCCACTCTCTTGTGGCCCTATTGGACTCGGGCAGCACACACAATTTCATCTGCCGTACCACCGCAAGTCACTTGAACCTGCCAATCATCGCAAGGCACCGCCTCCAAGTTTCCGTGGCCAATGGCCATAGCATGGCGTGCCCCGGGTTGTGTCGAGGGGTATCTCTTACTATTTACACCCGAACCTTCGACATCGACCTCTTAGTTGTCGACCTCGATGGCTTCGACGTCGTTTTGGGCGTGCGATGGCTCCGCACTTTGGGACCCATTACCTAGGATTTTAACAACCTTTCTATGCATTGGTACGACGGGGCAACACGGATGGAGTGGCAATGTGTCTCCACCGCCGCCGCGCCAAGCGCTTTCCTCATCAACGGCTCAGGGCCTCTGCGGGATAAGGGCGCCCCCGACATGGACCGGCTCCTTCAGAATTTTGCCGATACATTTACCATTCCCGAGTTCCTACCACCTCACCGATTACAAGACCACCGCATATGCCTCCTTCCCGGGGCTGCACCGGTCGTGGTACGCCCTTACCGGTACCCATTCCTCCAGAAGGACGAAATTGAACAACAATGCTCGGCTATGCTCCAGAAGGGACTTATTCGGCGAAGTGTATCCCCGTTTTCACCCCCGGTGCTTCTTGTGCGCAAGAAGGACAACACCTGGCGGTTTTGTGTGGATTACCGCGAGCTCAATGCTAAGACGGTCAAGGATAAATTTCTCATTCCGGTCGTTGAAGAGCTATTGGATGAACTGCATGGCGCAAAATTTTTCTCTAAGTTGGATCTATATTCCGGCTATCATCAAGTGCGTATGGCGGCCGAGTTCATGACCCAATATCGAAGACTGGTCAGAATAGAAGGACGTGGAAAAGACCGCCTTCCGCACACACCACGGGCATTTCGAATTCCTTATCATGCCTTTCGGCTTGACAAATGCACCGGCGACCTTCCAATCCCTCATGAACGAGGTATTTCAATCCATGCTCCGAAAATTTGTGCTCGTTTTCTTTGACGACATTTTGATATACAGCAAGACTTGGGAGGAACATCTTCTCCATATCCATGACGTCCTCCTCCTTCTGCTGCGCCACCGCCTCGTGCTCAAGGAATCCAAATGCGCTTTTGGACAGACAAGCGTCGCATCTAGGCCACATTGTCCACCAACACGGCGTCTCAGGTGACCCCGAGAAACTACAAGGGATCGCCGCCTGGCCGACTCCACGCTCGCAACACGATATCCGGGCATTCCTCGGATTAACGGGCTACTACCGGCGCTTCATCCGCAACTATAACACTATTGCCGCACCCATGTTAGACCTCCTCCGCCGCAAGGACTTCACGTGGACAGCCACCGAACAAGGAGCATTTGAAGCGCTCCAATCGGCCCTCGTCTCGGCCCCGGTCTTGCAGCTACCAAATTTCCAAATGCTCTTTGTCATCGAGTGCGATGCTTCCGCTTTGGGATGTGGCGCCGTCCTACAACAACAAGGACATCCCATCACCTACTATAGTCGTCGCACCCCGCTACACCATCAGAGGTTACCCGCTTACGAGCTGGAGCTCATCGGCCTTGCCATGGCCGTCCAACATTGGCGCCCTTACTTATGGGGCCGCCCCTTTGTCGTCCGCACAGGCCACTTCAGCTTAAAGTATCTCTTGGAACAACGCTTAACCACTATTCCACAGCAGCGGTGGGTGAGTAAGCTATTGGGCTTTGATTTCACTGTGGAATTTAAGTCGGGCACGCTCAACCGGGCCGCCGACGCTCTCTCACGCCGCCTCTCCGACGAGCCGGCCGTAGTGTGCGCTATCTCCAAACCGACAACACCGTTGGAGGATACCATTCGGGCCGACATCATGGCCTCCCCGTCCCTCACCGAATTGCTTCGCCGGGTGAACGAGGGGCTCTTACCAGCCTCGTGGGCGGCGCGCGACGACCTCATTTTGTACAAGAATCGGATTTACTTGGAACCAACCTCGCGACATATTGCAACCATCGTGCGAGAAGCCCACGATAGGACACATGAAGGGGTCCACAAGACCCTCCACCGGGTGCGCGCATCATTCTATTGGAAGGGACTTCGCCGCCACACCCAGGATTTTATCGTACGGTGCACCGTGTGTCAACAACAGAAGGGGCTCCACCTTCTCCCCGCCGGGCTGCTCCAACCATTACCCGTGCCGACCCAAATTTGGGCCGATATTTCCATGAATTTCATAGAGGGACTTCCCCGTAACAAAGGCAAGACGGTCCTCATGGTCGTGGTCGACGGATTTTCCAAGGGAGCGCACTTCCTTCCACTGAGCCGACCCCTCGTAGCCGAGCGGGTGGCACAAATTTTCTTCCAGGAGGTATTTCGCCTACATGGCCTGCCAGAGACGATTGTCTCGGACCGCGACAAGGTGTTCACTAGTCGTTTTTGGAAGGAACTCTTTACACTCAGCGGCACCAAATTACAGTTCTCCTCCGCATACCATCCTCAATCCGACGGACAAACCGAGGTCGTCAACCGGACGGTGGAGATGTACCTCCGTTGTCTCACCGGAGAACACCCCAAGCAATGGGTTCAATGGCTTCCATGGATTGAGTATTGCTACAATACCTCATACCACTCCGCTCTCCGCACAACCCCCTTTCGCCTCATCTACGGGCGCGATCCTCCCAAGCTGGCTACATACGACCAAGGCATGGCCACCATGACCACCGTGGATGACCAACTCCACAACCGGGATGTTATGCTGTCCGCCGTCCGCGAACAGCTCCTCCGAGCCCAAAACCGCATGGAGGCCTCGTACAATCGCGGCCACCGGGATGTCGTCCACGCTGTGGGCGAATGGGTCTGGCTCAAGCGGCGACCATACCGCCAAGCCACACTCCGCCACACCGACGGATCGAACAAGCTAGGGCCACGGTTTTACGGCCCCTTTCAAGTCACACAATGCATCGGCGAGGTGGCGTATCGCCTACAACTTCCCGACGACGCCCGCATCCACAATGTATTTCACGTCTCCTAGCTCAAGCGCTTCGTCGGGGACCCGCCGCCGGCTCCAATCGCCACGCTCCTGCCACAGCTTGGGGACAAGCTGTCTTCCGACGAGAAAGGTGATGTTACGAACCCGACACCAACCGTAGAGGTCGAGGACGAGGCAAGATGGGGACGAGTTTACCATCGCCGCGGCAACATGGCCCAAGGGGGCAACGACTCTCGCTAGCGGCGCATTATCTTTATAAATATGTGCTACGCAATTTCAAGTTTTAAGTTATTTTTACGTTGAACTTTTCCCGTGTTTAAGGCCCAACGGGGGGCCCGGTATTTTGGAACTATTTATGTGGGGTGGCTGTGTTTGGAATGGGTAGAATGAAAAGAACTTATTCTCTCACCTAATTTATCTCTCTTTCTCATCCCCTTTCTCTACCGGACCGAAGCCCTAACCCGCTCCAGCCGCCGCCTTCGTTTCCCCCCCTCCGCATCGCGCTGGATCCGCTCCCCGAAGACCGCCGGCTCACACGCTCATCCACCACGACACGTAACAATATCACGAGATTCATCAACTAAGATTGTAAAACAATCTTGTCCAATGTCCTTAATTATTTCACATGTCGCAACACTTGCAATTGTAAGAACAATATTTTTTGTATTTTTGGAGTTGTTAACTGATAATTAATTGGAGCATTTTTCAAAACTACTGCTTTGACGTCATTGTTTGACGCCAAAAACTCCATAAACTCCAAAATATTTCCTTTGTTTGTCGAGCCATCGGACTCATCATGACCATGAAAAGATAATCTTTGTCGCTATAAAAAATTAACACACTCGATGAAGGCGTTTAAACGTGCACGATATTCAACAACTTGAGTTTCTTATTATTTAGCAAAAACTATTTGAATGCTCTGTTTTTGATTTGTCAAATGTTCACATAATTTTTTTGAAGCATTATGATCGCTATTATGCTTGCCAATATGCTTTTCAAGAATTGTTTTATCCTTCCAATATCTAAAATCACGAGTAACATATAGCACCCTAACCTAGTTCAAAACCAATCAGCCGTACGGCCGGGTCCAGTGATAAGAAGTAAACTAAGAAACAGTACTTAAATTGGTACATAGCAAGCGTAAATGAAAAGAACTGAAATGAAAGCTTACAATGAAAGTTGAAAAGGAACTAAGGGTAAAAGTGTACCTCATTAAGCTGAATTCACAGTGCCATTAAAATTACTGAAAAGTCAAATAGCTGAAATATGTCTGGTACAAGGAGGAACTCTTTAACATTAATATTACACGAGTCCAAAACTAAATAGTAATGTACTAAAAATTGAACAACAACTGAAAAGGAAGACAAACTATATGAGCAACTCCAATATCAAGTTCATCCTAGGCGTAATTTCCCACCTGTGTCCCCTGTAAAACATGCTCAAACATGGGTCAGCCCAAAGAAAGAGTAAGAAAAACTAAAATTGTTTTGAAAGAATTTATGCATACTCTTAAAATAATTTGTGTGCTGTAGAAAAGCTGTATGCCATTGCAATATGTATAATTTTCTAAAAATAAAACTAGCAAAATAAATGGCAGCTTTAATTATTCATAATGTATGAAGTTTATTCAAATTCTGAATCATCTGGTTAACTAGGAGTTTCTAGGATTCGGTCTGAACTTGATTTCTAGTTTCACTTATGGTTCTTCGACAAAGTTCTAGGAAGAGTAACTCCTACCGCACAATACTAGTCTAACGATCCGAGTCTTACTAACGAACTCCAATGTTCTAGTGTCTCACGGACACAGACTCAAATCTACTAAACTTCTAAATCGGGATACATCCCCCAAACAATTTGACTCATAGGATATACTACAACCCATGAGAAGGATAGTGCGCCTCTATCAAACACGGAAGGAGGTCTCTGCCGTTTCTACACAACGTTTTATATCTAACGCTACTCTTCGTGTGAACATGCATGTATGACTAGGTTATTCACCAAATTGGTTTAAAAAAAACGATTAGAAACAACATTTCTCACTTTAATGATTCCTGCTCGCAAATCTATACGAGTGACTATAATGTTCGTATGGTCTACCCTTTTGGGGTGTGTTAACATTAAATACATACCGTATATATTAACAACACAATAATTGCATTTCCAATCTTTATTGATAGTAGAAATTTCATACACCCATATCGGTTTTACTGAGTTATTTTGAACATTAATATACATGCTATCTGATATGTCTAGCCAGAAAGAAAAAAAATTCTTACCGCGGGGTTGCGTCGTTCGTACACCTGACGCGACGACATAACTTCCTCGTTACACCCTTTTGGCAAAAAGGGATAACGATTTCTGACACGGAGATGGTTATGCCCAGACTAGAATTGTAGATCCCACTGATCACCTAGAATATCCATTGTTTAGGGTTGGGCTAAGGTTGACATTCTAAAATGTATATATATTATATAGGAGTGAAATCTGAAATTCCCAAAGAGCATTAACATACCCCAAAAATTTTCTGGAGGGAGAGGATCGAAACTAGCAGATCTCGACACCATTAGGGTTGACGACAAGAAGAGGGTTATCTGCAAGGACAACCATTTGTGAACTAGATGGAGGAAAATAGTTTCACCAAACTTAAATAGAAATAAAAATCTGGAAGTCCTTTCTTGAAATAGACTTAATACCTGCACAGAAATGAGGGTTTGGGAAAACGGCTACCAACACACCCCTAGGAGAAACTCGCCGAATGGAACAGGTATCGTCGGATACCACCAGAGGGGAGTAGAGCAGAAACAACACCGCCGGGAGCCGGCGACTGTAGCGGCGAAAACCTCAGGTGCGACTACAGAAGAGGGCAATGATTAGGTCTGCCGCTGCTGCCACGAGCGGGAGGAAGGAAGAGCCACGTCGCTGGAATGGCTCCTGCGAGCGACGAAATCGTGTGGTAGTTACGTGAAACGCTCGTGAGGGGGGGGGGGGGAAGAAAGAAACTAGGGTTGTGGGTTATTAAGCGGAGGAGTTAGGAACGGTGATTATAACGGTAGAGGGGAAAAAATATTGGTCCGCAAATCAACATGGAAAAAAAGTAAATTTCGCATTTTCCCAAATTTACCAAAACGCCATCTCTCACCCACACTTAACATTCCTACATACTTCGGTGTTGCGAAATTAACAAAAAAACTAAACGTGTCAACTATATCTCCACGAGTAAAATTAGTTCATTAATTAACGTAACGAATTTAACCGTACTAAATCCGTACCTCAAAAGAACACTGCCTCAATCAAGAATGCTCGCGATCCGACCCTGCAATTTAATTTTATTATCGCGTCAAATTTACGGATGTTACATAACAAATGTCGGATCACAATCTTTTTGTAGAAAGACATAACAATACAGACAAAAACATCTTTATTTTGACTATACTCCAACCAACCCTTAAATTCAAGAAATCAATTTTTGTTGAATCGCCGAGGTTTTGTTCCGAATTCAGTTTGGGGGAAATACTCTAATTGCGGTTTACAAAGGTCTTTTTGTAGACAATACCTTCTAATTCTATCTTGATCATTGACATCAAAACTCAAAATTTGTTGTCTTAGGCTCTATTTGTTTAGGCGTTTTGATACTCCGTTTTGGGCAAACGCCGCCGGAAGGAGGGTAAACAAATGAACCTCCGACGGCGTTTGCTCCGTTTCCACCCGCCCGCCTTGAGAAACGCCTCAAAAAGCTCCGTTTGGAGCAGCCACCTCCCCCCTTCGATTCGAACACTCCGTTTCCACCCGCCGGATCGATCCGCCACCGCCGAACCAAATGAAGCCTTAATCCAAAATCAAAAATAAGTTCATCAACACAATTAAGCTGTTGTCTCTTACTACATAAGGATGAAGGTGACCCTAATTTTTTTATGTTTCTTGACTAGGTTGAACAACTTTTGCAAAAATTTCTTCTTAACCTATTGATTGTAAAACAAAGAGGACAAACTGATTAAAATCAAGATATCTAAAGACTAAAGTCCTACTGAATAACTGAAATCAATTCAACTGATTAAAATCAAGATATCTAAAGACTAAAGTCCTACTGAATAACTGAAATCAATTCCTATTTCTATAACAGAATAAATCAAATTTCAGGAAATAATAACTGAAGAATACGTAATCACAGATTCACAACAATAGATTTCACAGGATAACACAGTAGCAGATTAGCGGAAAAAATCAGGAACATATTCCTAATCACATTCACGATTCACGAATCACACTTGGTGTTGAATGAAAGCTAAAAGCCCTAAAAACCGATTGGAGAATATCTGCAATGGAAGTTGAAAGTCCTAAAATTGATTATTTATTTTACAAAAGAGCCAGAAAATTTAAACTACAATTGATTATTTATTTTGCTTGAATTATCACCTAGAATAAGAAGAAAACTGTTCTTTCCACTTTCAAGCCTGGTCATGAAACATCGAGAGTTAGTGATCGTGTTGTTTGGCTCACCTTTTGCCGTAGAACACATAAAAAATTATAAAGCAGCTCGTGCGACATGAATGAAAACATCAAAAGTTGTAATGTCGTGTGCCAATATCTACAAAAGAAAATAAACTAAACACCAAACTAATCTCCTGATTGCAGCCTGTGCGACCTTGATTGTAGACGCAGAACAAACAGGTACGAGAAGGGGAAAATCAGGTGCTGGAAGGAATTTAGTAATGAAAACCGGCGACTAGATTGCGGTCCCATTCGTGGCTTGCAGGTAGAGAGAAGTCGTGAACATAGAGAAGTGGGCAGAGGAAGAAGGGGGCCTTGGGCTTGCATAAAAAAATCGAAGGAATACCAAATGTAGAATACGTGGAAGGCTGGAACAGAAGACTGAAGTTACGGAACAGATGAACAGTGGACGAATTGTAGACGCAGGCGCCCGACGACCTTGATCCTTGAAGAATGAAGCAGCCCTTGCCGCTGTCCGTCGATCGTCGTCGTCCGTCGATTGCCATTGTACTTCGATCGACGTCGTCCATCGTAGAAGAAACGAGTTCGAGTCGCCCTCTCGTTGCGGCATGGGGCAAACAAAGGATTTAGGGTTCAGCTATCAACATAAGGAGAATTGAGGAAGGCAAAAAATTATTTTAACTTTTTCGATTTTAGTCATGGGCGGACCACTGTTCAAAGTCCCGATATTTTCAACTCGGGCATACCTGCACATGTGTCAGCTCCGGAGATAGCTGAATAAGTATAAAAACACATGAGATGCTTGTCTAATTGACAAAGGAAATCGTTGAATGTTGAATGTTTGCGGATGTGCACATTGGTTAAATGTTAACCGTGATTAAAGAGTTAATTAAACACTAAAATCCCTTAAGTAATATTAAGTTTCCGGATGCCTTTCGATGGATGACACTCTTTCTGCCTCGATCGATAAAGTGTGAGATTGCCAAAACAAGGTGTATTAATCTATCTTGGTAAGGGTGCGAGCGGATAATCGTGATATCCCACTGTCGACATCGGGTCAAGCTTAACTGGGTGACCTCAAAGGTTGAGTGCCCAGAGACATGGGATTGGAATACACTATATGATTGATGTGAATAAAGAGTTATTCACCAGCCATACATGAGTTGCATAGTGATGCAATGGGCAAGCGTTGCCTACCTAAATAGCTGCATTGTGAGAGAAAAGACAAAGCTGACTCATAGTGTTAGTGAAATATGGATCTTGTCCACTAAGAGAGTTATTCGCATGAACTTTCCGAATTGATATCGAGTGTTATCAGTTTGATAAAAATAGTGGGAGTTATTTTTATTAAAGTCCTAATCGAAAGAGAATTATATTTTGGAATATAGTAATAATTTGCTTTGCTTGTATCCTTGTAGAATATCCATGGCAAAGAGCGCAAGCTCTATGTTTTGGAAGAAGTATCCCCTGATGAGCCTGCCGAGAATGCGTCCCGTGCTGATAAAGATGCTTACAAGAAGTATCTTGACGACTCCTTAGACGTCGAATGTCTCATGCTTGCGACCATGAACTTTGAGCTTCATAAGCAACACGAGAGCATGAGTTGCAAGGAAATTGATGAGCATCTCAAGAAAATGTTTCAAGGTCAAGCTCATCAAGAGAGATTCGATGTCACTAAGGCGTTGTTCCAGTGCAAGATGGGAGCTCGGGACCTAAATTGGACTCACGTACTCAAGATGATTGGGTATATCGAGAACCTTGAAAGACTAGGGTTCCCTCTGGGCCAAGAGTTGGGCACATACCTGATCCTGCAATCGTTGCCGGACAGTTATGAGCAGTTCGTCTTGGACTATAACATGAATGAAATAGACAAGACACTGCCCGAGCTCCTAGGCATGTTGCGAACTGCCGAGATAAATATGAAGAAGGCTAAGCCTGCTAGCCCCGTACTGATGGTGCATAAAGGCAAAGGCAAGGCCAATGACTTCAAGAAGACGAAGGTGGGACCTAAGTCTGCTTTAGAACCCAAGTCTTCTGCACTGAAAAAGAAAGGCTCAGGGAAAGAAGGAAAGTGCCACCACTGTGGCAAGACTGGTCATTGGAGGAGGAATTGTCTTTCGTACATTGAAGGTCTGCAAAAGTTGAGGGGAGGTATGACTTCCGCTTCAGATATTTATGTTATAGAGATAAACCTTTCTGCTCCTTCATCCTGGGTATTAGATACCAGATGTGGTTCTCAAATTTGTATAAATGTGTAGGAACTGGGAAGGAGAAGAATGCTGAGTAAAGGAGAGGTGGACCTGCGCGTTGGCAATGAAGCAAGAGTTGCTGCTGTCGCCGTGGGGGTTTACTGTCTTTCTTTGCCCAGTGGGCTTGTTTTGGAACTTGATAACTGTTATTATGTTCCTGCAATAACTAGAAACATTATTTCTATTTCATGTTTGAACATGATTGAATTTTCTTTTATTATTAAAAATAATTATTGTTCTATTTAAGAATGATTTTTGTTATGCCATAGCTCAAATGTTTAATGATTTATATATTTTGAACTTAGACCATCAGATCTATAACATAGAAAATACTAAAAGACTAAGAGCCAATGACTCGAACCCTACGTACCTTTGACATTGTCGTTTGCGCCATATAAATGAGAAACGTATATTCAAGCTCCATAAAGATGGGCTACTTGACTCATTTGATTATGAATCATTTGAGCGATACGAGTCTTGTTTGTTATGCAAGATGACTAAGGTCCCTTTCACTGGCTTCAATGAGAGGGCTGATGATCTCTTGAGAATAATACATAGTGATGTATGTAGACCCATGAGTTCTATGGCTAGAGGTGGGTACTTCTACTTTGTTACATTTACTGATGATTTCAGTAGATACGGATATATGTATCTTATGAAGTGCAAATCCGAAACCTTTGAAAAGTTCAAAGTGTTTAAGAACGAAGTAGAAAACCAATTGAGTAAGAAGGTTAAAGTGCTCCGATCTAATCGAGGTGGCGAATACCTTAGTCATGTGTTTCGCGATCATCTGAAAGAGTGTGGTATTGTATCACAACTCACTCCACCTAGAACAACACAACATAATGGTGTGTCTGAGCGGAGGAATCGTACTTTGTTAGACATGGTGCGATCGATGACGAGTCATGCAGATCTGACTGTTTCCTTTTGGTGTTTTGCTCTAGAAACTGCTGTTTTAACACTAAACCGTGCTCCAACGAAAGCGGTTTTAAAGACACCATATGCGATATGGACTGGGAAGCGTCCCAACATGCCATTCATCAAGGTTTGGGGCTGTGAGACATACGTGCGACGTCAAATGCCTGACAAGCTAGAACCCAAATCAGATAAATATTATTTTGTGGGGTATCCTAAGGAAACTAAAGGGTACTATTTCTATCTACCGTCTGAGGGCAAAATGTTTGTCGCGAGAACTGATGACTTTTTTGAGAAAGAGTTCTTAAGTAGAAAGACTGCTAAGGTAGAACTTGAAGAAGTTCAGGAATCACAAACAGTGAATGAACCGGAAATTGGAACCTGAGCAAAGACTACAAGTTGTTGTAGCTGAAGAGCCTGCTCAAGAAACACAAGTCTCACGTAGATCTGGTAAACCAAGGTTTGAGCCTGAGTGATATGGATTTCTCGTGTCTCAAATAGGTAATGTGTTGCTTATGGATCATGATGATGAGCCTGCAACCTACCAAGAGCTTATGAGTGTACCAGACTTCGAGAAGTGGCTTGAGGCCATGAAATCTGAGATGGACTCCATGTATAAAAACCAAGTATGGACTTTGGTGGAACCACCTCAAGGGGTAAGACCCATAGGATGCAAATGGGTCTTCAAGAAGATGACTGACATGGATGGGAATATACAAACATTCAAAGAGCGACTGGTGGATAAGGATTTCAAGCAAATTCATGGTATTGACTATGCTGAAACTTTTTCCCCTGTTGCTATAGTTAAGTCCATTAGAATTCTGCTTGCTATTGCTGCGTATAATGATTACGAGATCTGACAGATGAATGTCAAAACGGCTTTCCTTAATGGGAACCTCCTTGAGAAAGTGTATATGACACAACCCGATGGTTTTGTAAGCCACTAAAATATGCAAGCTGCAGAGATCCATTTATGGATTAAAACAAGCTTCTCGAAGTTGGAATCTTTGTTTTGATGAAAAGATCAAAGAGTTTGTTTTATCAAGAACGAGGATGAACTGTGTGTTTACAAATGGATTAGTGGAAGCATAGTTGCCTTCCTGATATTGTATGTTGATGACATACTACTAATCGTGAATGACAAACCGACCCTACAAGTTGTTAAGAACAACCTAGGGAACTGCTTTTTAATGTAAGACTTGGGCGAAATAACTTATATACTTGGTATTAAAATCTATAGAGATAGGTCGAAGAAGTTGCTGGGTTTGACCCAAGGTACATATATTGATAAGGTGTTGAAACGGTTCAACATTGAAAGTCAATCTAGTGTCAACTACCTTCACCAAAGGGAGGGGGGGATAGGTGAATTGCAGTCTTTTGCGGAATTAAAATTAGCCTGCACAAACAACAAACACAGCACAGAAAAGCACACCAGAAATTATAGTGGTTCCCCGATTTGGGTACGTCCACTCTCTCCCTTCGACCTATCTCCCAACAAGGGACGACTCGGTCACTTCACCAACCGGATTGAAATCCAATCCTCACACTATGGAAGAAACCCTTCCACCCGAAGGAGTCACTACTCCACCACGGGTTGCACCCAACCCTTACAACGAGGAAACAAAGTTCCTTTACAACAAAGTTAAAATAGAATGTACAAGAAATACAAACTACGTTTGGAGAACCCGATGTCCCTCTTCGTTCAATGAAGCTTTCTTGATGAAGACGAAGAGTCCACGATCGGAGCACTCTCTTGGAGAGGATCTTCCCGAGATCGGCGGCGACAAAGGTTTGCGGCGGCGATGCTTTGTAGATCCAAACTTCTTGACAAAGCTAGCAAGGTATACCAACGATCTTACTTGTATCAATCGTCTCAATCGATTCGAAAGGGGAAAGTATTCTCGTTCAACAAACCAAGAGACAAAGGATCTCAAGATAGAAACGTGAGACGTTAAGCTTAGCTTCGTTTCTGTCGCCGGGAGGTCACGAGGAATCCGAGACCAGCGGCGGCGACACCTTAGCGAGCAGCGACGACGAGCAAGCGGCGACGGTGACGGGAGGAAGTCCGCGATCAGCTAGGTCACGCGAGGCGGCCGTCCTTTCTCGTTTTCTTCGCTACCTTGTAAGTTCAAAATAGGAGAGTATATATACTGTATAATACCCCCTGATGACTGTTGTGGGCCCCACAAGACGAAACCCTAATTTCGGTTCAAACAGCGCCTGAACACTTGGTCCGGTCCAGTGAGCCAACGGAATTCGCCTAAGGCAAATTCGGCGGGAATCATTGGTGATTCTCGACGAATCGACGAGAATCACTTATGATTCCCGTCGAATTCTCCTTAGAAGAATTTTAGCTGAGGAGCTTGCCATCCGGAGTGAATCGGCGAGAGTCACAATCCATTCTCGACGAATCGGCGAGAATGCAGAGTCATTCTCGACGATTCGTCGAGAATCACTTAATGACTCTCGACGATTCTGACTTAGCGTGAATTTTGCAAGCGCTGAGTCAGCCGGATGCAGTCGGCGAGAGTCGGCAAGTGATTCTCGACGAATCGGCGAGAATCATTTAGTGATTCTCGTCGATTCTAACTTAGACGATTTTTCGTCTTTCTTCCCGTGAGTTGCTTTGACCCATCCTTGCTCCTTGTCTGCTCTTGATCTATCTCAGCCCTGTACTTGAAAATAAGTGCACTCCAATAGAGAGTACACGTGAGCCAACACACTGATCTGCTCAACGAGGGATTATGTTGGGCAGACCCGTGTATATTGACCCACTGCAACCTGACATTGGTGTGTACTTATCGTGGAATAACTGCAAGCACAACTTGAAGACATATCATCAAATACATTGTGAGTTCATCTTAGCTTGACATGAGGCTTCCTCAAATCCAGGTAATTGTGGATACAATACCCAACAAATATGCTTGAGTCTAAGAAAGGATTCTTACCCATGTCTCATGGTGTGAGTCTTTCTAAGGACCAATGTCACAAATCTTGTGAAGATAAGGACCACATGAAGTTGATTCCATATGCTTCTGCAATTGGGTCAATCATGTATGCAATGATATGTACTAGACCCGATATCTCTTATGCTTCGAGCATGACTAGCAGGTATCAGTCTGATCCCGGTGAAAGTCACTGGATAGCCGTCAAGAACATCCAGAACTACTTGAGAAGGACTAATGATACATTTTTGGTATTCGGCGGAGAGGAAGAGCTCGTTGTAAATGGTTAGACAGATGGTAGTTTCCAAACTGATAGGGACGATTCGAAGTCTCAGTCAGGGTTTGTGTTTTGCCTAAATGGAGGAGCTGTTAGCTGGAAGAGTTCCAAGCAGGAGACAGTTGCCGATTCTACGGCTGAGGCCGAGTATATCGCCGCTGCAAATGCAGCGAAGGAGGCTGTATGAATTAAGAAATTTATCGGCGAGTTAGATGTAGTTCCTAGCATTGTTCATCCTGTAGATCTCTACTGTGACAACAACAGTGTAATTGCACTAGCTTCGGAACCTAGATCTCATCAACGCTCCAAACACATACTTTGACGCTTCCATCTAATTCGAGAGATAGTCGATCAAGGAGATGTGGGCATATGCAGAGTGCGGACGGAGGAGAACATTACGGATCAACTGACAAAGCCTCTCGCACAGAGAAAACATGATGGTCATGTTAGATCAATGGGTATACGATACTTGAATGATCAACTCTAGTTTGTGTCTTGTGGATTGTATGTTTGTTGGCTGTAAAATATTTCAATTGATGAATAAAAATACTATATACATTTTATTTATATATTTGACAAGTTCTTTTGTTATGCAATTATTTCTATTATGATAGAGTAGTTCAATTTAATAAATGTCCTTAGAATGTTTGCTTCCATAGGTCAAGTAGTGACTTGAAGTGAGAACCTATGATCTTAGAAGCTTCATTCTTAATGGTCCCTAGTCGTTGTATCATCTTAGAAGCTAAGGGCGATGATGATACCTTTAAGACTAGCATGTGCGTTGACTGATGACCCGTCCTCACATGTCATGATATTGTGATATCAAGTCATCACATGGGTACTTGTTATGAACAAGTTGTACTGGACAGACCCACCGTGAGCATACTTTGTGGATTGTTATATGAACGTGTCACAATTATGACTCAAGTGGCAATGGTGTTTGTGGTTCTTTGACCTGAAGTCACAGCACTAACTGAGTGAGGAAGAGCGTGCTTTGATGCTATCAAAAGTCCAGTCTTGAGAAAGTTGGATAATAAAGATGGTTATTGGGTACGTTATGAATCATTTGAGTATTTGCGTGTGAGCAGAGATGAGATTTGTCCTCCTATATAACATGAGTTGCATTCATGAGCCCCTTGATGGAATGAGACTGAGAAATGCATGACGATGTTTGGTTGAGTCAATATATGATATTGGACTCACCGATTTCTGGAAGTCCATTCTAGATCAAGAAAACTAGGATTGGACAATTATGAGGGTTACACGATCTGTACCTCTAGTTCTATCCGGATGTAAGAGACGAAGGGATATGACAACACTGATACATTGGTCACAATGGCTTTCGAGTTTTAAACTCTTATTGCTTGGGGAGCAATGATGCAGTGCTAGATGCCGCTCATTGTTTGTGAAACTTTTGTTTGATACTTTCAAGATCAAGTGGGTGACTGTTGGTGCTACCATGGTGATCTGGAAGTGATCAAGCTTGTAGCCTTACTGCCAATGCAATATGAGCCTATGAAGTCGCACATATGAGCTCCTGAAAAGTTGGATAGGTTTGTGTTCGCCTTGCTCATATGTGATATGAGTGAAGGACCAAGCCTATGACGATCTGGACATGGTGGAATTTCATTTCGGGACCTGCATTGTGAATGTTGATCGACCGGTATGAAGTCGGCACGAGCTAAAGGGAAATTCGTCGAGTATAGGTAAGGGGTTTCGACGAAAGTCTCGATTCGTCCAGTATCGTCGAGGCCCCTCGCCGATTCGTCGAGTATCGTCCTGGTCAATCGCCGATTCGTCGAGTATCGACATGGTTCCATTACGATTCGTCGAGTATCGACATGGTTCCTTTACGATTCGTCGTGTATCATTATGGTCACTCGTCGATTCGTCGAATATCAGGCTGATACTCGCAGAATTCTGCTTCGATCGGTTTATTTCTTCTAAGTCCGGTTCGGCGGGTCTTTGCTGGCTTTGGCCGGTTCAGTTCAAGGTATAAATACGATTTTACTGTTGAACCGAAAGTGTGACTGTTCATTCTAACCTAAATCACGAAACCGACGACCTCCTTTCCTCGCGACGGAACTGTTCCGCTTCCGCGATCGTCGCCACCGCTCCCGCCGACCGCCGCCTGTCGCCGCTGACTGTCCACCGTCCCTAGCCGCCGCCGGAAAGAGTTTCCTAGGCGTCGTCTACGTCGTTGCCGCCTCTCCTTGAACGGATCTAGTACTTCGTGGAGACGTTGAGGGCAAGCCTCTTTCCGACCTAGATCTTGTGCAACAAGAGTCTAGGGTTCTCTTTGCTCGTATGGATACCCGTAGAGGCGTGAACACTATTCTACGCTCGGAACTCTGGCCGTTGCCGTTTGTTGGAATCAATCAGAGCACCTAGGGTGAGTATTGACTCAATCCCGCAAAGGTATAAATTTATTTATTGCCTCATTACTTCTTGATTAATGGTCATCGCAAGATCCACTACTTTTTTTTGGGTTTTCCTTGTTTCCTTATTCCGCTGCGCACAAATGTTGTGACGATTAGCAAAACCCAACAAGGTAGACAATGACGAGGTCCTCTCAGGTGTTCTAGGAACATGCCCACTCTTTTGGGGAAGAACAATCTTGCGCCCATGGAGATCAAAAGAATGAGAGTTCCTTACACCACCATGCATGACACATCTGTCGTACTTCCATGATTGTCTTAATAGGATGTAACAAACATCGATGATGACAACATCACATAGAACAAAATCCTGATACATGTTCCTTACAGAGAACTTTACAAATACAACGACGTCTAATGAGCATAGTCAAGTGACTATTAAACCCAGAGAAGTTGTAGGGATGCTCTATAGGATGAGTCTCGAGTCCTGACATCTTTACAATTCATTGAGAAACGAAGTTCTCCATGCCACCGTTGTCAGTGATGATGGAAAAATTGTCCTTGAATGCGCACAGCAGTGCGAAAAATTCTATTTCTCCGAAAATCAATCTTAATGGTCTCTCTAGGGGAAACCAAGCTATAGATAAAACACAAACTAAATGATCAACTTACTCTCCTTCAACCTCGATCACATTCTCAGACTCTGGCACGGACTTGGAGTCACTAAGAAATACTTCATATTCAGGATCATGCCTCTCCACAAAATCAAGTAATGATGATGAAGTGGCGTCGCGGACACTCAAATGATTTGTACCCCAACTCCATATGTTTGAAACATCGGAATGCTCCTGTGTTGGGCTTGGACCCAATGAGATCATTACCCCGGTAGGGGCCAGTGGGAGGAATCGGGGTTTTAGTAGTAATATAAGGACAAAGGGTATCTGAGACCCTAGAGGTGGGTGCAGTGGTGGTGGTACTCGGTGTGGGTTTATCAGTAGACCTAGGCCCATATGTCCTCTTCAGTAGTGCGGTCTCTACTTTACGGGCTCTACTAGACACTTCACCCAAATCTCTAAAGTCATGTAACTCAATCTGGGCCCTAATAACATAACAAAACCCTTTCAGATATCGGGACACCGTCATGTCATCTTTCTCATGAAGATTTAACCTAGACCACAACACTAAGAACTCGTGGGTGTACTCGTCTATGAAAAGACTAACGTGACAAAGGTTGTGGAACATTCAATATAAATTTTGAAAATAGTCTGGGTGGACGTAACACTTTTGTAACTGAGTTTTGAATTCTACCCATGTGGTTATAGGGGCTAAGCCTAAGGTTAAACGAGTGCGATCAAGTTGTACCCACCAGACTATTGCTGATCTCTCTAGCATAAGAGTGGCATATTCCACTTGTCGATTCACAGACATTTGTTTCTATGCCATGATTCTCTTCATACACGTACACCAATTCAAACACCTCTCGTGTTTGACGTGTCCCTCAAAATTCCTAACATCCAATTTAACCCCATCATCCCAACGTGGTTGATGCCATGGTTCAAGATGTTGTGGCACGGGTGCTTCTTCCCTAGGGATAGGTGGAGGTGCTCGATTTCCACCCAAATGATTAATGGCTTGTATATTAGTGGTGAGTGTCATGACGAAGGTCCTTAACCCGTTCATGATCTGTCGGGCATCACCCATGTTAGAGGTGAGTGCCTTAACCTACGACTTGAGGTTCTCCATATGTTGGGTAAAGTCATTGCCACTCATCTCTAATTTGTCTACTCAATTTTCCATTTTTTTAAATATAGAAAATTTATTTAAAACATGTTTTCTTTTAATTTAAAAAATACTTAAAGTAGATCCTTTTTAAGGAAGATTTTGTTAAAATTGAAAACAAATTTTTGTAAAAGCAATTTTTAAAATCGGATCGGGATTCACAATAGGAGTGAATAAACCTACCTCTGACACCAAACTGATGTATTCTAAAATTTAGGAATTGACTTTGAACGATAAATTTTGTGATTAATTTAACTTGAGCGGCGCTATCAAAACTTTCACGAGCATTATGGATTGATAATCAACATAGCGTTCACAAGGGCGCATAATTGTCTAATGTTCGTTCACAATCAACCCTTATGATTAATTTTTCCTCAGACATTTTGGTGAAAGGACAATGAATAAAGAGAAACAATCACCAAATAGGAATTATTGTTAGCTTATGAAAGGACTGGGAGGGGGAAGCACTGAAATCCCTAGAAAGCCTTTCGCCGCTATGACACCATAGGTGTGACCGATCCATCAACATTTTCTTTTCGCAGATGCGCGCGAGGCTCATGGTTGTAGTGAGATCCGACAGATTCTGAAATTCCACATCCAAACGGAGACGCTCGTGGAGGTCTACCGCGAAGATGGGTACTTGATGTGCCGGTGGGATGGAAGGGGCGCATGCAAGTAGCGCTTGAAACAGCTCAAAGTAGTCATCAATGGACCTTGTTTGAGAGTGATGAGGTCGCCGAGAGGGTTGCTGCAAAGGGACGGCCCGAATCGAGGTTGACGTTGTCCTTGAAATCCTCTTAAGGAGTGCGCTTTTTGGAAAAAAAATTTCGCAGTGCGTAATCCAAGCCAGGGGGTCCTCACCGCCATCAATATAGGGAAAGTCCATCTTCACATGGCAGTGAACGCAATTTCCATCGGAACGGGGGGGGGGGGGGTAGGAAATTTTGTTCGGTGTTGGCGGGCTGGCTCGCCATTAGAGGAGTCCGAAGCGGCGTGCTTCTACGATAGGGCGACATCGTTGCGAGCATGGATGGCCTCGAGGATGACGGTATTGTTTGCCGTCATCATTTTCGGAAACGATTCCAAGAACTGAGACAAGGTAAGGCTGCCGTCATCCATTGTAGCTGGTGTCGGAAGAGGAAGGGAGTGGACTGGAGTGGGTAAGATTCCGGTGCTGTCCTCGTGTAAGTCACCGCAAGTGGAGGGGAACCTAGAAGAAGTGTTTGTACTGGAGCAGAAGTGCATGCAATAGGTGCATGCGACAGGTTAGACGACTGTGCACGCCGAGTGAGCAAAATAGAGTCGCGCGAGTTTCCTTTGTTCTGGAGTAGCGTTTACGGGTAGACGTTGCAGAGGGACCTCGACGGAGGGCGGAGGTTCTGATACCATGTTGTAGGGACCCTCGTTTGGAATCAGGTCCGTGGTCGGGCGATGTAGAAGTCCTATAGGAGGTTGGCGTTCCCCTTCTTGGATCCTTGGGAACCTATTTTGGCAACTGAAGGTGACCAACGAGGATGGAGAGAGAGGTTATAGTGGAATGCGGCGTCGACGCGGCGTGTGGCTAGGGCAAGAGCGGGCGAGAGAATCCGATAAACCAAAAGAGGAGGAGAGAGAGAGAGGGAGAATTGAGAGAGAGAAGAATTGATTAAACTTCGCATATCCCCTTACTCCAAGCAGTCCCCCCTATTACCAGTTGGGCAACTATCAAGTTCTGAAATTGCCACCTTACTAAGGCTTAACATCAAGTGAGGTGAAATAAAAAGTGTGACAAATATAAAAGCACACAATAAAAGGCGCGAATAGAAGTGTAAGTGGCGCTGATTTTAACCCTTGCGCGTTTTGGCGCAACGCTGGTATGTGATCCCACAACATGGATCTGTCACATCTTTTCCCATTGAAAGTAGTTCTGATGACATTCATTCCTTTATTTCTGATGTAGGATTCTATCTTCCCCCATTGAAAGTAGTTCATTTCTTGCAGCCTTGTTCATGCTTATGCAGTAGCTAGAGACATGCGAGGAGCCTTGTCCTGTATTGAGGAAATGAGAAGCGAAGGTATTGTGTTAACATTGGTGACGTATAGCATCCTTATTGGTGGTTATGCAAATATCAATGATGCCGAGTAAGCTATTTCTTTTCACTGATATATCTTTTTCCTCTATTCTTCATTTTTGATTGTATTATCATTTGTTTTATGTATTTTGCTAATAAGTTTGATTTTGAGCAGAACCTCAAAAAATTGTTAAACCATTTGCTCGTCTTTTTAAATTATCTAACATGTGCTTCATGAATTTTATTAATAGGAGCTGTCAGTGCAATTTTACAGTCTGTTTTTTAGGTTATATTGTGTTCCGTGATTGAGAAAACATTCCTTCGGTATGTTTGCTCACATTTCTTTTTTATGAGACGATAAACAGCACCTATCCAAAGTCAATTAGATTAAAGTATTTAACAGTCTATGCATTTTATGCCAGAGCAAGCTCACATGTATTTTGAACTTGGAGTATGCCAGTAACTCATTGAGCTGTTACTTTTATTATCAGCCTAATAGTAAAAGATGCATTTGATATGCATATTTGAACTATTAAAATGTTTCTTTCAGAATATTGTTACCATTTTATCTAAGTTTCATGCAAAGGAATTTAAAAAAATTCTTTAGATGTCTTTTTTTTGATAAATATGGCTATCTTGAGTCTGGAGCATTTTATGAACCTTAAAATTTTTCAAGTAAAAATAACTGTTAGACAACTTTGTCCTAGATTGTAGAAAAAAAGTGAAGAATTTATTTTATTCGTGATTTTTAGTGGAGAAAAAATGATAGGAAAGGCTTTCCTCATTTGAAGCATTTTGTTTCTCTTATAACAAGTTGAAATTGGAGAGAGACAAATTTGCTTAAGTGAAAATTTTATAATTCTCAAGAACCCTTGCTTCAATACTGTAATAACGATGCATTCGTCATTTATCTTCTTCCTATGAGGATACAAGTCAAATTATTTATTATTACTTTTTATTTATTTATTTACAATTTTCATTCCAAAGGGGAGCCTTGGTGCACCGGTTGAGGTGTTGCCGTGTGACCATTTGAGGTTACCGGTTCGAGTCCTGGAAGTAGCCTCTTGCAAAAATGCATGGTAAGATTTGCCTACATTTCACCCTTGTGGTGGGACCCTTTCCCGGACCCTCGCTACACAGGGATGCCTTTGTGCCCAGGGCTGCCCTATTTACATTTTTCTTTCCACTCCATGTCAAGAATGGGAGGGATATATTTCTCTCTCTTTCCTCTCTCTCTCTCTTCAATGTTATCAAAATGAAAAGAACATAAATTCGTTCTTTTCTTTTTAAACCACCTGAATTTCTTTTTCTTTCCTCACCTCAATTAGAATGTTAGGTTCAATCATTTATTTGTTCTCTTGCTATGGAGTATGGTGCCACTGCCCGTCAAATATTCCACCTTATTACTAAATTAGTATTCTCTCTCTTTCCCTCTCCTCTTCAACTTGCATTGTTAAAGTTTGGTTTACCATTGTGCATGCTCCCCTTGATGTATTTATGATTGTTGTTCTTAGGTGCTTGTATTACTGAGCTGACTTCAATGTCTAATCCCTTTTTTATTGTTTTGGAAGATCTGCAGATAAGTTGTTTACTGAAGCAAAACAGAAGCTAGCAGGACTGAATTCAGTCATATATAGCAATATTATCTATGCTAATTGGTTAGTTTTTCTGAGGCATATATATGTGCTTTATGTAATTTGCAAATCGTAGATAGTAAATACATATTTGTTGAATTTATTTTCTGTTGTAAATTCATATGCATAGGCTAGTCTATTATTAGTTAAGTTGTGCTTATTAGTTAAGTTATGCCTATGGAACATGTTATTTTGTACCCCTACTATTATAAAGTACAATAGGGGTTGTATTATTTTTATCTTTGGAGTCTTGGGTCTCTCTTTTGAGAGGACTCTTGAACCAACCCTCAAGAGCATGTCACGAGTATACCTCACAATTGTATCCCCGCTATATTATATTACATTTTGATTTTGTGCTTACCAACTTAGTTCGATTTGCCGCCTTTCTCCTGCCTAAACCTAGGTAGAGGATTATAGAGACAACCATCTACGGTTCCCATTTGTTGCTACTTGAAAACGACAATCTTTGATAATGAGCGCCGATGCAGTCAACCCAACAAGCCCTGGTGATTCCTTCTCCAGGATTCTCCCTGAGTTTTCCACTGATTTTGGCCCTTCCCAGCTCCCCAACTCCCGACCGTCCCACTTCAACCCCAGTTTTTCAACCAAGGCATGCTCCTCTTCAGCCCTCGGCGAGAATCTGACAACTCATATTGTCCCCTCATGGTTTTCATTCCTCGCAATCTTCTCCAGGATCCACCTTCTCCGGAGACTCTCAGTGTTCGCTTGCGCACCTGTGTACATGTGCAGTTTGCACCGCTCTGCTCCGCTGCCTTGCCCATCGGACGTTTCCCTAACACCTTCACCTTGACTGATTGCATGACCATCACACGCACCTTGACAAATTGTATCGTCGAGGTGGTGTGCTCCCTGAGAAATCTTTCCTTGTGCATGATCGTTGTTGAATTCGCCTTGACTGACATTCTCCAGGTCCTCCGTTAAGACCACCCGTCCGCCAACAAATCTTTCCTCGCGGTAGTTGATCTGATGAGCCTCAACACCTTAAATGATCACTATGCTGGAGCTGGAGCACTCCCGCCGTTGATTCTCCCGCACGTGGCACCTCAATGGATAGAGATTTTCCTATTTGATGGTTCTGCCTTGCTTGTCTATATCAGATGCATGAAACCATACTTTGAGTTACAATTCACTCTAGAAACCAACAAGGTTCCTCTCACGATGATTTACATGGAAGGTTCCTGGTGCAGGGTAGGCTGCGAAAATTTTGTTGACGCTATGCAAACCTTTGTGAATAGTGTGGGATTGGCTCGAACAAACCTAATCTATATGAAGGGTTTGATTCAATCTAGAGTTAAATGTATCAAAAAGATTATATAATTTAGAAAATGAACACGAAGTTCACTACAATTTCAAGTGAATAAGCAAACAAACGTTCTCTTGTGCATAAAGGTTAAGCCACATTTGCACGAACAAATTTTGTTGGAAAAAGAAGATACACAACAAATAAAACAACAAGTCTCAATTACCAAAACAACTATGACATGTTCATCCAATATTCAATAAAGATTAAGAAACACAATATTAGATACTCACGAATACGGGGATCCAGTGGAGGCGGTTGAAGAGGCTCCAAGTGAAGATGACAGCGATTGTAATACTGTGACCAATTTGGGGCACGGGTGCGGGTAAT
The DNA here is from genome assembly GCA_039513925.1 of Platanthera zijinensis. Lineage (NCBI taxonomy): Eukaryota > Viridiplantae > Streptophyta > Magnoliopsida > Asparagales > Orchidaceae > Platanthera > Platanthera zijinensis. The sequence continues at coordinate 147,489,591 of CM077096.1, forward strand.
GGCGAACATATGGACTTATGCTGGTGGAGAAGGAGGCCAACGATTGGGGTGCAACAGAAAGCAGGAAAGTGAAGTTGTTTGCAACTTGCTGTAAGGGGAAGTAGTGATGGGATGTTAGCTTTGCAGTAGAAATATGAGGCAGATTGTGGCTCTTTTGCGGTAGAAGACGCACATAATAGTGGCGACATCTTGAGTGGGGATGTTTGTTAGAGGTAGAATGTTACGTAGTTGGGGTTTCCGAGGTAGAGAAAGGGGTAAAAAAGAGAAGTTGATAAGGAAAGGGGGAGAAGGGGAAAGTGAAAACCTTAGGGTTCCTGATGTGGAACGACAGCGCGAACCCGCGGTGGGGCGTGAGTTTTGGGTCCATTCGGTGCCGATTGACCGTCTGCCATATGTAGCTTTTCTGGATCGACAATCCGACTTCGTAGATGCTTTTGGAATTATGTTTACATATTTTTACATATATAAATTTTGTATTTTCAGTCATCACTCTTGCTTTGGCCCTCCACACGGAGGAAAATCATTGCTTGTTCGCTTTAAGAAATTACTTTACTTTTACTAAAATTATCTAAGTATGATTTAGTTATTTATTGTTTAATTTAATTTCGCTGTCGGATCTTGCATCTTACATACAGTAATTTAGGGTTGTCGAGTTGTTTCCCCGACACTTCACTTAGGATTGCATGTTAGTCGCGCACCCACATAGCCTACCCTACATCAGATGTCATGCTTTATTACATCATTATTTAGGCGTTCTCATGTTTTAAAATAACTACATCTATGTTTTGAAAGTATGCTTTTGTAATCTTTTTTAATTGACTTTAAAATCAACGAAACTCCATTATAACAATAAATTAATTTATGTGTTGTGTATTGGTTAATGATTAGTATGTTTATGATCATTTCCACATGTTATGTGTGTCACAATAGTGGGGGCATAAGATTGTGTCCATTTGAGATGTTCACCTGTAGTCATGTCTTGTCCTTAATCAGGGACGATTCAACAATTCCGCGGTTTATCGTTTGAGGAAGTAAAAAGATATCGAGAGGATGAGTCTGGAGCCGAGGAGGAGGATTAATGATTTTCATTTTCTTGGAGTGACCGCGAGATTCCATTTTTGTAACCGCGGACTCATATTGTAAATTCCAAAAATTAATTAAACTTTGCTGCATTCTCCGTGTACCCGCGAATTCATGGAGGTTGTGCATTAACATATTTAATAACTCATTGCGTACCTCCTTCAGACTGCGAGCCACGAATGTCTACCTATAAATGCTTCTTTGCATCGATTACCATCACGATAGTTAGTATGCGCGGTAATGAACCTGTGACCGCAACTTATCGACGTACAGACATGTTTATCGAAATGTAACAAATAACGATACGGCAGACACCGTATTAGTTCACACAATTCCGTTTGCAGGGTCGAGGTGTCTGCTGTAGAACGAATATGTTTTATTGATATATTTATCCTTCTGCCTTCAACGGCTAAGATGCTACCAAAGAAATTGTTGCAGGTCCGCCCAATATCGAGGAAACCGCACATTTAATCATACGGAACTATTCTGTCTGCGATTGAGATGAAGTTACCCGGATACCACAGGCTCTTCCTCGATGTGTCCGCATTAAATAATCATTGGTGTTGCTGAAATTGCGGGATCAATGCCCTGCTCTCTATGTGATATCCACACGAGTGCTTGCAGGTTATTGAATGTTGTTGTATTGTGACATGAATTCCCAATGCATGATATCTTGTACGGTCTCCATACAAGTATGCGCTAACATGGCTTGACTTGTCAGAGGAATTCCTGGAATGAATGCGAACTTGGCGCGATTACTCATAACGTTACCGCCCATTTCAAGATTACTAGATAGAATGCTGATTTGATGTCATCAATGATAACCGTCTATTTTTCTGAAGTTCGGAGAATACACCCAGATATCCTTGTGCCTGAAATATGCCTTGTTGTCATTTTTGACAATATAAACTTTAGAATTTAGAGTTCGGGGCCTGTTTAGATTAATAGTTGGAAAGAATTCCCGTGATGCTTCCCTCCGTCGGGATCACTTGGTGGGGTTTTGGGTGTTCGAAGATAGAATGCTCCTCCGAAGAGATGCCCCAGGTGGGAGGGGAGCTATGGCATCAACCACTCGTGCCAAGGGGTTCGTCTCCAGTGGTTATAGAGGCCTGTTGGGCGTAAGGCTTCCACGGGGCTCTCCTTCGCAAGCAACGTCTAGATATGTTTTTGGGGGGATGAGACACCCGTTGCTCAGATCTTGTCCTAAAAAAAGTATCAATAACGGCAACGACGCCTCTGTTGATGTGCGGTCGGCTTTCTTATTCACTCAAATCTATCTGACCTCACATACACCAGTCACGAGATTCTCCAACGAGGGCATTTGTGGTGGAATTACGGTATTGATTAGGAGGGCGCACCTCGTACCAGCAGAGAGGGTCAGAGACTTGATGACCTTTGCAAGAGACGTTTGGTACGTTCGAGGGGGTCCACGCATGTTCCGATGACTACCCAAAGGGAGTAAAGAAGGGCTAGGCTTAATTGTTCTCCGCTTGACCAGATGAAAGTCTAACGCTAACGGGTCAAGGGGGCAATAGACAAGTTATGATTCCAGAGCTATCGTATTTTAGCATGGAGAGGTTCAAGAATTCCCTTATCATAACAAAAATGTTAGCATCATGTTGACATTGACAACTCATGAACGTCTCATAAGTGGGGTGGGCTCTTGTGGTTGTTGATTCCTAGAACGCCAATCTTGATGCGAGAGGGTGATTGGTTCTTACTCAAAGTGATCGTCAGGCGGAATGGGCGGGTCCTTTGTCCTTCGTACTTCATGCTTTGAGGTCCGGCCTGCTCTCTATGATCGTCAAGGATATCTAAGCTAGCGTGTAGATCGTCAAATTGGGCATTCATTCGATCAAATTGGTCTAACATCAATCGTTGGAATTTTGAAGGTGTCATTTCGGAGTTGGAGTTGGTGGTTCTCTCGTCGGTAAGGTTTGGGTCGAACATTGTCTGTCGATAAGGCCTACCACTACGTAACATGCAAGTGATACTAACCTGGAGCTCTGATACCAAATAAGACGCATGGTAGGCTAGGAAATTATGCTGACGCTAATGCAAGCCGATGTGAATAATGTGGGATTGACTCGAACAGACATAACCTATATGATTTATGTATGGTTTGATTCAATCTGGAGTTAAATATAGCAATAAGATTTTATAATTTAGCAGATCAACATGATGCTCACTACAATTTCAAGTGAATAAGCAAAAATCACCTTCTCTTTTGCACGAATGTGAAGCCACACTTGTGCGAACGACTTTTTTTATAGGAAAATGAAGAAACACACACAAAAAAAATACAACAAGTCTAAATTACCAAGCAACTATGAAATGTTCATCCAATATTTAATAAAGATAAAGAAACACAATATTATACTCATGAACACGGGGATCCATCGGTGGTGGTAGACGATTCTCCAAGCAAAGAAGGCATCAACTGTAATCTTGTGAACAACTTGGGGCACAATTAGGAGTAATGGGGAATGAATGGAGATGGAGAAGGAGGCCCACTGAGAAACTGATGTCAGGCCTGGTATTGGTCAAGTATATCAAACGACCAACAAGTCGCTGGTATTGAGAGGGTTCTGAAAGAGGATCACCAGATTCAGCATGGAGGCGATGGTTGATGTCCATAGGAGTACTTGCAGGACGACACCCAAGTAGACCCGTGTCCCGAAGAAGATCTAAGGTGTACTTGCGTTGCGAAATAGAGATGCCCTGTCGTGAGCGAGCTACTTCAATCCCAAGGAATTAGCGCAGAGTTCCAAGGTCTTTCACCTCGAAGGCGGAGCGAAGTGTAGCTTTCACCTCAGAGATGCCAGAGGGATCATCACCGGTGAGAATAATATCATCAACATAGATCAGGACAATGACACGACGTCTCTCCGGAGTGACACGAATAAAGCAAGTGTGATCAACACGACACTGAGTGAAGGCAGACTGAAGGATGACAGAGCTGAACCGTTCGAACCAGGCACGCGATGACTTCTTTAAGCCATATAGAGATTTGTGTAGTTGCAAACTCTCCCAGAATACTCCCCCTTAAGAGCAAACCCCGGAGGAGGAGCCATATATACCTCCTCCTATAACTCGTCGTGCAGGAAGACATTTTTGACGTCAAGCTGGTATAGAGGCCACACCCGAGAGGCCGCGAGCGAGAGCAGAAGGCAGACACTGGTCAACTTAGCCACGGGAGAAAACGTGGCACCAAACTCGTCCGGAGCCTGAGTAAAGCCCTTGGCCACGAAACGAGGCTTGTAGCGGTCAATAGTGCCGTCAGCAGTGTACTTCACAGTATAAATCCATTTGCACTCAACTGTACATTTCCCAGGAGGAAGAGGAACCAGAGACCATGTCCTAGTACGACGGAGAGCAGACATCTCCTCCTTCATGGCCTGAACCCACCGCGGGTCAAGCAGAGCCTAAACAGTCGAGGTAGGTAGCTTGACAGAGTCAACAACAACCACAAAAGCCTGGTAAGAGGGTGAGAAATGCTGGTAGGAAACAACAATAGCCAACAGGTGCTCAGTAACCGAGGAATGAACACAAGTATGCTTGCCCTTGCGAAGGGCAATAGGTAAATCAACAGGAGAAAGAGAGGAGAGAGGATCAAGAGAGATACCTGTGATCGGAAGGAGCTGCGGATCCGGGATTGGAGGAGAAGGGAGTACACCGTGTGGAGATGGCGGAGGGCGGCGAGAGTAAGTCAGCAGGACCGGCGGAGCGACAGAAGGGGTAGCATCTGGTGGTGGAGAGACGACTGGGAGAGGTTGCGCAATAGTGGGAAGCGCAGGAGGGGTCGAATTTGCAAGAAAGAAGGTAACCTCCTCATGAAATGTCACATCCATAATGTGAATGACACAACGCAACTGGGGATCATAGCAGCGGTAACCCTTAGTGGTAGTCGAGTAGCCAAGGAAAGAGGCAGCGAATGACCCTGTTGTCGAGTTTAGTCCGAGAGGGGCGCCGATTCTGGACAAAATACACACAACCAAAGACCCGGAGAGGGATGGGAAATGCAGAGACAGATGGATGGATGAGACTATATAGAGTAACGCCACTGAGAGGACGAGAGGGAGTCCTATTAATAAGAAAAGCTGCTGTAAGAAGAGCAACGCTCCAATAGGACTTGGGGATATTCATTCCCCGAAGAAGACAACGAACAGAGTTTAGGAGGTGGCCGTTTTTGCATTCTGCCACCCCATTCCGCTCGGGGGTCCCCGGACAAGAAAACTGATGTAGAGTGCCCTCATCGCGGAGGAAGAGGTCAAAGGGACGAGAAGTGTACTCACCTCCATTGTCAGAGCGGAGGATATGAACTGACGTACCATGCTGGGTTTGTATCATACGTGAAAACTGGTAGTAAACCGATAGGACCTCAGATTTATGTTTGAGGAGATAAACCCAAAAACAACGAGAATAATCATCAATAAAAGTTAAAAAATATGAGAAACCATCAAATGACATAACAGGGACAGGGCCCCACACATCAGAATGAACTAACTCAAAACAAGAAGTAGCACGACTAACAGAAGGAATATACGTGCTGCGTGTGTGTTTTGACAGCTCATATACATCACAGCGAAAAGGAAAAACAAAAGACACATTAAGACAAACAGACAACATCCGCTGAGGGCTGGCATGGACGAGACATGCATGCCAAAGCGAGCTCGACGACAAAGCAGGAGAAACAACAAAAGAGGTAGGCGGGAAGGTAGTAGTGGTGGTGGTAGCAATGGTGGTAGGAGGTAGCTCCAGGTAGTACATCCCACTCTTCTCATATCCCGTACCAATAGTCCTCCCGGATCTCAGGTCCTGAAAAACACAATGATTAGAGAAGAAAGTTACTGAGCAGTTCAAAGTACGAGTAATACTACTAACAGACAAAAGGTTGAGAGCAACTGAGGGACAAGAAGAACAGAGTCAAGGGAGAGAAGAAGAGAGAGGGACGTGGCCCCGACTAAGGACAGGAGTAACTGAGCCACAGCAAGGCGCACGTCGCGGTGGGAGCAAGGAACAACCTGAAGCAGATGGGAAGACGTACCAGTCATATGATCGGTTGTACCCGAGTCAATCACTGTCACGACCCGTCTCAACAAGATCAGAGTGCGCTTCGGGCGGGTCGTGATGCCACAGACATGTTGAGAAGAAACATGCCTGCTAAGGCGGAGCCAGAAACTCTACAACTAGTTGTTTAAAAAGATTTTTAAATTAGTGCGGAAGTCATACATAAATAGTTAAAAAGTTTTTGTGCATGCATTTCTTTTATAAAAACTAAGACACAAGTAGTACTAAGACTAAATGAATGCAATTAGTCACAAACGTAGAATATCATAAGTACAATGCTTTGCCCTAAATAGTTATCCACGGTACAAGAGAAAATGTCTGATGATAACTAATACATGAATGGAAAAATCCAACAGTACTGAAGCAAAATACATAGAACCTGCTCATACATTAAACAAAGAGAAACCTCCAAACAAAACTGTAGCTGACAGAAAAAAACTCAGGAACCGGGCGGCGCAGTCACGAAACCTAAGGCAACCGTGACTACTTTGTGATCACTGAATGGGTCTCCCAGATGGAGAAACACTTTGAGTATGCTGCAGTTCCCGAGGTCCAAAAGGTTCTCCTTGCAGCCTATCAGCTGACCGAAGATGCTTACACTTGGTGGCTTCAGTGTCGCAGCCTCTCCGATTCTGCCACCTTGACTTGGGGACAGTTCAGTGTGTCTGTCATCGATACAGGAGTAGTTGGACTTGGCACAAGCGGGCCTCGAGGGTGTCAGGAGGCAAGCCGGTTCTAGATCCATGTGCAGGAGTGGTGGTGGTAACAACTACTCCAGTCGTCCCTGCGCTGCCGGAACCAGAGGCTGGATCAGGAGTTTAGCGTTCCCCCTCCAGACGGGTGACACGCTCCAGAAGTTGTTTCAAAAGCTGGGCAGTTTCATCTCTAGGGGCCTCCCTCGCAGCAGGGGTAGCTTTCTTTCGCTGCGATCGCTTAGGAGCCATCTAAAGGAGATATAAAAGAATTGAGTAAGAGAAATAATCAAGTTAAGCTTAACGGATCAAGACTACAAGTTCTAGTATTCTAACACTGTTGGATACATAAATCATATAATAGTTACAGCGTTTTCAGTTGACAACTCTAGGTGATAGCCATGCAAATGCAAATGCGACGATAGAATCGCGTGCGATAACATTATGATTTTGAAATCCATGTGTGTACAATCGTCATCTGTTGCTCTTAGCTTAGCACTTGTGCAATGAGTTATGATATGCTTGCAATATAATTATGCCTACAATACATTCCTAAAAAAATGCCCATGAATGGATACATATGCCATGTTAAGCGCCCATATCACTTAACATGTCATGCGCATTGTGATTCTAATGTCACGCACTGAAAATATTAAACCGCTCATACAATTTAATATTTGCAAGCGATGTTTATCCTAGTCAAAATTCATATGCATATAAATGTTAAGTTTACCCATACTCCCTTAACATTTGCACACATACTACTCATGCTTATGAGTGAGTGTGTGCGTGTTTCAGCCTCGAACAACAGACAATGATAGAGTGAGTGAAGTAATGATGCATGTATAAATATTTTACATAGTAAAATTCAAAAATATGTAATATTTTCAAAATACTTTTTTTTGTTAACCTCCCTCTGATACCAACTGTCACGACCTGTCTCAACAAGATCAGAGTGCGCTTCGGGCGGGTCGTGACGCCACAGACATGCAGAGAAGAACCATGCCTGCTAAGGCGGAGCCAGAAACTCTACAACTAGTTGTTTAAAAAGATTTTTAAATTAGTGCGGAATCCATACATAAATAGTTAAAAAGTTTTTGTGCATGCATTTCTTTTATAAAAACTAAGGCACAAGTAGTATCAAGACTAAATGAATGCAATTAGTCACAAACGTAGAATATCATAAGTACAATGCTTTGCCCTAAATAGTTATCCACGATATAAGAGAAAATGTCTGATGATAACTAATACATGAATGGAAAAATCCAACAGTACTGAAGCAAAATACATAGAACCTGCTGATACATTAAACAAAGAGAAACCTCCAAACAAAGCTGTAGCTGGCAGAAGAAAACTCAGGAACTGGGCGGCGCAGTCACGAAACCTAAGGCAAATCCAAACAGAAGGAAAATGCCTCAGAACATGATAACACATAAAGATTCAAGTTAAAAACTTGCACAAAAGTAAACAGAGGAAACAAAAGTTCAGTGAACCAGTTTTACACGTAGCAACCTATTACCAGACAAGGAACCATGTCAAACAAGATGCTTTTCATTTAATGGCCTACTCCGGAGTTTAGCCTAGCTGCAATACTATAAGCGAAATACATTGAAGGGTGAAGGTGTTGTCATTTTGTGTACAAGATTCCAGTTTAAGAATTAATGCAAGGCTTATCAACAACGGCGCTTGCAAAGGTCGACCAATGGTTTCTGTTACCAGTTAGTCGGGAGCTCGATACGACGCGTCACACCAAACCAACACTCTCCTCTCAATGCTCGCCTAAGGTATTAAACAATTTCAGGGATTCATAAATGATTAGACGATTCCAGTTCATAAGGGGCTACTTCATAAACAATTTAGATTTCATGTTTGCAAGCGAGAATGTGCCTCTACTTGCCTTAAGGTGACTTCAAAAAAGTTAGTGACAACTACGTGGCGCAAGCGAGGTTAGAAGCTCGAGCTAAACCTGTTCAAGACCAAAATGTATTACAAACAAGATTTCTACACTTGCACATGCGTTTGAAAATTCGCACCACACAACAGAAGAGGGGTTTTAAAATTTTACCTCCCTCGAAAGTGAGGGGAGAAGAGGCTACCGCGAGGGATCGGGGATTTTGGCGGCGTTTGGAAGCAAAAATTCCAAGCTTGCGCGATTCCACCACCTAAGTCCGATGAGCGGCACCGAAAATGCAAACAGAACTAAAATTAGTTGACTTTACGACAAATCCAAGGGAGACCGACGAAATTACGTCAATCGGAGGGCGGAAATTCTCCTAAAAAAATTAGGGTAAATAGAAAATGAGGGATTGATTAAATTCCTTACCCAAGGAGTCCAGATTTGGGCTCAGAAATACACAAAGAGGGGTTTCGAGCGAAATCCTAGGAGTCCCTCACGAAATCCACCGGCCAGAACGAGTAGGAGCTAGGGTTGCCGGAGAAAAAATGATGTCCTTGCCCTCACTGGCTGGAGAAGGAGGAGAGGAAGGGAGAAATAAGTTTCTGCCGGCCCCTCTTGGAAGCAGTCGGCCAAGAGAGGGGTTGTGCGGGAGTTGCCGGCCAAGGGGAGCACCGGAGACGTCGGGGAAGCAAAAGGAATAGGCGCCCGGCCAGGAGGAAGGGTTTTCCGGCCGCGGGGAGGTGTCTCGGGGGCGGCCGGAGGTGTTGGCGGTGGATCCGGGGCTGTCGGGTGCGCAGGAGGCGGAGACGGGGTTTTCCTGCGGGATGCGGGATGTGGGTTTGGACCGGGGGGGGGGGGGGCTCGGGATTTTATTAAAGGAGGGGGGTAGGTTTAGACCGGAATTTTAGTTTAGGTCTTTGTTTATTGTTTTTATTATTATTAATCTTATGGTGGTTGTTACAATCACCCAGGGTGACGAATCCTAGTCAACCATGGTCTGGGAGGAGACGACTCCGGCGGGACAAGGCAGCAGGTAGCAGGCGCTCCGAGGCAGCAGCGGAAGGGCTCGACAACAACGGAATAAGCTTTCCTGTCCCGATGAGGGAGACGGCGAGACGCGGCAAGGCGACCGACGCAGCAGGCGGGACGAATGGATGTCCCGATGCAGGAGTCGACGAGACGCGGCAAGGCGACGGACGAAGCAGCGGGCCGCAGGCGAGACGAGGCAAACCCTAGATCGCGCGGAAGTCCCGTTCCTCTGATACCATGTTGAATAATGAAAAGCTCAACTCCAAATCGGAGCCCCCATTGTATATATATAATCTCAAGAATATAAATACAATATTAACACTAATAACAAATGGTAACTCCAACATCCTCCAGGTGGGTTATGCGCGCAACGACGTCCTCGAGTCCTTTCCGAAGGGCCGCGATCGCCGAGGCATTCTCTGGAAAGCTTAAAGGTTAGGATTTTCTTTTTAATTCGTAACTAAGATATTATAGCAAGTTGTTTTCAGTAAATACACGCGGCCAGGTCACTCTCTTGAAGTACCGTCTCCTCCAGCTCGTCTTCTCCTCTCCTCGTCTTCCCTAGCAAAGTGTGCGCTCCGAGCGATGGTGCGATAACAATCTTAGCAGACATAGAGTCCGCTTTGAGTCTCTCCAACTCCGCATCAAGATCGTTATCGGCGTCCTCCAGGTCATCATCATCATCATCGTCGCCGGCCTCTTCTTCCGACCCCCCAACTCTACATGCTTCTCGGTCGATTTCTGCCGACTTGCCTCTTCTGACTAGATCTGATGACGGAGAGGATCCGGATCTTTCGGGGTAGTCGACTTCTCTGGGAGGTCCTGCGGCTTTTTCACCACCAATTTTATGCCCTTCTAGGGAAGTGTGGCGTCCAAAGGGATGACGACCTTGCCGACTTTCAGCCTCTAGGAACCAGACTCTTTTCTTTTCTGCGAATTACTGGAAGATGGTTTGAGAAGTTGACTGTCCACTGGGGGGGGGGGGGTCGCGCGGCTATCGTCTCCCACCTCAGCGTTGTCATCCAAGAACGCGACAATCTTAGAAACGGTGGGGATCAAACTGGACTTCTTCTCTGAGGTTTTCTTTGGTGGTGGCGGGGGTGCTTGCTTAGAGGAGTCGCCCAGGAATTTGGTAGGCTTTTTGGGTCTGTTCGGATCGGTTTTCTTGGTGGTGTTCGCGCCATAGCCCAATTGTGCGAGCAGGGCTTGGTTCATACTCATGGAGGACAGACGCAAGAAGCTAACGATTTATGGAGAATGGCATGTTTAAGCAGTGGCCTGCACTATTTATAGACTTCTTGAAGCATCAAGTGCGAGTCTCAATCTTTGCAGTTAGCAGTCTACTTTTTCGAAGCCCGCGCGATCTGCCAAAATAGTGCGGGGATTATGTTAACTCAAATCATACGACGACCGAGGAGAGCATCCAGAAGAAGCAAAGACTACTTGCCCAACAACCATTCTCGTTGTTCGCCGACCTCTCGGGCGAACACTCTGGAGTATCCGCGAACACCCCTTGGGGGTGTGACAACAATCAGTGCGGACAATTGGCAGGCAACCTTCAGGCGGCTTCTCAGAGTGTTGTTCGGAAGGCTCGGTCTGGAGTACGCGCGAACAATATGGCAAAGCCCGCGTGGACTCCTCTTTTTCGATCCAGCTCAGGCAGCGCCACGCGGTTTCGTGCGGTCTTTTCTTTTAATCCCCGCCTCCTGACTCTTCATGTACCTCGGGCGGCTGCGCATTTAATGTCACGATTAATAAGGCATTAAAGGCCCGTCGGTTCGTGAACCGTTCACGCAGCCTACCCTCAAGTATAAAGGTGGGACTAGGGATGCTTGGAGGGAACACGCGGACTTACCCCAGAACTAGACTAGTCGCTGGTGGGAGCACTAAGTCTGGTCAATCTTTCGTTTTTCTCTTAGTGTTCGCCCGAACATTCTTGTAATCCTCCTTTTCAATTAATCAAGAGGCCCGCCGTAAGGAAGGCATTCGCCGTGCCAGGTCAAATCTGTTGTTTGTCACTGCCAGCGACACTTCCTTTTCTTAGTCTTACCATCCGCAGGGCCAATAACCAATCGCTTGCGAACCACACTTTCCCTGCCGACCACCCTACCCAGGGATAGCGCACAGAGAGTTGGTGACATTTTTTGCTCCAAAAATTTCATTGTCTCAACGAAAGCACTGTGTCGATCTTCTTCACGATGCATGCTACCCAAGTTGTATGCCTGTTGACACACCATTGAATGCCAACCACAAGCTTTGTGCCCATGCTTCAGTCTCTGCTCTTATTCCCTATTCCATAGTACTATTGCCACTTGCCTTTTTGACAAGCTTATTTATCTGACTGACACACATCCCGATATCTCTTTTGTCCTTGGTGTGATCAACCGCTTCATTCATGCTCCTCAAATATCCCACCTCCAGGTTGTTGAGCAAATCCACAGGTATCTGAAGAATGCTCTAGCAAGGCTTGTGCATAAGCTCCTTCATCCCTATCGTTAATTGCCTATTCCAATATAGACTATACCGGCTCCCTCGATGGATCGATGATCGTCGGTGTACGAGTGTCTATTGCACATATTTTGGAGGACACAGTCATTTGACGGAGCAAGATGCAGACGACGGTGACACGCTCCTCTGCATAGGCTGAGTATCGTTCGATGACGTTTGCTGTTTTTGAACTCAAGTGGTTGGAAATAGAGCTGATATCGAGTCGAATTCGAGCGATTTTGGCTCGGTACGAAATCGAAATTTTCGACTCGAGCTCGGCTCGAAATCAACTCAAAATCGAAATCGATTTTGAGTCGAGCCGGCTCGACTCAAAATGTCTCGATTCCGAGTCGGCTAAAAATTGAATCGAGTTGGCTCAAAATTGAGCATTTTTTCTCTTTATTCCTAGTTGGCTCAAAATTAAATTTGGCAATCTATAAGTTTAGCAAATGAAATACTTAAAGCTTTCATTATTTTTATTTAGGTTTAAATTTTATTATTTTTAATTTTAAAATAAGAATATTTCAATAATACATAATATTTTTAATTAATTCGAGTTGATTCGAATCATATTTCGAGCGATTCAGGACTGGCTCGAAATCGACTCAAAATCAAATTTGAGTCAAATTGAATCGGCTCAAATTGAGTCGAATCAATTTTAATCGATTCCGATTCGGCTCAATATTCACTCTATTTTTGAGTGACTTTCGATTTTCGAATAATTTGCTCAGTCATAGTTGGAAAGTCTTCTTAATATTGCTGGCAAGCTCCCCTCTCCGAATGTACTCTAATGCGAAAGTCAAGCTGCCATTCATATCACATATCAAAGTTGATTGCTATTTCATCTTGGAAAAAGTTCAACCTCAAAAAGCTGAATTATTACATTTCTGTTCTATCAATTATTATGTGAAATGCCATTATGGATTACAGGAGTTGCTCTGTTTTTTTTTATATGCTTGTTTTTACATACATATAGAACTCAATGTAATTTCATTCTAACTTCAATTATTGTAATGACTAAAGCTTTGGGCTACCAATGTAGTCAGGCTGGCAACATGTCTAGAGCTGAAGTTTTAGTGAGAGAGATGGAGGAACAAGGAATTGACGCACCTATTGATTTATATCATACTATGATGGATGGCTATACAAATGTACTGAATGAGGAGAAGTGTCTGGTTGTTTTTGAAAGACTGAAGGTAAACTTGAAGACATTGCTGTTTGATGATATTTTATGGTCTTTATTTCCTTTGTCATGCGGATGAGACTACTAAGACGCAGTTAACATGGCCACACATTATTTGAAATGATCTACTTAAACTTGATTAAAACCAATTGAAGCTATTGATAGGAATGGATTGATTAAAGGACTCACACACCACATGGGTGGGAGAATACTGATGATGATAATGATGTTCAGGCACTGCTAATTTCAATAAGGTCTACATTCTAATCTATTAAAAAATATGGAAATAATGTGTTTCAAAATAGTGAGTGCAAATTTCATGTGTCAGAATGCTCTACAATTATGGTGCATAAAATTGCATTCCATCAGTCCTTGACATGTGTACACATGAATTCATAATGTAACCATAAAAAGTGAGACATGAAACTGATGGGGATCATGCCACTCGGCCCGTTAGGGTCTATTTCCGTCGACCACAAACACAATGATGATCGGGACCACTCATCGTGAGCGGATCGCTGATCTTAGCCTTTTTCATTCTTTGCATTTTTTATTTTACTTTGTAATTTTGTATGTTTTGTGGTAGGAAACGAAGGTGGATCATGACTGTTTGTTGCCCCCTTTAGTTTATATATTGAAGTAGAAGTCTCTACTCTCTAATGAGTGTTATTGAAAGTTGAAAACTAGCTTTTGATCAACCGGTGCTGAAGCCGGAACCCCTCCAAGCGCGACGCTTGGACTTCTCCTCTCTCCTTGGCCTCCGACCACACCCCTCCTCTTTTTCCCTCCAAACCAAACCTTCATTTCATCCCAACCGGCCCCCATATCCCACCCATCCTCCCAAAACCAACAATTTTTTCCATTCCCACCACCTCCACCTTCCGGCAGCCCAAATCAGCCCCAAGGAGTCCAAATTTTGGTAGGAATCCGAAATTAGTACCACTACCTGTCCTCTATCCGGGAGATCACAGGTTTACTAGATAACAATCATTATAGATTGTACTAGAACCACATGATTTCCTTTCAATGAGAAATATGAAGTTAAGGTGTCCTTGAGGGAGACTTGATGCACTGGTTAAGGTGTCGTCGTGTGACCTTGAGGTCACGGGTTTGAGTCCTGGAATCAGCCTCTTGCAAATATGCATGACAAGCTTTGCCTATATTTCACCCTTGTGGTGGGACCCTTCCCCAGATCCGGGGATGCCTTTGTGCACCAGGATGCCCTTTTTTTAGGGTTCTTAGGGAGAATTGGAGAAGGAAAGCCCTGTTGTTAATCGTAGAACACTTCGTGTTTTTAGAATAACCCAGAAGAATCATGCTTCCGCACTGGGTCTATGAACGCCATAACTCCGATGTAAAAAATTCCTTTTTATTTGGCTAGACATATCATCTTTTAAAGTATCGTTACCTAGATTGCATATGATTATATATGTATCCAGTTTGTATGAAAATCTTATGTGAATGCTAGAGGACGAATAATTATTATAATTCGACATAGTGAATATTATACGAAATTTATATTTTAATACAAGAACTAATATGATCAAATTGATGAATATTACCCCGGCTAGAATAAAATAGTAAAAAAGTAAAAAGCCTCAAACTAGTGGCCTTATGCGGACGACATAATAAAATGATTTTACCGACCACTAGATGATCAGTTTTGGGGGCATGGGAGTCTCTCCTGAGTGATGGATGCACATCATTATACTCATAAAGCTCTATTGTCCATTTGAGCCTCAAACATGAGGTTAATGATCCTCCACGCATTGAAACAACTAGATGCGAGATCGTGTTCCGCAGTAGGGATGCATTAGGACACCTTCAGTTGTCATCAGAGACTCAATTCATACAATATCTTAGCCTCCATGAAAAATAAATCTAAGAAGAGTATGAAATTGAGTTCTCTCAACATTAAGAAAGATATGCAAATCTAGAAATCTCTATGATTCAATGATTAAAAAACTATGATTAGAACTCACCACACGACAAATTAAAGAACATATGATCAATGCTATTACATTTTATTTTATATTATAGCATGTATTGTTACCATGTTAGAAATCATGATATCTAGATATAGGTTATGCATATATATATTCATACATATTTACTTTTGTTGTCTTAGTTTCGCTAAGAGAGAGAATCTACTCACCCGTCTTTGAACTTTTTTTTTTCAGGAAGCGCGCGGGCGGGCGGGCGGGCGTAGCGCACGGGCGGGCGGGCGAAGCGCGCCGGCGGGCGGGCAAATCGCGCCGGCGGGCAGGCGAAGCGCGCCGGGGGGCGGGCGAAACCCGTCGGGGGGTCATGCGGGCGAAACCCGCTTGATTGCGGGTGAAGCCCGCAACGACGCATCGAGAACGGGCGGAGCCCGTTCGAAGATGTTAGTATATATATATGTATATATATATATGTATATAGTCCAGCCCTTTATCCGCCATACTCGCTGACCTCCGACGAGTTGCTCTAGACGGATATTCCCAGAAACTTGTAGGATATTCTTCGCCTACCAAGAAGATAGAGTGGGTACTTGCTTATCAAGAATATATATATATATATATATATATATATATATATATATATATATATATATATATATAAAATCCTGCCCTTTATCCTCCATACTCGCTGACCTCCGACGAGTCGCACCCTCTTGACAGATATTGCTAGAAACTTGCAGGATATTCTTCGCGTACCAAGAAGATAGGGAGGGTACTTGCCTATTAAGAATAGTACTCGCTCGTCACGCGGGGTACTCGTTCATCACAAGGAAACACTCACTGTTCATCCTGCTTACTCGCCGACCCATTTTCTGGCTATTTTCATGTCTTGTATTTTAAGCATTTCATACCCATTTTGTAAGCGCGCAGGTCGTATTAAAGAGAGCTGGCCATGGACAATCCCCTCATGCCTATAAATAGACCCGATACTGTAGCTTTAGAGGGGATCCTCGTCCCGACCCAAAGATTGCATTAGTACCCGCTCCTCTGCAATAGAGCTTGCGAATACCCTTAATAGAACGCTTAAGTCCCGTGTAACAAGTTGTAATTGATCATTTTCAATCAATATAATCACACACAACTAAGGTTCGCGTTGTGCGAAGCCTGGTCTAGCCGTCCGCGACATATTCCTTGTCACCTCTATTACTCGCAACTGAAGTAAATGATCGCTCACAAGACCTTTTTCCTCATCTCTTAAGAGTTGTGTGGAGCTTGTACAGAAAAAATTCCAACCGAACGAACACGCAACCTTCAGATCTTGAGTGATCGAAGAAAGAAGTTGCGATGATGAGGCGAGATCCTCTCGAGATCTCAATTGCGGGTTCTCGCAACCCAAAAGAGGCGATTACAAGAGCTGAATTCAATTGGATGATGAGTATCCTAGTCCGACTCATAAAAAAGGTCAAAGGACCAAATGCAGGAGGGATGACTTCTAACAATTGCCCACCGGATTTCGACACGGCTCCCCGACATCGAGCCTAAGATGCAGATCTCGCCCATGAATGACGAGATCAATTCAGGGAGGCGACAACTAGAAGTCCGCGAGTACTGGATTACGCTGTACTCGCCGATGCCCCAGAAGAAGAGGAGCCTTCTCCCTTCTCTAATGATATCCAATGGACACCTGTCCCAAACCGATTTAGAGAACCGCACCTCCCTCGTTTCTTCGAGAGAGAGGATCCTTTCAGCCACTTTTTAGAGTCTGCAATTTCAATGCGAACTTTAAGACTATGGCTCCATTTGGTTCGGCGGTGGCGGGTCGATCCGGAGGGTGGAAACGGAGTGTTCGAACCGGAGGGGGGAGGTGGCTGCTCCAAACGGAGCTTTTTGGGGGCGTTTCTCAAGGCGGGCGGGTGGAAACGGAGCAAACGCCGCCGGAGGTTTATTTGTTTACCCTCCTTCCGGCGGCGTTTGCCCAAAACGGAGCAGCGAAACGCCCAAACAAATAGAGCCTATATTTGGTTCGGCGGTGGCGGGTGCATCTGGTGGGTGGAAACAGGGAGATAGAACTGGAGGGAGGGAGGTGGGGTTGGAAAAACCGGTTTTTCGGGGCGTTTCCTCCTTTTTGCCGGTCCAAACGCGACAAACGGAGATGGAGAACCGTTTGTATTGCCGCCGTACGACAATGTTTCCCCTAAACGCGAAGCAAAAATTCTGAACCAAATGAACCCTAAATGATGGAGTTCGTTGCAAATTACTTACCAATCCTTTCGATCACAAGGCAAGGGAGTGGTCCTACAAATTACCCTCCCAATCTCTCAATTCCTTCCGGGATCTATGGAGGGAACTTCACTTGAGGTTTACAACCTCAAGAAAGAGAAAGAGTGGTCCTTCTACCCTCTTCTAGATTAAACAAGGACCAACTGAGACCCTGGGGCATTATGCCAATAATTTTCAGCAAGAGATCCCTGGGATCCATGACGTGGATCCTACGATGTATCAATTTGCCCTAACTGGTGGCCTGCAGGAAGGCCTATTCAAGCTCGAGGTAAGTAAGATGCCACCAACTTTTTACGGGGACCTCATCGACATGACGAGCCATTTTCTTGAGGGGGAAATGACTAATCCTGATCTCGTCTCCTCCCCCACCCATCTTATCTGCCCACGACGAGAGGAAGATTTTTCTACTCGTCCCTGTCGCTCCGCACCGCCCTCCACAATGCCACAAAGAATTCTTTCCGCCTTCGCCTCTACTCGGAAAGCATTTCCATCATCTGCGACCACCTCCATATCCTCATCGATTCTAACAAATGAGACCACAATGTCCATGTTACTTTCCCGAGGAACATGCGACCTCCACCCCCTCCATTTGATCCTTCATCGTCGCGGGTTCGTGCCATGCGATACGATGACGCTCAATAGGAATACACTTACCTGCTTATTCCAATAGATGATGTCGTGGAGATCCTCCAAAAACATCTTGGGTATAAGAGGTCTCCTCTCAATGCAGGATGCACAAATAAAAACTTCAACCTCTACTGCTTGTTTCACCGCGATGCGGGTCAAGCCACGAAAACTTGCAAAGCCCATCGTGGCCTCATCTAGAAGTTGATGAATGCGGGAAAGCTCAAGGAGCTTGTCCTCCCAAAATTGGCAGTCAAACTTCGTTTTCCAAGGTGAAGGAAGTGGTAGAAGTCCAGAAACTGAGATGCAGATGCATCGAACAAGAAGGCATTGGCTCCTTAGGGAGCATCAGTTGTGTCACCGAATGCGTGGAAATGGTTTATTCACTGCATTCATGGTGGAGCCGGCCTCGAATCCTCTTAGAAATTCAACACTATGAGGATCCATCATCAACAAGTAGCATCCACCTTCTTGGCTATACTATCCAGAGGGGGTGCTACTTTTCGGGATGAATATCTTCCCAGGACCACCAATACTTTTCACTACGCTGTCGTCATAAAGGAGGTATTGTATAATTACATGGTGTCAAGGATCCTGATTGACACTGGGAGCATAGTTAACGCTCTCTTCAAGCCTGCATTCAATGCAATGAAGACAGACAAAAAGCTCCAGGACATTCACGGTCCCTTTTATAGCTTCGCAGGGGAGAGGAAAAAAATTAAAGGGACTATTTGACTTTTCGTTGCTCTATGCGGAATAACGAGGCAAGAGCCCTTCATGGTTGTCAATGCTCCTAACAGTTATAATGCTATCTTTAGCAGACCACTATTAAATGAGTATCAGGACATTGTTTCAGCTTACCACTAGGTGCTAAAATTCCCCTGGAGGGAAAACAATATAAGGTCCAGAGTGAACCTCGAATGGCTAGGGAATGCTCCATCAACAGTCAATATGATCAATGCCTACATTCCCCCTAGGGTGCACGAAGCGATGGAAATGGAAAACCTTCAAGCTGAAGAAGGTCAGGAGCCTATAACGGAACTTGCCAAAGTAGAGCTGGCATGGTATAACGCTTATCTGGTGGCTTCCCAGGAGGTTCATGATGTTCCTGTTGCAGGGAGGGGGTGGGTGTGGGTGGAGACATGACACTCTCCATCAATGCTGAACTAACAGAGGAAGACAAAGCGATGTTGATCCAATGTCTTGTCAACAATTTGAATATTTTTGCATGGTCTGCCATCGACATTCCTGAGGTAAGCCCCAATATCGCATGCCACCGCCTCAATATCAATCCCTGCTTTAGACTTTAAAAAAAAAGGGCAGTTGCGACGACCCTGACCAAGCCTATTCGGGAGGAGGTGCAAAAGCTTCTCAAGGCCAATTTTATCAGAGAAATCAGTATCCTGATTGGGTGTCGAATGTTGTAATGGTCAGGAAGTCCAATAATAACTGACGTATATGTGTCGATTTCACCAAACTTAATTAAGCATGTCCAAAAGATTGTTACTCCTTACCTCAGATTGATTCTCTAGTTCATTTTGTTGTTAGGTTTTCTATCATGCGTTTTCTAGATGCGTTCTCGGGGTATCACAAATAAGTATGCACACACCTGGTGTTCCTCACACTTCATTTATCCCGAATGACCGGTGCTACTGTTATCACGTCATGCCTTTTGGCTTAAAGAACTCAGGTGCTACGTATCAATGAATGCTGAACCACATATTCAAACATCAAAAAGGACACAATCTAGAAGCGTACATTGATAACCTTCTAATCAAAAGTCATATTTTCGTGGGTGACATTCGAGATCTGACAGAAACATTTTCCACTTTACCAAAGTTCAGCATGGATGTTGAATCCGGCAAAGTGCATGTTCGAGGAAAGCAAAGGAAAATTTCTTGGACATCTTCTCACACCTCAAGGTGTCGAGCCTAATCCAGATAAGGTCAAAGCTATCCTGGACATGACACTTCCCCGGAATCCGAAGGAGGTTCAACAACTTGCAGGAAGGATTGCCATATTGGGCCGTTTTATCTCTCGGTCTGGAGATAAATCTGCACCTTTCTTCAAAACCCTTCGAGGGGCTTCCGTATTTTATTGGACCGAGGAATGTGATTGATATTTTGAGGAACTCAAGAAACAATTTACAACAACTCTCCTCCAAAGTCCTAGGAGGGGGAAAACCTCTTTATATATTTGGGGTGGGGTTCGAACAATTAGTTTCCGTGCTCGTGTGAGAAGAAGAAAAGAAACAATACCCAATGCTCTACGTCAACATAGTATTGAAGGATGTGAAAACAAGATATCCAATTCTGGAAAAATTGGCTCTTGTTCTATTTATTTCGGCACGAAGACTTCGTCCCCATTTTCAATGACACTCGATCTAGGTAGTAACATATCATCCCTTGAAGAATATACTGGAAAACTTGAGCGTTCGAGAAGATAAGCTAAATGGGGAATAGAACTTGGAGAATTTAACATCTTATATACCCCACAAATGACAATCAAAGCTCAAAGTCTTACGGATTTCATAATAGATTTCGCCGAGCAAAAAAACCCGGAGTGGAAGGTCTCGACTCCCCTAGCCCGGGCAATGTATGTCGATGGAGCATCCAATAAGAATTCTTCTAGATTCGGGGTGATCTTTGTTAATTCGAATGGTGTCCGGATCAAACAAGTTGTTATACTACACTCAACTACAAATAACTAGACAGAATATGAGGTGCTCATTGCAGGATTGAGGCTGACAAGAAAACTGGGAGTAGAGGATATAGAAGTGCATGCCGATTCTATGGTGATGGATTCTCAGGAAGGTACCTTCGAGGCAAGAAATTAAGTGCTCAAAAAGTATTTGGTGGTGGTTAAAAAAGACTTCGGGAATTTCAAAACTTTCAATATCGAACACATCCCTCTGTAGGAAAATGCCGAAGTTGACGAGATAGCAAAGTATGGACTTCCATTCAGAGGAACCATCACAAAATTTTTCATCCGACAATCGAAGAAGGGGAAGTAATGGAGATTGACCCGCATCCCTTATGGATAGACCTATTCATCCTTTACCTTTCAACTAAGGAATTTCACTCTTCGATAACTGACAAGATGAGATTCAGATTAAAATTAACTCATTATTTTCTTCTCTCAAGAATGCTATATCACAAAACCTTTTTGTCATCATTCGTATGACGTCTTTCAGAAGAAAAAGGTTCCCAAAATTCTCTAAGTAGTTCACTCAGGAGAGTGCTACAGTTGCTCCAGAGGAAATATTTTTGCAGGGAGAATCCCCAGGCTTTATTACCTTTATTGATGATCATTCTTGCATGACATGAGTGTATTTACCGGGTGATTTCTCTAATTACATGTCTTTCGCTCATTCATCACTGAAGCTCTCTCTCAATTTTTGAGCCTCATTAAAATTCTACAGATCGATAATGCTCCTGATGATAATAGTCATGACTTCTAAGAAACTTACATTACTTGGGTATTATCAACGAAACATCCCGTGCTTACACATCACAACAAAATAATGTAGTTGAGCGGAAGAACCCCCACCTTCATGAGATTACCAGATCCCTTATGTTTCAAAATGCAGGCTCAGAAGTTCTATTAACACTTCGCTATCACCACTACACGCCATTTAATTAGTCATTCCTTCGACCATCCTGAACATTGTGACTCCTTTCTCCATCCTGTTTCCATCAACACCTTTGACGCGGGACGAATGTGAAGAGTGTGGGTTGTTTATATGAATGTCTTAGATGAACTTTATAATTTTCTGTCTACTCAACTTGCAACGATGAATGTTATAGATAATACGGCACAATACTCATGATTTAGGTAAATGTTCTAGAAAGATAACAAATATTGTAATACACATGCAAGAGTGCTAGAAATTAAATAATTGGTCGACCAAAACTAGGCAAGTCACTAGATAATTTTGGCACAAAGATTACAAAATAATATTTTCCAAAATAAGAAATAAATACACAGTTCAACACCAAAGAAATGAAAACCAATCAATAAACTATAATGGTTACGTGATCGAAGGCTCGATGGATGTTCGATGGGGTGTCGGTAGCCAGAGGGGTAATGAAATGTAGAATTTTGACAGTTAAAGAAGAGTTGGATAGCTGGATGGGCTGTTGGCAGGCTGATTAGTGTTTCTGTGGGCTGGAGGACTAGGAACAGCATATGAGATGGATTGTAGGGGGTATTTGAGGAGCTTGAGCTGGGTGGAGGATGTGGGGAGGCTGGACGGTGGTGACAGCTGGTTGGAATGTAGTCGGGAGGCTTTAGTGAAGAGGAAAGAGGACCTCGGAGGTGTTGCTAGTTAGCAAGGATGGCAAGGGGGCTGGTAGATGATTTCAAGGGCTGGATTTCCATTCCAGATTAAGTTCTGGACGGAAATTAAATTATTTGGGAGGTGGCTGAGTGGAGGGGCTGCTCGGAAACAATTTCCAGCAGTTAGCAGGGTCCTTTGGAGGGTTGGGGGACTGGGAAATGACAAAACTGGGTAGCCGAAAGGAGATTCCGGGGGTTGGCAACTACTGTACTTTCATGGACAGAGCCTGGACTGAAGTTCAGAGGATTGTGGGAGTGGGGAAGGCTGTAACGGCTAGGCAATTGAGTGGGGCTCGGTTTTGGAGTTAAGGGAGGTGGTTCCACGTGAATGAGTTGAGAGATTTGTGGGAAAATGGAGAAATGGGATTGTGGGAGTGAATGTAGTAGTGGGCTTTTTTAGGAGGTGATTGTAGTGGAGTGGCGGGGTAGTGGGGAGTTGGCTAAGAAGTGGGGATGGAGGGAGGGTGGTGAGTGGCCAATGTTGCTTGAGGGGATCGCCGAAGGTGGTGGTTGTGGACGGAGGCGCTTTCCGTTGATCGTCGAAAAATTTAAAATGAATGAAAATTAAGTGTTTTGGTAGAGGAATTTTGTGGAAGTGGTGGTGGTTTGAGGGTAGTGTCTGGAGTTTGTTTCCGACATTTGTCGGAAAAATCAAAAGGGATGGGAATTAAGTGGTGGTAGTGCTTTAGTTTTGTCGAGGGAAAGAGAAGGTGGCCGGTGGTGGAGGTTAGGAGAGGGAGGGGTGGTCGACCCTGAGGTGGTAGAGGGAGGGGGGGGGGGGACTCTTTGGTGGAGGATGGGTTCGAGGCGAGATATATTAATAAATAAGTAAAAACAAGACAAATAAAGATAACCAAGGGGTGACTCGCAAGGCCTGCTCGGAGCCCGCTGGCGGGTTCGCCGGGGTTTGACACCCTGCCGACGGGCTCCAATCACGCCTCCGCCGGCGGAGGCGTGCAGAAGCAGGGTGGAGACAGGGCAGGCAGGCAGAGGCGGGAGGTTATACACAGTAACATTAAAATTTTATATAAGTTTAACAGTAACATTAAAAAATAATTATAATTAAAAAAAAATATATATATATATATAATATATATATTAAAAATTTAATATATATACCTTAAAAAAATAATTATAAAAAATTTTATTATAAAAAATATTTTATAATAAAAAATATTTATAAAACGCCACCGCAGATTTGTCTAATTGTTTTTTGTTCTGAACAACTCTGCAAACACAGGCTATCCAAACAGATCTAATTTCCATCAACCAGTTTTCATCAGCTCCATTTACAAACCTGCATTTACAACCGCTCCTTTTACAACCGCAACCGCTCTCTCAAATGAAGCCTAAGTATTGTTATCCATTAATTTTACGTTTATAAATGATGTGCAGACAATTTTTAACAAGCAACTTTATAAAGAGAGATGTTAAAATGAAATCATGTCATATTTGAAATTTTGGCCAATGGATGTTTGTAGAGTTGTTAAAGATCATGAATTCAAAATTTTAAAGATTACACCAAATTTTGAAGATTAACCAAACAATGAAAAAACACAATGCCAGACATATTAATATTTATTTTATTCTTGTTTCATTTTAATGGAATGGAAATGTGAACAACGATAAAGTCAAAGAAGATAAATATGAAAATTGATGATTGATAGAATTTATAATATTTTCTTTTAAATGTTCAATTTTTCCCATGATTCTATTGAAAATTTGATAAAACGAAAGATAAAAAATGCCACATTGATTAGCACATAGAAGAATAAAGAAGTGTTATTTCAGAATATAGGAATATAAGAAGAATCTGGAGAAATGAAAATTTTTACAATCCACTTAGATTTTCTCTTCATTAAGATATAGTTGGTGGAGTGGTCTTTAGTTAATTTACCCTCCTTGATATAATTTAATTTGGTTCCCATTGACTTTAAAAGTACCGTCTTTATAAATACAAAATTTCCCGTTTTCCTTATTATGCCATTCATCAAGCTCATTTAGTTGTAACCGTCTTTTCTTTCCCGCTAGCTTTGAATCCAAGTTTGTCTTCTTAATGGATCAATAAGCCTTATGTTCTCTCTCCATGGGTAGATGGAAAGCATTGTGGTAAACTAAATGTTATGTTGTTGACCCAATATTTGTCTTATAAGCTGTTCAATATGTCCAAAGATCATCGTCTAGTTTCCTAGACCACTCCTTGCAATTTGATACAATCAATTTTTTTAGAATACGCTTAAGCTCCCGGTTAGAAACCTAAACTTCTCCACTGGTTTGAGGATGGTAGACAGTGGGAAAGCGAGGGTGGTTACAAAGCAAATTATTTTCAAGATTTGGAACACCTTGCATGATTATTAGTGTTCGGGGAATTCATTTTTGCAATGTGTAACATTGAAAAAAATTCCCGTTTTCCTTATTATGCCATTCATTAAGCTCATTTAGTTGTAACCGACACTTCTTTCCCGCTAGCTTTGAATCCAAGTTTGTCTTCTTAATGGATCAATAAGCCTTACGTTCTGTCTCCATGGGTAGATGGCAAGCATTGCGGTAAACTAAATGTTATGTTGTTGATCCAATATTTGTCTTATAAGCTGTTCAATATGTCCAAAGATCATCGTCTAGTTTCCTAGACCACTCATTGCAATTTTATACAATCTATGAAGCACGGATACTTCCCCAAAGGCAGCGTACCCGTACCAGATACGTATCCGGTACCGGTACGTACCCGATACTCGATGGATACACCTATATCGACACACTTGGACTTAACACATCATTCCGCATACTGTGATAGGAGTCTGTTTTTCTAGAGTAAACAAATGTTGGCTCATGTTAAGAAGCGTTTGTACGTCCAATTAAGTTGTGTATCTGTACCGAGTATGTTTCTGGTATCGGTACATTTGTGTTACAAGTACGTGTATTGAACGTGTTGATTGAACGCAAGTTATTAACAAAACGGCTAACTTGTCTTTAGACTAACCAGAGATTGAAGATGTTGATCTCCAACAATGAAGGAGAAAAAAAGATTTATAAGTAACTTAAGTTTAATTTTATCTCTTTTGGTTAAACATATAATATGTTAAATTATATTTACGAATGCTTAATGT
The DNA here is from genome assembly GCA_039513925.1 of Platanthera zijinensis. Lineage (NCBI taxonomy): Eukaryota > Viridiplantae > Streptophyta > Magnoliopsida > Asparagales > Orchidaceae > Platanthera > Platanthera zijinensis. The sequence goes on from CM077096.1 coordinate 147,515,318, forward strand.
TCGAAAACTTCATGTTATGTTTCATTGATTTGTGAACTTGTACTTCAAGCTATGATTTATGTTTAATGTTTCGATGTTTTGAGAACTATTTATTGCACTTGTGATATATAAATATATATTATATTTGTTATAACGTATCATGATGTACCCGTATCCTTGTTTTTTTAAATTTTGTCATACCGCTGTACCGGGTGCGTATCGTATCCGGTACCCGTGCCCGTACCGGTGCTTCCTAGGATACAATCGTTTTTTTTGAGAATATGCTTAAGCTCCCGGTTAGAAACCTAAACTTCTCCACTGGTTTGGGGATGGTAGATAGTGGGAAAGCTATGAGAACCCCATATTTTATCTTTAAGATTTTCTCAAATTACACATTTCAAAAATGAATTCCCCGATCACTAATAATTATGCAAGGTGTTCCAAATATTGAAAATAATTTGCTTTGTAACCACCCTCTCATTAGTAGGCAATGCCTGTGCTTCTACCCACATAGATAAATAATCAACAACCACTATGATATTTTTAATTCCATATGACATAGGGAATATATTGACAAAGTCTATTTCCCAGACATTGAAGATTTCACAAACAAGATGAAATTTTGTGGCATCTTGTTAGCTTTAAAAATATTTCTAGGCCTCTGACAGCTATCTCACTTATGTACAAATAAGTGGGAGTCCTTGAAAAGAAGAGGCCAATAGAAGACAACTTCTAGTACTTTACGCGCAGTCTGTTTAGCGCTATAGTGTTCACCAGTCGGTCCGACATGATTATTAAATAATATCTCACACCCTTCTTCTACTGAGACACATCTACGTATAATTAAATCTGCGCAATTAGAATAATATTTTAAATCAGAGAAGAATTCCTCCTGCTGATACAAGAATGATGCAGGGAGAATCTTAACAACTAAGTAATTTGGTAAGTCTGGTTAAACAAAACGCTTTTGTGAGACACCCTTTGGTGGAGGGAGTCCTTTTGGTAGAGATGAAACAAGCTCGACGCTCGGGAGAGAAACACCTTCTTGGTCGCAGTGGACGATCTCTTCTTGGCGGTCTTCACGTCAGTCTATTCACCGGGACCCAAAACCTTCTGTTAGGTCCCCGAGGTTCTGGAACCATAATTAGCCTCCTAACTTTTGTCTCCTCTACTCCCGCCTTTTGCCCCTGTAACAACCCCCCCTATTATTAATAATAACTATTATTAATAATAATAATATAAAAAAAAAAAAAAACAATAAACAAAGACCAAGCCGGCTAAACCTACCCCCCCCCCTCCTTAATAAAAATCCCGAGCCCCCCCGGTCCAACCCAAATCCCGCATCCCGCATTCCGCACAGAACCCGCAGGAGCAGCTTCCGCCTCGATTCCGCCTGTGCGTCCCTCGGCAGCCCCCGATCCCGGCCTCCGACACCTCCTCCTCCTCCGGTAGGCCTCGGGCGCCCCTCCTCTGGCTACCCCGTCGCCTCCTGCTCCTTCCCCGACGTTTCCAGTGCTCCTCTTGACCGAAATCACCCGCACGGCCCTTTTGGCCGGCCGCTTCCAAGAAGGGCCGGAAGAAATCCCTTCCTCTCCTCCTCCTCCGTCCAATGAGGGCAAGGACACCGTTCCTTCTCCGGCAATGCTAACTCCTACTCGTTCCAACCGGTGGATTTCGTGAGGGACTCCTAGGGTTTCGCTCGAAACCCCTCCTCGTGGATTACTGAGCCCAGATCGGGTCTCCTTGGGTAAGGAATTTCATCAATCCCTCATTTTTAGCTTGCCCTAATTTTTTTGGGAGGATTTCCGCCCTCCGATTGGCGTGATTTCGTCAATCCCCCTTGGATTTGTCATAAAGTCATCTAATTTCAATTCTGTTTGCTTTTCCCGTGTCGCTCGTTGGGCTTAGGTGGTGGAATCGCGCCAAGCTTGAGATTTTTTGCCTCCAGACGCCGCCAAAACTCCCGATCCCTCGCGGTAGGCTCTTCTCCCCTCACTTTTGAGGGAGGTAAAAATGTTAAACCCCTCTCCTGTTGTGTGGTGCAATTGTGCTAGCATAGAAAGCTGTCAATTCAATTTGCAAGGTATTTTTTGATCTCGAACAGGTGAAGTTAGAGCTTTTAACACCGCTTACGCCATTTAGTTGACGCGAGCACTGTCGACGTTACTTTAAGGCAAGTAGAGAACCCCCTCTCACTTGCAAAACTTTAGATTTACTCTGCTTATCTGTCCGTTACAAATAATTCCTTTTTACAAAATTTTGAACTCTAAAAAGTATTGATATAACGAAATTTGATAGACAATCCATAAGGACGCACTATAAGACGAATCCATAGTTGTAAGCGAAATTCTTGAATTGTAGCGTCTAACTGGGCATCTGTCTGCTGGCATGGTCACGGCAAGCAGGATTACTTTTCCGACAAGACTTGCACTCAGATCTGATCGTGAGCCATGTGCGCCCGCTATAGTACGTATACACTTCATCGATCGCGACTTACAACTACTAATTTTAGGCTATACTCCGGAGTAGGCTAATATTTCAGATATGTTTGTTTGACCTGGTTTTTGGCATGTTTTGTAGCCTTATACATGATATTTCAGTACTCGGTTACGTCTGTTGTTTTTGCTTTCACTTTAAATTAATTAATTTGCTTATATATAAATCCTAAGTTCTAAGGCATTTTCTTTCTGTCTTGAAATTGCCTTAGGGTTCGTGACTGCGCCGCCTGCTCCCTGAGCTACTTCTCGTTCAGCTTCAGCCTTGCTCAGAGGTTTTTCATTTATAGTTGTCTGCATCAGGTTCTATGATCCATTTACTGTCTTTCTATCATGTAATAGTTATTGTAAGACATTTTCTTATGTATCATGGACAGCTCCTAGGATATTTTTGATGTATTAGATCATCTTATCTATATCACTACCGTTATTTTTTTGCATTTTCTTCTGTTTCAGCACTGTGTGTAGCATTAAATTTTTCAAGAAAATACATGTGCATGAATTACCCACGTTTTAAAACTTTAAGTGCTTCCGCACATTTATACTCAATCAATTGTTCAAACAAAATTACTATTTCTAAGAAACTATTTTCTATAGCACCGCATCCGCCTTAGCAGGCATGGTTCCTTTCCGCCCATGCCTGTGGCATCACGGCCCGCCCGAAGCGCACTCTGACTTCCGTCGAGACGGGTCGTGACAGTTGGTATCAGAGGGAGGTTAGCTCTTAAAAATGCAGTATTTTGAAATTTTCAAATATTTTAACTTCTATTATGTAAATACTTGTACATGCATCATATCTCACTCAGCCTGTCATTATTTGTTGTTTGCGGCTGAGACATCGCACACACTCACTCATAATCATGAGTAGTATGCACATGAATGTTAAGGGGTTATGGGCAAACTTAACATTTTTGTGCATATGAATTTCCATTAGGCTATACACCGCTTGCGAATATTAAATTGTATGGGCGGTTTAATATTTTCAAGTGCGTTGGCATTAGAATCATAATATGCATAACATGTTAAGTGATATGGGCGCTTAACATGGCATGTATATCCATTCATGAACATTCGTAGGAACGCATTTTAGACATGATTGCATTACATGCATAACATAACTCATTACACAAATGTTAAGCCAAGAACAACAGATGATGATCGTACACACATGGTTTTGTAAATTGCTTGACATTGCATGTGATTTCTTGTCATTAATCATCACCTAGAGCTGTCCAATGAAAATGCTGTAACTAATATATGATTTATGTATTCGACAGTGTCAAAATGCTAGAACCTGTTATTCCTTAATATCCTATGATTGACGTAATTGTCTTTCTTACTCGTTTCTTTTGTGTCCCTGCTTAGATGGCCCCTAAACGATCTCAGCGCAAGAAAGCTACCCCTCCAGTCGGGGCAGCTCCTGTAGACGCCACTGCCCAGCTGTTGAGGCAGATTCTCGAGCGTCTCACTCGTTTAGAGGGAGATCGTCAAACTCCTGACACAGCTCCTGATTCTGGCAGCGCAGGGACAGCAGGAGTCACTGTTACCGCCGCTCTTGGAACCCCCCCTCTTGCACCTGGTTTAGGGACTGGCTTGCTTACTGACACCCTTGCGGTCCCGCCCGTGCCAGGTCTGGTTGCTCCTCCTGTAGCAATGACGGATACGCTGATGTTCAAGAGGCTGAATCCGCCATCCTTCAATGGCAGTCGTGATTTCTTCGTCATCTCGGAGTGGCTCTCCCAGATGGAAAAGCACTTCGAGTATGCCGGTGTTCCTGAGGCACACAAGGTTCATCTTGCGGCCTACCAGCTGACCGAGGATGCATACACTTGGTGGCTTCAGCGCCGCAGTCTCCCCAATTCTTCCGCTATGACCTGGGAGCAGTTCAAGAATGCGCTCATGGAAAAGTTTCTTTCGTCCGTGGAGCGAGACAAGCTAGCTGAGAGGTTCCTGTCCCTTCAGCAGCCTGGCAGAACCGTAACTGAATAGGAGATAGAGTTCTCTCGTCTATCTCTCCTTGCCGCAGAGTTCGTGCCCGATGAATCCAAGAAGATCAGCCGCTTCGTGAAGGGCCTCCGACACGATTTCCGCCAGCATGTGGTAGCCCACGGCGCCACCACCTACGCCGAGACTGTTGGAGCTGCCTTGAAGGTTGAAGCTATTGAGATGGATCGCACTGCCAAGAAAGTTCAGCATGGTACGAACAATGCCGCTGTACGTGACCACAAGCGCAAGAATGCACCACCTCAGGAGCAAGGTCCCAAGTCTCAAGAGGTGTGTGCCTTCTGCCACAAAGTTGGCCATACCGTCTTAGTCTGTCGATATCTTCTGAAGAAGCAAAAGATGGTTGTGCCCGCCCAACAGCCCCAGGTTACGCTTGCCTCTGCCTCCTCCGTCTGTACCTATTGCAAGAAATCGGGCCACTTGGTGAATGATTGTCGCCGCAAGCAGAATACCTGCTTCAGATGTGGGCAGTTTGGACATCAGATTAAAGATTGCCCCGTGAAGGAAAGCCCGATCCCCGCTCAGCCCCTGCAGGCTATTTCTGGTGCCCAAGATAAGGGCAAGGCTGTGCTGAACGTCACCACTCAGGGCGAGGCGCTCGCATCTACCTCCGTCATCTCTGGTATGCTTTATGTAAATTTTTAAATGTCCTGCGTCTTTTCATTTCTTGCCTTAATGTCAGAAAGATCTTGAATGCCATTGCTATGTTCATTTCTAGGGAGTTTTAGGGTCAAAAACAAATGGATGCAAATCCTATTCGATTCTGGAGCATCTCACTCTTTTATAGCACGTCATATCGTGGATCTTCATAATTGGCCTACTTTGCCACTCGATGTTCCTTTCGAAATCTCTGTGCCCGGTCATTTGCACTTGTCTACTAGAGGCATTCTCAATTGTCCGATACTGCTCGGTGAACTGCAAGTCGTCGCCGATCTCATAGTCCTGGACATGACAGAATTCGACGTAATCTTGGGTATGAATTGGCTGGTCGCGTATCAAGCAAAATTGGACTGTGTGGCAAAAAGGGTCAATCTCAGTATCGATGGTAAAGACTACAGCGTTCATGTTCAGACTACCCGCAGCCACCTGCAGGTAATTTCTGCTATGCGCGCCTCTCGACTTCTTAGCCAGGGATGTTTTGCTTGCTTTGTTTATGTTTCACATTCAGATGCTGTCGAACCCCAACTTGAGTATATCCCGATTGCTTCCGAATTCCCTGACGTGTTTCCCGCCGAGTTGTCTGGAATACCTCCTGATCGTGAAGTAGAATTCTCCATCGATGTAGAGCCTGGAACACGCCCATTATCTAAAGCTCCATACCGTATGGCGCCGCGAGAACTGGAGGAGCTTAGGTCGCAATTGGATGAGTTGCTTGAGCGTGGGTACATTCGTCCCAGCTCTTCTCCTTGGGGAGCCCCCGTTCTTTTCGTTAAAAAGAAAGACGGATCCATGAGATTGTGCATCGACTACCGGGACCTGAACAAGGTAACCATCAAGAATAAGTACCCCCTCCCGCGCGTGAATGACCTTTTTGACCAGCTCAAAGGCAGTACCGTCTTCTCCAAGATAGATCTCAGGTCGGGTTACCATCAGTTAAAGATCAAAGAATCCGACATCCCCAGGACAGCTTTCCGGACTCGGTATGGGCACTTTGAATTTTTGGTGATGTCTTTTGGGTTGACTAACGCCCCTTCTGCTTTCATGGATATGATGAACCGTATCTTCCGCGACTACCTAGATAAGTTCATCATTGTTTTCATTGATGATATCTTGGTTTACTCCAAGACTCGTGAGGAGCATGCAACCCATCTTAGACTCACACTCTCCACTCTTCGTCAGCACCAGCTCTATGCCAAATTGGCGAAATGTGAGTTTTGGCTAGATCGTGTTGCCTTTCTGGGGCATGTCATTTCCGGCGATGGACTTTCCGTTGATCCTGCCAAGGTCTCCGCTGTTATGGACTGGAAGCAGCCTTCTACCCCTACTGAGATTCGCAGTTTCCTTGGTTTGGCGGGCTATTACCGACGTTTCGTCAAGGATTTCTCCTCTCTTGCTGCTCCCCTAACTCGTCTAACTCAAAAACATGCCAGATTTGAGTGGACAGAACAGTGTGAGCAGGCCTTCTCTGAATTGAAGCAACGTTTGTGTTCAGCGCCAGTTTTAGCTCTTCCTTCAGAAGGGTTGGACTTTTCGGTTTATACCGATGCTTCCGGAGTGGGCTTGGGTTGTGTCCTGATGCAAGAGGATCGTGTTATTGCTTATGGGTCGAGGCAGTTGAAGATCCATGAACGGAACTACCCCACTCATGATCTGGAGTTCGCTGCAGTCGTGTTTGCTTTGAAGCTTTGGCGTCACTACCTCTATGGCGTGAAGTGTCACTTCTTCACTGACCATCAGAGTTTGAAGTACATTTTCGTTCAGAAAGATCTTAATCTTCGTCAGAGGCGATGGCTGGAATTCATAGCAGATTATGACCTGCAGCTCACTTATGTGCCCGGGAAAGCCAATTCAGTAGCGGATGCTTTGAGTCGTCATGCCTCAGTTGCCGCCTGTGCACCCATGTCAGCTTCTCTCGCGGCCCTGATTGATGACCTCGAGCGGATGGACATATCCTTCTCACCTGGAGGTCAAGGAGGAGTCTCAGATCCGTTATGGGTAGAACAGGTGAAGGACCTGCAACCATCTGACCCCGCACTCCAGCGCATTCGCCAACAGGTCAAACTTGGTACTCTTACCGATTTCTCTATCTCTGACGATGTTCTTCTTTTCCGAAGTCGCCTATGTGTTCCCGATGTCCCTGAGTTGCTGGATAGTATTTGTCGAGAAGCTCACGAGTCCCGCACATCTGGTCATCCTGGCAACAATAAGATGTATCATGATCTTAAGCAGATTGTGTGGTGGCCTGGCATGAAGAACTATATTGCACGCTTCATCTCTCGATGTCTGACGTGCCAGAAGGTGAAAGCTCAGCGTCAGCGTCCTGGTGGACTTTTGCAACCCCTGCCTATCCCTGAATGGAAGTGGGAAGATATTTCTATGGACTTCATCACGGGTTTGCCCCGCACTCCGAGAGGGCATGATGCGATTTGGGTCATAGTAGATCGCCTTACTAAAGTGGCTCACTTCATCCCGTACAAGGAGGGTCATTCCACCGAGAAAATGGCCCGGATTTATGTTTCTGAGATTGTGAGACTCCATGGGATCCCTCTGCGGATTGTTTCTGATCGTGACTCGAGATTTGTATCGCACTTCTGGAAGGGATTTCAGCAAGCTTTGGGCACTAATCTTAACCTGAGCACCGCTTATCACCCGACGACTGATGGCCAGACCGAGAGGGTCAATCAGATTCTTGAAGACATGCTTCAGTGCTATATTTTGGACTACAAGGGAGCTTGGGATGAACATCTACCCTTGGTTGAATTCGCCTACAACAACAGCTATCAAGAGAGCCTCAAAATGGCCCCCTTCGAAGCACTGTACGGACGTCGCTGTAGGACCCCGCTCTACTGGTCAGAAGTTGGTGAAAAAGTGATTTTGGGTCCTGAGTTACTTCAGGAAATGGAAGAAGCTACCAAGAAGACTCGTGTTCAGCTCAGTCGTGCCATTGAGAGACAGAGAAAGTATGCAAATCAGCGCCGCCGTCCGTTAGAGTTTGCTGTTGGTGATCAAGTGTTTCTGAAGGTTTCTCCTACTCCTGGGGTGAAACGGTTCGGTCGCCATCATAAGCTCAGCCCGAGGTTCGTGGGACCGTACGTCATCTCAGAGCGTGTTGGAGGATCTGCTTATCGTCTGGATCTACCTGCTTCTTTGGCCAGTGTTCATGACGTCTTTCATGTCAGCCAGCTTCGGAAGTACATCCACGAACCTAATCGTGTTCTTGAAGAAGTTCCAGTTATTCCTGAAGCCAATCTGTCTTATCCGATCGAGCCTTCGAAGATCGTTGAATATCAAGAACGCAAGCTTCGCAAAAGAACCATTCCGATGGTGAAAGTACTTTGGGTGCATGGCAAGTCTGAAGAGTACACCTGGGAACTCGAGTCTGACATGCGCAGCAAGTACCCGCAACTCTTCTCTTGATCTTGGTACGTCTCTAAGTCTGACTCTCTTGTTATTTCAGTATCTTTCATAGATAGCTTTTATGCCTTAATCTACAAACTTCTGTCTGAAGTGTATGTCGTTTGAGTCTTCGTTGTCTTAGTTCCATTCAAAAAAATTCTCAGAAAAGTTTCGGGACGAAACTTCCTAAGTAGGGGAGAATGTAACAACCCCCCCTATTATTAATAATAACTATTATTAATAATAATAATATAAAAAAAAAAAAAAAAAACAATAAACAAAGACCAAGCCCGGCTAAACCTACCCCCCCCCTCCTTAATAAAAATCCCGAGCCCCCCCCGGTCCAACCCAAATCCCGCATCCCGCATTCCGCACAGAACCCGCAGGAGCAGCTTCCGCCTCGATTCCGCCTGTGCGTCCCTCGGCAGCCCCCGATCCCGGCCTCCGACACCTCCTCCTCCTCCGGTAGGCCTCGGGCGCCCCTCCTCTGGCTACCCCGTCGCCTCCTGCTCCTTCCCCGACGTTTCCAATGCTCCTCTTGACCGAAATCACCCGCACGGCCCTTTTGGCCGGCCGCTTCCAAGAAGGGCCGGAAGAAATCCCTTCCTCTCCTCCTCCTCCGTCCAATGAGGGCAAGGACACCGTTCCTTCTCCGGCAATGCTAACTCCTACTCGTTCCAACCGGTGGATTTCGTGAGGGACTCCTAGGGTTTCGCTCGAAACCCCTCCTCGTGGATTACTGAGCCCAGATCGGGTCTCCTTGGGTAAGGAATTTCATCAATCCCTCATTTTTAGCTTGCCCTAATTTTTTTGGGAGGATTTCCGCCCTCCGATTGGCGTGATTTCGTCAATCCCCCTTGGATTTGTCATAAAGTCATCTAATTTCAATTCTGTTTGCTTTTCCCGTGTCGCTCGTTGGGCTTAGGTGGTGGAATCGCGCCAAGCTTGAGATTTTTTGCCTCCAGACGCCGCCAAAACTCCCGATCCCTCGCGGTAGGCTCTTCTCCCCTCACTTTCGAGGGAGGTAAAAATGTTAAACCCCTCTCCTGTTGTGTGGTGCAATTGTGCTAGCATAGAAAGCTGTCAATTCAATTTGCAAGGTATTTTTTGATCTCGAACAGGTGAAGTTAGAGCTTTTAACACCGCTTACGCCATTTAGTTGACGCGAGCACTGTCGACGTTACTTTAAGGCAAGTAGAGAACCCCCTCTCACTTGCAAAACTTTAGATTTACTCTGCTTATCTGTCCGTTACAAATAATTCCTTTTTACAAAATTTTGAACTCTAAAAAGTATTGATATAACGAAATTTGATAGACAATCCATAAGGACGCACTATAAGACAAATCCATAGTTGTAAGCGAAATTCTTGAATTGTAGCGTCTAACTGGGCATCTGTCTGCTGGCATGGTCACGGCAAGCAGGATTACTTTTCCGACAAGACTTGCACTCAGATCTGATCGTGAGCCATGTGCGCCCGCTATAGTACGTATACACTTCATCGATCGCGACTTACAACTACTAATTTTAGGCTATACTCCGGAGTAGGCTAATATTTCAGATATGTTTGTTTGACCTGGTTTTTGGCATGTTTTGTAGCCTTATACATGATATTTCAGTACTCGGTTACGTCTGTTGTTTTTGCTCTCACTTTAAATTAATTAATTTGCTTATATATAAATCCTAAGTTCTAAGGCATTTTCTTTCTGTCTTGAAATTGCCTTAGGGTTCGTGACTGCGCCGCCTGCTCCCTGAGCTACTTCTCGTTCAGCTTCAGCCTTGCTCAGAGGTTTTTCATTTATAGTTGTCTGCATCAGGTTCTATGATCCATTTACTGTCTTTCTATCATGTAATAGTTATTGTAAGACATTTTCTTATGTATCATGGACAGCTCCTAGGATATTTTTGATGTATTAGATCATCTTATCTATATCACTACCGTTATTTTTTTGCATTTTCTTCTGTTTCAGCACTGTGTGTAGCATTAAATTTTTCAAGAAAATACATGTGCATGAATTACCCACGTTTTAAAACTTTAAGTGCTTCCGCACATTTATACTCAATCAATTGTTCAAACAAAATTACTATTTCTAAGAAACTATTTTCTATAGCACCGCATCCGCCTTAGCAGGCATGGTTCCTTTCCGCCCATGCCTGTGGCATCACGGCCCGCCCGAAGCGCACTCTGACTTCCGTCGAGACGGGTCGTGACAGCCCCCTCCGGGGGCTGCACCTCCTTTGCTTTGGTTAGCCTAGTAAGTGAGGCTAAAAAGCTACTGCTCGTATCTTCTCCTTTGTTGAATCACACCGTGTGATCGATCAGGTCTTTTAAGGACATGGGCGGATCTCTGCACACCTCTAACTTGAAAAGTCCTTCCTGCAAGCCGCACATTAGTGTCAGCTGCAAAGTAACACTCTCCACCTCCTGTATGCCCAACACTTCCTTCTAAAAGCGGTTGATGTAGCTCCCTAGCATCTCTTGGGGTCCCTGCTTGATTAGGAAGAGAATCGAAGGCTCCTTCTTCCTTTTCTTAGACGTTGCAAATCGCAACATCAGCCGCGACGCAGATCCTCAAAATAGTAAATTGAACTCGTAGGCATCTGGTGGAACTAGTCCCCGAACCACTGCAGGTGTTGAAAGGGATTATCATTCTCCGTATAGTAACTCAGGATGAGTTCCCTGAACCCCTCAGGGATTGGGGAAGACAAAATTTGATCATTGAATGGACTCACCGGTCTATATTGGCGACCTGACAAGGGGCGATCTTGTTCGAACTTTCGGAAGCGAATTCGTTGTGAGCTCGCTGAGGGATCGAACTCGCGGAAGAGAATTCTCTGTGAGTTCACTGAGGGAACTCACACCTACTTAAGTTGCCTTGGTTCTTTCCCGACGAACTCTTGGTGTGTCGCTGAGACAGCTCTGGCTCGTCCGAGAACGTGATGATTAGGGGCGAGGTTGCTGCGACCTCGACACGAGGTGCGAGCAGAGATCACAAAGTGTCTTCCATCGTCCGATGGAAATCCGCTAGTTTAGCTCACATAACAAACCCGCTACCCGCATGCGAGTTGATATTTGTCTCCAGCTCGCCATCATGAGCCATAATGTCTTTCACATGAATTTCTTCCTCCGGCTACGATTCACGGTCACCATACCAAAACTGTTGGAACCAAATAACCGGTTTACAAAGTTTTTACCCAAAGGGTAACCCGGGTTTAATGATCCCGCGGTCTAACTACACGAACCCAAATGACAGGAGAGTTGATTTACGAGAGCTGAAGGCTTGACTGCCTATAAACATGACCCACGAGCTGCAACGAGGAGGGCCAGTCACACACCCAAAAGTATATATGAACTTCCCCTCTAAAACCAAGGCTGCGCTAAGCACAAGGAAAGCACAACCTCGACAAAAGATGAACCTTTTTTTTGGGGGGGGGGTCGAGTGTGCCTTTTATGTGTGCCTTGGGTCCTATTTGTAACTTGTAAGTAATCAAGACTGGGGTTTTTTGGTCTGTGATTATCTGATCCCGCAAAATATTGGATCTGTCATGCAATAGGACTTTGGGCATGCTTATTGAGGCCGTCAATAATGACCTCGCGAACCTGGTCCTAGCGGTGTGAGTTTATTGGCGAGCTCCGAGGGATCTCTCCTGCGGACCTCTCTCAAGCGATCTCGGGAGGACCTTGCCAACCGACCTCGCCCAAGCAATCTTAGGAGGATCTCACTAGCCTGGAATGATCTTGGGAATCCGACCTTGGCTGTTCTTTGTGTGTCTTTGGTGATGATATTCTTCTTGGTTAACCGTCAATTTTCTGCCATCATGGCCTATAATTAAGTTTGACCTTCCCCCAACGAATATGGGTTGTACATTATATATATAAGTCAATAAATACACACACATACACACATATTTATATGTCTATATACGAGTGACAGTGCATGGGGCCCCCCCGTGCCCCGCGCGACAGTGCCCGGCCCGCGACGACGTTCTCCCGCCCCTGACCGACGGGCTTATTGAAAGAGATGCAAGACGCACCGCGTGGTTAGGGTTGTCGCCAACGGTGGAGCCGCCGATGGCTTGCCTGGAGCCCGCTGACGGGTTCGTCGGGCCTCGGCGAACCCGCCACGGGTCGGCCGACAGTGCTCTGGCAGGGCCACTGCCGACAGTGGCCCTGACCGTGAGGTCCAGAATGGATCTCATGGTCAGGGCCACCGCCGGAGCTCCACCGACGGCTCCGGGAAGGCTGCCACCGACAATAACCCTAAACAGTGGAAGGTACGACCCAATCGGGAGAGAAGCGGAATTGTTTTTTAGGAATTTCTTAAAGACGCTATTGGTAGTCCATCCTTTCCTCGATCCAACAACTGCAATTCTCTTAATGTGCCTCAGGTGTTGCACCGCGCAATTGCAACTGCTCCCCATACATCATATCTATACTATATATACAAAGATGTATGGTGTAACACTTGAGGCCCATTAGGAGAATTTTAACCATTGGATCAAGGATGGGGTGGACCGCAAAAAAGATCTCTCAAAAAATCCTCACAAATTTCTCCAGTGTTTCTCCCGATCGCACAACGCACTGCTCACGGTTTAGGGTTTCCGGCGGCAGCCTGCCCGGAGCCCACCGGCGGCATCGCCAAGGGTGGGCGAATCCCGTCGCCACGATTCGGGTACTGTCGCGCGGGCACGGGGGGCCCCCGTGCGCTGTCACTCGTACATATATATATGTCTATATGTCTATATGTATATACATCTTTATCTCTATACATGTATATATATAGGCGTGTGTTTGTGTGTATATATATACACTCACACCGTGTCACACATGCACACATGTATATATATACATCCAGGAGTGGACCTAATATAGGGCGAGAGTGAACGACGACACACACTAAAAAAATTCGCAAGGGCAGGTATTCCAAGCGGGAGCAAGCGCAAAATTTCTTTCCTCTCCTCGCCGGGATCCCGCCAGACAGCGGAAATCTCGAACCTCTCGTTTCCGGGATCCCTTTAGAAGGCGCAAAATTTATATTAAGGAGAAATATGTTTATTTTTTATCTGAGCCCAATTGTTTTTAAATTTCTAGCTTACAACAATTATTAAATTAAGTATGCTTTTTAGTTTTGAATGTGCAGAGTATTTATGATGATTACATTTATTAGCATGTTTAGGATGAATTTTTGAGCACTTTCAAATTTTTTTAATGTATATTAATGGCTCTGTTTGGATCTTCTTTCAGGAATGCAATTTTTCACCTTCCGTTATCAGTTATGGATGCCTCATAAATTTGTACACAAAGGTAGGCTTATTTAAATGGGCATGTATTTTAATAATGCCGTTGCTTTTACTTATTCTTATATATATTATTGCGGTTTCTAAACTCCAAAGGAAGTATCAGCGATGGAGAGTTTGTGTTATGGTGCTTGAGCACAAGTCCCATCAGATCTAGTATGAATAGATAATGATAAGACAGAAGTCAGAAGGGGAAACTTTTGTTTTTTTCCTTTTAGGCTCCGTTTGGGGCAGCTTATTTTCACCTGTCAAGCGGTTACGACCGCATGTACCGGACCTAAATTTAGGTCCGGTACATGCGGTCGTAACCGCTTGACCGGTGAAAATAAGTCCCCCCAAACTGGCCCTTAGTTTCTCTTATGAGCTGTGTATGTGAGAAGAAGACAACCTCAATCCATGCCCTAAATTTGCTTAAAAGAAGTTCAGCTGTGCAGGACTAGTTTCTAATGTGATCTAATGTGATGAAATGTGGATGGTTTATGTTGACGTTAACACCCATTTGTACAAGAAAACCCATTGTTGATTTTGCTTCTTTTATTTAATTCCATGTCTCCAAATGAAAATTATTTTTTCTCCTCTACTCTATGTAAAGGGGGATGCCCTATTTAATAATTTAGTTTTTTTGAATAATAGTTCTTTTATATTTCAAATTTTCATATGGTATCAGTTTGACAAAATTCCTCGCTCGTCTATTCCTCTCGTGTGAATTCTCCTAGTCTCTCACTAACTCTTTGAGTCTCGCGTAGTCCCGCTGCTCCTTACACGGTCAGACTTGTTGCGGCCCTTGCCACTCATGTTCCTTCCATCTCGCGCGACCTCTACCTTTACCTGTCTGCGCGTTTGTCACCCGCGATCTCTACCTCAAGTGTCTGCATCTAACTCGTGTGCGAGTTAATTTGCACGTTTTTATCCCTTGACTTCGTCTTGCGCCTTCATTCGTGCAATCTCACTTGTGACTTATGCTCTTGGGACCTCACCTCTCCCGAGACCTTCTACATAATGTTATCCTTGCCAAGCTCGCGTAAACTTTCACGCAAAGCACACAAGATCTCTCAAATCTCGCGCTTCTTCTAGCTTGCTAATCCCAAGCAACTTGTGTGCACATCTTCCAGGGACTTATGCATCTCGTGCAAATTTTTTCATCTCACTGGAACTTCTCTAGACAACCATTACATCCCTTGGCAACCTCTCCATCTCACAGAGACCTTTTTTTCCTCGCAACAAAATCTCTATCCCGCGGCAACTTCATTTTGCCTAAGCTCCAGACCTCTCCACTGTTCCGCCTGTATTCTAGCATTTGCTCGTGTTGGATCATGGGGATAGTTGCTCTCCCTTCAACTCCAACTGTACCTACTCATCCATTGGACTCCTATGGAAATCTTGAGACACGTCCAAGTTAATTGGACCCAACTATGCTGATTGGAGTGTCTCATTCACCTTCCTTGTGCGATCTCAACTCTGGAGACACTCTTACAAATACTCTTCACTACCCTACATACCCTAACTATGCTGACTGAGATGCCAATGATGCTCTTATTCACAGTGGCTTATAATTAGTCTTTCTAATTACTGTTTACTTATCATTCGTCATGATGAGACTGTGAAGGCTTCTTGAGAACATCTTGCTTCCCTTTACTCCAAATGTGCCAAAACATCTCACACCTACACCATCTACTTGGATCACTTTGCTCAGTTGACTCACTTTCCTGACATTACGTATCAAGAAGCTCAATGTCTCGCCGCTAAACTTCTCCAATACCGTCATTTTTCTGCTGACCTTGCAACTCAATAGAAACATTTTCAGAAATTACTTGTTGTATGTTATCTTCTTTGTGTTCCTTATTCTTATGAGTTGATATTTTAACAGTTCTTGGGAGAACCTAACACTCCTATCTTGGATGCTATTGTAACGTGTATCTTTGCTATAACAAACCTCCTACACTATCTTCTGATATCATCCCCTCCATCGTTCTAGAATTATTCTATTGTTCTTTTTCATGGAGCGAGTTGCACTGGAGTACGTATGTAGAGTTACCCTCTTTGCTCATATTGTGGGAAGCTTGGCCATCTTGTCGGGTGTTGCTTTATAAAGCATCCTCATCTCTAACCTCATGCTCATGTCAATGCTACTGCGTTTGAGCCTTCTTCTCAGACCATCTCCCCTCTGCCATTTGAATTAGGCAAATGGTTCTCTTTGGCAGATATTGAGGCTTTGATTACTGCATTAAAAAAAATTACCCCCATTGCAACTTCTTCAGATACCGCACATGTTTCTACTCGGGCCAAGTGGTTCATCGATTCATGTGTTACCAAATCATATGACTAAGAACTCTATTGCCTTCTTTCACTTAGATATGCATAACTAGCTACCACCGATGTTTGTGGCAGATTGCTTTCCTGCTCCAGCTCGTTGAACTAGAGTTGTCACTGCTATCTCCCTTCTTAAACTGAACGACACTTTAGACTACCAAATTTTCCATATATTATCCGTCAATGCTCTTGCCAATGACTTATGTTGCAATGTTGCATTCTCGATCCCTTACTGGTGCCGATTCCAAGAGGGCTGCGCGCTTGTACCACTGCTAATCACGATGGTTCCAGCCTCTGGTGACCTCGCCGACACCTCGGCTAGTCACCAACTCCTTTTTCGAGCCTGCTGCCGCTAAACCTGTCTTCCCCGACTCCTCCAACCAATGGATCCCTCCCCGTTTCCACCGCTTCGAGCCTCCACCGTCCTCCACCGCCACTGTAATTACCGACCAACCTTTTACCATCCCTTCCCACCTTATTAGATCTCTCTATCACCAGATTTCATCCTCAATCAGCCCACCCCCTCCATTTCCCTTGCAACACCCCTCCGTATATCAACTCCAACACTTCCTCAACACCACGCTTACCTTTTTACTTCTTTCAACAACCCTCCCAACCCATCCATCCCACCCCAAGCCATACCAAACTTCCTCCACTCCAATACAACCTTAAAAGGGCCTCTATACAATGCTCTCATCCCACCCCATCCTCCAAACAACTACCATCCCTCTCCGACAGCCCCTACACAACAACTTGTACACCCCGGTCGACCATCACCACCAGATCTTCCCCACCACAACCGACTTCTACTCCTTGGTGAGTTTTTACTTTGAGCTTTCATTTCTTCACATTGTACAAATATCTTATATTGCTAGTAATATTTTACTTAAATTATTTTGATCATTTCTCTTTTGAAAGTCGTGTATTTTTATTCATCATGTACTTAGAGTTCTTGTGCCCTCTCAATTTATTCTGCAATAGTCGCCCAATTACTATTCTTGGATGTCTTTTCTTAATTTAGGTTAAACACAAGAAATTTAAAATTAACATTATTTAATTAATTGCGCTTCGGAAAAAATAGTTACATGATTGAATCATTGCATATGCATGCATTAGGTTTAACCTTTGTTAGTTCATTAGATTGCGTTCATGTATTCATGTGCATCTTCATTTTAGGGATGTCATCAGTCCATTGCATTCATCACACGCTCACTTTCATTGCATATAGGGTTAGGGAATCACACATCCACCACTTATAGATTCGTCCCGCGTCATTGGTACCCGATAAGTTTGTTGGTACTAGATAGAAGTAGAGGGTGTTTGCTAAATTCACATCCATTATGTTTGAAGTTTTGGGCAAGTTATGGAGAAAATGATGGATCTATTTGACTCATAAGATAGAGGGCACTATTTTGAATATCGTCCGACATGTCTACTGATATGTCGTTTTTGAGGGAAAGATGACATTTAAAACAATAAAGTGTCATTTAGTAAAATAAAAAATTACACGATTTTTTCCGATATATCGATCATGACTTTTCATTATATCCTTCACTATTTTATTTAATGTTATGTTAACCGACTAACAATATATGTTTATATTAAATATGTATTATATTTAATATGCTTAAATTATTAGACCTAATATTTTTTGTTATCTTTAATACATATTATTCTTATATTTGAAAAAAATATTAAAACTGTCCACATGCATTAGTTAATTATTTTGACGTTTCTAATATAAATTTATTAGGTATCGAGGATATTTATCTTTTTAATTTTCTTTATTGCTATAAATTTTAGTTTTATGAAAATAAAATTATTGTATAATATTAATTATATTTCATAGTGTATCTCTCGTTAATTATATTTCATAGTGTATCTCTCGTATTTGTTAATAATATTTTATTATGGATCCTATTCGAATTTATTTTGGGATTTACTGACTCATTATTTTTCCTTTTGGTATGCTAAATTTTTACTTTTAGGTCCTATGCAAAATTTGCTTAGTATATATAAAAATAAAATCTTAATTTATAAAATATAGAAATCCAATATTTTAAATTATTCTCGACATGTCTATGACTTTCGACATCCAACATTTAAATATTCAATCAGACATGTCGTCGATATCTGATATTTACAACCTTCATAGGGAGACATGTTCTTGTCGTTTATGATAAATTAAAAAAGATAAAGATGCTTAGTGAGCTTGAGGCATAGTCTGCAAAGGCATATTCAATAAATGTAGTTTATCCATCAAGTTACCCGATCCAGTAGTTTGCTTCGTGGACAGATCTTGAAACAAAACATTAGATGAGAAAATTTTGTCATGTAGTTTAGGAAAGCTAGGGACATGAATAACCAACGATAATATAGGTAAAGGAGAATGAAGAATGGTTTCTTTGCAAGAAATAAACCTGTGTGAACCATCAACATGCTTTGGCTTTATCTAGACCATAAAAAGATGTTTAAGTGGATGAACATGTGTTACGAGGGTGGTACGACAGTGCGGCGATGGGGGCGTGCAGATCCGGTTGTGGCTACGGTGTGCGAACGGGAGAGGTCAGGCGGAACGGGAGTTAGGGCAACCTGGGGGAACCGCTGGGTGGGCCTCTCCCCTTCTCAATTTCAAAATACTTAATTAAACCAAGCATACAACATAAGTCCACATATCTCCCTTATATAGGGAGAGTCCAAATAGGCCGAATGGCCGTACAACATAAATAGATGCTACGAAATAAAAACACAAATGATAAACAGATACTAGGCTCGCCAAGTACTGCTCAGGCTCACGCTGCCTCCGTCTCTCGCGCGCGCCTAGTATAGACGCGCGTGAAGCGCCTTCCTTCGACCAGATCCGCCCCGTTCGTATCAACTACTTCGGGGTTCTCAACGACCTTGTCCTCAAGGTCAAAATCTGGAAATTGTGCTTTCACTTCTTCCGCCAAGATCCATGTCGCCTCGTCCTTCACTTGCTCCTTCCACTGAATGAGAACCTGCCTCACGGGGGGCCTTGAACATGCTAAGTGCAGATGCCCAACACTGCCTCGGGCTTGTAACGCGGGGCGACTTCACTACTTAGGTCCTCGTACAGGATTGCCTAGAGGGGGGGGGGGGGGTTTCCCAACGCCCGCTTCAAATGTGACCCATGAATTACCAGATGGATTCGACTGTCGGGTGGGAGTTTCTAGCGATATGTTACCTCACCTATCTTTTCCACGACCAGGAAGGGGCCAAAATACCGCTTGGAGAGCTTGGGGTGGAGGCGTCCAATCAAGGAGCTTTGGCAATGTGGCCGCAACTTGACGAACACATGTTCGCCTGGTGAAAAGAGGACCTCACGACGGTGTCAGTTGGCCTGCTGGACCATTCTCTCTTATGCGCGTTGTAGGTGATGCTTCAACTGCCACAGTGCCTCATCTCAATCTGTATGTCCACTGCCAATGCTTGGACCTGGCATTCCTATGCGAGCCCGATCAGTAGAGTAGGGGGCGGCCACCCGTAAACTATGCTGAAAGGGGTGCCGCCTGTCGCCGACTAGTAGGTGGTCTTGTACCATAATTCTGCGCATGCCACCCACTGGGTCTACTGGCGGGGCTGCTCGGTAGTAAAGCAGCGAAGATAGGTGCCCACGCAGCGGTTGAGGACCTCCATCTCCCCGTTAGATTGAGGGTGATATGACGTATTGAATCGTAGCTTTGTCCATTGTAAGCCGAACAACTCCTGCCAGAAAGTGCTCATGAAGACCGGGTCGCGGTCGCTAACAATGGAGCGGGGAAACCCGTGTAGACGGACGATCTCGCCATTGAAAACTCGGGCTACTGAGCTCGCTGTGTAGGGGTGCTTGACGGGTATGAAGTGCCCGTACTTGGAGAGGCGGTCGACCACCACCAGTAAGCAATCATACCCCTGAGAGCGTGGAAGGCGGGTAATGAAATCCATTCCGATGTCCTCCCAAACTCAATCGGGAACCAGAAGCGGCTGTAGTAGCCCGACGGTGGAGATGGTCTGGTATTTGACCCTTTGACAGAACAAACAGTCGGCCACAAACTGTTGCACTGTCCTCATCATGCCTCGCCAGTAAAGGATGGCCTCCAACCGGCGGCAGGTCGGGTAGGTCCCTTAGTGCCTCGTTGTTGGTGTGGAATGAAACTCTTCCAATAGGCGCGGTATTCATGGTGATGACGCTGAGAGGACCAGGAGGTCGTGGAAGTAGTCTGTCGGGCACTAGTCGGAACGGAGGGTGTGCATCCAGCGCGCCTCGGATCTCGCCGATCATGCGGTCGTAACTGGGATCCACCCATACCTCCTCCTCGAGGACCGCTGCGTCCCACCACTGGCAAAGAGAGATCGCCGCCAAGGTGCCGCCCTGCTCGCGGCGGGACAAGGCGTCCACGACCGAGTTTGTGCGCCCGGGCTTGTACTCGATCGAGAATTGGTAGCCTAAGAGCTTGACTATCCAGAGCTGCTAGGCCGGGGTGGAAACCTTCTATCTCCCTAGATTCTTTAAGCTGCGGTGATTGGTTCTGACAGTGAAGGGCAGCAGGTACGGACGCCAATGCTGAATATCTAACACCAGTGCACGTAGCTCGCTGTCATAGGCGAAAGCCACCTTCCGCCAGTCGGTGAAGGCCTTGCTGTAGTAGGCGATAGGGCGGCCTTCCTGCATGAGGACGACACCGACCCCCTTCCTGGAGGCGTCACACTCCACGACAAACGATTGGGAAAATCGGGCATGCTCAGGACTGGTGTCTCCACGAGAGCGCACTGCAAGTTATAGAAGTCCTCTGCGGCGGTTGCATCCCACATGAAGGGCTTCTCCTTCTTCAGGAGGTCTGTCAGTGGGCCTGCAAATGCCCTGTAGCCGCGGATGAAGTGGCGGTAGCAGCCAGTAAGTCTCAGGAATGCCCGCACGGCCCGACGGCTCGCCGACGTCAGCCAGTGCAGGACATCATCGATCTTTTGCGGGTCCATTGTTAGAGATGATATGTCCCAGGTACTCGACCTGAGGCTGGACGAAAGTACACTTCTTCCGATGAGCCACGAGCTGGTGGGCGGCGAGGAGGCTGAGGACGGTGGCGAGATAAGACCAGATGGAGCTGCCAAGAAGAACTATAAACTAAAATGTCGTCAAAGAAAATCAGGACGAACTTATGCAAGTGTGGGCGGAAGACGTTGTTCATGGTTGATTGGAAGGTGACCGGGACATTTGTCAGGCCGAATGACATGAAGAGGAACTCGTAGTGGAGATTATGTGTCCGGAAGGCCGTATATGGCATGTACTCTGCTTGCACGCGGATCTGGTGGTAGCCCGAGCGTAAGTCCAGCTTGGAGAAATAGCGAGCACCCCACAGTTCATCCGGCAGCTCCTGGATGATGGGGATGGGGTACTTATTTGACACGGTGAGCTTGTTCAGCTCTCTGTAGTCGACACAAAACCGCCAACTGCCGTACTTCCACACCAGCAACACCGGGCTGGTGAAAGGACTGACACTCGGCTGGATGATGCCTGCACTGATCATCTCGGACACCATTGACTCCATGACGTTCTTCTGGTCATGGCCGTATCGATAAGGGAGGACAGAGACTGCCGTCACACCGGGCTGCATGGTGATGCTATGGTCGGACGGACGCGGCGGCGGCAGCCCGTGTGCTACGGTGAAAACTGCTGGATGATCATCGAGGAGTCGCTGGATGTACAGGTGGCGGTGTCAGGTCAAATCCCTGTTCTACGTGCCATAGGAGAACGTTGAAATCCGAGTTGATCGTACGAAGGATGGATCGGAGGCCGGCCGGGGAACAAGCCAGGGAGGAATCGCCCTGAAGATGATGAGGTTCACCCGCTGCCTTATAGTCCATCGCGAGCCTTCCCCAATTGTGCTTGCAGTCTCCAAGTGTGCTCAACTAGGACACGCTCAATATCGCGTCCAACCCACCAAGGACGAAGACATAAAAATCTGCAGAGCACGAGTACGTGCCGATGGAGAAGGGCAGGCCCACACATCGTCCGACTGTGTGACTACGACGACCGTCTCCAAGGGAGACGTGGAACCTGGTGCTGGAGTCACCGGGAGGTAGAGCGCCGCTACAAGGTCCTGGGAGATGAAATTGTGACAGGCACCGCTATCGATCATAAAGACCACTGCCGTCTGGTGCAAGGTGGCCGCCAACTTTATGGTGCATGGGCCGGTGAGGCCGCACACCGAGTAGCAAGAAACCTCCAATCGTTTGGAAACCTCCAATTGTTGGAAGGTGGCTCCCGGCTCGGCTGAGGTGTGCCCCTCATTATCGAGCTCGAGGGACTCAAAGTATGCCATCACAATCTCCTCCTCTTCAACCCCTAAAAGCCTTCGGAGGTCCCTGTTGGGGCATTCGCGGGTCGGTGAGTGCGGGCCTTTGCAACGGAAACAGAGGACCTTGGCCCGAAGGTCAAGGTACTCTTGATGAGAGATTCGATGGGGGGGGGGGAGATGGGGGTCGAGCCTGTGGAGGTGGCGGCTGCGGTGGAGGGCGGCCTGAGGAGGTCAATATATCCGGGGTTGCCCGACCCAGTATAAGCGACGGACGGGGAGCGACATGTCGGGAGGAGGCCAGAAGAGGTGGTGTGACGCGGGAGGCGGGGGCGGCGGCGATGATGGGAAAGTCGGCCTCCACAAAACGCGCTTGCTCCATTGCGCGAGACAGGGTGGTGGGGTCGTGGACCCGAAAATGGTTGCGGATGTGCGGCTGCAACCTATTGAGAAACGGGCCCAAGTAGTGGTCGAGCGAGAGGCCGGACACGTGTGTGTCCACCTCCATTGCGCGAGACAGGGTGGCGGATGTTCCCGGCGTGGCGGTGTCATAACAACGGATTAACTCGTCGTTGAGGAGCTGCCGTGACAAGATCGACGACGAATGACAGAGCCAACGAACCCAATGAAGGGCCGAGCCTTCCATATAAATCGTGGCAAGGGGAACCATTTGAGCCGTGGGAGTTCCCTGGATGTCGAAGTAGTGCTCGACCTGTCCGAGCCAACCCATGGGATCGGTCTCGTTGAAAACCGACAGTTCTTAGCGGCGTAGAGCGCCGACGGCAAGCTCAGGCAGAGGAGGAACGTCGACCGAAAGATCTCTGGGGCTGCTGATGGATGCTGTGGTGGCCGGTGTCGGTGTTGGTGTTGGTGGGGCAGCTGGAGATGGGGGATGAGCGACAAGTTGTGCGTGGATGCCGCGGACGACAACTTGGAGGTCCGACAGGGTCGTATCAACCCAGTCGAGGCAGTCAGAGAGTGCTTCGGTGGTGGCGGCCGAATCGTAGTCACGTGCCATGCTGCGGGTGAGTGGCATACGCCGGGGCCACAAAGGGAAGGAAGCGAGAAGCCGATTGGAGACGAGATCTGCAGGAAACGGGCGCCGAACGACCCAAAAACCGCGACCGGCGCGAGTTTGGCGAAAGAGGTCCGACGTGGAACCTAGGGTGGGGGAGGGGGTCGGCGGAGAGGTTGAGGCGCGACGCGGGTGAGGTGCGGCGCTCAAAGGAGGTCAGACCAGTTGTTAGGAGGGCGGTGCGGCGTTGGGGGCGTGTGGATCCGACGGTGGCTGCGGTTTGTGAACGGGAGAGGTGAGGCGGAATTGGACCAACAGGTTTAGTGAAGGCGTCCACAAGCTGTTCGACCGAGAAGACGAAAGATGGAAGAATAGTCTCAGTACAGACGTGGTCACACAGATAATGAACATCCATCTCGTTGTGTTTGGTGCGCTCATGTAGTACCGAGTCCCGAGTAAGTAGGAGAGCTGACTTATTATCACAGTAGAGAGTCGAGCCAGTAGCAAGAGATAGGTCGAGTTCAGTCAGCAGTGATCGAAGCCAAACCAACTCGGTGACACCGTGTGCCATGGCGCGGTACTCTGACTCAGCAGAAGAGCGGGATACGATAGGTTGTTTTTTGCTTCGCCACGAAACAAGGTGATCACCATGGAATACGCAAAGACCTGTCGTATACCGTCGATCAGACAAAGATCCAGCAAAATCTGTATCAGTGAAGCATGAGAGACTGGAGGCACTATCAACCCGATAGAACAGCCCAAGACTAGGGGCGCGTTTAAGATAGCGAATAACACGTCGAGCTGCTTTTAGGTGAGATGTCTTAGGAGAATGCATAAACTGACTCAAAACGCCCACTGTGAAGCTGATGTCGGGCCTAGTATTGATCAAGTATATCAAGCGGCCTGCCAGACACTGGTACTGAGAGGGGGTCTTGTAGAGGATCATCAGATTCAACATGAAGGCGATGGTTGGTATCCATAGGAGTACTCGCAGGACGACACCCAAGTAGGCTCGTGTCCCGAAGAAGGTCTAAGGTATACTTGCGCTGCGATATCGAGATTCGCTGCCGTGAGCGAGCTACTTCAATCCCAAGAAAATAACGGAGAGGTCCAAGGTCTTTCACCTCGAAGTTTGAGCGAAGTGTAGCTTTCACCTCAAAGATGCCAGAAGGGTCATCCCCCGTGAGAATAATATCGTCCATGTAGACCAAGACAATTGCCCGACGACCCTCGGGAGTAAGCACGGATGAAGCAAGTGTGGTCCGCACGACACTAAGTGAAACCTGGCTAAAGAATAACCGAGCAGAACTATTCAAACCAGGCCCGCGGGGATTGCTTTAAGCCGTACATAGACTTGAGCAGGCGACAAACTCTCCCCGAATACTCCCCCTGAAGAGCAAACCTGGGGGGAGGAGCCATATAGACTTCCTCCTGTAAATCACCATGCAGGAACGCATTTTTGACGTTGAGCTGGTAGAGCGGCCACACGCGAGAGGCCGCAGGCGAGAGCAAAACACGGACACTGGTCAACTTAGCCACGGGAGCAAACGTGTCACCAAACTCGTCCGGAGTCTGAGTAAACCCTTGGCCACCAAACGAGCCTTATACCGATCAATGGTACCATCAGTAAAGTACTTCACTTTTTAGACCCATTTGCACCCAACTGTGCGTTTCCCGGGAGAAAGAGGAACCAAAGACCATGTCCCAGTTCAACGGAGAGCTGACATCTCTTCCTCCATGACCCAAACCCACCGTGGGTCACGAAGAGCCTTAGCGGTCGAAGCAGGTAGACGAACAAAATCAACAGTAGCCACAAAAGCTTGGTAAGAGGGTGAGAAATGCTGATAGGAAACAACACCAGGCAGTGGGTGCTCAGTAACAGAGGAACGAACATAAGTGCGTTTACCCTTGCGAAGGGCAATAGGTAAGTCAACAGAAGAAGTAAAGGAGAGAGGCTCAAGAGAGGTACCCGCGTCTGGAAGAAACTACTGATCCGGGACTGGAGGAGAAGTGGGTGTAGCAGGGGGAGGCTGGTGGCGAGAGTATGTCAGCAGGACAGGCAGAGCAGCAGGGGGTACAGTGGCTGGTGGTGGGGAAAAGACCGGGAGAGGGTTCATAACAGTAGGAAGCGCGAGGGGGGGGGGGGCAAATGTGCAGGAAAAAAGGAACCTCATGGAATGTCACATCCATAAAATAAATGATACGACGCAACTGGGGATCATATCACCGATAATCCTTAGTGGTAGTTGAGTAGCCGAGGAAGAGACAGTGGATGGCCTTGTCGTCAAGTTTGGTTCGAGAAGGACGCCGATCCTGGACAAAGCATACACAACCAAAGACCCGGAGAGGGATGGGGAAGGCGGAGACTGGTGGATGGATGAGACTGAAGGGGGTAACGCCACCAAGAGGACGAGAAAGAGTCTCATTAATAAGGAAAGTTGCTGTAAGAAGAGCAACACTCCAATAGGACTTAAGGACATTCATTCCCCGAAGAAGGCAACGGACAGAGTCTAAGAGGTGGCAGTTTTTGCGTTTGGCCGCCCCATTTTGCCCGGGGGTACCTGGACAAGAAAATTTGTGGAGAGTGCCCTCATTGCGGAGAAAGAGATCAAAAGTACGAGAAGTGTACTCACTGCCATTGTCAGAGCGGAGTATATGAACAGTAGTACCATGCTGGGTCCGTATCATACGTGAAAAATGAGAGTAGACAGATAAGACCTCAGATTTATGTTTTAAAAGATAAACCCATAAGCAACGAGAGTAATCATCAATAAAAGTTACAAAGTATGAGAAACTATCAAATGACAATATAGGGGCAGGGCCCCACACATCAGAATGCCCCATCTCAAAACAAGAAGTAGCATGACTAACAGAAGGAACATACGTGCTGCGTGTGTGTTTGACAGCTCACATACATCACAACAAAAAGGAAAAATAAAAACACATCATGACAAACAAACAACATCCGCTGAGGGCTAACATGGCCGAGACGTGCGTTCCAAAGCATGCTCGACAACATAACAGGGTAAGCAGCAGAAGTGGTAGGCGGGTAGATGTCAGTGGTGGTGATAGTAGCAGTGGGAGAAGGTAGCTTCAGGTAGTACTTCCCACTCCTCTCATATGTCGTACCAATAGTCCTCCCGGATCTCAGGTCCTGAAAAAAACAACGATCAGAGAAGAAAGTTACTGAGCAGTTCAAAAAGCGAGTAATACTACTAACAGATCATAGGTTGAGGGCCAATTGAGTGACAAAAAGAATAGAGTCAAGGGAGAAAGAAGACGAGAGAGGGACGGTGCCCCGGCTGAGGACAAGGGTAACCAAGCCATCAGCGAGACGCACGCTCCGGGAAGAGCAGGGGACAACCTGAAGCAGGAGGGAAGACATACCAGTCATATGGTCGGTTGCACCAGAATAAATCACCCAGGGTGACGGACCCTGGTCAACCGTGGTCGCGGAGCAAGCAAACAGAGTACCTGAGGAAGGAGAGACAGTGGAAGTAGAGACAGTAGTGGAAGGCTGAGACTGTTGGAACTGTTGAGACTGGTCCATCTTGTGACAGAAGTTAGAGGAGTTGACACCCAAAGTTCGCTCGACGGGCTCAAAAGACTCAGTTGACGCAACAATGTGCCTGGGAACAGTACCCGAAGTAATACGCTCCGAGCCCCGTAGGTGTGGGTATAGCTGATAGCAGCGACTGCGGTCATGATACATGCGACCACAGTGAGAGCAAGGGCCAGGAGGACCCGTAGAGCCACGTCCACCAGAATGTCCACGACCAACAGACTGGGTAGAGGAACCCCGACCACATCGTCCATGAGTGCTTGAGGTGGGAGGTCGGTAAGAAGCACCAAAGACCATCTGCTTAGTAGAAAGAGAGGAGGTAGCACGAGTTGCGGGAAAACCAGAGTGCCGCTGCATACGTCTCTCATGCTCTGCAACAATGGAGTAGGCCTCAAAAATATCTTGCAAAGGTGACATCCCCACAATCTGAGCACGGGTAGACTCGTATTCGAGGCGAAGCCCCATAAAGAACTGGTATGTCTCTCGGCGCTGGCATTTTTCCGAATAAGAGCGATATCGGTAGGAGACTCTAGGGCACTAAGAGGCTCAAGATCGTTAAGCTCAAGAAAATGATCCTGAAGGTAAGTGAAGTACTCCTGAACGGAACGCTCTCTCTGAGTAGCGAAAGCAATATCCTGAAAGATGCTGAAAATCTGGGCATCAACACGTGTGTGCCCAAAGGTGCGCTGGAGATAGGGGTGTAAGCGAGTCGAGCTCGAGTCGAGCTTGGCAAAATTCCCAAGCTTGAGCTCGAGCTCGACGAGCTCATTTTGCATGGCTCGAGCTCGAGACCAATATATTGAGCTCGAGCTTTCGAGCTCACGAGCTCAAGTCGAGCTCGAGCTGCTCACGAGCTTTTCAGCTCATTTACTATTTTTATTTATAATTATTTATATATTTTTAAAAAAAAGTGAAAAAAGCTCGCGAGCCAGCTCGCGAGCTCATGAACAAGAGCAGGTGAGCTCGAGCTCGCAATCGAGCTCGAGCTCGTCGAGCTCGAGCTCAACTGGCTCGAGCTCGAGTCGAACTTTTTTCGAGCCGGCTCATCGAGCTCACGAGCCGGCTCTACTCAACTTGCACCCCTAGCTGGAGAGCGGACCAAAGCTCGAAGATGTCCTCAAAACACATGAACTGACTAAAGATGCGAGGCTCCATCGAGCACTGAATCCATTCAAGAAACATGTACTTTTTCGTTGACCACTTGACTAACTCCCCTTTTTTGTCATCTGTGTCGGTCGATTGAGGCATAGAGGGGCCGCCGGTCAGCCATGAAAGATTATTTCGGCCGGCGAGGGCCACTTTCATCGATGTGGCCATGAAAAATAATTTTTCTCTTCGAGGAGGATGCTAGTAATCCGTCCCGTAGAGGATCCATTGGTGTCTTTGGATTCCATGGAGCAAAAAACAACGAGATCCCTCCTGTAACGGAGATCAAGAGAGCAAAGAGAACGAGGGTCTCACACACAAACCCTTCTCACCAGCTTAAAGAACTCACTGTAAGAATCAGACACGCTCCATGGAAAGGACTAGAAGGAGGGGAAGTTCCGGCGGCTGCAAGAACATGCGGAGACAGCGGGAGAAGAAAGAGAACTGGAGGCTGCAACGACAGGCGGCGGCAGCGGGAGAAGAAAGAGAACCGGCGGCTGCAGTACTTCCTGGAACAGGCGGTGGCGGCGGGAACGCCGACGGGATCCGTCGGCTAAGACGGTAGTGAGATCGGGCGAGAGCCACGGTCCACAATCATAAGCCGCGGGGCAGGATGCACTGCAGGTGGGCGGCGGCGGGCAGGCGAGGCGCGTGAGGGCGGTGGCAAGCGGGGAGAAGCACAAGAGATCGGTGGAATCGGAACCACGAAAACCCTAGGCGTGTTCCTCTGATACCATGTTGTGAAATGAAAAGTCTTGATCTCTCATGAAGAGATCTAGCGTGTGTATATATATATATATATCAAATAGGGAAAATACAATATTGCCTATATAGAATATTTACAGACCACATAATATAAAACAACGATAATTTCAATACCTATCTTTAAATTTTTTTTAGTAAACTCAACCTTCAAATGTGTGCGACTAATCTTTAAAATGTTTATTCTCTCCCATGAGAGAATAAAATATAATAAATGGAGGGCTTAATTTCATTCAAGTTTCTGTCTTGTCATCCACATTAATTTTCAAAATTTGAATTCCAAATACAATGCCTCAAACAATAAAACTACTGCCCATAAATTATGCCTTTAAATGTGTCACCTATCTTTATTATTTTTTATTAAATTCAACCTTGAAATGTGTGCCACCAATCTTTAATTTATTTACTCTCTCCTCTTCCCCCCCCCCCCTCTCTCACAGACCCTTATCTTCCATCTCCTAATTAAGCCGACGGGTCTTCCATCTACAAAATCCATTACTGGCTCCACAATCTCCAGAATACCTTGGCGGGTTCATCTACTGAATTCGACACTGCATTATACTGTATCAACAGTCTTCTTCCTCCTTTTCTTTGCCCTGACTTCACAACAACACATCCCTCAACATTGGAGAAAAGATTTTTTTTTTCCCTGGTTACAATTTTTTTTATTAACTCTAATGATAAAAAGACTCATGCCTAATAGGTGACCAGTGCATTGGAGCATTCAGATGGAAGTTTCACGTTTGATTCGGCGAAATCTATGCGAACTCAAGGTCACCCACAAACAGGCACAACTTGCTTTCTTGTGTGAGAAGCACGCAGGAAAGTATCGATCACGGGCGTAGCCCGTGTGAAGATGCTAGTATCCATATAAACTATAATTTTTGGAAACAAATGCAAATGCTCGAGACCAACCAGGATAATTTGAATCGAGAGTTGGGTGATTGTCATATTCACTACAGGAAGACAAAGTGGTCTTTCTAATAACGTTCGACATAAGTGGACCATAGATAATTGACATACAAGTCCCAAAAAAATATGATCATCACAACTTGGTGATAAGGTTAGAACAAGAGAGAGTAGAAGAATGTTGTGGGCAAACTTAGAAATGCTCAATTACAGGACTAGCAAGAGAAAATCTCTAATCTCTGAAGATCAAGGGATGAAATTAGAATCCCGAGCCCTAGAAGGGAACTACTCTTCAGAATATATAGGAGTTTGGTTGGGAATCATTGAAAATATTTGGCAACAGAGCAAAGCAGAAGTGTTTAGTCCTCGACAATTATATAGTACATCCAAGAAGTGGAAGAGAATCATGAGTAATTAGAAGCGACAATGTTGATGTCATGTAAAAAACTCATTGATGCTAGTGTAGAGAACTCGTCCAAGTGCAAAGATGTGACATGACAAAAGCGTATATCTATTTTGCCTTTTTTGAAACATGATGGCGAAGTAGTTTGCGTCGAGAAAGCAGATGTCGGAGGAAGAAAATTGATTCTAGTGCAAAAGCTTTGATTCAACATAGCAAGAGATCCTTCACCTAGAGAAACTCAAAGATCAAGCAAGTTAGCGGAGAGGTGGCTCTAATACCAAGTGAAAACTAAATCTCTTTCAATATAATTAATTAGGTTACAACCAAAACGCCTGATACAAGGAAGAAAAGAAATACAAATATATGAAAGCACCCTAATTGTATTGGATTTACAAATATGTCTTGGGAACTTTTGACATTTTTATTGGGTTAGCATAAATATATTTAGATCACTTTGCATACTTTCTTATGCCAGTATTAACTGATTACATAATTCAATATACTGTTTTACTTCCCGTCTTCTTCCAGTATCTTTTCATACACTAATTTTATATCTTTTATTATTCGTCCACTTATACCTACTTGTTATTGTTAGTTGAGTGGCCTGCAGTTTATTAGTTGTATCTCATTGTCTAGTTTTCCATTTCACGAGGAAGAAAGAGTAAATCCATGGGAATAGGGAGCGAGACGAGACTAATTATGCTGTATTTAAGACCAGAAAATTCATGGTGCAAACAAATATGTCACTTTTATATAGACTTGTAAAACTCATTAATTTCCACCAAAATATTTTATTTTCAGTAATCTTTTATTTAACGCTTCAATTTAGGCTGTTAAAAACAAAGGCTTTTTAAAGTTATCTTTTATACACAACCTTTAGTTCAAAGATCATTTCATCATGTCTTGTGTTTTTGGGCCCATGGATTTAATTGCCCGCCAATCTGCATGGGTTGTTCAAGTGTCCTGCCACATATGTAACACTTAACATGGAACATACTGGCAGAAATAAATGTGCGTGTTATTCTATTTTATTATTATTATTTTTTGTTTGAGAAAGAAAAGATAGATTGGTGAGATTAAAAATTTATTTTGATCCATCAATTGTAGAGGTTTCTATGGAAAGACATGTTTGATTTATATTTTATTTATATAAGAGGGAGATGGCTAAAATTTTTTTTTTTGAAGAGGAAGGATTTTTTAATCATTTTATAACTTTGAGATGAAAAGATAATGTTGTGAATTGTGAAAATTCTTACATATTTTGTTCTGTCAATTATAGAGGTTTTAGGTTTATATAGACAAGAAGTTTGTTTTAGATGCCATTAATTAAAAAAATGATTTGGGAAAATTTTCGAAGGTATTTTTAACAGAAAACAAGGCCTTAAATTTATTTGTATGAAAATTGATGAGTTTATTTGAAATTGATTACTATGATTTTATAATGAGAAAATGGAAAATGTCTTGGCCAGATTGAGATTACAAAAACTAAAGTTCATTCTTTTTTCCTCAAAAGGTCTCTATTTGTGGAGCTAGTAGTCGGGAGAAACATGAAATAATTCTATTACGTAAAAAAAACAATTACTCATACATATGATACGTGACATCATATATTCAACTCTCCCCTCTTAAGTTGGGAGTATATATCAATCATTCCCAACTTGAATGTATTATCAGTAAAGTTGTCATAGCTTAATCCTTTCGTGAAGATGTCGACAAGTTGATCTTGAGAGTTCACAAAGGGTATACAAATATTGCCCTTTTTAAAGTTTTCTTTACTGAAATGTTTATCCACTTTAACATGTTTGGTCCGATTTTGAACAAGGATTACAACAGGAAAAAAACCCGGCTTTGGAGGCTCCATTTGTATCCGGGGCACAGTCTTGAGCACTGTTTGTATCTCTCTCCCCACTTCCGCCTTCTTAGGTTTCTATTTGAAAATCTCTATATTCATGAATGTTTGGATGATGGATTGTGATATTGAACACTTGTTTAAGCATGTCTTCTGTTGTTGAATGATAAAAGTTGATCTTGTGATTTTTATCTTGTGAATATGTGTGATGTGTGAAGTGGTACCGACGACCCACAGTAAATCACCATGTTCGTGAGAAACGGCGCCAACGAGCCTTACCACAAAATAGTTTTATTTTCTTGCATTCATAGCTTAGTAAAACCAATCTTAAATTAACGTTTTCTAAACCACCTTCCTATTTAGATTTTTGTTTCAATTAATCCACCACACCGTGTTCCTTGTGGGTCGATACACGGGGATCATTCTCCTTTTTAATATATTACTTCGACCGGTTCACTGTCGACGCCCTCTCCTCGTGAGAGTGCTGGCCGCTGAAGCGGTCAAGTTTTTGGCGCCGTTGTCAGTGAACACGACTCATGTGTGATTCTTCATTTTGAAGGTTTAGATATAAGGGTTTCCTTTATTTATTTTTAATTTTTCTCACATATTTTTCTTCTTTCTTTTTCTTTATAATTTTCTTGATGCGAGTTTTCTGGTATACTATTCCATTCCTAGAGTCATGTGTAGCATGCCCAAAGAATTAAATTTTCTTGAATCGTCTCTACACCATTATGTGTGCCTACCAACAATGTAAATTGTGCGGACCATGCAATCATCGCAGTGAGGAATATTATATGGGAAACCACTGTTATAATATATATGGAGAATCTACTTCCTATAGTTCTTCATATGACACATCTAATTACTATACTCGCACACCACCATAGCAGACAGCCCCGACCCATATATTTGGCTTCTTTGAGACCGTAACCGCCGGGGAAGCGATGATTGCTTTGTCAAGGTCCTGATCACGACTTGAAGGATTGTGAAAAATTTAAGCTGCAATTGGAGGAGGATGACGAGCCGACGATTACCGTCTTGCCAATGACGTATTTACTACTTTCCCATATTTTCTTGGGAGCGCTGTGGATTCGTCAATTCGTGAACCTGTTGATCAATACAATGACATGGTGGAGCCTCCCTCCCTACCAGCATCTTCACTTCCCTTGGATTCAATGTTGGGGGATAAATCTTCTGATTCTCCTATTTCTTTGGACTCTACTACACGTCTATATTAATTTTGTTGATAATATTGTCATGCAGGAGGAGTTGGCAGAGCCCCAATCTGTGAAGCCATTTTGTTGTAGGTGTTGTATGCAGGGGAACACTTTTGAAGTTTGCCTGTTGAATAATCCCCTTACCCAAAAGGAAACCTTGGGTGTGGATTTCCCCAACTTCTATAGACCTTCTCCCTTTACGGTTACTCATGATATGGAGGAGCCTGATGGGGTGAAATCCCTCACTCTTTCCTCTTGGGAATTAGATGCATTCATGCTGGCTTGTTTTGCATTACCATTCCCGGTGCCCTCCATGACTCCTATTTCAGATATTGGAGAGGGCACCTTATTTGATTTTTCTGTTGCAATCACTTGCATCCCCCTTATTTCTAAGACGTCACCTCCAGATGTTACTCCATTGCTGGATAGATCAATTTTGTTTATGAATTGGTACAAGTTGAATAGTCCACTAGTGTTGAGGATTTATCCCTCACACATGTGGAATCCTCTTCATGCACTAGTTCCGGTTTGGGAAGTCCTACAATGGAGGAATTATCCATTCCATCCCCTGATGTTATCAACAAGGATCCACTCACCAAGGAGGATCCTGAGCCACCTTCTCCCACCACTCCTCATCCTCCTATTTTCTTGTTATCTGATGACTTTATCGACTCCCTGAAGGAAACAGAACAAAACTGCATGTCTACTATTATTTATGATCTTTTGCCTTTGCATGAATTTGAATTTGGAGATCCCTTCTTGGGCATGGGTGAATGACCATCTGGGCCAGGCCAATGCATTGAAGTGACAACTTAGGCCATCTATTTTTCAAGACATGTTGTCCACCTGAAAGACTGGTTGCAGGGAGGCAAGATGATCTTCTTTTATGAATTAGCATTAGAGGAGATGAAGTGTGTGAAAAAGGAAGAGACTTGGGAATGGAGGACTAGCACTCCACCTATCCACCCCTACTACTTGGTCTTTGGACCTTTTTCATTTATTTGCAGTTATTACTTCAAATCAACATATAGCTGATTATTTTGTTAAGCATGTATTAGTTGTAACTAGGATTTTACGAACTTATATTTTATTTTCAGCATTCTGAACTATCCTAGTTTATACTAAGCATAATACAGAGATTTGATCCAGCTTAAGAACGACAAACATTGTGCTCTTGGGAGGCTCCCTAAGCCTATTATTTGTTTCTTTTATTTCAATTTTACTTCTATTTATGATTGCATGAGTCCAGCTGGGGACTTTAAAAGCAGCCTAGTTTGATTTTATTTGAGTGTGTTTGCATATTTGTTTTTAGCTAACCTTAACCCTTGCTTCCACCTTTTTGTTTTGGAGCTAATTTCCTTTCAACACTGTCTCCTCATCACATTTTGTCCGAGCGGACTTGCGTATCCTTTTGGGCTACATATCAGGGATATAATGGGCGCTCTTTTGGATTTTGGGTAGCACGTTTCAACCTTTCTCCCGTACTTCAATTTTTCATTCATATGCATTGCGACAATCCATCATTTAAGTCTGGGAGGGGGGTAGTTTCGTGTGATTCCTTTGCCACTCACTCTCAGTCACATCCATTGCATCATTCATTTAATTCTGCCCATTGCACTCATGTTTTGGAATTTTTGCACCCACATTTTTTTTTTGTTAACTTCGTGTTCTAGTTTTTCCACTCTTCTCAATTTTAGACTAGTGAATGTTAGACTCGTGAATGTTTATTTTCAATTAAACTGTGTTATGAGAGTGAATTTTAGACTCGTGAATGTTTATTTATTTCCCTCTGCATAACCTATTTTTAAATCTTTTTACATTGTATCTGTGCGTAATAGCCACTTCTAAGTTGAATGCGGTTGCGTCTCACGATTAGTGTAAGATGTGTGTAACGAACTGCTAGAGAGGTATTATATGATCATGATGAAAGAGTATCATTTCTCGGTGTCTAGAACTTGCCCTTACCGATCCTCGAAGCATGTGCATAGGTTATTTCAATTTCATGAAAATGATTTAGGTTTTTTTTGGACAGCTTGTGCCTTTGCATCATATCCTAACATTCTATATCATCACATGCCCTAATTGAG
Organism: Platanthera zijinensis; assembly: GCA_039513925.1. Taxonomy (NCBI): domain Eukaryota; kingdom Viridiplantae; phylum Streptophyta; class Magnoliopsida; order Asparagales; family Orchidaceae; genus Platanthera; species Platanthera zijinensis. The sequence goes on from CM077096.1 coordinate 147,550,701, forward strand.
CCTTACACCATTTTATTGTATCACCCCCACCTTTAATTTTCCAAAGCCAAAAGTCTCATCCTACTTTCACGCTTAGACTTAAGCTTGAAACTAAAAAAATCTATTTTATATTTGTGTGGCGTGTTTGATGTATTGTATTGAATGATTGTGGAAGTGGAAAATGCTCATGGGATAGGATGATAAAATTCACCATCCCTATTTGTTAGGTGTATTTGATTTAGAAATGAAAAGGAAGAAAAACAATACTTGAATAAAAAAGAATGAAAAGAAAAATTGAAACAAAGAAGTGGTTGTTGATAGTGTTTGGCTAAGTGTAGAGTGACCCCATTTTGTATTGAATAAGTGCGGGGGTGTCACTTTTCTAGCTTTTCTCTTTGCTAGATCATCTATGCAAGCTCAAATTATTTTGTTTAGGTGTGATTCATTATCCCTTATATTTATCTTTGTGTTTTTCTCACCCCAAACCTAAGCCTACACGTTTCGTCCCATTCAAGTCCTAGTTGATTTGTGAAATTGTTTCGTAGCCGGTGTAGCGGAGAGGATGTGACCGGGTAAGCTAATAAACAACGTCATTGATGGATTTCTTTGAAGTCTATCCTGTAGTCACGAGTGTGTAATTCCGATTAGTAGTGTCATTACTTTCTCCTTATATGATATCTAGGACACCGATATTTCTAAATAAGAAGTGGTTAATATTTATTTGATACCGTTCTTGAAAAGTTATTAAAATTTTGTTATGCTTAGGCAAATTGTTTAAGTTCCATTTTATTCTCCACATGCATTCTACTTCTCTGTTCAATTTCTATTTCATAGTCATTGATTCATTTACTTATCTTTATCTCTGGTGAGTAGAGTGGTTTATGTTGAGAACTAGGAAGAGAAAACTCACCTTAGGGTTCGATGCTCACTCTTTGCCTTCTGCCGAAGAAGAATAATTCCCTTATATGTTAAGCCACTCCTTTAAAAGCTACCCCGTTCGGTTGAGGAGTCCTCATACATGAGGTTTGGAAAGTAATGCCATGCTCTCCCAGGAACCTCTGAAGGCCACTGCATGTGTATTCGCCTTCGTTATCACTCATACGGATCTTAATTTTAGTTCCAAATTGAGTCTGCACATAATGATAAAATAACTGAAATATTTCTGAAACTTCATTCTTCTTTTTCATGAGGTACACTCAAGTAAAGCGCGAGTGATCATCAATAAAAGAGAAAAAATACTGAAAACAATTCACAGAGCAAATAGGAGCAGTCCAGACATCAGAATGTATCAAATCAAAGCAATATAAACTTCGACTACGACTAGGGGCATAATTAGTTCTACAGTGCTTAGCCAGTTCACAAGGCTAACAATCAAAAGTAGGTTTTTCAATATTAAGAAAATGCGGGAAAGTAGCTTTTAAAGTTTTCAAACAAGCATGTCCAAATCTCTTGTGCCACAACATCAACTGATCAGGGTTTGTAGTCTTCTGAACACCAAAAGCTTGACAGCTGTCCAAGACATACACATCACCAGAGTCATGTCCACCACCAATCGTCTTCCCACTCGCCAGATCCTAAAAAACACAATGAGAGGAGAAAAAAGTGATAGAACAGTTAAGTTGTTTAGTTAAACTGCTCACAGATAAGAGATTTGTAGGGAATGTGGGAGCGATAACAACATATTTGAGACACACGGAGGGATAAAGATGAATAACCCATTTACCAGTCATATGAGTCGAAGATCCATCAGCCAGTCTCTCACACTGCCAGAGGCAGGAGAAATAGAAGAGATCCCCATGGAAGACCCAATCATGTGGTCGGAAGCCCCTGAGTCAATGATCCAAGAAGTAGATGGTCCTTTCGAGGACACAGGAGTAGAATGAGCATGAGCTGCCATCCCCACAAAATCACAAGAAAGAGATCGCCCGGTAGCATTGGCTTTTAAGGCCTTCAGTTCTTTAGTCAAACTCTCGTTCTCTGCCTGAAGGTACCCAATATTCTCCAAATTCCCATACATAGCCGTTTGGGATCTCACATATTTCCCATCGGCACCACGAATCCAACCTGGAGGGATAAGGTGAGGATGAAGATCCCAACATTTCTCCTTCTTGTGACCTTTCTTCTCACATTGAGGGCACTTCATCTTGCTCTTGTCCTCTAGTCTCACGTTCCTCGGGTACCATCTCTTCTGTTCTGCAACAAGGGCAGATTTTTCATGACCAACCAGAATGTCTGAACGAAGGAAATTTATACGACGTGCTTCCCCTCGAATATAATGAGCCACTGTCTCTAGATCCGACACGAAATCTCTACCCAACATATGAACTCTCTGGAATTCAAGTTCAGGAGGAAGACCAGAAAGCATCTCAAAGACCCTCCGTTGCATGAGGTCAGTCTTGTAATCTTCTATAATCTTAATAGTGGAATACTGATCTATTTCAGCCCACTTATGGGTCAACTTGCTGTAATATTCTTCGAAATCAGCCATTCCTGTCATGTGGACTTGCTCAGTTTGGAGCTGATATATTCTAGCCAAGTCCTTTTTTGAGTAATTCTGTTCAATCAACTCTCACATCTCTTTCGCAGTTTGACAGAATAAAAAATGACTTGCAATCTTGGGTTCCATAGAATTGACAAGCCAATTTATCACAGTGAGGTTCTCACCTTCCCATTCCTCATATAGGGGGTCAGACACATCAGGAGCTAGTTTGGATCCGGTGAGAAACCCAAGTCTCCGACGACTTCCAATGAATATCCACATAGATTGGGCCCATAAAAGATAATTTCTCCCATTGAGCTTGATTTGAGTAACACCATGATTGAAGTCCATGTTAGAACTTCCTTCACCACAGTGTTTAGATTGATTAACCACCCCTTCAGAGGCACCAATACCCTTCAATTTGCCCTCCATAGGAACAAACACTGACAACAACACCAATAGACGGCAACCATTGCTCCTCTTGATCTACCAGTTTGTCAAATAAACCTGCTTCCTGGAGAAAATACTGCAATATGGTTTTCTGTTACTGTGCCTCTTGAACAGCCACCAAGATTCAGTTGACCCACTTGAGGGAAGAACGATGGATGAAGGTTGCTGACGATCTGTAGAACCTTTGGTGGCTGTAGGTGGCTGCTGGATGTTGTTGAGGACGGAGATGGGTTGCTGACGATCGATCCCAGCAGCCAGAAGACGACGATCGAGCCAGAAGACACGATCGAGAGGATCAATCGATCGATCGATGGCTGAAGATCGACGGGTCGACGGAGACGAACGGACGCCATAAGAAGGAGAGGATCGATCGATTGCTGACGATCGACGGGCCGACGGAAGACAGAGCCCTGCTATCGACGGAGCCCTGACGATTGATGGCTGACGAAGGATCGATCCCTGCTATCGACGGGCCGCGAGCCTTTAGGCTGAAGCGGAAGAAACCTCCTCTGATACCATATTGAGAACGAGGAAGAGAAAACTCACCTTAGGGTTCGATGCTCACTCTCTGCCTTCTGCCGAAGAAGAATAATTCATTTATATGCTTTGCCACTCCTTAAAATCCGATCACCACCAGGTGAACCCAAGTTAGCTTGACTCATAACAGTTTACCTGGGACAAGAAAATGCTTAGTCTTGGGATATTTGTGGAGTGATTTTTATATAGTGTTTTCGGTATCCTTTTAGCTTTGATTTAAGTTTAAGTCCTCATTTGATATGATTCATCTTCATATTTCTCATTTTTATTAAAGTGTATATATGTGTATTTGTGAGCTAATTGAGTGCATTTCTTGTATTCTATGCATGGGGGAGATTTTCTCTCCCCCTCCTCCTAAGAATGTTTGTTAGTATATAGCCTTGTTTGCTTATTAAGTTTCTTGTAGTTGTTGTGGGAAGATTGATTGGCATTCTTGAAACCTGCTGTGAAACGCACGACTGTGCGTGGTCATTGCCGCACGAGCATGCGCGCTCACGACCATTTCCCTTGAAATTTTAAGTTTCAAGTTTGCTCATGCATTTTAGTTGCGCAAGATCGTGCACGTTTTAAATGCATGAATGATATGCATTTATGGGGTGCACACATCCTTGCACGTTTACTCGCGAACGATCGTGTGTGTTCATATGCCTCAACTTCCCAGATTTCTAATGTTATGTGGTTACCCTTGTGCTAGTACTCTCACACGACTGTGCGTGGCTTAATGCGCATGAGCTCTGTGTCACATGATGGTGTGTATTTTTCCACACATGATCGTGCGTGTTCATTGGCTCTCAAATCTAATGTTTTGTGGTTGCTCGTGCGCCGTTACACTCGCATGACTGCGTGTGGCTTATCGCGCACGGTCGACTCTTGGTTGCCTGGGCAGACAGTTTCGCGCCTTTTTTTTCCTTTGCGCACGACCGGACACTTGATCGCGTGCGACCTTTTTTCCCCGACGGGCTAGGTTTTGACGAGATGACGACATCTTTCAATTTTTTTCGCTCCAGCTCGCTGTTTTCGGTCCCTGAAGTGGGTATTTGCCCCCTAGGCCTCTCCAAGCAGTCCTAAGCTCCAATAAAGAGTTTTCTCTCCGTTTCTTAAAGCCGCCAAGCTTGGGAGAAGAGGAGTTCAATTTAGACAAGTGCAAAGATCTCGGTATGACGGGAAAAGCTCTTACTAGAGGTGACGACTCTCTTGAGTACCTAGACGCAAACAAGTATCACAATGGGAGAAAGGGATGAGTGAATATTATGTAGTGTTTTTGGCATTCATTTTACTCATATTTACATTGCTTAGCTTCACATTTGTTAGGTTTATCCTCATTTTCTCTCATTTTTATCTAAGTGCATATAGGAGCATTTGTGAGCTATTTGGGTGCATATCATGTACTTCATGCATGGGGGAGATTGCCTCTCCCCCCTATCACAATTTTTTATGATTGACCTATTATTGTTATCTAAATTTTTGTATGTTGGCTTGTGGTTATTTGGTAGGTTGTGAGCACACATGAAACAAGTCGTGAACACGCACAACAGTGCGTGGTCTTGTCGCACGACCGTGCGAGTTCACGACTATATCCCGAAAAATCTTAAGTTTCAAGACTACTTGTGCGTTTTAGACACGCACACCCGTGCACGTTCTATACTCACCACTGGTGTGCATTTATGGTTTCCACTTGATCGTGCACGTTTACTCACGCACGACCGTGTGTGCTCATCCACCTCAACTTCCCAGAATTTCTGCTTTCAAAATTTACTAGTGCGTCATTGTTTGCGCAAGATCGTGCGTGAGTTACTGCGCACGACTGACGTTTCATACGTCTGTGCATGTTTCTTCACATACGACCATGTGAGTTCTATGAACTCATTTTCTGGTTTCAAATTTTGCTCGTGCAGCTTCCTTCGACCGTGTGTGATTTATCGCGCACAACCGTTGTATGGCCACAAAGGAGCGCGTTTTCGCGCCTAGTATTTCATTCCTTCACGCACGATCGGATGCCCGACCGTGCGCACGACCGTGCATGACCTTTTTGGTTGATGAACTATATATTCTAATTTCAGACAGGATTCATGATCATTCGTTTTAGTTCCGCTTGGGAGGGCTCTCTGCCGCTGTTTTTCATCTAAGGTTTCCTCTACTCATTCATAGGCTTAAAGGAGGAGTTTATCTTGCAATTAATTTAGAAATCACCACCCAAAGAAGGAGAGATCGACGTGGAGTCGTGGATGTTGCAGACCATTGAGGAGACGGGAAATATTTTCTTAGAGATGACAACTCTTCCATGTACCCGTACACAACCAAGGATCATCGCGGGGGGAAATATCAGCTTCGAGAGCTCTGTCGGGGTCCGAGGAAAAGACTTGTGCAATGCTATGTATCGTTTTGTTTACTTCCGCTCATCTTGATTTCTTAGTAAGGAATTCCTATTTTATGAATGTTTGGATGTTATATTTCATTGTCATGAACATGTTTGTAATCATGTCTAGCTGTAATGAATGTTAGCGTGATTTTTATTTGTTCTTGTTGTCTTTGAGCTTTTGTGATTTCGTGTTGTTGATGATGCAAAAAGGTGCTTATGACCCTTAGTAGAGCAATCGTTACTTGCGCAGATGTGCATGCAACCCTCAGTCAAGCAATCGTTTAAAGCGAAGAAGTGATTGTGACCCTCACCGTAGTTTTACTCATCATGCACCCGTAGTGAAGTAAAACTAATCTAACTAAACGCGTTTCGAAACCATCTTCATTCCTAGATTTTTATAGCGTGAATCCACCATCCCGTATTCTTTTTGAGATTCGATACTCGGGGTGTTATTCTCCGTTTAATATTTCTTGGACCGGTTCACTGGCGATGCCCTCTCCACTTGAGAGTGGTGGCCACAGAGCGGTCAAATTTTGGCGCCATTTCCGGGGAATACAGTTTTCTTGTGATTATTTGTTTTGAAAGTTTAAGTAGCAGGGTCTTTTTCTTATTAAATTTTACCACATTTATTTTTTCCCTAGTCACCTGTCTAAATTGTTTTTCTTGATGCAAGTTTTAGTTATTTCATTTGTAGATTCATGTGTATTTAGTTCATAGAATTTTTTGTCTTGAATCCCCCTCTACACCATTATGTATGCCTATCAGCTTTGCAGATGGTGCTGAGATTACAACCATCGCAGTAAGGAATGCTATACGGCAAACCATGTGTATCATTCTTTTGGCTCACCTATTGGAGAATCAATCTCTTATGGTTCTTCATATTGTGTGTTTATTATTATACACATGCATCTTCGTTGCAATTATTGCCAAGACCTATTGACTTAGCCCCTTTGAGGTCAAAGCCTACAGGGAGGAGATGCCTGTTTTGTCAAAGTACTGATCACGCGGTGAAGGATTATGATAATTTAAGTTGCTATTAGAAGAGGATGATAAGACGATGATCACCGTCTTACCATGCCTACCTTTTTTAGTACTCCTTTAGTCGCCGATAATATATCTATTGCTTTCCCATGCTCTCTTGGGAGTGTATCAGATTTGTCAATTAATGAACCCGTCGATCAATGCAATGACAGTGGAGAAACCTTCCTTTCTAGTTTCTCCTCCTCTTGGATTCAGCTTCGGAGGATAAATCTTCTCTTCAGACTTTAAAACCTCATAGTTCTTTGGATTTCATTGCACACGTCTCTAATAAAATTTTAGATGACGGTGCTCTGCAGGAAGAGTTAGCATAGCCTTCGACTATGACACTATTTTGCTTTTAATGTTATAGGCACAACCACATTCCTGAAGTATGCCTATTGAATAAACTCACCCCTTTGAAGAAAATTTCGTGTGCAAACTCCCCTTATTTCTATAAGCCTCCCCAATTGTGGTAACTCGTGATATGGAGGAACCCAAAATGGTTAAATCCCCCACAGTTCCATCCTCAGAGTGGGATGCATTCATGCCGGTTTGTTTTGTTGTGCCACCCATAGTGCCCTCCATGACCCCCATTTCTGATATTGGTGAGGTCACCCCTTTTGAGTGTACCGCCGCAACCACTTGCACCCCGTTTTATTTTGAGATTTCTTTTCCGGAAGCTACTTCACTGTGGAATTGCCAAACTATTTCTATCTTAGTACACATGGTGGAGGCCACTGGTTTTGAGGAATCCTCCTTTACACCGGAACCCTCTCCATGCACTATTCCTTTACACCGGAACCCTCTCCATGCACTATTTCTAATTTGACAGATTCTACAGTGGAGGAAATTTCTACCTTTTCCCCAAATGTTTTCACTAAGGATCCGCTCACCAGGGAGGATCTTTATTGTTGATAACATCACCACTTTATTTTGGAGAACAATGAGGTGGTGCCACCTTCTCCCATTACTCCTCATCTATCTCTCATTTTCTTATTTTCTAATATCCCTGCTACCCCGTGCAGGTCGAGGAGAGGGAATGCAGCAAGATAACACCCTATTGGGCCAGGTCATCAGTTTTGATTTGATCGATGAGGGAGTTTTTTTCCTCCCATTCAATTTATATCTTATATCCTTTTCCTACAGAATGCATGTATTATTACTCACCTAGGGCGGTAACTGTTTTATCTCTGATCGATACCCATTACCACATGGATATTGAGAGATTTACCTTTGTACTTCAATTTTACAACTCCTCGAAGTTAAATTTTTGCTTAAATTTAAATAAGTCATGTTGGGGACAATAAATTCTGTAGTTATCTTGTTGCAATTTTTTACATTTTAGTCCCGTAGTTTTTATAAATAACCATATGTCGGATTTGTTTTCGCACTTGTCTATCTGCTCGGTCATTGTGTTTATTTTTATTCAATATCATGAGTCGTTGGTGCTATTGTGTAGAGTTCAGGTGAATTTCATCTATGTTGGGGAGTTTCACGCGAATATGGTGCACTGTGGAAATTTGGAAAAATTTATGATCGCGCACGATCGTGCATGTATTTCCACACTGTTGGTGAACAAAATGCACCTCCACGAATTCACGCTAAAAGATATCGGGAAGAATGCGAGCTACCAATTACTTTTGGTTTACAAGATCTAACTAAAGGAGAACAAAGGTCGTAGAGCGGCGAGGCTAGATTTGCTCGCAACGACGAATACCACTTGCTGCAGACAATCTTATTCACCAAAGACAAGTGGTTACAAAAGTGATATGACCTTAGCCGATGACTAAGTGACCGAGAAAAGGCAAATCGAGACCGCAGTCAAGCCACTTAAATTCAGGATTCGAGTCAGTGTGCTTTTTGGGTACTGTTCACCTCTATTTATACTACTGGCTGCCTAGAGTACGGGAGAACCGAGCATAGATGCAAGGTTACATGGTGTACGAAAAACACTTACGGTCCGTTCGGCGTGCAGGAATTGGCTTTCTGGAATTGGCTTTGGCCTCCAGAAAGTCAATTCCATTGTTCGGCGCGCGAAGGAGTTGTCTGGTTTTGGTTTTCCAGAAGAAAACCACGGGTTTTCCACTCAACCTAAATAGGCGGTCCACCAAAACCCATCCCCACACGCCGGTTTTCACGATATTTCCTGTTTCCCGTCCCGAGCACGGCGATTCGCGTGTTTCTTCGTGATCGAAGGCGACGGAAGCAGCGCCGGCCCGACACCCATCGTCCTCCTCCCCGATCGTCCTCTTGCACTTCTCCCGGCGCAGGTATACCTCCTTCCCCTCTACCTCCTCTTCTCTTCTTCTTCACCTTCCCCGTTCTCCCATTTTCCCGAATCTAGGGTTTCTTCCTCCGCCTTTCTTCTTATTCCTCTGCCTTGTGTTCCCCTCTTCATTTTTTTGCTTCTATTTTTCCCTAGAGATTGCGGTAGTTGTAGATCTACGTGATATGTTTTTTGATACTAGCAATCTAGGGTTTCGCTGGAGAAGTGGAGAAAGGTATCCCACACCGCTCGACTGATGAGTTGGAAGGAGAGGGCTCCCCATCATTCTCTTTATTAATCCTGAATCTGAAGTCCAATCTTCCCCTAATAGCAAGATAGGGGCGACTGGTTGGAGCCGAGCAGTAGACTTGGAACTCTGACTGTCCGCTCCAGTCGCTCTGAGACTGATCGTCTCATCACTGCTGACCTGATGACGGTCGGGTCGCGTCTCCGAACCTCTGCCTTTGATCGATAGGTAAGGTAATGGAATCCACCATAAAGCTCTAGGGAGCGTAGAGTAAAGAGCTACGTAAGTAGCGATTTGAACTCGGAGTGATCCTAGAGCTGTATTTTTTGCTTCGATTTTTCCCTAAAGCTTGCGGTAGTTGTAGATCTAGAGTAATCGAATTAATAGCGTAATTTTTCTTCCCTTTCTCCATTCCAGTTTAGTTGTAGATCTTGTCTTTATGCATTTTGCTAATTTCATGGGAATGCTGTTTGTTACATTAGCATCAACACTTGTGTGTTTTTCTTATATGTTCTTTTGTGAAAATTGACAAGTTATAATGGAAGGTGTTGATACACGTGATATCCAATTACCTGAATCCAGTGTAGGTGACTCTTTTTTTAAAGGAAGGTGTTGATACACATACTATTACTATCTTATTGCAAGTTATATTGAAATTTTGGAGAACAATCAACAACACATTATTTACTTGGGAGCAAGCATATAGACAACTATGTCCAAATATAATCAGGGGAATGAAGATGAACTGAATGTTTTAATGTGTCATTATTACAGTATGTGCATGGGAATGCTGCAAACAACTTGTAATGATGTTTGTTACATTAGCATCAACACCAATAATTGATACAACTTTAGCAATCTTTGTGTAAAAATGAGATTGTTTTTTGCTCTAATTATGATAGAAAGCCAATAAAGTGCCGTTTTTTTTATTGAGTGTTTATTTGATCTTATCTCATGTCAATACTAGATTGGGATCAACCTTGTAGATCTTGGGTAGATTAATATATTTATTTACTTATATAATTGATATTTAAGTTACAGTTATGCTTGATATTTAAGTAACTATTTTGGCCTTTCCCTCTTACGGCTGCATACATTACACGTTTTATGCGTAGAACTGAGCAATGGAGCGTAATGAGGCGCATAAAAAACTCAAACGAGATATCATCATCTCGGCATCAGTCAGAGCGACCTTAGGGGCAGTTGTGGTTGTTTTGAATTCCATTCCTAGACAACCTACCTATGTTGCAGACAATGAGACCCTTCGTAATCTATTATTAGCACGTTTATTTGCTGGAAAAGAGGTTGATTATTTCAACCAGTTACGTATGGGTAAAGCCCCATTTAACGAGATCTGTAGTATATTACGCGCCAAAGGTTATGTTCTTGATACGCAGTCAGTTTCTACCAAAGAAGCCGTTGCTATGTTTTTATACATAGTAGGGCATAACAAAAAATTTTGAGTTGTTGGACATGCATATATGCGCTCGATTGATACTATTAGCAGACACTTCAACATTGTCCTTCGAGGGATTTTAAATCTATCAATCGACTATATCAAATTACCTGAATCCAGAGTAGAACCAAGGTCAAGATGGTTTTTGGACTGTGTTGGTGCATTAGATGGTACGCATGTTGAAGTGACTGTTCCGGTCGAAGATCAGGGTAGATATCGAAATCGGAAACATGCTATAACAACGAATGTACTCGGCGCTTGTGACAGCGATATGAAGTTTCTTTATGTATTGCCTGGTTGGGAAGGTTCTACATCTGATTCTAGAGTATTACGGGCTGCAATGGAGAGACACGATCGCTTTGAAGTTCCAAATGGTAAAATCACTAAATTAGTCTTTTTATTCTTTCTACTGCAAGTAATTCAAACATGTATATTAATTTTTTTTTGCTCTTTATAGGGAAGTATTACCTCGTTGATGCCGGTTATACGAATGGTCCAGGATTTCTTGCCCCATATCGATCGACGCGTTATCACCTGAAGGAGCGGTCACACCAGGGCAATAACCCAACAAACTACAAAGAACTGTTTAATCTAATTGTGTTGCTATTTCAGAACTTTTATTCCACATCCAAAATATTATATTAGTTTACTATGAGATGAGGAATGTATGCATCAAGAAATTGGAATTGAAAGTTAATGAAAATGGACAGTTCAAATTTCAAAACCTTTTATAAAGTCAAAGAAAATTGATTCAACATCCAGATTATTATATTAATTTACTATGAGATGAGGAAGGTATGTATCAAGAAATTAGAGTTGAATGTTAATGAAAATGGACACAGTTCAAATTTCAAAACATTTATGTTGTCTGAAGTAAAGTGGACATATATGTAAAAGTGGAACTAAAATCCATCTATTCACACATCCATTCACACAACCATTCAAACATCCATCTACACATCCATCCACAAATCCATCCACGCATCCATAGTGACAGTGCACGGGGGACCCCCGTTCCCTGCACGATAGTACATGCATTGAAAATATGCCTTTACCTGAAAAATCATTCAATAAGCATGGGCATGTCAATCTAAAGCAATAGCGAAAGCAGTATAAATCAATAAAGCAAATATCATATGGCACATAACCTAATTAAAAAAACATTCATTATGCATGGGCATGTCAATTAATTATCAATTCTAAGGCTCACATAACTAAGCTTGAACATTGAAGCTGGTGTGAAGTTGTTATGGACATCGGAGATACAAGGGCGTTGAAGCCCTAAAGCTTGTTAAAGGAGAAGAAGTTGAGGGAAGGGGGAAGAGGAAACCCTAAAGGGAGAAGAGGGGTTAGAGAGAGAGAGAGAGAGAATTTTGGAAAGAGAAAGAGACTTTCATATTTTCATTGCTTAACTTCAATACAAGGCAAGCCCCCCTTAAATAAGGCGTCAAGGGCATGGGTGAAAATACCAGATACAACTCAATACACGAAATATTAAACTAATACAAAAGACTACATACGACTCGATACACATAATATTAATATAATAAGATAAATGACGGAGGACCCGTAACACTCCATCCGTCCTTCAAAACGAGCTTGCCCTCAAGCTCGTGCTCCATGCGGGTGGCCGGACCATCTGGTACCTTGACCTCCCTCCAGAATAACGCGCGGTAACGCGTAGCGGCGGCGATGGCGTTGGCGAGGAGCGGCGGTGCCAGCAGGAAAATGGGTGGCATATGGAATGGCTTCGTCGGGGCCGCTAGAGGGGTTGTGAGCAGCAGCCAAACGAAGGTCGGAGGGCCGACATGCGGCGGCAGGAATGGATCCGTCGGGGACGGTGGAGCAGGGGCCGACCGAAGAGGTGGCAAGGCGGCCGATGGGAGTGGTATGACAGGGGCCGGCGGAGCAAGAATCGGCAGAGGCGGCGACGAGTCGACTGGAGGAGCCGGTGGAGATGATGATGAGAGCGGTTGAATGGAGGTAACTGTGACAGGCGAAGGTGGTGGCACACGTCGCGGTGGTGGTGGCGACACAAGCTGAGCGGGTGGTGGGGCTCCAACATTGTAAGAGGCGGGACAGCCGATGGCGTAACGTTAAAGTAGCCCGACCTCTCCAATTGGTCAAGCTTGGAGTCGAAGCGAGACATGGAGTCCCAAAATGTTGTCGACCACTTCAGCAGCATCGAGTGGAAGATGGCCGCATCCGCGACACTAAGATTATTATTCATCACAGTAACAGAAGAAGTGGGATGGAGGGCCGATTAATCAAACCAAGACTAATTAGTTAAATAATTAACTAATTAGCAGCAGAGAAAGAGATTGGAGAAAGGTAGTTCACGGGGCTCGATAAAAAAAATCGGGCAGGTATTGGATAAGGCGATGGAGACGGGTGAAGCAGGTGGAAATGTGCCCCCGCGGAACGACAGGAGCGTGTATTCCGGACGGCGATGGGAAGACGAAGCGGCGGCCCGGGATGTCGGTGTCGCGCGTGTTCCGGACGGCGAGGAGCAGCGACAGCAGTTTGCGTCCGACGTGCAGGCAACTGGCCGCCAGGAGCGTGCTGCTTGGGCGAGTACAACAAAGGCGGAAGCGAGATGTGCTCCCGGATGCAGGCGACGACGGCGGCTACAGGGTTGTCGGCTGCGGATTTGAAGCAGTCGCTGGCATTGGAGAAGCGGAACCCACTAGAAGAGCACGCCGTGGAAGATGAAGTCAACAATGCGGCCCTGGAAGATGTTGCTTGCAGTTTCAGACCCGCTCGGAGGGCTGATCGAGAACGGGGATGGAGAAATGGCGTCGGCACGATGTTGGCGTGCGTCTGCAGAAGAGGACCGAGTGCCTCTGATACCAAGTTGTTATGGACAACAGAGATACAAGGGCGTTGAAACCCTAAAGCTTGTGAAAGGAGAAGAAGTTGAGGGAAGGGGGAAGAGGAAACCCTAAAGGGAGAAGATGGGTTAGAGAGAGAGAGAGAGAATTTTAGAAAGAGACTTTCATATTTTCATTGCTTAACTTCAGTACAAGGCAAGCCCCCCTTAAATAAGGCGTCAAGGGCATGAGTGAAAATACCTGATACAACTCAATACACGAAATATTAAACTAATACAAAAGACTACATACGACTCGATACACATAATATTAATATAATAAGATAAATGACGGAGGACCCGTAACAGAAGACTTGCAAAAGAAATACATAAATCAATAATTTGATTTACTATCAAAATTGGCAAAAGAATTTGATCAAAATGACATTAAACTATCATAATTGATAATAGAATTTGATCCTGGCAATTACTGATAAGCCAATCAGTAATATAAGATTATGATTGGTCATTTAAGCCAAATTGAAATTGTTAAGCCATTGGTTTAAGCCAAATTGAATCTGCTTAGCCAATAACTATGGCATTATGATTATATATCAAACATAAAACAGTCCATTGTTACTAATAAAATAACCTTCTGTCTGATTGATAACCATTAAAACTGTTAAGCCAATGAGTATGGATAAATCTCCGATTGAATCTGCTAAGCCATTGAGCGTTGCTAAGCAATGCGGTGATCTGCAGAAGCTGAAGTTGAAAATTGGGACAGAAATTCAAAATTGAGAAAGAAACCCAAAAATAGAAAGTATGAACCTAAACTGATTCATCAATAAAAACACAAAGGGAATATTATATGATTTATTAAAGAGACATTATGGAAGATAACCATGGAGAGCTATATCGAAACATTGAACCAAATGTGTCAAATAACATTGAAAATGACTTTAACACCAAACTTCCAAACATTTTCTCAAGTAACAAACAAAAAACAACTACTTGTAATGAAAGGAGAGATGTCGTGCTTCCAAGTAAACAAAAGTTATTTTATTAAAGAGACAAATATGGATACATTGAACCATAGGTGTTTTTATTAAAGAGACAAATTAGCATGTCTCTTTAATTCTCTTTAAATCTTCCATGATAATTCATGGAATGTAAATAAAAATCCCCTCAATAATTTATTAAAGAGACACTAGGAAAAGTGGTTCCTTGATTTTTATAATCCTTGATATGGAGAGATTTGAGAAGTTTGATGATTTCATGATAAATTTATTGAAAATATTGTCATAGTTAGAATTAAAGTGGGAGACTGGAAAATATCGAAACATTGAACATATTTGCACTTGGCTTGACCTCTCAACCAATTAAATAAAAAACACATTTGTTCATCTGCAAGAAAAAAATGGGAGCAGCCTTTTTTTTTGCTTTAACAAATTTTACTTTTATGCGTTCACAAATTTTTAGAGGAAGGAGCAGAGCACGATCACTTTTGTATGCTTATAAACATTAGGAACATCCCAGACGAGTAAGAGTAATACCTATATTAACCACAAATCAGAAGCTGGCAAGATAATATTGCAGAGATCTGTAAGAAATGCGAGAATGAAAATGTTAGAAGTGTTAGTATGAAAATGTCAGAAGTCGGTGCCGAGATCGGGATAGTGTTTAGCAGAAGTTAAATGGGGAGATCGGGAATTAGGAGATGGAGTGGGGTGAAGTAGATTATCTATGTTAGAAGTTTTGTAAACGGCGAAACCGTTACCAGTGTTATGGAGGAGGAATGTCCCTGAGAGGATGCAGCCGGCGGAAATCGCAGATCATAGTCAAAGGCTTTCCTGCACGAATCGATAACGATGGAATGGAGTGAGGATTGTACCTTTTGGGGATTGAGATGGTTTAGGGCTTATGGCTTACCTTTTTGCGAGGGACGGTGGCCGGAGGGATTTGATCGGGGATGCCGAAAGCCTGAGCACAGGTTGGAGGAGGCATTATGGCGTGTTGGCATAGAAATTTCGAGAGGGATAAAGTTGGGCGTAGCGCCGTGGAGAGGGTGTCGTGGGGAGGATTTGTTGGGTAGAAAAGCTGAGCGCCGATTAGGGTCCCCCCCTGCCGCTGCCGCGATCGGTTAGTGTCTCATTTACTTTGCCATAGAACATAAAATGATTTTTTTAATATATTATAGATATATGTTATGTGACATATATATATTCAACTCTAGCTTGATTTAATTTTCGATTTATGATGTCTATCTCATACGCATTGGAAAAAAACATCTGGCTAAAATGGTATTGAACTTATTTGATAACCCTACATGTTAGTTGTGTTGGGCGTTGAGTTACATGTATGCATATGGGGCTCCCCACCCTCAATCCACTGGTGCTCACACACATAATAAATAAATAGATGAATTGTGGTCGTTAGTGATCATCTATGAATTTATGTCTGTAGTAAGCAGACATTTTGTTAACCAAGAAGGGACGTATTGTATAATTGTTTTTGGAAATTTTACACGAATTAATAGATGAATGATTCTCATGTAGTAAGTTCTCTTATCCAGTGTATAAAGCTTTTTAGCTTTTCTGTTTATGTTTCAACAGGTAATAAGATAGGTGAAACTTTAGGTAATTGCCTAACATTCTATGCAAATATGACTGCTTATATCTTCTAAGAGCAACTTGCAAGTTTAACATTGTGCCAGTGAAAAGGGCTTATGGAACTTGTTTGGTTTATTCTGATTGCTTTTCTGTATAAATTTCTAATAAATATTTTGTTTTTTCTTTCAGTTCGGAAAGATGTCAAAGGCTGTAGATGTTAGTAAAATAATGGAATCATGTGGGATCAAACATAACAGCAAGACATATTCAATGTTGATCAATGGCTTTATACAATTAGATGATTATGCCAATGCTTTCAATATCTTTGAGGAGATGCTAAAATCTGGGTTGAAGCCTGATGCTGTTGTTTATAACATTATCATCAATGCTTTCTGCAAGATGGGCAACATGGACCGTGCAGTTTGTCTTGTTGATGAAATGCAAAAAGAAAGGCACAAGCCTTCATCACGGACATTCAGGCCTATCATCTATGGATTTGCAACAGCTGGAGATACAAAAAGTGCTTTGGATATTTTTGATCTAATGAGACGCCTTGGTTGCATTCCGACAGTTGAAACTTATAATGTTCTTATTCTTGGTTTGGCTCGCAAGCATCAGGTGGTTGCATATTTTTAGACCATTTGCTAATGTTGTCACTGTTGCTTGGTTCATTCCAAATAAGTTGTAATGCAGAATAGCCCTTGGTTAATGCGCATGTATTGTATGATTTTTTTTTACTGTGAAAGCTTATTTTAGAACAAAATGGAAAAAGTTATATGTGCTAGTAAACTTTTTGTTTTTACATCATCTTTTTCCCTCTATCAAACAGATTCTATATTATTGCCAATTTTGTTTGTCATAGATGAAGAAGTCGGTTGGTATAATTGACAAAATGATCCTAGCTGGCATATCTCCAAATGAGCATACATACACAACGATTATGGAAGGCTATGCTGCTGATGGTGATACAGGCAAAGCATTTGAGTATTTCACTAAAATTAAGGAAGCTGGTCTGAAAGTTGATGTATTTACCTATGAGTCCTTACTCAAGGCATGCTGCAAATCTGGCCGGATGCAGAGTGCCTTGGCGGTTACCAGAGAAATGAGTACTCAAAGAATTCCACAAAACACCTTCATATATAACATACTTATTGACGGGTTAGTACTAATCAGATGGGAAATATTTTATTCATTAGTTGAATTTGAATCTTGTCAATGTTTATATTCTTAATAGTTAATCCATATGCATATGTTGCCATTATTTTTGTAGAGAACAATGGATCAACCTTGTATATACTTCTTCAGTTGTAAAATACAAGAGAGAATACAAATATATAGGAGAAGAGAAGGAGAAAGAATCCTATACAAAGGATGTGAGACTAAAAGAGAAAAAGAAATGGGCCTTTACATCATTTTTCCCTATATCATCTAACACTCCCCTGCAAGCTGGAGCGTACAAGTCGTAGGCACTAAGCTTGGACAAGAACTGGTAATACAACTTGCGAGGCAATGCCTTGGTAAGGACATCAACAACTTGCCCAGTGGCAGGAACATGTTCAAGCTTTAGCTCCTTTGATTGAACCTTTTCTCGAACGAAGTGACAATCAACCTCAATATGTTTAGTCCTCTCATGAAACACATGATTCTTTGCAATGTGTATTACAGCATGACTGTCATAGAACAACGTTGAAGGTGAGGACAATTTGACTCCCAAGTTCATTAGAAGACTTTCAAGCCAGATTATTTTGGATGTAACATCCGTCATCGCACGGGACTCAGCCTCAGCAGACGAGCGAGCAACCACCGCCTGCTTCTTACTCCGCCATGTGATAAGATTTCCTCCAAAGTAAGTACAGAACCCAGTAGTGGAACGTCGATCATCCAACGAGCCCGCATAATCCGCATTCGAGTAATGAGTATGCAATAATGGAAAGAGAGGAAGACGGTTTATACACAATTCCTTGCCCAGGAGAAGTCTTCAGATACCTGAGAATGCGTTCCACTGCCTGGAGGTGAGAGACCCGTGGGGTATACATAAACCGGCTGACCACACCAACCACAAATGATATGTCAGGTATTGTAACTGTTAGGTATATCAGTTTTCCCACAATACGATGATAGTATTTCGGATTCGGAAGTAGAGAATTGTTCTCAGATCCCTGAGCACACATGTGGTTGACTTTCATCATGGTTTTCGCAGGTTTGCAACCCGAGAGGTCAACATCTTGCAGAAGGTCAATGCAATACTTACGCTGGGATAAGACGAGGCCATCAGGTCATCGTGCTACTTCTAGTCCAAGAAAGTAACGAAGATTTCCCAGATCTTTGTTTTGAAAGATAGAGTTTAAATGTTGCTTCACATGGTGTATCCCAGCTGAGTCATCACCAGTGATTAGAATGTCGTCTACATAAACCAGAAGTATTATAGTCCCAGTTGATTGGTGGCGAGTGAAGAGAGAGGAATCTGCCGAGCATTTTTCGAAGCCAACCTCACGAACGGCCTTGCTGAATTTTCCAAACCACGACCGTGTAGACTGTTTGAGAACATAAATAGACTTGCGAAGTAAACATACCCGAGACTCCCCCGTGGTCTCAAACCCGGGCGGTTGATGCATGTATACTGTCTCAAGAAGATCGCTATTCAAGAAAGTATTCTTGACGTCCAGCTGATGGAGAGACCATTGTCGATGAACAACTAAGGAGAGAAGGACCCGAACCGAATTCAATTTTGCGACTGGGGAGAAAGTTTCCTCATAATCAAGGTCGTACTGTTGGGTAAAACCCCGGGTCACAAGCTGAGCCTTTAAGCGATCAACTGTCCCATCCGCGACATATTTGATATTAAAGATCCACTTGCAGCTAACGCAACTGTGACCAGGAACAAGAGACACAAGATTCCAAGTGTGATTACCCCACATAGCCGTCATTTCTTCATCCATGGCGGCACGCTACCGCGGATGTCGGAGGGCGTCCTGCACAGAGTTAGGTATAGAAATAGAGGAGAGAGAGAGAGCAAAGGTACGAAGAGGCGGAGAGAGCCGATGTAGAGAGACATAGTTGGCCATGGGATGTGCTGTCGAGGAGGATGGCGGATCAACAGTCCGCGAGATCACACCGGTAGAGGGAAGCTGCTGCAGGGCATCTGGACGTGGAGGACGACGAGTGTACACTTGAATGAAAGGAGGTTTGGAGGGGACTGGTGGTGTTGGGGGAATCAGAATGATAGGAGATTTGTACTGGTGGTGCAGAGGGGTAGGGAGAAGTGGTGGAAGTGGAGATCTTACGGGTACGGTGGACCGAGGTAGAGGGGGAAGAATGGGGATCAGAAGGACTGGTGTGATATGGTTGGTTTTCATGGAATGAGACATCAACAGACACAATCATCTTACCAGTGGTAGGATCAAAACAAACATACCCCTTCTGAGTGCGGGAGTACCCAAAAAACATAGCCTTGGTTGCCCGAGGGGCTAGCTTGTTAGTGGAAGGACCAAGGTGGTGGACATAGCAGGTACACCCAAACACACAAGGTGTGAGAGAGAAGAGAGTCGTGGATGTATAAAAGAGAGTGATGGGTGCCACAAAGTTGAGGACGGATGAAGGCATGCGATTGATGAGGTGACAAGCAGTAGAAACCACAAAGTTCCAATAAAGAGGAGGAACCTGTATTTGGATCATGAGAGATCTAGCCACATTAAGGAGGTGACGATTTTTTCGTTGAGGGGTATAGGCACACGAAGTCTGATGTAGAATACCGAACTCAGCGCAGAGACTGGAGAAGGTACGATTAGTGTATTCTCGAGCATTGTCTGTCCGAATTGTTTTTACACAAGTAGAAAACTAAGTGCGAGTTTCCGCAAGAAACGTACGGAATGTAGTTGTGAATTCGGTTCGGTCACGAAGTAAATACAACCAGGTAACTCACAAGTAATCTTCTATAAATGTAACAAAATATCGGCACCCAAAAACACTAGGGACCTTATAGGGCCCCCAGATATCAGAATGAACTAAGGATAAAGGAGCATCGCTCCGAGTACATGAAGAAGGAAAAGATACACGGTGTTGCTTCCCGAAAATACAAGATTAAAAAAAAACTCTTGAAAAGAAACAATAGGAAGAGCTTTCTTGAGAATTGGAAGAGGAGCATGCCCAAGACGACGATGCAATCAGTAGTGGAGACAGTGGTGAGAGCAGCGAGAGAAACATCGAGAAGATACAGCCTGTTAGACAATCATCCTCTAACAAGTATAGTCCGCGTTAGTCGATCCTGCACAACAAATGAAGAGCGTGAGAAAGTAACGCAACAATCAATATCTTGTGTAAGACGGCTAACAGAAAGGAGATTAAAAGGAGAGCCCGAATTATGAAGAACCGGGGATAAGGAGAGGGAAGGAGTAAGAGGTAGATGAGCAGCGCTAGAAATCGGGATCGTGTCACCATTAGCCACAGTGATGTTCTTGGGGTAAGTAGTATCTAAATATTGAGGCGGCCGCTGTGGAGAGAGATGATGTGTAGCACCCGAGTCCACAATCCAGTGAGAGCTGTGTGAGAGACAAGATATACCTTCATTGGAGATTGAGGCCACAGAGCCAGAGGAGCGACTAACCACTCCTTGAAGCTGTTGGAGTTGAGCACGTAACGCAGCAATATCATCACTAGTTGTGGAGGGAGGTGAGGGAGCGACCGTTGCAGTAAGATGAGGGGGCAAACCATGTTTCAGTAGCAGATGGCCTCCAGATGGTCATCCCTGCCGCAGTAAGAGCACTTAAAGAGAGTACGACCACCTCGACCGCGTCCTCGAGACTGGCGACCACCACAAGACGGTGGACCACGATTAGATGGAGTGAGAGTGGCCACGGGCTGCTGAAGGAGAGCGGGAGAAGAAGGCGAAACATCCGGAGGTGGAGTAACCTTTAGGAGCATCGAGCACACATCCGAGAGGGAGGGAGTAACAACGGATGATAGAACATGGGCGCGGACACTATGAAGATGTGAGGGAACACGGGCCATCATCATAGCAATCCCCACTGCCTCCTTCTACTGCCGTTGAGTTACCAAGTCCGTGGTGGGATACTGATGTTGGATCCAAGCCTCAACAAGGGTTTTAGCCTGCGCAACAAAGGAGGTAATGTCTCCAGTAACTCCAACGTCAAGGGACTGAAGATCAATAATAATGTCAAACAAGTGCTGAAGACTGTCCTTCCCAGAGTAGAGAGACTGAAGATCAATCCACATAGAGTGAGCGGTCTCATGGTACATAGTCATACGATAAGGCTCTGTGTCCAGAGAATTGAGAAGCCAAGATATAACCCGTTCGTCGTTACAAATCCACTCATCAGTGGGTTCAGTGGGATGAGTCTTGGTGAGATGATGAAGGAGCCCTTTAGTTTGTAGCACACGCCGAACAGAGTGTACCCATTCTACAAAATTTTGTTTGCCACAAAGAGAAATAGTGGTAATGCGCAGCTCAAGAGGAGCAGCACGAGGACAGCCGGAGAGAGGAGTAGAATCACGAGTAGTGGTGGAATCTGAAGCCATATTTCTGGGCGGCTAGGCACAATAACCAGGCGGTTAGAAGCACGCGGCTAGCCGTACAGAACCAGCGGCTAGTGGTGTTGAGAGCGATAAGGAGATGAAGCCGCGGAGAGAAGAAGCCTCGGAGAGAAGAAGAAGCCGCAACGAGTTGAAGTAGCCGCCGCAGGTAGAGGAAGCAGGCAGCGAATAGAAGAGGTCGGCAGAGGCGGGGACTAAAGGATGGCGAAAGCTAGTCGTAACGGAGAATTAGCTGCCACGGAGAGAAGAAGCCTCAGAGAGAAGAAGAAGCCGCAACGAGTTGAAGTAGCCGTCGCGGGTAGAGGAAGCAGGCAGCGACTAGAAGATGTTGCCGGAGGCAGCGACTAGAGGATGGCGAAAGCTAGCCGCAACGGAGAGAAGCTGACACCGGGAGAAGAAGACGGCAAACCGAGACAGTTGGACCGGCCATCAAACCGGTAAGAACAGAACGTGCGGTTAAAACAGGTCGTAGGCAGCAGCAGACCGTGCGGTTAGCAGAAGACCGCAGCAAGAGCAAGGGCGGAGCGGTTAATAGCAGGCCGCAACAATAAAGAGAAGACCGCAACAAGAGCAAGACCCAGGCGGTTAGCAACAATCCGCACCGGATAGAAAAAGGAGAGGCCGCAGCAGATAGCGAACATAGAAACGGTTAGAAGAAAACTAACCGGACGGAGGTGGGGTCCACGAGCCAGAGAGGGGAAGGCTATAAAAGGTGGCAGAGAAGAGGAGAGGATGTGGATCCACGGGAGAGAAGAAAGAGGCGGTTAGAGAAGAGAGAAATCACAAAAACGAGCGGTAAGCCGGAAGACCAAGCCGCCTGGTCAAAGGGATAGACCGAGCGGTTAGGGAAGAAGAGAGCTGATCGGTTAGAAACAGGCCGGACCGAACCTGGCTCTGATACCATGTAGAGAACAATGGACCAACCTTGTATATACTTCTTCAGTTATAAAATACAAGAGAGAATACAAATATATATGAGAAGAGAAGGAGAAAGAATCCTATACAAAGGATGTGAGACTAAATGATAAAAGAGAAATGGGCCTATAAATGGGTCTTTACATCATTTTTCCCTATATCATCTAACAATTTTCAGTGTTAGCAGCTAACAGTTATATAAGGTCTTTATTAACAATCTGTAAATACATCTCCTCTATATATGGTGGGGTTGCTTTATTATTTAATTAATGGATCATCAACTTTTATGGTTTAACATGATATGAGAGCCATCATAACTGCACCTCTTCTACTAGCCCGCCTGCCCGCACTCGCTTCCACATCCCGACGACATTTGTTTGCCTCAGCTTCTTTACAGTGATCAACCAACATGTATTCTGCATCCTGTCCCGCTTTCCTCGTCCACGTGGTGAGCGGCAACGCGCCATGCCCCATCACTTCCAATCTCACTCCGTCCAGAATTTGGCGCCGAAAGTGATTTGATGGAATTTTGACCCTCCTTTGGGCATCCATTCACTTCTATATTTGAAATGGTGTTTCGTCCCTTTCTACTATGTAATACTAGATCTCCATGATGATCCAATTGTTTGAGATTCCTACCATCCAGATCTAGGGTTTTGTTTTTGATACATCCATTTTATTTAGTGTTTTCAGCCCGTTTTATGCTTGGATTTCATTGTTATTTTCCCCAATTCTACTTGTTTTTATGTAATGATTCATCAATTATTATGCTGCATTAAATCAGGATGTACGATTGTGTTTGTTGTGGGTGTGGTTAAATGCTAAGTTTCGGGGTGTTTATGTGCAGTTTTCTTCATGCACACCCGTGCATCTCTATGCGCACGTGCATGCGTCTCTATGTGCACGTGCGTGCGTACACTATTTATTAATTCATAAACATGGGCCAATATTCTGTGGTTTATAAGCACGCGCACACGTTTTCTTCTCACACGTGCGTACGCTTAGTGTTCGGGCCGACCGCTTAGTGTTCAGGCTTGTTCGCTTAGTGTTTGGGACCATGCGCTATATATGCCTAGAAATTCTGTGGTCTGCATGTGTGCGTGCATTTTATTCATGCATGCACATGCGTGAACTATGCTTGGCCTTGCACATTCTTTCCTTGGAGAATCACTGCTCTGTGAGCACGCGTGCGTTTTCTTCGTGCACGCAATGTGCGTCGGGAGCACGCGCATCTCACATGAGTTCATATGTTATGTTGCTTTTCTTCACGCCCTCCCCGTGCGCCCTTATGCGCACGGGTGTGCATGCGTTATTTTCAGATGTTATGAATGCATGGGTTAGGGGATTTTGGCGTGGATCCGGAGTTCGGGACTCCCCCGAACGTGCGCCGTCGGCCCGTCTCTGTTGCAGAATCGCTCCCTCTTCTCCATCTCATGCTTTCTTCCTCTGATTCCAAGGATTCCTCCTACAAGGCATTATAGAGTTCCTCGAAGGTATTTCTCAAGCTTTCAATGTGATATGTGCAAGGGTGATGATTGGCCTTGGAGTTGGATGCTCGTAGGAAGAAAACGAGTAATATTGGGAGGTGGTGACAACCCTCCTGGACCTCAGACTGTAGCCAAGGACTGTGCGGGAGATCTGGATTGACAATCCAGTCAGTCTCCCCCATATCCAAGGAAGAGTTTTCCTTTCCACTTCTACTTGACATTTCGTTGTGCATTTACCGTACTTGTGTGAGAATCTTTTCTCTTCTCTTGTCATTGCTACTGTGAATATTATTCATGGAGAATAGTGTTGAAACATGTGCTGTTATTTCATGGTAATGTTAGTGGATAATAGTCTTTTTCCATGAGATGATGATGTTGATGGTGCTTCTCTTTTTGTTTTTGTTATTACTTGCTAGTAGCCCTAGAAAATCACCACTTAATGATTAGGCTTGACTTGCTAATGGTGTTAATGTTGTCGAATACTACCGTTCCAAGCTCCCTGAGGACACGATAAATCCCGAGTGTTCCACTCACTACTGCAACAAGCGCATCTTTGCATGATTAATCCCTTTTTCTTTATTTTTCATCCTTGTTATTGTTGTTTTTACCATTTCATGATTAAATATATTTGCACTGATCTGGCAAAAAGACGTATTGGAAGTTATATTGTTGCGGGGGTTGCGTCCGTTGATAATGCACAGGAGAGCCCAACATACTTAGCCCTTTGACCCAAAAATAGAGAGAATATCACGACAGAGAAGAAGAGAGGTTGGAGAGATAGCTGACAATGAAGATGAAATTCATATCAGTGAAAATGCCCAACCACCTCTGCCTAGAAGGACTATGAGAGAATACTCTCTACCAATGGTGGGGGCTTTTCACCCATCATTCAACCCACTATTCCTAACAATACTTTTGAGATCAAGCCAAAGATTATTCACATGATGCAAAACACAGTTTAGTTCTCCGACCTACCTCTTGAAGACCCTCAACTCCATATCAACAACTTCTTGGATATCTGCGACACATTCTGATATAATGGGATCACAAATAATGCAGTCCAATTAAGATTGCTTCCATTATCCCTTCACGTTCGTGCAAAGGTATGTTACTATCATTGACTCCAGGATCGATCGACTCTTGGGAGGATATGCAGAAGTGATTTCGTGAAAAGTATTTCCCCGATGAAAGATCAATGCAATTAAGAAATAAAATCACGACATTCTGACAGTCGGATAGGAGTCGTTAGCTGAAGCATGAGAGAGATTCAAAGGCCTACCGAGGAAATCCCCCCAACATGGCATTGATCCATGGCTTCAGGTTCTGATCCTCTATTGTGGTATGAAACCATCCATACGAGTTACTATTGATGTTGTTTTTGGTGGGGAAGACGACGGAGGAATATATTGATCTGAAAGAGGAGATGAACGCAAACAACTTTCAATGGGGACATACTAGAATATTGCAAGGAAAATTGTCGGAGTTTTGGAGGTAGACAGTTTCACTGCTTTGACTGCACTGCTGAATTTAGTGAACAAAAATTTGGATGAACTGAGTCTTGCTAATGCTAGCTCTGCTACCCCTGTCTTGGTTGTTACATGCGACAATTGCGAGATAACAAACATAATTCATTTGAGTGTTTCCTGAGCTCACCCTCATCATCATCCTCTTCGACGACCCTTGATGAGGTGAACTCTGCAGGGAATCAGCCAAATAACAACAATTATCAAGCGAACACCTACCCTGGCGGGCGAAATCACCTCAACTTTTTTTGGAGACAAGGACAATGTCACGACCCATCTCAATAAAAATTAGAGTGCGCTTTGGGGCGAGTCGTGATGCCACCGGCATGGGTGGAGAGAAAATTCATGTCTGTTAGACGAAAGTAGAGATACTGATAATTAGTTTAAAATAATTAATTTGAAGGAAAAATAGTTTGTTTTTATGTGGAAGCTTTAAAACATGATAGTGAGAAATAGATGCACGTACATTTTATTAAAACTTCTGATACAAATTCAGATACAAATCTCATGCAATGACAAACTCAGATGAATGAACATGCAATATTAAATTCTAGTACATATAATATTTAGCCTAGCAATTGTCCATGATTTACTGATCATAATTATTACATAAAACAAATGTCTGACAATAAAGGAAATGAAATGTAAACACAGAGCCTAGCAATTGTCCATGATTTACTCAGATGAATGAACATGCAATATTAAATTCTAGTACATATAATATTTAGCCTAGCAATTGTCCATGATTTACTGACCATAATTATTACATAAAACAAATGTCTGACAATAAAGGAAATGAAATGTAAACACAGAGCCTGAAGCTTGACACAGATCGGGCTCAGGAAGCAGACGGTGCGGGCTCAGGAAGAAGGAAAAGTCTCAGAACATTGATAACATAAGCAAGGTAAAGTAAAGTAAGAGCAGGGAAAACAAAAATATTTGAGTACCAGTTTTCATGAAGCAAAACTAACAAGATAAGCAAGTGAATGAGTCAAACAAAAATAACTAAAATTATTAGACTACTTCGGGGTAAAGCAAAGATTCGATCACGTAATGACATAAACTGTGGACAGTGAAAGGTGTAAAGTATTTCTATTTAATGTACATTATTCTAATATAAGTCTAAATGCAAAGCTTATCAAAATAATTATGCTTGCTATGACCATTTTTTGGTTCCCGTTACAAGTTAAGATGAAACTCGAGTCAAAGCGTCATATCAATTTAACACTACATTTCAATGATTACTTATAACATTAATGAATTTAAGGATTCTTGATGAATTTTCATCAAATCAAGCAATCTTCTAGGGCCTGGTTTGGAAGATTTATCACAACAAGGCTCAAGTTTGTGTACAAGCAAGCCCAATCTGATCATACCATATTTATTTGGAGACATGACCAGCGTGTTGTGGTTCTCATTGTCTGCGTGGATGACATCGTGATTACTGGAAATGATATAGATGAGATTGCCAATCTTAAGACCCTCCTGTCTGCTGAATTGTAAGTGAAAGACTTGTGAAGATTACGGTACTTCCTGGGTATCGAAGTGGTTAGATTTGAGCGGGGTATCTTTATATCCCAACGAAAGTACATATTGGATCTCCTAAAGGAAACTGGTATGCTTGGTTGTGTTCCTGCGAACACCCCTATGGAGGAAAATCACAGGATTGATGAAGATGGTAATTGTGATCACACGGATGTATCACGTTATCAAAAATTGGTTGGAAAACTTATATATCTATCTCACACACGCCCTGACATTACGTATGCAGTTGGTATTCTTAGCAGATATATGCATTCCCCTAGAATCAGACATCAGGAAGCAGCGTATTGTCTGCTGCGGTATTTAAAGAAAGCTCCTGGTCGCGGTCTCTTATTCTCTAGGAACAATAACTTGAAGATTGAAGTTTTTACTGATGCTGATTGAGCTGGTTGTCGTGATGACAGATAGTCCACTACAGAATACTGCTCCTTTGTTGGTGGAAACCTTGTAACGTGGCGTAGCAAGAATCAGAATGTGGTGTCTAGGTCAAGTGCAGAAGCAGAATTTCGTGCTATGTCCTAAGGATTATGTGAGGGATTATGGATGCGTACTGTGTTACAGGATCTGTGGTTCTCTGTGACAACCCCTTTCTCCTTGTTCTGTGACAATAAGCCAGACATTAATATTGCTCATAACCTGGTTCAACATGATAGGACAAAGCATGTTGAAGTGGATCGACACTTTATCAAACATCACTTGGATTAAAAAACAGTTGTCACTTTGTTTGTTCATTCCAGGGATCAGCTGGCCGATGTGTTTACCAAGAGCTTGGGGTGTGACGTGTTTACCGATGATATTCAAAAGCTTATGATGACTGACATCTTCCGTCCGACTTGAGGGGGAGAGTTGTAATATGTTATTATCAAGTCGCATTATGTCCCTTTTTCTGTATGCACCCCAGGTTGGGGTAGTTTAGTCTTTTTCCCTGTTTAGGTTTTCTCTTACTCAAGTATATGTATGAGTACGAGACCCTCTTTGATGTACACACGTTATTATTTCCTTTCCACTCTCATTACACTAATTCATGTCATTTCAAATGTATTAAAACTCAAACTATTAGCTTGTCAAATTGGGTATTCAAGTTCAACATATATTTGTTGAATCATATATTCAAAAGTGAGGTCGTTAAGAACAGACATTCATTTAAGTTCAATAATTGTAACAGAGAGAGATCTCTACTTACCTTAAGACTGAAGTTGAATATGACAGAGGCGGCTGAGTGGTGCAATAAAGATTAACAATCCCATTTCGAACCTATTTAAGAACAAATTGATACTTGACCTAGCAAGATACAAAAACGATTGCACACGATAATTATTTTACAAGCTTAAAAGCACGAGAGGGTTTAGCGAATTACCTCCCTCAAAAGTGAGGGGAGAAGAGATTACCACGCGAAAACAGAGACTTGACGGCGTTTGGCTAGGAGAAACCCTAAATCAGAGAGGGCTTGGAGAGGTTCCACCAATTAGGTCGAGGAGCGATGCCGAAAATCACAAACTCAACGAAATTAGACGATTACGAGAGGGGCAAAAACTTAAACCACAAATTGCACGCAAATTGGAGCACACACGTTTCCACAATAAATTCAAGGAAAGATGAAGAAAAGCGGGGAAAGAGGAAACCCTGACCAATAGGAACTAAATTCGAGTCCAAAATCTGAGTGGAGGAGGATTCAAGCAAAACCCTAGGTGAAAACGGAGCCCAAGCAAGAGAGGGAGTAAATCCTAGTCTCTCTTCTTGCAATTGCCGGCCAAAACCAAGAGGGAAGAGGGCTGCTGGAGGGGAAGGAGGTTGCTGCAGGCCGTTGGAGGAGAGGTGAAGCAGTCTACTCTTGGAGGAAGGGAGGAAAAGGCTGTCGGCCAGAGAGAGGGAGCCTGCTGTCGGCACTTGAAGAAGCAGGAGGAGAAAATGATGTTGCGGCTTGAGGAGGAGCAGGAGGCGACAGGGAAGCAAGAGGAGGGGGCGTCGGCCCTAGAGGATGTGGTTACCGACCATGGGAAGGAGAATCAGGAGCGGGGCTTGCGTGCGCCGGGGCTTGCGGGAGATGGGCTGGAGGCGGGATCGGGAAATAGAGGAGGGGGCTGGCCCGATTTAGGTAAAAGTGGATTAGGATTTTTTTTTAATTTGTTTATAATCCTTTTTATTATTATTAGTATTTTTAGGGTTGTTACAGACAACATTGAGGACCTGTTAGAGGGAATGCTCAACACCTACTACAAGTGACAATTGCATCACTCTAGGGATACCTAATACAAGTTACATGGTTTCGACAACCGTGAGGAGGATCTACACCGCAAGGTGGTCACGGTCATGAGTGATCTCAGGTAAGATTCTCTGTTCACTTGACCTAGACAACTAAGGACAACTCACCCGGGAGCTTCTGCCATAATTATAATATCCGTTCGAGCTTCTTCTTTTCATAGGAGATACAGACTCTTTGATGGTTGATGCATGACCTTTCATTCAAGTCAACATCTTCTACCTCATCTTCCTTTGCACATAGGTATCCGAGGTGCTCACTCTGCCATTACTCATGCATCCATCTACTGAGTTATTAACTCTGGTGCCATTA
This sequence comes from Platanthera zijinensis, assembly GCA_039513925.1. Lineage (NCBI taxonomy): Eukaryota > Viridiplantae > Streptophyta > Magnoliopsida > Asparagales > Orchidaceae > Platanthera > Platanthera zijinensis. The sequence goes on from CM077096.1 coordinate 147,580,504, forward strand.
ACCACGTGACTTGCTTATCTTCAAGTTGTGTCTTACTCGTCTCTATTTGGTAGAAATAAAGTGAACATTGTTGATGACTTTTTCTATAGTAGGAAAGTGATCAATCCCTTGTTCTTTCACTTTATCTTCTGTCTTACATGTTCTTAATTTTACTCACAATTTACTTTCTGTTAGTCATTTGATTAATTATATAAAATGATGAGTTACTTTCTTTCCTTCTTTTTGTATTTCTTAGGACCTGAAGATGGAGAAGGTGATTGACTCTGGTCGAATGTATAATGACCTGTATGTGTTTGATGCCTCCACTGGTACCCAGTTTTTGAAGGCACTCCATACTTCTCACTCACCACTTTTGACCTCCTGACAATACCGCCTTGGACCCGCATATATTGCTATTATGCAAAATTTATTTTGTATTATTTCATCCCATGTTTCTTAAAAAATTTTGTTTGCAATGTATGTGAGTTGGCAAAACATTGTCATCTTCCTTTTAGTCATATTTCTTCACCTAACACTACATTGCATGTTGTTCATATTGATGTTTGGGAGCCATGACCCACCGCATCTATTTCTGGATATTTTGATTTATCACTATTATTGATTGTTTGTATCACACTTGTTGGGTATTGTATCCACAATTACCTGGATTTGAGGAAGCCTCCTATCAAAGCTAAGATGAATTCACTATGTATTTGATGAATTTCTTCTAGTTGTGCTTGCAGTTATTCCATGCTAAGTACACACCAATGTCAGGGTGCAGTGGGTCAATATACACGGGTCTGTGCAACGTAATCCCTCGTTGAGCAGATCAGTGTGTTGACCTACGTGTACTCTCTCTATTGGGGTGTACTCAATTTCATGTACAGGGCTATGATAAAGCAAGAGCAGACAAGGAGCAAGGATGGGCCAAAGACCATCTCACGGGTTGAAAGACGAGAATCGTCTAAGTGTAAATCGTCGAGAATCACTAAGTGATTCTCGACGATTCGTCGAGAATCACTGGTGATTCTCGACGAGTCGTCGAGAATCACTGATTCTCGACGACTCGTCGAGAATCACTGGTGATTCTCGACGAGTCGTCGAGAATCACCAGTGATTCTCGACGAGTCGTCGAGAATCACTAGTTGATTCTTGCCGGGTTGAGCCGGCTGTCTCGACGCAGTCAGAAAAATCTTCTAAGGCAGAATCGTCGAGAATCACCAAGTGATTCTCGCCGATTCGTCGAGAATGACTTTGCATTCTCGACGAGTCGGCGAGAATCCAAGGTGATTCCCACCGATTCTCCCCGGCCTCTATAACCTGTGCAGCCAGAATTCTCTAAGTAGAATTCGGCGAGAATCGTAAGTGATTCTCGCCGACTCGTCGAGAATCACCCACGATTCTCGCCGAATTTGACTTGGGTATTTTTCCGACTCTGTCTGGACCGGTCCACGTTATCTGCGGGATTTTGAACCGGACTTTGGTCTTACTGCTGGTGGGGCCCACAACGGTCATCTCTTGACCTAGTGTATAAATACTCTGTATTTGTGAACAGTAAACACACGGATTACAGATCGAAGAAAAACAAGTTGCCGTCAAGCCCTAGATCGGAAGCGAGCTCGGCCGACCTTCTCCGCCTCTCGCTAGTTGCTCGCCACCGTTGATTGGGGTTTTCGTTACCTCTCCCGGCGACAGAAGCCTAGTCGGGCACAGCGTCTCACACGTCTATCCAGAGATCTTTTGTCTCTTGATTTGTGATCGGGAAACCTTCCCCATCCGAATCGATCGAGACGATCGATCCTAGTGTGACCGTTGGAAGACCTTGCCGACTTTGCTAAGAAGATTGGATCTACATAGCATCACCGCCTCTCTTGTTGAAGTCGTCGATCTAGAGAAGATTCTCTCCAAGAAAGATCTAGAGTTGTGGACTTTTCGTTGCCTACAAGAACAAGTAGTCCAACGAAAAGGGACACCTGGATCTTCACGTTGTTTGTATTTCTTACAAGCTATTTTCATTTTCTCTTTCATTGTAAAGGACCGATTGGTCTCTAGTTGTTGGGTTGGGTGCAACCCGTGTTGTGGGAGTGTTGACTCCTACGTGTGGAAGGGTTCCTTCCGTTAGTGCAAGGATTGGATTTCAATCCTGTTGGTGAAGTGACCGAGTCGTCCCTTGGTTGGGAGATAGGTCGAAGGGGGAAAGTGGACGTACCCAAATCGGGGAACCACTATAAATTGCTTGTGTACTTTCTGTGCTGTGGTGTTTTATTTTCTTGTGCAGGTAAAACTTTAATTCCGCAAATACGCTGCAAAGACACCTATTCCCCCCCCATAGGTGTAAGTAGTTGACACTAAGTGGACTTTCAAGTGGTATCAGAGGGAGGTTGCTCATCAAAGGGGTTAACACCTCGAGTAAGTTCCTGCATCTAGTGTCAACAAGAAGATCAGACTCAAGCATGGAGTTGGATTATGATGTCCCTCCTCTAAGACTGTCCTCTTGTACAAAGGAGTACTATCCTGTATGGAAGATGAGAGTACTATTTCATCTGGAGGCCATCGACCCTCGAGCATCACTCATTCTGGAAGAGGGTCCCTTCATTCCCATGAAGGCCTCCTGCTCTGGAAAGGATATGCAGATCCCCAAGGAGACTACTGAAATGTCTGAGATTGAATTCTCTCTTTTCAACTTGGATAAAATGATTCGTAAAATCATCCTGGATGTCTGGACTGGACCTTCCCGGTCAAGACTTGAAAAGTGTAAGACGGCCAAGTCCTTGTGGCAAACTATATCAGACCTCATGGAGGGATCAAACAGAACAGGGATAAGTCGTCAGCAAGAGGATGAGGCATATATGGGGGTCAGTATTTCTGAAGAAGAAAGTGATGACCAATTTCTCAGTATCAGAGCTCCTGTGTCCTTATCAGAGACTGAGGAGGAAGTTGATGAAGACTGCACAGCTGAAGATGACTCAGCTGCCCCGGTCAGTCCTAACACTATTCCTGATCAGCTAAGTCAGGACCAGGTAACTTCTTCACCTTGCCCCTCTCTTCCTCATGTTCCTGAAGACAGGAATATTTTGGATGATTGTCCTCCAGAAAATCCTGATTCCCTGAAGAGTGTCCTTCAGAAAAGCAACCTGATTGTTGAGGAGCAAGCTCAGGAGATTGCTCGGCTGAAGATCTTATTGGTTCTCCAATTGGCATCCAATAAGGTTAAGGACTCTAAAATCTCAGATCTAGAGAGTAGTCTAGAGAATGAGAAGAGGATAGTATCCAACTTTTCCAAGGTTGATTCTCTCAAAAGAAAGGAAGAAAATGGGTGGATCTCCCGGATTATCAATTCATGGAGAAAAGGGGAAACGGTATTTAGACCCCCCACTCCAGAAAGGAAGGGTACTCATCATGCCTACAGGTATGATCACAGGAACAACCGTGGTCACTGCAAGGGTGATCTGCCCTCATGTGGAAACACCCATAATGCAAGGGCTGTCATGGCCACCCTTGAGAGAATGCCTAAGGCTCGTTCTGAACCCTTTGTATTCTCGGCCACAGCCCCAACTCTGCATGAATCTGCTGATATCAGCTCTCACTGCGCCTCTCACCACCCTAGGACACAAAAAAGGGGGGTTAGAAGTCATGCAGTTAGTGCTCATGGGGCCTCTGAAAGGGTGCTGACTGAAAGGAAGACACCACCTCCCAGGTCTCATGACGCTCACTACATGCCTTCCTTCCACCCTTCCAAGTGTCACGATGGAAGAGGCAATTTTGAGAACAGATCCGGCTTTATCCCGTTTAGACCTAGGTCCTTGACTACCTCAGTCACCGGTTCAGGTCACAAACGGCGGTACAACATTCATGAATGTTGGTGTTGTGGCAAAGTCGCTCATTTTGTCATAGATTGTTGGCACAACACTTCTGTGTCAAAGGCAAGGGGACTTCCACATCCTCGAGGCAATGTTAGTCCTCCCTCCAGGATCCCTGAGGGGAGGCATCCCAATTATTATGCTGACAGGAACCTAGGACCCAATACTTATTGGGTTCCTAAGGCAAGATAACTCTTTCCTGCAGGGTGGTCTAGGTTCCCACAATCCTGACGGGAACTGGACAGGAGATGCTCCAAGATTGACGTGGATAAAGTATCGAGAATGGGAGCAGTGCCATCATTACAGGCACATGCATACTGACCTCCTGATGTAACCTGTGCTGATGATTTGAATGTTACGTCTTGTTATCACAGGTAATTGCAATTAGCCCAAATGTTTGAGCCATATCGCAGAAATAATTCCATATATGTATATATGTATGTTGACATATCCACACTTAATAATGAATTCACCTCGTCTGAAATTAGATGGTCTTATAGAAAAAGTATTCACGTATGCTCATTCACCTTGGGAAGGAGTATATGTGTGAGAACCTTTTCTTCTACTAGTAGAGATTAGTTTGACATTTTTTTTGGGGATAAGTCCGCCTCCGAAAATTGAAAAGATACGTCATGAAGAGTCACTGAACATGACCTCTGACATCAAGATTATTGCACTTATCCATCTAGAAATGACCGGTGAAATTGGCAAAGCCACTGTCATGATGTCAAGTAAATCCTAGTTGATGTGCCTCCTAAGCTATGTAGTTTGGCAATCCCTTTAGTGGATGAAGAAGCAAGTATGCCTCCTGAGCCCTTCCAACCCTTGACAAAAACGGTATGTTGGAATATAGGCGATACTCGTCATATCAAATCACATACTCACCAAATTACAAGTCTCGCCAAATTGTCAAATCTCGCTGAGATATTTAAACCGGGGGAGCCATTCGGCGGGAATAGGTTAGTCGCCAAGTATCCGGATATTACTTAAACCAGGAATCATCTCAAACCTACTCTTCCCGACGATACCCTCCGACCCTTCGTATTCCGCCGTTCGCCGTTTCGCCGAGACCCCGCGCTGGAATCCCCGTCTCTCTCACCTCCCGGCGACCTTCTCCTGCGTAACTCCGTGGTGAACTAACGACCGACGCCTTCTGCCGCCCACTCTCGCCGCAGGTCCGCGTCTTAGGCGTCCTCGGGTGCTTCGTCGTGAAGAAGCCGGAACTTTCACTGCATCTCCCCACTAGGTAATCTCCATATTGTCCCTTTCCGTGACTTGAGCTTGGTTAGATTTCGCTCTCCCTCTCGTGGTATCGGAGATCCTATTGGTATTCTCCTTCTTCCTAGGTTTACTATGGCCCCACGGACTACTGCAGGCCTGGTCACTGGATGTGAGCTAGTGACAACCGGGTTCTCCCAGGCCTCGGATGAGTTCCGGAACATAATCATCATGCTTGAAGAAGCGGGACTGAAGTTCGTGCTGGAGCACCCATGCAAGATCTTGGACAAGGAAGTATTGGAGTTCTTTGCAACTGCGAAGCTCCGTCATGAAGACACCTCCATCAAGAGCAAAGTGGCCGGGAAGAAAATCAAGTTATCCGCCAGGAAACTGACCCAATGCCTGCGGTTATCCAGTGTTGAAGAAGAAGAGTACCTGGAGGAAGAGGATAGAGCAAGGACCCTATCCTTCTGTGGATTGGCCAGGTGGACCAGGTCAATCAAAAGGAAAGATATGAACGAGGAAGGAAAGTTGCTGTCTGACATTGTTGGGAAGGCTCTAATCTGCAAACCTGGATCCCACGACCATATTTCTGGGGAAATGTTCAAAACTCTGGTGGCAATCGTATGCCGAAAGCGGTTCAACTGGGGAGCCATGCTTTTTGACAGGATTAAAGACACACTCCGAACCCCCAGCTTTGGCAGAATCATTAGCCTATATCTGAATCAACTGGACGGAGACACATTCGACATGAGCAAGGGAGTGCCTCTGCACTACTTGAAAAGGATGGATGCTAGCATATTCGACCGGTGGGAACGTCGAATAGGGCAGACTGCCAGGGAAATAGACCAAGAGGCAGCTTCTCCAGCCGTGGACACCAGTGCTCCTGCTCATTCTATGGCAGCACCCAGTGAAGTTCCTGACGCCCTGATTGCAGGAACTGAGGGGGAGCCTGTAACCGGTTCTGCAAACATCTTATCTGATATTTCTCTGATAGCTAAAGATGCTGTGGAGATGGTGGCAGATGAAATAGCAGATGATGAGGAGGTTGAGAACGATGAGGCAGCTCTTATCGACGATGATCTGGGAGATGAGGTGGCTGATGAGGAGGAGGAAGAAGTAGAAGAAGATGTGCACAACTCTGCCGATAAGCATGATCACTTGGAGACTGAGATAGAGGAAGAAGTACCAGAGAATGAGAAAGCAGCAGATTCTCAGGAGGATGCTGAGGTTCCATCTGAGGAACAAGCTCCTAAGCGGTCAGATGCAAGGATGGAGGGGGAGCAATCCTTTGTTCCCCCTATGGACTCCATACTACTATCCAGCTCTCCCAGTCCTTCTGCGGGGGAGCCTGACCAGGGTCTGACTACAGCTCCTCCACTTCAAGCAAACATAGCAAATCACACTGTCAATTTTGTCCAAGGTATGCTAGATGAGCTCAAGGAAACGTTTGAGAAATCCCACAACAAAGTGCTAAAGAGACTGCGGGACTCTGAGGATCTCATGCTTAAGAATGTGGTTCAGATCAACCACAAACTAGATATGATGGAGAAGAAATTTGATGAAAAATATACAGAGGCAGGCACAGCCGTCTCTCTTCTCATGAAAGGACTGAAGAAGAATACTGACGACCTGACAGTAGTCAATAAAAATGTTCATGTTGTGGCACAGACCATACAAAAATTTGATGCCAACATGGTAACGCTGAACGCTAATCAGAAATCTCTGCTGGACGAATTCAGTAAAACCGTGAAGCACATTGATGCATCTCTGCATTCCTATACAAACTCTATAGCCGCCGAAGCCAAAAAGGGGGAGGAAGCGTATAACGCTAAGATGGCAGGGCTTCAAGAGTTAGTACTTCTAAACTTCGATCAGACCAATAGGTATGCCTTTCAAAACTACCACATCGTAACTGCACCTTTAATCAACTTAATAAATAGTAATTGACAAATACAAATTCGATAATTCGAATAGGTACATGTTTGAAACGGCCCACTGGTTGGTAACAGAAGCATCGGGAATACATGTCCCTGTTGCTCCACCTGAGGATGAGGGCCGTGCTGGTACTACTGAGGGTGAAATAAGGACTGAAGAAGTACAACTGGGCGAAGTCGAGTTGAAGAAAGCTGCGGAGAGGGCTGAAAGAAGAAGCTGGTTTGACCAAGATGCCTTAGCAAAAGTCAAAGGCAAAAGGCAAATCAAAGAAGGAACTTCAAAGGAAACACCAGCTGAAAAGAAGATCAGATTGTCGGAGGAGGATGTGAGAAACGAAAAATGGAGTCCTGTATCAAAGAGTATCATCTTGGACACCTTTGCATTACTACAAGGAGGGCAAGTCAAAAGGAATGACGTATATAGCCAATACGAGTGGGAGCAGCACAAAATGTATGAAGCCAAAAGAAACTTGTTCTTCAGAAGCAACACTGTGGCAAACAAAGCTCCCCCTCCGAGATACTATCCTAAGCCCAAGGAGTATTTTGAGCGACAAAGCAAAAAATTCTTAGCTCAGCAACTCAAAGAAGACATAGCTAAGGACAAAGATCTGTAGGATGTTAGCTCTTGTGGTTATCTCATTTAAACTCTTTATTAAGTAAACTGTGAACATTTATGTGTGGATATTCACATTTATATATTCATGTGTGTGGTTTATTAATTGACTCTCACATTGGTATGATTACGTTTGTTGTTCACTCTTCTGGTTTTTGCATATTTTATCTGGAATGTTGAAATTCATCTTAGCTTAGTAGGATTTTGGCTTTGTCAAATAGGGGGAGATTGTTGGGTATTGTATCCACAATTACCTGGATTTGAGGAAGCCTCCTATCAAAGCTAAGATGAATTCACTATGTATTTGATGAATTTCTTCTAGTTGTGCTTGCAGTTATTCCATGCTAAGTACACACCAATGTCAGGGTGCAGTGGGTCAATATACACGGGTCTGTGCAACGTAATCCCTCGTTGAGCAGATCAGTGTGTTGGCCTACGTGTACTCTCTCTATTGGGGTGTGCTCAATTTCAAGTACAGGACTATGATAAAGCAAGAGCAGACAAGGAGCAAGGATGGGCCAAAGACCATCTCACGGATTGAAAGACGAGAATCGTCTAAGTGTAAATCGTCGAGAATCACTAAGTGATTCTCACCGATTCGTCGAGAATCAGTCGAGTCGTCGAGAATCACCAGTGATTCTCGACGAGTCGTCGAGAATCACCAGTGATTCTCGACGAGTCGTCGAGAATCACCAGTGATTCTCGACGAGTCGTCGAGAATCACCAGTGATTCTCGACGAGTCGTCGAGAATCACTAGTTGATTCTTGCCGGGTTGGGCCGGCTGTCTCGACGCAGTCAGAAAAATCTTCTAAGGCAGAATCGTCGAGAATCACCAAGTGATTCTCGCCGATTCGTCGAGAATGACTTTGCATTCTCGACGAGTCGGCGAGAATCCAAGTGATTCCCACCGATTCTCCCCGGCCTCTATAACCTGTGCAGCCAGAATTCTCTAAGTAGAATTCGGCGAGAATCGTAAGTGATTCTCGCCGACTCGTCGAGAATCACCCACGATTCTCGCCGAATTTGACTTGGGTATTTTTCCGACTCTGTCTGGACCGGTCCACGTTATCTGCGGGATTTTGAACCGGACTTTGGTCTTACTGCTGGTGGGGCCCACAACGGTCATCTCTTGACCTAGTGTATAAATACTCTGTATTTGTGAACAGTAAACACACGGATTACAGATCGAAGAAAAACAAGTCGCCGTCAAGCCCTAGATCGGAAGCGAGCTCGGCCGACCTTCTCCGCCTCTCGCTAGTTGCTCGCCACCGTTGATTGGGGTTTTCGTTACCTCTCCCGGCGACAGAAGCCTAGTCGGGCACAGCGTCTCACGCGTCTATCCAGAGATCTTTTGTCTCTTGATTTGTGATCGGGAAACCTTCCCCATCCGAATCGATCGAGACGATCGATCCTAGTGTGACCGTTGGAAGACCTTGCCGACTTTGCTAAGAAGATTGGATCTACATAGCATCACCGCCTCTCTTGTTGAAGCCGTCGATCTAGAGAAGATTCTCTCCAAGAAAGATCTAGAGTTGTGGACTTTTCGTTGCCTACAAGAACAAGTAGTCCAACGAAAAGGGACACCTGGATCTTCACGTTGTTTGTATTTCTTACAAGCTATTTTCATTTTCTCTTTCATTGTAAAGGACCGATTGGTCTCTAGTTGTTGGGTTGGGTGCAACCCGTGTTGTGGGAGTGTTGACTCCTACGTGTGGAAGGGTTCCTTCCGTTAGTGCAAGGATTGGATTTCAATCCTGTTGGTGAAGTGACCGAGTCGTCCCTGGTTAGGAGATAGGTCGAAGGGGGAAAGTGGACGTACCCAAATCGGGGAACCACTATAAATTGCTTGTGTACTTTCTGTGCTGTGGTGTTTTATTTTCTTGTGCAGGTAAAACTTTAATTCCGCGAATGCGCTGCAAAGACACCTATTCCCCCCCCCCCCCATAGGTGTAAGTAGTTGACACTAAGTGGACTTTCAACACTATTTGGATTTGCTTAATGCACAATAAAAGGCAAGTGTTTCTGATTTTCAAATTATTTAGAAAATTCTCTTTCCAAAATTTTATGTAATAAAAACAATTGAGAGCATATTGAATCCTAGTTTGAGAAGAACCTGACTAACCTTGTCTTCATTCATCAAACATCCTTTGTTAGCCTAGCTCAAAATAGAGTTGCCGAGAGAAAGAAGCTCACTTTTTCTAAGTTGCTAGGTGTTTACTCCTTACCATACACGTAACCAAATATTATTTGTGGGATGGGATGCACTTCTCACTGATGCGTATATCATAAACCTTATGTCTACTCAAGTCTTAAGGATTACCACCCCCTACATTATCTTGGTATTTCTGCCATTCAACTTCCACCAAAAGTATTTGGATATGTTTGCTCCGTTCACATACATCTCATTGGCTGAACTTACCTTCATTCTCGCGCACTCAAATGTGTATCCATAGGATAATCACCTACTCCAAAAGAATATAAATCTTACAACCCTCCTACCAGTTGAGTTTTCGTACTATGGATATTATATTTCGTGAATTAGAAGCTTACTATTGGGCCTCTTCAGGAGGAGTCTACACCTACATTGGAAGTGAGCCCCTCTATACTCTCCTTACTGATGCCCTCAACATATACCATCTCTACTGATTCCTACACTCCTGACAAAACTATCAATTAGAGGGAGACCATTAAAACATCTCCTAAGCAAAATGCGATCATGGTGTACACTAGACAGTGTAAGGGGGCAAACAAACATGTTTATCTCACGGTGCTAGAGCTAGTGCCAATCCATCTTCAGATTCTACTGAACTTCGCATTGCTCATAACAAAGGTGTTTAATTCTGCACCCAGCCATTGCTTTTGTTAGAGAAGCCCATTTAACTAGGTCCATTTTGTATCTTTTTTGGTTTTTTCTCTCTCCTCTTTAGTCCCACATCTTGTATAGGAACTTGCTCTCTCTTTCTCTCATCTATATATTTGTACTCATTCTGAACATATATACAAGGTGGATTTTTCTCTTCTCTACAACTTTAAATATCCTTTGACATGTCCGACATATCCGTTTTTTCCGATATATTGGCTGACATGACTTTTGAACATATCACCCGCTATTTTATTTTATTGTATGTTAGCATATTTGCAGTGCATATTTAAATCACATTTATTTATTATATTTATTAGAAAAGCCCATGTATAAAGGCCCATAAAGGCCCTAGTATTCTCTCTTCTTTAGTCCCACATCTTGTATAGGATTTTTCCTCTCTTCTCATCTCCTATATAATTGTATTCTCTCCTTGTATTTACTTACACAAGCAATACATACAAGTTTTGACTTCTCTCAACAGGGTATCAGAGCCAGGTTCCATCCTCTAACCGTCCTGTGCACTTTTTTAAACCGCATCTACCCGCCGCCTTCTGGCGGACTCCGCGGTCTCCTCGCGGACTATTTGCGGCCTCCAGCGGTCTGCCTCCTTTTCTATCCGCCGCTTCTCGCTCACTGTCCGCGGCCTCAACGGACAGTCCGCTGCCTCTCCCCGTGGATCCAGGTTCTCTCCTCTTCCCCCCCCTTTTTATAGTTTTTCTCCTCTATCCCGTGGACCCCACCTCCCGTGCGTCTCGCACGGTCTCCCGTTCTATCCGCGCGGCTCCCCTCCTATCCGCTCGGCGTCTGCTCCTTGCGATTTCCTTCTCGCCGCTCGATTTCTTTTCTCTTTTCTCCTATCCGCTCGAGTTCGTCAACTCGCGGCTTCTCTCTCTCCTATCCGCTCGAGTTTGTTAACTCGCGGTCTCTTTTCTCTCTCCCGCTCGAGTTCGTCAACTCGCGCCTTCTCTCTCCTATCCGCTCGAGTTTGTTAACTCGCGGTCTCTTTTCTTTTTTCTTTTTTCGCCGCCTTCTCGCGGCCTCCAGACCGTGTGGTCTGCTTCTTACCCGCTCTGGTCGTGGCCTGTCTGGCCGCTGGTGTTCGCATCGTGACCGTGCGGGTTCATTCTCCCGGCCTTTTCTGCTCGCTGATTCGTCGCTGCGGCTTGTTCCTAGTCGCCGCGGTCTCCTCCCGTCTCTGTGGTCTGCCTCTCCAGCGGACCCCTGCCTATTCGCTGCGGCCTCCTTCCAAGTCGGTGTGGCTTGTCTTCCTGGACTATGGGCTCCTCTGTTGACTCCACCGGCCCGGCGGCTAGTTCGCCCGCAGACCGCCCGACTTGTCCTACCGACCTGCGCGATGAATTACACATCACTACCATCTCTCTCTCCGGGAAGAAAAATTTTCTCCCTTGGGCGCATTCTGTGCGCCGGGTTCTCCAGGCCAAGGGTCTCCTGTCTTACCTCACCCAGGCTCCTCCGGCCCCCCCTACGGACGATTGGCTCCGCAACGATGGTCGTGTGCAGACTTGGCTCCTCAACTCCTTGGATGGTGAGCCGTATCAGATGGCCATGTATCACGAGACGGCCAAGTCTATATGGGATGAGCTGCACTCACTATATTCCGGCAAGGACAGCCTTCAGCATCTCTACGACATCCTCACCGATCTCGTTGCTCTCGACGCCGGTGGCGCCCCGGACATGATGTCGTTTGTCGCTCGGGCTAAGACTTTGGCCGAGGCCTGGATACTGCATCAGCCTTCTACCAGTGATCATGCTGCCCAGCGCGCTCAGAAGGAGGCGGTTTGCATTGCTATTATGATGGCCCGTCTTCCGCCTCACCTTCAGACTATCCGGACTCAGGTTCTGGCATCTCCCACCGTTCCATCCCTGTCTGAGATCTGTTCCATGCTCCTCCGCGTGACGCCTCCTCCGGATGCTCCTGCGCCGACTTCCTCGGCCCTTCTTCAGCAGGCCCCTCCGCCCCTCCGCCCCTGCTTCCCTTGCCTCCCGCTACTCGTGGTGGCCGCTCCGGCTCTCGGGGCCGCGGGCGTGGTTGCAGGGGGCGGCCGAAGTGTTCCTACTGCGGCAAGGACGGACACCTTGAAGCGACCTGTTACCGCAAGAATGGATATCCTCCTCGACCGACGGCTTCGGTGGCCGCAGATGCCTCCTCTCCTGCCTCTCCGGACCTTGAAGCTGTCCGCCTCCAGCTCCAGCACCTCCAGGGACTGCTCAACCCGCCTCCTGCTTCCCTGGCCTCCACCTTCGTCTCCCAAGTAGGTACGGCCTGTCTCTCCACCGGTCCGTCCTGGATCATGGACTCCGGTGCCACTCGTCACATTACGTCCCAGCGGCCTGCCACATACTCGGACTCTCCTCATCCGCGGTCTATCACCGTGGCTAATGGGGCCCTTGTTCCCGTCTCCGGATCGACGGACATCTCTCTCAGCCCGTCGTTTCCTCTCCGCTCGGCTCTTCATGTTCCGAGTTCCCCCTTCAATTTACTTTCTGTTGGTCGCCTTACTGCTGATCTGGATTGCTTTGTTATATTCACTTCCTCTTCGTTTGTCATACAGGATCGCAGGACGCGGACTACCATTGGTAAAGGCGGATTGCGGAACGGACTCTACCTTCTCGACACACCTCCTACTATCCTCTCCTCCGTCTCCTCCACCGAGTGGCATCGCCGTCTTGGCCACGCTCCTCTACCTGTTCTCCAGCGGGCTCTCCCTGATATCTCTCTCAATCCGTTTCAGTGTGAGTCTTGTATCCTCGGCAAGCAGCCGCGTTAATCTTATCCTGCTCATTGTACCCGGAGCTCTGCTCCGTTTGATTTATTGCATTCTGATGTATGGGGACCATATAAAATTACTAGTATTTCTGGTTTCCGGTATTTTTTTACTTTCATTGATGATTATTCTCGCATGACGTGGTTGTACTTACTTCGTGATCGCTCCGAGCTTCCTCGCATTTTTCGAGCCTTTGTCGTTGAAACTCGTACCCAATTTCACACAACTATCAAAACTGTGCGCACGGATAATGCTCGTGAGTACACTGGCCACGACTTTGCTACTATATTCTCTGAGTTCGGGATTATCCACAAAACCTCTTGTGCCTACACGCCTCAACAAAACGGCGTTGCCGAAAGTAAAAACCGCCACTTACTTGATGTGGCTCGCTTCCTCATGCTTCAAATGCATGTGCCCAAGCATTACTGGAACTTTGCGGTCTCCACGGCTTGTTTTCTCATCAACCGTCTCCCTTCCTCCGTCCTCCACTATGCTACTCCGTTCAGCCTGTTGTTTCCCTCGACGCCGGCTTTCCCTATTCCGCCCCGTATCTTTGGTAGCACTTGTTACGTCCACCATCTGGGCCCGCCCTCGGACAAATTGGATCCCCGGGCGGCTAAACACATATTCGTGGGCTATTCCCGTACTCAGAAGGGGTATCTCTGTTATTTTCCCGTCACTCGGAAGCTCTCCGTCTCTGCGGATGTCACCTTCCGCGAGACTCAACCATTTTTTTTCGGATTCTCTCACTACTCCTTCGGCTCCTTTACCTCCATCCATCCCACGCCCAGTTCTCCCCGTTACAACGCCGCTGCTACCGGTTCCACCAGCTCTACCTCCTGTTACCCCCGCCCCACCCATCATCCGGGTCTATACTCGTCGCCCCCGTTGCTCTATGGCCCCACTGCAGTCCGCCTCAACCACGGTTACTCCGCGCCCGGCAGATCAGGTACAGACATCCACCGCTCATCCTCTGGCTCACTACGTCTCTCTACATCGCCTATCTCCCTATCTTCACACTTTTGCTACTTCTCTTTCCTCGGTTTCTGTTCCTAATTCTGTGCAGGAGGCGCTCGAACATCCTGGCTGGCGGGCTGCCATGGAGGAGGAAATGACTGCTCTCTGGACTAATCAGACCTGGACTCTCGTCCCTCTTCCTCCCGGTCAGAAACTCGTTGGGTGTAAATGGGTCTTTGTTATTAAACATGCTGCTGATGGCACTATTGACCGCCTAAAGGCCCGCCTTGTGGCTCGTGGCTTCACCCAGCAGTAGGGGCTCGACTACGAGGAGACTTTTTCCCCGGTGGCCAAACTCAATACAGTTCGGGTTCTCCTCTCTGTTGCGGTACATCGCCAGTGGCCCCTACTCCAACTGGATGCCAAAAATGCGTTTCTGAACGGTGATCTCCAGGAAACTGTGTATATGCAACAAGCTCCCGGGTTTGAGACCACGGGGGAGTCTCAAGTCTGCCATCTTCGAAAGGCTCTTTATGGTCTCAAACAGTCCCCCCGGGCATGGTTTGACAAGTTCAGTAAGGCCCTCCGGGAGATTGGTTTTACTCGAAGCTCCGCCGACTTCTCGCTCTTCACACGCCACCGATCTACCGGGACCGTCCTTCTGCTAGTGTATGTGGACGACATCATTATTACTGGGAACGACTCGAATGGAATACTGGCGGTCAAACTTCATCTGAGCACCGTGTTTCAAACAAAAGATCTGGGGCCCCTTCGGTACTTCTTGGGCCTAGAAGTCGCCAGACGACCAGATGGTTTGATCCTTTCTCAGCGAAAGTACTGTACTGACCTTCTTCATGATGCGGGTTACTCAGGCTGTAAGCCGGTTGACACCCCAATGGATGTCAATCACAAGTTATGCGCGCAGGCCTCTGACTCAGATATCCTACTGGAAAATCCAGAATATTACCGTCGCCTAGTTGGAAAATTGATATACCTCACAGTAACCAGACCAGATATCTCCTTCGTTGTTGGTATCGTCAGTCGATATATGCATTCCCCCAGAAGCTCATCTTCAGGCGGTTGAACGTATTCTCAGATATCTCAAAAAGGCTCCTGGACAAGGACTGGTGTACAAAGTCTCTTCTTCCTCTCCTACTTCGGTAGCATACTCTGATGCTGACTATGCTGGGTCCCTCGATGATCGAAGGTCCACCAGTGGCTTCTGCACATACTTTGGAGGACATCTGATTACCTGGCGGAGCAAGAAACAAGCGGTCGTTGCTCGATCATCAGCTGAGGCAGAATATCGGGCGATGACATCAGTGGTGTCGGAACTAACGTGGCTTGAAAGCCTTCTCACCGATCTGGGTGTAAAGCTTCCTTCACCGGCTCTTCTCCTCTGTGACAGTCAAGCTGCTATACACATTGCCAAGAACCCAGTCTTTCATGAGAGAACTAAACATATTGAAGTCGACTGTCATTTTATCCGGGAAAAGGTTCAACTAAAGAAGATCGACCTCAGACATGTTCCTGGTACTGAACAAGTTGCGGATGTCCTCACAAAGGCCTTGTCAAGTACCCTCTTCTATCAATGCCTGTCCAAGCTTGGTGCATACGATTTGTACGCTCCAGCTTGCGGGGGAGTATTAGAAAAGCCCATGTATAAAGGCCCATAAAGGCCCTAGTATTCTCTCTTCTTTAGTCCCACATCTTGTATAGGATTTTTCCTCTCTTCTCATCTCCTATATAATTGTATTCTCTCCTTGTATTTACTTACACAAGCAATACATACAAGTTTTGGCTTCTTTCAACAATATTCTATATGCTTAAATTGATTAGACTTATTGTTTTATTCTCATTAATACTTGTTATTCTTACGATTAATTTTGTATAATTATTTTAACTATATTATTCCTATTTTATATTACAAAAAATATTAAAATGTTCAACACATTACATAAACTTATTTAGTTGAGAAAGACTTATAAACAATCAAGGATATTGAGTTTTAAAATTCTTTAATTGCTTTAAACTTAATGTTGTTAAAATAAATATATTTTATAATGTATCTATTTGCACTTGTTCATTTTATTTTGGATCCTCTTCATATTTATTTTGGGATATACATAACTCATTATTCGTCTTCTTGTTATGTGTATTTTTTTTAATTTTTAGAGCATATAACCATTCTTGTGGTGGGTTGGGGCCCTCGTTGCGTGAGGATGCTTTGTGTGCCGTGTTGCCCCATTTTCATAAGATTTGGAAATCAGTCATTTTAAAAAATCCCTGACATACTCAATCCGACATTAAAAACTCGATCCGACATGTCTCCAACATCTGATAGTAAACCTACACCCAATACCCTTTATCTCAATATGTATCCTATGGTTCCCTAACTCCTTCACACTTTGTTTTTGTCTATCCTAGCCTTTTTTTTATGTTCTCTTTTCAGGGAAGGAGGCATTTCTGCACCCTTAATGGAAAAAGGCAATGATGGAGGAGATGTCTGCTTTGGAAAAGAATCCTATCTAGGACTTGGTACACCATCCAAAAGAGATGAAGATGATTGGTTGCAAATGAGTGTTCTCGATTAAGCATAAGTCTGAAGGCATTATGGAAAAAATAAGGCAAGGTATGTGAAGAGACTATACACTCAAACCCTTGGGATAGATTACCAAGAAACCTTTGTGCAAGAGATGAAGATGATTGGTTGTCATGTGCTTTGTGCAAGAGATGTGTCCTTTGTCAACTGGATGTGAAGAGTGTGTTTCTTTGTAGAGATTTTGAGGAAGATGTCTCTATGTTCATACCCTCTAGTTTTGATGCTAGTGTATAAGATGAAAAAGTATATAAATAAAGCTCTTTATAGACTTAAACATTCTTCCAGTGGTTTGATCATTTTCACAAAATCATGTTTTCCTTTGGGTATTCTCGAAGTCATGCTGATCATATTGTGATTGAAGGGAAGATAACTGCGCTCATATTATATATGAACGATTTTGTGATAATATGTGATAATGTTGAAGAAGGAAAAGTGATGCAGGAGGAATCTATAGGCGACGGATAATCGGTGAGCTAATCCTACATGCTATGCAAAAGCCCGACGGTTAGATCACAATTAGATAATAAATTTCAAACATCTCACGCAAACAAATTCGCAGCAAGGTACAAATAATTTATTAGTGCAAACAAGCTTAGACTTTCTTTCGCGTGGAGGGACATAGCTAGAGCGCGCGGCGAATAAATCTTGCAAATCACGATAATTATCTATTAGCAATATTAGCCTTTATGTATTCTATCCTTTGTTTGTCCTCTATATATAGAGGGCCTCTTTAATGAAATAAGCAGTCTTTTTCTCTCCCGCAACATGGTATTAGAGGCGAGCGATTTCCCGTGCCCTAACTTCCCGCTCGCCTGTGCCAGCCCGCCGCTCTCCCTCTCGCGTCCTCTGCTCGCCTGCGCCAGCCCGCCGCTCTCCCGCTAGCGCCAGCCCGCCGATCTCCCGCTAGTGCCAGCGCTCCGCTCCTACCGTCGGCCCGTTCGCGCGTTCCACTCGACACCGCCATCTCGTCGCCGCCCAGTCGCCCGCGCCCTCTTATGCTCCTCTCCGCCTCTTCTAATGGCGCCGGAATAGTGCTATTGCTTCCTCCGACGCCTCCTGCCCTTGTGATGCTTGGATGGATGGCTCCATTTTCCTCTTGATGCCCTAATTTCTTGGGTTTCCTCCCTTTCCGGATTTCTATTCCGGCTTGCTTTTTTTTCTCAGGATTTCTATTCCTGTGTTATGTGATCTAGTGGAGCGGATTCTCTCTCTCCCTCTACCAGTGGTACTCCGGCCCCTCTTTCTGGTGGTCCTCCTTCGTCGGTCTTTTACCGTGGAACCACCGATCACAATACCTCTCAGATAACTACTATCCGACTTGATGAATCCAATTATCTCTCATGGTCCCGATCTATTACCCTGGTGCTTAAAAGTCGGCGTCTCTTTGGCTATGTCTCCGGCCACATGACGGAACCTGATAGGACTTCTCCTGAATGGCCGCAGTGGGAATCCGAGAATTCCTTGGTCATGTCTTGGCTAACCAACTCGTTGCAAGAGTCCATTGCCCGCAACTATCTCTTTCTTGACAGTGCTTCTGCTCTTTGGTGTCGTGCAGAGTCTACATACTCTCGCCGCGGCAATGCTGCTCAGATCTTTCAGCTTCGCCGCCAGATCAGCTTACTCCGTCAGGGTGACCGTCCTCCTTCAGCGTATTACTTAGAGTTCACATAGCTTTATCAAGAGTATGATCATTTTGATCCTCTTGTCTATGTTAGTTCTGTTGATGAGGCGATGGTTCGGGTCAGGGATGATCGCAATCGCATATTTGAGTTCCTTCATGGATTGCACCGCGACTTTGATCAGATCAGTGTTCAGATTCTGGGGCGCTTGCCGTTCCCTTCTCTTTCTGAGGTCTATAGCATCGTGCAGTAGGAGTTTAATCATCGTCAGACCCTTCTTCCGGACCCTGTGCCAGAGGGCTCTGCTCTGGCTGCTTCAATCCCCTCCCTTCTTGGCACTCGTCCATCCCGGGATCCCAGGTTGAGGAGCTCAGATAAGGATCATCTCCTATACTCATCTTTTTGGGCGTGATAAGGTGAGCATTGCTGATGGTTCTCTTTCCTCCATTGCTGGCAAGGGAACCATCCCCTGAATATCTCTTTAGATAAGGTGGATGATAGACGATCCACCTCTGGATATTGCTCTCTTGTTGGAGGTAACCTTGTTACTTGGAGAAGCAAGAAGCAACAGGTTGTGGCACACTGGCACGATCTAGTGCGGATGCTGAGTTTAGAGCTATGGCTCATGGGGTCTGTGAAGGCTTATGGCTTCGGGCCTTATTGAGCGACCTTGGTCTCGTGGAAGAGGGACCCATCCGCCTGTATTGTGACAATAAGTCATCCGTCAGTATCGCTCACAATCCGGTTCAACATGACCGGACAAAACACATCGAGGTGGATCGACACTTTATCAAGGAGAATATTGAAAGAGGAATCATATGTACTCCCTTTGTGCCCTCCAACGAGCAACTTGCCGACATTCTCACCAAAAAATTGAGTGAGAATTCATTTGACCAGATTGTGAACAAGTTGGGCATGATTAACATTACACGTCCAACTTGAGGGGGAGTGTTAGCAATATTAGCCTTTATGTATTCTATCTTTTGTTTGTCCTCTATATATAGAGGGCCTCTTTAATGAAATAAGCAGTCTTTTTCTCTCCCGCAACATTATCTAAATAAACCACCATAATACAATATACCCAAACAAATATAGTGTTCAATCCAATTCCAATATGCTGAAAATAAAAATCCGATACAACAAGGACTCACCAAGTAGTGGGCTGACAAAGGCACTGGAAAATCCGGGGCTGGAGATGTGTGTACGTTTGTACGACGATCCGATGTGGAACCGGTGGCGTGAAAAACGATGTAGGTGGCTGTTCTCGGCGGTGGAAGGTGGAATCGGACCGGAAATGGATAGATCCGACCACATATGGATAGATCCGGGCGAGAGATGGATGGATCCGATGTTTGGTAGCGAAACCGGGTTATGGGGTGGAGTACATGAGGAGGGGAAGACGGATCGGTGGCTGAAATTTCTTGATTTGGACTGATCCGGGGTGAGGAGGGAATTAGAGGGTTGGTGTACGTGGAGGGGAGGCTGCGGCCAGGAGTTGCAGGGTTTTGAGGGGGGCCGACTGCAACAAGGAATATGGGGGGAGGAGTCGGTGACTTTTGGGAGAAGGGGGGAGGTGGTCGGCTGGGGGTATAAAGGAGGGTGGGGAGGCGGACGACTGAGGATGTCCTGGAGGGGTGGTAGTGGCACAGGGAGGGGAGGCAAAACTTTATGTTATGAATAGTGAATTTATTTATTGAACAGTAAACATGAATAGACAGGAATTCCGAACAACCAACTGTGGCTGGGGGCTGTAGGGGGCTGTGGGAGGGAGCTTGGGAGGGTGGAAAAGAAGCCTAGGGTTAGGGTAAACCTTAGGAAAGGAGATAAACACCTAGGAGTCTTCATCTAGGGTTCCACGAAGGCGGCACCGTGGAGGGATCGCGGGAATCCGAGAATTTTCTTGTCCAAATTCTGCAATGTCTCAAATCAGCTCACTAACATCCTATTTATAATAATATGAGACTTAGAGCAATCGACGATTATGATTGGCTAGAGGTGGGGCCACCTAAATATATCAAAAAAAACTGCAAAATAGTGAAATAATATATTAAATTGATTCACAACGCGAATCCGAATACATCCACAGAGTCCGATTGTCGATCCGGGCACGACATATATAAAAATTCTCCAAATCAGTCCCGAATGGGCCAAAAACTCGTCATCCACTGCAAGTTCTCGTCTATGCTCCACATCAATCTCCCCGGCTTGAAAAAATTCATCTCCCGATGAATTGGGTTCGGAATTCTCTCCCTGTATGCCAAGTAAAACTCAGAGGTCCACCGGAAGTCGTCCAAGTGTCGTTGACGGAAGAGTATCCTCGCCAATCATCTCTCCCCGATTGAAAATCTGTCATCTCCGATGAATGGAGACGGTCGTACTGAAGTCGAAGTTCAGGGACGAGTCGATCTAGCTCTACTGCAAGTACCCAGGTGTCACCAATGTCTGTAGTAGGAATGCACTTGTGGAGTCTTGTCTCCATGATGCTCTCAACGCTCAACTTACGAGTGGTGGATCCCGGTGCGATTGGCGTCGTCGTAGGTAGAACCAAAGAAGACGAGTCCCCATGTGGGTGGGTGTCAGAAGTGGGTGAGTAGTGGTGGCCATCAGACTTGGGTAGGCTATGAAGGTGGGAAGGCAACATAAGTGGAGGTGTGGGCGGCTGGGGGTCCCCACCGCTTGGGTCCACATACTCGCGTTGCTCGAAGTATGGTGTCAGATCTCCAACATTAAATATCGGATGGATGCCCATACCTGCAGGGATATCAAGATCATAGGTGTTTACTTCGATCCATCTTATGATCATATATGGATTCATTCGAATAACGCTCAAGCTTTTAGCAAGCCTTGCACGGAGCCTCACAACCCAGATTCTTGCCATCACCTGCTCGCCTTTATGAAATACCTACTTTTGCCAGTGAACATCCGCATGTGGCTTACAAAGTTTATTATCATTATGGATTCTCTGTCAGACCAACTCATGACACACATGCAAATGATGGACAAATAACTCAACAGACACATGTTAATGTTGAAGAAACAACTCAACAGACTTATATAAATGGTACAAATGATGCAAATGAAAAATGACTGACACAACATGCTCTTTTTGGGAAAATATAATAATGACCTGAAAATCTATCACAGGAGGTGGCCTATCAGGAGACTCTCTCGGGGGAGTGTAGAAAAACTCATCCCGTGTGTGTCAAATGTTTTAGTGAGTGTGCGAGATATCTACACTCAAATGCGAGCTCATAACGAGCCAAATGTCTCTCAGGGAATGTAACACATCAGGAGGCTCACCAGGAGGTGTGTATGAAAAGTCATCTCGAATGAGACGACCACCTGAGTGAAAATCGTGTACACAAATTAGAAGGCGTGACTCTATAGTGTGGCGATCATTCTCGAAAATAAAGAACTCATCTTGTGGATCAGCATGTGGTGCATCCCAAAACTCAGAAAGAGTGCGATGTGTCAGCAAGTGGTGCCCTAAATATTGGATGCTCCTCACAATATCCATTCTCTGGGGCGGGGTCATGGACGATAAAGAAAGAGACGTCCATAAATCGATACTCATACATGCGGGGCTCACCTGAATCTCATCCTCACCAGGATGTGGCAGATCATCAGGGGGCTCAATTGGGGGACTCGTCATAGAACCCGTCACTAGGGTCAAGGTCGTCCAGATGAGTACCATCGTAAGGGGTGGTGTCCTCGTGAATTGGTGACATAGCCATTACGAGATCAATGCTAGGCTCTGTGATCTCGATCGTGATGTGACTCAGGGTAATGACAATGGGAGAACGACATAGACCTGTGCGAACAGAAAGAGAGAAACCGAAAAATGGACAAAACTCAGAGTTTTTATTTCCAAAATATATATATATATATATACAAAGGTATGACCTCTCTTTTATAGAATGGAGGAGAAGGGAGAGAATACAATTAAGCAATGTGGGACTAAATACATTTATGAGACTAGCGGCTTAGACAAACCCAGACCGCATAGACCGCGCGGTTTGACAAGAAGGTTAAACTGCCCGACCATACTGATAAGAGAAGACAAGCCGCCAGTGAAGCTGCCAGACCGCCCGGTCTCCGAGCAGCCAGAGAAGCCGTCAGACCGCCCGGTCTCCAAGCAGCCAGAGAAGCCGCCAGACCGCCCAGACTCTAAGCCGCCAGACCGCCCGGTCTCCAAGCCGCCAGTGAAGCCGCCTGTCCGCCGGTCTCCATATTGCGACACTCTCCCTCAAGTTGGAGTATATATATCAATCATGCCTAGCTTGTCGCAAATGTGAAAGAAAGAAGTTGACACAGGCTTGGTGAAGATATCTGCCAACTCGTCAGAAGTAACAAATGAAGTACAAATCTGTTTTTTCAAGATCTCTTCTCTGATGAAATGACAGTCAACTTCGATGTGCTTTGTTCTCTCATGAAATACTGGATTTTTTGAGATGTATATGGCGGTCTTGTTGTCGCAGAACATAAGTAACAGATGATTGTAGACTTCTCCTAAGTCCAGCATTAGAGCTCGTAGCCTTTTTAACTCACAAGTTGTTGACGTCATACTGTGATATTCAACTTCTGCACTGGACCTGGAGACAACAGATTGTTTCTTGCTCTTCCAGCTCACTAGGTTCCCTCCCACGAATGTGCAAAAACTCGATGTGGACTTGCGATCACCTTTGTCGTCAGCATATCTAGAATCTGAGTAGGCTTCAACCTTCAAGTGACCATTTCTCTGAAACAGTAGCCTCTTACCAGGCGCCGCTTTAACATATTCCAATATCCTCAGGGCAGACTGTAGATGACACTCTCTAGGAGCCTGCATGAACTGGCTAACCTTGCCTACAACATAGGAGATTTCGGGTCTTGTTACAGTGAGATAAATGAGTTTGCCCACCAGACGTCTGTACCTTGTAACATCTAACAGAAGAGGCGAGTCGTCTGTCCAAATTTTATCTTCTCCGGTAGCCATGGGACATTCAGGCAGGTTTAGCCCCAGTTAACCCTGTCTCTTGCAGAAGATCAAGAGCATACTTACGTTGGGTGAGAACCAAGGAATTGGGCTTACGAGAGATTTCTATCCCCAGGAAGTACTTTGGGGAGCCCATATTCTTTCGTGACAAGGTGTTGACGGAGATTGTTTCTTTGTCAGCACTACCGTAGCCTGGTCATCACCAGTGAGAAGAATATCGTCCACATATACGACAAGAACCATCAGACCCAGGGCGGTTTTGCGAATAAATACTGAGTGATCGGCAGAGCTCCTTGTGAAACCAACAGCTGCCACAATGCTGCTGAACTTATCAAACCACGCCCGAGGGCTTTGCTTTAAGCCATAGATAACCTTCTTCAACCGACATACACGTGTCTCCCCCAGAGCAACATACCCAGGAGGTTGCTCCATGTAGACATCCTCTTGTAGATCACCATAGAGGAAGACATTCTTGACATCCAGCTGAGAAATGGGCCAATCTTTGTTGACGGCCACAGATAGGAGAACCCGAATAGTGCTGAGACGAGCAACAGGAGAGAAGGTGTCAAAGTAATCAATGTCATAGGTCTGAGTGAAGCCTTTAGTAACTAGTTGTGCCTTGTAACGGTCCACACTGCCATCCAGAAGGAACTTTACAACAAAGACCCAGCGACAGCCAACAACTTCAGTGCCGAAAGGAAGAGGAACAAGAGTCCATGTACCCCGCTCGGTGAGGGTGGCAATTTCCTCATCCATAGCGGCCTTCCAATGAGGAACAACAAGAGCGTCCTGTTATGTGCATGGAGTGGTAGTGACAGAGATGGTCAACGCAAAATTCCTGCGAGAAGGGGTAAGATGAGCATAGGAAATAACAGCAGTAAGCGACTGTTGGGTACACGCCCACGCTCCTTTGCGCAGAGAAATGGAAACATCCAGGTCGTCGTGTTCATCAGTGTCTGGTGCTTCCGTGGAGGAGAGAGCTGGCCCGGGAGTAGAGAGAGAAGGCGAAGGAGGAGAGAGCGGAGGAGATGGTGGACACGGTGGTGGAGGGGTCTCGGTGGGTGTAGACGGGATGGAGGTGACGCGAGGAGAAGCAGGTATCTCAGGAAGAGGGGAGGGGTTGTGAGAGAAGTAGGACGCATTTTTGAAGAAGGTAACGTCGACAGAGACGAACTGTTTTCGAAGAACAGGATCAAAACAACAGTAACCTTTCTGAGTGGAAGAGTAACCCAGAAAGACACACTTGGTGGCACAGGGAGATAGTTTGTCACGAGTGGTAGAGGGAGCGTGCACAAAAGCCGTACACCCAAAGATACGTAGAGGAAGCGGGGAGGGATCCTTGCCCGGATAGAGAATGGAGAATGGTGTGTGACCGTGGAGAACCGTGAAAGGAATGCGATTGATGAGATAACAGGAGATAAGAACTACATAGCCCCAATAGGAGCGAGGTACCTTCATTTGTGTCATTAGGGTTCGAGCGACATCAAGGAGGTGACGGTTTTTGCGTTCAGCTACGCCATTTTGCTGCGAGGTATAGACACAACTAGTTTGATGAATAATGTCATTATGCATACAGAAAGAGGAAAAATCATGACTAAGATATTCTTTGGCATTGTCAGAATGAAAAATCTTAATAGACGTATCAAACTGAGTTTTAACCATATAATAAAACAATGTCCATATAGATAATAACTCGGAGCGCTCTTTTAAGGGATACACCCACGTACACCGCGAGAAATCATCAATGAATGTTACAAAATACGAACTACCCCGGCCTATAGTGAGGGTAGGAGCAAGTCACCAGACATCGGAGTGAACTAAATCAAACGGACGGGAAGAACCACGACCTTGCTTCGGTGGGAAGGATGAGCGGTAATTCTTGCCAAGTTGACATGTGTCACAGTTGAGAGGAGGACTGTGCGGAGGTAGGTGGGGCCGAAGCTGTCGAAGAAGCCATGCATGAGGATGACCAAGGCGAAGATGTCATTGGAGAAGATCCGTAGAAGAAGAAAAAACGGATAGAGCAGATACATTGTCCAAAAAGTAGAGGCCGCCACTCTCATTCCCAGTAGCAATCGTCCTCTGGGAGCTCAGATCCTGAAATGAACAAGTAGGAGTGAATGTGACGGAACACTGCAGTTGCTTGCAAAGAGAAGTAGCAGATAATAAATTGCATGGAAACGTGAGCACGTAGAGGGTGTCCGCCAGGCGAAGAGATGGAGTGACTTGAACCACTCCCGTCCCAATGACCGGTGAGGGAGAGACGTCCGCAATGAAGAACGGAGGCAGCCGATCATGTGTTTTAGGAGAGAAAAACACTGAGAATTGCCGGTCATATGAAATGTAGCACCTGAGTCAATCAGCCATTTACTTTAAGCCACCACATGAGCACTACCTGAAGACGTGACCACCGAGGCGGGCGGCTTCAAAGAGGAGGCGGAAGCGTCACCAGAAGGGCGAAGATGCGGATTTTTTGTCCAGCAATGATTAACCGTGTGGCCGGTGCGGCCACAGTGAGAGCAGAGAAAGCAGGAAGGTCCACACCCGCTGGATTGGTGGTTGTGGCCACCAGAGCCACCCCGTTGAGTATGGTGAGCGTAGGTGTCAGGTAGCGGTAGGGCGGATAATAGTGGAATCTGAAGCAAAGAAGTAACAACAGCGATGCGGGCAACAGTGGCATCCAAGGTGGGAGAATCCACCTCGCCAAGGATCTGTTGACGGATCATGTCATAGGACTCCGGAAGACGGAGAAGATAACACACAACCAGAAGCTCCTGGAAGTGCTTGTGTTGCTCGGCGAGATCTGCAGAGAAGGGACGGTTCTGAAGGATTTCGGCTCCCAGAGTCTGAACCTGTTGGTAAGCAGCAGCAGGAGGCATGGATGTACGGGCAAAGAGGTCCGCATAAAGAGTATAGATACGGCATGTCTGAGCCCCTTGGAGTAAAGAGCGGCAAGATGAAGCCAAGAGGCCTTAACCGTTTCATTGGCGGATAACGGAGAGGCACTCATCAGACAGACTGTTAGCCAGTCAAGTGCGAACAAGAGCGTCGTTATCATCCCAGTCATCAAAGAGATCAAACTTAGGAGGAGGTGGGTCATTGGTGAGATGATGGCGTTTGCGCTGAGAGCGAAGAAGAAAAGTGAAAGAAACACTCCAGTCCGGGTAGTTGGAGCCGATAAGTTTGGAGACGGTTCTAAGATTTCCCGAAGGAGTAGGAGTAGGAGGGTGGGCCACGGGTGTGGTAGTAGTAGAGATATCGGAGAAAGCCATGACAAGAAGAAGGCTGGCAGAAAGAACTCGCGCGAACAGGGATTGAGAGGCCGTGAGGTCGCGCGAACAAAAGAAGTTGCAAGGTTGCGCGAACAGAGACTAGGCCGCGTGAACAGAGGCGAGGCCGCACGCGATCAGAGGAGAGGCCGAGCGAAGACATGTCGCACGAACAACGACTAGAGAAGGAAGCCGCGAAGAGAGGCAAGGCCGCCCGAACAGCGACTAGAGAGGGAAGCCGCGAAGACAGGTCGCGAACAGAGAGACAAAGCAAAGGGAGAGGTCGCGCACACAGAGCAACGACCAGAGAGGGAAACAACACGGTCAGGGCACAAGAAGGAAGGGGCAAACCGCGCGGACAAAGGATGCTCAAGGAATCAGGCGGAAAAGATCGAGTCCTCTGATACCATGTGCGAACTGAAAAAGAGAAACCAAAAAATAGACAAAACACAAAGTTTTTATTTCCAAAAAATATATATATTACAAATGTATGACCTCCCTTTTATAGAATGGAGGAGAAGGGAAAGAATACAATTAAGCAATGTAGGACTAAATACATTTATGAGACTACCGGCTTAGACAAACCCAGACCGCATAGACCGCGCGGTTTGACAAGAAGGTTAAACTGCCCGACCATACTGATAAGAGAAGACAAGCCGCCAGACCGCCCGGTCTCCAAGCAGCCAGCGAAGCCGCCAGACCGCCCGGTCTCCAAGCAGCCAGAGAAGCCTCCAGACCGCCCGTACTCCAAGCCTCCAGACCGCCCGGTCTCCAAGCCGCCAGTGAAGCCGCCCGTCCGCCCGGTCTCCATATTGCAAAAAGACCTACACTCAAGAATGGGTCTGTGGGTGCGGTGTCAAGAAACGGGTCTGGGGTTGGGGTGTCAACTAACCCGGTGCATGATAAAAGAAGAGGTGTGGGTGAGGACACAACACTAATGACTCAATAGGTCGCTCATGCTCGCTATCAGCTGGGGCCACAAGAGTCGGGTCAGACAAAAGAGGTAGGTCACTCGTTGGACTAAGAACTTCTCTAGGGTGAGAGAAATCCGTATCAGGTATCGCTTCAATCATGTCTGACGGAACGCTGATAGGTAAAGTGGTGTCCTCGGTGTAGGAGGAGTTCATACCGCAGAGGCCAAGGTGAGAATCCCATCGACTAGCTCTTGCTGATCTCAATGAATGTTCATAACGAAGGGAGAGGTGATATGTCTGCTCGAGGGACTTCGAGTTATGATAAACCACTTTGGTACGTATGTCAGACCGAAGTCCAGACCGAAATCGGGGAGTGGTCATGGCTGGGTGCTCTCGTCTATCACTCCTCACAACTAACTCATTAAAACGGTCTGTATACTCAGCGATTGACATGGATCCTTGTCGAAGGGAAAATAACTGGTCGAGCAAGCGACTCCGATACAACGAAAGCAGATACCTCTGACACAGCGTATGCTTCATTTCCACCCAACTAGTGATACATCGAAGACGGTCTCACTCGCGGGTCCTCTCAACGCTAAACCAATATGCCCTTGCCTGATCTAAAAGTCTATGTTTCGCAAACTTGACGCGACGCTCACCGAATAACTCAGAATAATCGAGATAATAGTCTATATCCACGTTGCAATAACTGAAAGATTCGGGACTCGATGAGCCGTCAAAGAAAGGTGCAACAATACGAAATTGACTTTCAAGATCTCTCTCAAAACGATGATCCTCATAATAGTCATACGTAAGGTAATCGGGTCGTGTCGAAGGGTCAACACGATCCGCTCACGTGCAAGGATATGAACGACTACAATCATCATACTGATCGTTTCGAGTGTAGTCGGGTCGTGTCGGTGGACCAACACGATCTCTAAAAGTGGTGTGTTGCGATCGAGAATAATCATCGTAGTACCTTTAAGGTGTTCCTTACGGGGCTCTATGGACGCGAGTGTAAGTGGACTCGAAACCTCCAAATTCAGGAGAGGAATGTTGGTGAAACATAGACATGAAGATAAACTTATAAACTCTACAACTCCGTATCGAAAATTGCGTGCAACCTGACTCTGATACCAATTGACGCAGGAGGAATCTATAGGCGGCGGATAATCAGTGACCTAATCATACATGCTATGCAAAAGCCCGACGGTTAGATCACAATTAGAAAATAAATTTCAAACATCCCACGCAAAAAAATTCACAGCAAGACAAATAATTTATTAGGGCAAACAAGCTTAGGCTTTCTTTCGCGTGGAGGGCCGAAGTTAGAGCGCGCGACGAATAAATTCTGCAAATCGCGACAATTATCTAAACAAACCACCATATAGCATCCAATTCAATACTAATATGCTGAAAATAAAAATCCGATACAACAAGGACTCACCAAGTAGTGGGCTGACCAAGACACTGAAAAATCCGGAGCCGGAGATGCGTGTACGACGATTCGACGTGGAACCGGTGACGTGGAAAATGATGTAGGTGGATGTCCTCGGCGGTGGAAGGTGGAATCGAACCGAAAATGGATAGATCCGGCCACGTATGGATAAATCTGGGCGAGGGATGGATGGATCCGATGTTTTATAGCGAAACCGGGCTATGGAGTGGAGTACGGGTGGAAGGGAAGACGGATCGGTGGCTGAAATTTCTGGATCTGGACTGATTCGTGGTGAGGAGGAAATTAGAGGGTGGTTCCACATGGAGGGGGGCTGCGGCCACGAGTTGTAGGGTTTTGAGGGGGGCGGCTGCAACAAGGAAGATGGGGGGAGGCGTCGGTGGCTTCTGGGAGAAGGGGGGTGGTCGACTGAGGGTATAAAGGAGGGTGGGGAGGCGGGACGCTGAGGAAGGCCTGGAGTGGTGGCAGTAGCATAGGGAGGGGAGGGAAAACTTTTTGTTAGGAATAGTGAATTTAATTATTGAATAGTAAACATGAATAGACAAAGGAATTTTGAACAGCCAACTGTGACTGGATTTTGGGGGCTGTAGGGGGCTCCGGAAGGAAGTTTGGGAGGGGAAAAAGAAGTCTAAGGTTAGGGCAAACCTTAGGGAAGGAGATACACACCTAGGAGTCGTCACATAGGGTTCCACAGAGTCAGCACCGTAGAGGGATCGCGGGAATCCAAGAATTTTCTTCTCCAAATTCTGCAATGCCTCAAATCAGCCCACTAACATCCTATTTATAATAATAAGAAACTTAGGGCATCCCACCATCATCGGCTATGATTGGCTAGAGGTGGGGCCACCTAAATGCATCAATATAAAATGCAAAATAGTGAAATAATATATCAAATTGATTCGGAACATGAATCCGAACACATCTGCGGAGTCCGATCGTCGATCCGGGCACGACATATGTGGAAATTCGCCAAATCAGCTCCGAATGGGCCCAAAATTCTTTATCCACTACAAGTCCTCTTCTATGCTCCGCATAAAAAAGCTCTCAAGGAAAATTTGTCAAGAAATTTGAGGTAAAAGACCTAGGAATATTGCGTAATTTTTGGGCATTGTCCTGACAATGAAAAGATGTTGGGAAAATTTTGATGATATTATTGGATTCCAAAGACTTGTTGGGTGCTCAATTTGCCTGCCTCATACTCGCCCAGACATTATATATGCATTAGAGGTTATTGTTTAGTATATACAGTCACCCAGGTTTAGACATCTTGATTCAATATGCAGGATCCTGTGGTATTTGAAGACCTCACTAGCGTGGGGTATTCTTTTTACTCCTAGTACTGAGTTGATGATTAACATTTACATTTATGCTGATTGTGCAAGATATGTTGAAGAGAGACGATCTACGTTCACGTATTGCTCATTTGTTGGTGGTAACCTAGTCACCTAGAGAAGTAAAAAATAATGTGTTGCTGCTAGATCGAGTGTTGAGGCTGAATTCGGAGCCATGCCACTTGAGATATGTCAAATATTACGGCTTTGGTCCATTTTGAATGACCTTGGGCTATGTGATACACACAATGCAGTACAACATGACCGCACAAAACATATTTAGTCGGAGACACTTCAAAGAGAATATCAAGAAGAGGATTATTTGCACACCCTTTGTTCTCTCAGAAGGTCAATGAGCGGATGTACTCACAAAGGGATTAATGTCAATATTTTGTTGGGCATATTGGTAGGTTAAGTATGAATAATATTTCACGCCCAACTTGAGGGGGAGTGTTACGGTTAGCATTGATATTAGCTTTGTGTAATTGCGTTTTCTCCATATGGAGATGCTCTATCATTTAATTTATACATTTTAAACTTTTATCATTGAACATTAATCATTAGAGTAGGTTTTCTCAAACTGATAATCCCTTGCAGATAATGGAAACTTGGAAATTCTTCAATGTGTATCCATATATTCTAATCATTTGAATTCTCTCGTTGTTTTTTCCAACATGTGCTTCTATTGTGTATGAATTATAAGCATAGAACTTGAAAGATAATTCAGCTTACCTTTAATGTTTTGTTAGTTTAATAATATCTACTTTCTGTATAATATGTTTGTATACATTTTAGTATGTTGTCACTGTATTGATCTTTTTTCACTTTCATTATCCATTATTTTTGTCCTTCTGGAAATAATGGAAACAGTTCTTTCCTTTTTTTCACATTAGTTGGGCTCGGAGAGGGGATGTGTGGGAGGCTGCTGACTTGATTCAGCATATGAAACTTGATGGAGTTCTCCCTGATATCCACACTTATACTTCTTTCATAAATGCATGCTGTAAGGCTGGTGATATGCAGGTAATCCAATGCTCTAGATAAAGTTGTATATTTTAGAGGTTTGCATAAATGTATGTGCCAGCAGAAGTCTTTTATAAATTTTGGACTATAATATATTAGATTATCTTTCAAGTCAAATTTCTGATATAATCAGTTTCTCTTTCAGTAGTCTATTAATTTTTGAAACGGCCCTACACCATTATTTGGTGCACATCTTATGCCAATATTGTTGGATATGCATGGATTATTGTTGAAAGGGGGGCCTGGCCCATCTTGGGAAACCCGGGCTGTGGGCTTTCTTCCCCGGGTTTCCCAAGATGGGCCGGGTCCCCCTTTCAACAATTATAACTATAAATGTGGTTTACGATATTAAAAAAGACTCAATTTCAGATTTTTTCCCTAATAAAACTGTGGTTGGATGTGTCATTCCTTCTAGTATCTGTTTTGGGGAATTTATCTCCTTTTACTTGTGTGGAATGATTCTACAAAATCTGCCAGCTATTGCTTATTACTTAATTGTTCTCTAATAATACTATTAATTTGTTTGGGTTATTGAATATTGTCAAGTTACATTGAATCAATATTCCTATTTAAATGTAGAATGTAATACTTAGGTTTGCAGTCAACACAAAAATGTAATCTTAATGAAAGAAATTTTAATGTCAACATGGTTATTATAAAGATCTTAAATACTGTCCTCCATTAGATGTGATGCATAATGTCGGAGTCCGTTTGGTTAGGAAAAATTGATTTTCATGCATGAATGATTTCAATTCCAATTCGTGATAGATTTGGAATTTGCTTGTATAAATACGGTATTGAAAGACTTGATACCTCAATAGAGGTCCAAGGGGGTATTTATATAGTAGGAGAAAATACATACAACAATCACATAATACGGGAACTTAGCTATCTAATACTACCCATACCTAACTTGTTACATATAAACTTCATTCTAACACCCATAACTCTTATCTGCAATTTGGTCTCCTTTCTTCTCATCAAACAACAACAACAAAACCCATATAGTCCCCAATCATTGGGGGTATGGGCGGAGGAAGATTGGAAACAGACCTAACCTTTGGTACTGTAACACCCCTTCCCAGTATTTCAGAAATCAGCCGTCCGGCCGGGTCAGCGATGTAAAGAAAACTAGGAAACAGTATTAAAACTAGTAGCAGCAGGTAATAAAATCTATACTAAGCAATTTACGACTTGCAGCGGAAGTTTGAAAAAAAATAAACTAAGGGTAACCACATACCTGATATCTGGATTCACAGAGCCACTAAACAGGAAGTAAAACTGAATTAACTGAAAATCTGATTAACCATAAATAGTCTGAAATAAATTAGATAAAACATTAATCTGATACAATGTTCTCATCTACAGGTACATGCTGAAATAGAGTAAACTGAAGAAGATAAATAGTACAAACTGACGCCACTATAATGCTCATCCTAGACGTAGCTTCCCACCTGGGTCACCTGAAAAACAGTGCCCACGAAGGGTCAGAGTAAGGAAAAATAACCCCTCCTAGTGACACTAAAAGCCAGTTTTACATATGAATGCATGTATGTCTTTGAAAATAATTTTATGCATTTAAAACTTTTATGCTATGTGCTATGCATGCCTTCGCACTATTCTCTGGTCACACATCTACTCGTACTAAACACGTGACTTTTATTTTACTAACTCAAGTCCTGGCGTTCACTAACTAGCGTATTGTCTCATGTCAGGTCTATACTTGAGTTCTAGGCGGCTTCTAACCTGCTCATCTACTAGGAAGGCTCTAGGCAGAGTAGCTCCTAACGCGCAACTGAAACTGACGACCCGAGACCATCTTACGAACCCAATTGTTCTAGTGTCACGCGGACACGGTCTCGAATCCACTAGCTGGCTCAAGGGAAGACACTTCCCAAGTCTGTACTACTCATAAGGTTCCATGTGCCTTATGAGAAAGGTAGTGCGCCTCTACCTAACACGGAAGAAACTCTGTGTGCTGGCTGACCTTTGTGGTCTGACGCTACTCTGCAAGGGATATCTTTTCTGGTGTACTACTAAGCGACCCTTGACTTTCTTGTGGTCGACTTGAAGGGACATTCACGCCCTTGGTTGGACAAATTCCAAGCTTACATACGCGGGTAAAATTCGTACTTAAAATAATTATTCATAACTTGACTAACTGGGTCATGAAAAATGGCGTCATCCTACACGTTTTCCGCGACCATTTTCCTACCGCCACACTTTACTATGCATGGTTATGTTGCTTGTACGAAACCTACATATGCGTATACAAAATATAATTTTTGTTATGTCTAACTAACAGGTATTAAATTTCCTTACAGCGGTGGTGCGGCGCTCGTACACTCGGCGCGGCGGCATCTTCTATTTCACAGGCAAAAATCTCCTACTGGGGACCTTCAAAGTGCTGCCCCGACCCCACCGAAGTCCTGCAATTTAAGGCAAACCTAAACTCATAATTTTTCCCTAAGGGTTTTCCGGTGGTAAAAATCCAAATTATCTAAGGTTGCACAAAAATTGCGTACTAGCTTCGTATATTACCTTTATGCGGAGATATTGGGGTTCTCAATGCGTCCCACTCAAACTCCGCGGTGAACCACGAACACCAAAACCTAAAATAGCGCAATAGAAATGAAAATTAGTTTAGTCTACCTCCAAAACGAAGGATATCCAAGTAGAAATCGAGAAAAGGAAGGGATCGACTCACCGGAACCGAAACAAAATCAACCTCCTTCGGTTAGGGTTGAAATCGGCTCTTCCACGGCCAAGGAAGGAAAAGGAATACTCCCCGGCGCCTGCAGAGGAGGGAGGAGAAGTCGGAAAAGAAATTCGGAGGGAGATCGGCCGCCGGCTAGGGCAGCAGGAATCGCCGGCTCTGGCGGAAGCGGGAGGCGTCGGGCGCGGCTCTTGCGGAAGACGGAAACAGGACGGGACAAGCGGTTCGTATCCGTGAACTGGAGATGCGTGGGCTTTAAGCAATCGGGCTGCGGTTTCTTTTTTTTAACCGAAAGGAGAGGGGGAAAATTATTGTTGGCACCCCACTTCACCCTAAAATCACCTAAACACGGCTATCGGCACACCCATTCTCAAAATAAACGGTCGCGATTTAATCATAGAACAACGTACCTTGACGACGCGATGTCCCGGTCAAAATCCGTCGCGACTCGACCCTATAATAAAATAAATTTCGCGTAAAATTTTCGGATGTTACAAATCTCCCCTCCTAACAAAAATTTTCGTCCTCGAAAATTGAAACCATACCTGAATCGAAGAGA
The DNA here is from genome assembly GCA_039513925.1 of Platanthera zijinensis. Taxonomy (NCBI): domain Eukaryota; kingdom Viridiplantae; phylum Streptophyta; class Magnoliopsida; order Asparagales; family Orchidaceae; genus Platanthera; species Platanthera zijinensis. Next base: position 147,615,182 of record CM077096.1, read on the forward strand.
AAAGAATAGTCTGCATTGCCCTTTAGCTCATCCTCTCGCTCCCAAGTATACTCTGGGCGGCCACAGTTCATCCAAAGGACTTTGACCATGCGAATCTCTCTATTTCTGAGCTTCTGAATCCTTGAGTCCACTATCTTGACTGGTCTAACTCCAATACTAAGATCTGTCTCAATTGGTGCTTCCTCGGTACTGATGATCTGACTGGAATCTCTGACTGCTCTCCTAAGGTAGGAGACGTGGAATACATCATGTACACCACTCATTTCCTCAGGTAAGGCCAACCTATATGCAACCTCACCAACTCTTTCCAGCACCTCAAAAGGACCAACGAATCTGGGACTCAGCTTCTTCATCCGCTTTATTCTAGAGACTCCTCTAACTGGTCTGACCTTCAGATAAACGTAGTCTCCAACACTGAACTCTACTGACCTGTGCTTCTGATCATGATACTTGGCCTGGCGATCCTGAGCTGTCCTCATACGCTCCTGAATAAGCTTGATCCTATCAGTGGTCCTATCAATCCATGACTCTCTGATAGAAGATCTTTCCTCACTCTCTGCCCAACATAACGGCGTCCGACAACGTCTACCATAGAGGGCCTCGAACGGTGCCATCCCAATACTTGCCTGGAAACTGTTGTTGTAGGAGAACTCCACAAGAGTAACATACTTCTCCCACTTCCCTCCAAAATCTAGAATGCACATCCGTAGCAGATCCTCCAAAGTCCTATTTGTGCGCTCGGTCTGTCCATCTGTCTGAGGATGGAATGCGGTGCTGAAATGTAACCTGGTACCCAACCGCTCCTGTACGTAACGCCACTCCCTGGAGGTAAATCTGTCATCTCGGTCTGAAACTATAGTCTTGGGTACACCGTGAAGTCGAACTATCTCGTCTAGATACAACTGTGCCAGCTTCGGACCCTGATCCGTCTTCCTAAGAGGAATGAAATGAGCGACCTTAGAGAGTCGATCTACTATAACCCACAAGGAATCATTCCCACTCTGCGATCTCGGCAAACCATGAATGAAGTCCATAGATATATCCTCAAAAGTCCACTCGGGGATGGGAAGTGGCTGCAATTTGCCTCCAGGCCTCTGACACTCGGCCTTAACCAACTTGCATGTCTCGCACTTCCCTACATAATCTGCAACATCACTCTTCAAACCTGGCCACCAGACTGTCTTCTTAAGGTCTGCATACATCTTCGTGCTACCAGGATGTATAGAATATCTGGAATTGTGTGCCTCGAAGAGAATGTCCTCACGAAGGTGACTGACATCTGGGATGCACACTCTGCCGTCGTGCAATAGTAACTCATCCTGAATAGAGAACCTCTCCTTCTGACCTGACTGCACTGAGATCCAAATCTCTGCCATCTTTGGATCCAACGATATAGCTGTCCTGATCCTATCTCTAATATCGCACGAAATCTCCATCCAACTCAACCAAGCTGAACCAAAACTGCAACGGGGCACAACGACAATGTCCAGTCTCTCCAGCTCTCGTACTAACTCCTCCTGCTGAGTGAGAAGATAGAAACACGAGCCTCTCCTGCTAAGAGCATCAGCTACCACGTTCGCCTTTCCTGGGTGGTACTGAATGTCTACATCGTAGTCTGCTAGAAACTCCAACCATCTGCGTTGTCTCAAATTGAGCTCTCGCTGATCAAAGATATACTTGAGGCTCTTATGATCAGTGAAGATCTCACAACGCACTCCATAAAGGTAGTGTCTCCATACCTTCAGAGCATGAATGACTGCTGCAAGCTCCAAGTCATGTACGGGATAGTTCCTCTCATGAACCTTTAACTGTCTCGAGGCATAGGCTACGACCTTTCCATGCTGCATGAGAACACAACCCAAACCCTGACCTGAAGCATCACTATAGATCTGAAATCCGTCTGACCCTGAAGGCAAACTCAAAACTGGTGCGGTCATCAATCTGTTCTTCAAGTTCTCAAAGGCCAACTCACACTCAACTGTCCAATCCAAGCTCTTTCCCTTCCTAGTGAGGGAAGTCAGTGGTAAGGCTATCTTCGAGAAATCCCTGATGAATCTCCTGTAGTATCCAGCAAGACCCAAAAAGCTGCGAACCTCTGAAACTGTCGTCGGCCTTGGCCAACTCTTAATGGCCTCTATCTTCTTTGGATCAACGCTAACCCCTTTCTGACTGATGATGTGGCCTAAGAATGCAATCTCTGAAAGCCAAAATTCACACTTAGAAAACTTAGCAAACAACTGGTTCTTCCTGAGTGTGCTCAACACAATCCTGAGGTGTGCTGCATGATCTTCTGCACTCTTAGAGAACACTAAGATATCATCTATGAAGACGATGACAAAACGATCCAAATACTCCCGAAATACCCTGTTCATCAGGTCCATAAATACTGACGGGGCATTGGTCAGCCCGAACGGCATGACCACGAACTCGAAGTGTCCGTATCTGGTACTGAAAGCAGTCTTCTGTATATCCGCGTCACGAATCCTCAGCTGATGATAGCCCGACCTCAGATCTAACTTGGAAAAAGTGCTCGCTCCCACCAACTGGTCGAACAAATCATCAATCCTGGGAATCGGGTACTTGTTCTTAACGGTCAACTTATTCAATTCGCGGTAATCTATGCACAATCTCAGACTACCATCCTTCTTCTTCACAAAAAGCACTGGAGCACTCCAAGGCGAAGTACTAGGGCGTATAAACCCCAAATCAAGCAACTCCTGCAACTGGCTCTTCAATTCTGCTAGTTCCCTTGGAGCCATCCGATAGGGAGATTTGGCTACCGGTGTAGCCCCAGGATGCAAGTCTATCGGGAACTCAATCTCTCTATCTGGAGGGGCACCAGGGAGCTCTTCCGGGAAAACATCTGGAAACTCCTGCACCACTGGTACCTCTGACAAATCAGCCTTAGACTCCGCGCTCATCAGTACTACGAAGGTTTCACAACCCTGACTAATGCACTTTCTCGCTTGGACTGCAGATATGATCATTTTCACTACTCCCTTCAATCCCTGAAAAGAAAAAGAGGTCTGGTTGGGGCCATCGAACTGAATCTGCTTCGCCCTACAGTCAATTCTGGCGTTGACTGCTGAAAGCCAGTCCATTCCAAAAATCAAGTCAAACCCTGCTATGGGTAGCAGCAAAGCTTCCACGATAATCTCAACATCACTAAACTGCACTGGTACCCTGCACTTGTCTCTGGTCTGCAGAAGGGATCCATTCGGCATCATGACTTCCAGCGGTACTGACTCGGGGAAGACTTCTAAATCCAACTTACGCACTAAAGATTCCGCGATAAACGAGTGCGAGGCACCCGTATCAAACAGAATCTTAGAGGGTAAGTTACGAATCATAAGGATGCCTACATGAATGATTTATGAAGGATGAAAAATTTAATGTGTCACTACGGAGGATTTAAAACCAACTTGCAAGCAAACAACACTTACCTGTCACAACATCCTCCTGATCCTTCGCCTCCTGCTGACCCAGCCCATACGCTCTGGGCTGCACTAAGTCTCGACCCTGCTGCGGTCTCCCATCGGTGAGCATCAATGCTTTGCCCTTATCTACCCTGCTAGGGCCACCAACCTCGAACTTCGACTGCAAGAAGTAAATTTCATTAAAAATCTATCGAAATTACATAAATGTAATCAATACATAAGGACCTTGATTACCTGATTTGTCCCAGCTTCCTGACAGAAGCGAGCTATGTGTCCAGGTTGTCGGCACTTATAGCATACGCCTGCACTGGCCAAACACTCTCCTGAATGGCGACGCTGACACTTGGGACACGTGGGATAGTCCTTGCTTCGGTCACCAGATTGACCATTCTTCTTAGCATCAGGCTTCGGCTTCTTGAACCAGTTCTTACCTTGGTCATTCTTGTTCTGCTGCGGCTGATGCGAATCCTGAGATCGCTTCGCACGGAAGCTACTTCGCTTCTGAACCTTCTGCTGGTCAGCCTCCAGTCTGCGAGCTGTATCCACTAAGCTCCTGTAATCAGCATTGACCATAGTCATCAGCGGCTGCCTCAACGAGTCACGCAAACCATCCACAAAGCGACTGCACTTCTCAGTCTGATCTCCCTACATCACGCCCGCATATCTAGCCAGATGAGTCAGCTCTCTCTCGTACTCAGTAACTGTTCTGTCCCCCTGGAAAAGCCTAAGGTACTTCTCCTGGAGACCTCGTCGTGCGGAAGGAGGCACGAACCAACTAGCAAGAGCTCTAGAGAACTCGCCCCAAGTGAACATGTCTGGGGTACGGCCTGGCCGAAAAAAATACGATTACACCAAATAAAATTAACACATTACTTCCTAAAATAAAAGAATTGATCATAACACTTTACCTACAGGATCATCTGTCCGGTATTTGTCCCACCAGACTTTTGCCTCTCCTCGGAGGAGGAAAGCTGCCAGAGGAACTTTCTTATTCTCCGGGCACTCTAAAACATTCAGCAGGTCTCTGGTGTTAGCTATCCAATCATCTGTATCCATCGGGGTTTCATCCCCACTGTAGTTCGAAGGCTGAAGTTCTCTAAAATTTCTCAAATAGCGCTCCAGGGTCATCTCCACAGGTGCTGCTGCCGGAGCTGGCGCAGGGACTGGTACTTGAACTGGAGCTGGAAACCCTGCAGCCAGTCCTCTCTGAAACTCCATCAAGGCAATAGTAACCGCCCTGGCAATCTGAGACGCTATGTCAGTGCCCTCTGGAGCTGCTGGAACTGGCGGTACCTGTGGCATGGCAGCGTCTCCCATGGTTGCACTAAGAACCGGGTTCTGGCGTGAAGATTCACCTGGTTCACTAACTCGTGGTGTCTGATAGAATATATAAAGGAAATCTGATTATTAAACAAGCATCTAAGAAATCTGATCTAGCAACTTATTTTGTACTCTAGCGAACACTAAGGCTTAATCGCAACTTAAAGTACTTTACTGACAATAGTTTACTCTTATACGCTCCTATGGCTCTGTGAATTCTTTCTAGGGTCCAGGGATCCTAAACCTGCCTCTGATACCAATTTGTAACACCCCTTTCCAGTATTTCAGAAATCAGCCGTCCGGCCGGGTCAGCGATGTAAAGAAAACTAGGAAACAATATTAAAACTAGTAGCAGCAGGTAATAAAATCTATACTAAGCAATTTACGACTTGCAGCGGAAGTTTGAAAAAAAATAAACTAAGGGTAACCACATACCTGATATCTGGATTCACAGAGCCACTAAACAGGAAGTAAAACTGAATTAACTGAAAATCTGATTAACCATAAATAGTCTGAAATAAATTAGATAAAACATTAATCTGATACAATGTTCTCATCTACAGGTACATGCTGAAATAGAGTAAACTGAAGAAGATAAATAGTACAAACTGACGCCACTATAATGCTCATCCTAGACGTAGCTTCCCACCTGGGTCACCTGAAAAACAGTGCCCACGAAGGGTCAGAGTAAGGAAAAATAACCCCTCCTAGTGACACTAAAAGCCAGTTTTACATATGAATGCATGTATGTCTTTGAAAATAATTTTATGCATTTAAAACTTTTATGCTATGTGCTATGCATGCCTTCGCACTATTCTCTGGTCACACATCTACTCGTACTAAACACGTGACTTTTATTTTACTAACTCAAGTCCTGGCGTTCACTAACTAGCGTATTGTCTCATGTCAGGTCTATACTTGAGTTCTAGGCGGCTTCTAACCTGCTCATCTACTAGGAAGGCTCTAGGCAGAGTAGCTCCTAACGCGCAACTGAAACTGACGACCCGAGACCATCTTACGAACCCAATTGTTCTAGTGTCACGCGGACACGGTCTCGAATCCACTAGCTGGCTCAAGGGAAGACACTTCCCAAGTCTGTACTACTCATAAGGTTCCATGTGCCTTATGAGAAAGGTAGTGCGCCTCTACCTAACACGGAAGAAACTCTGTGTGCTGGCTGACCTTTGTGGTCTGACGCTACTCTGCAAGGGATATCTTTTCTGGTGTACTACTAAGCGACCCTTGACTTTCTTGTGGTCGACTTGAAGGGACATTCACGCCCTTGGTTGGACAAATTCCAAGCTTACATACGCGGGTAAAATTCGTACTTAAAATAATTATTCATAACTTGACTAACTGGGTCATGGAAAATGGCGTCATCCTACACGTTTTCCGCGACCATTTTCCTACCGCCACACTTTACTATGCATGGTTATGTTGCTTGTACGAAACCTACATATGCGTATACAAAATATAATTTTTGTTATGTCTAACTAACAGGTATTAAATTTCCTTACAGCGGTGGTGCGGCGCTCGTACACTCGGCGCGGCGGCATCTTCTATTTCACAGGCAAAAATCTCCTACTGGGGACCTTCAAAGTGCTGCCCCGACCCCACCGAAGTCCTGCAATTTAAGGCAAACCTAAACTCATAATTTTTCCCTAAGGGTTTTCCGGTGGTAAAAATCCAAATTATCTAAGGTTGCACAAAAATTGCGTACTAGCTTCGTATATTACCTTTATGCGGAGATATTGGGGTTCTCAATGCGTCCCACTCAAACTCCGCGGTGAACCACGAACACCAAAACCTAAAATAGCGCAATAGAAATGAAAATTAGTTTAGTCTACCTCCAAAACGAAGGATATCCAAGTAGAAATCGAGAAAAGGAAGGGATCGACTCACCGGAACCGAAACAAAATCAACCTCCTTCGGTTAGGGTTGAAATCGGCTCTTCCACGGCCAAGGAAGGAAAAGGAATACTCCCCGGCGCCTGCAGAGGAGGGAGGAGAAGTCGGAAAAGAAATTCGGAGGGAGATCGGCCGCCGGCTAGGGCAGCAGGAATCGCCGGCTCTGGCGGAAGCGGGAGGCGTCGGGCGCGGCTCTTGCGGAAGACGGAAACAGGACGGGACAAGCGGTTCGTATCCGTGAACTGGAGATGCGTGGGCTTTAAGCAATCGGGCTGCGGTTTCTTTTTTTTTTAACCGAAAGGAGAGGGGGAAAATTATTGTTGGCACCCCACTTCACCCTAAAATCACCTAAACACGGCTATCGGCACACCCATTCTCAAAATAAACGGTCGCGATTTAATCATAGAACAACGTACCTTGACGACGCGATGTCCCGGTCAAAATCCGTCGCGACTCGACCCTATAATAAAATAAATTTCGCGTAAAATTTTCGGATGTTACAGGTACTATGCACAAAGTGGCTTCTCTCAGAGGAGAAATATCTAACCTTTGACAATAAATGCACAAAGTGGTTGCTCACAGATACCACTAAAATAGTAGTCTCCTTTCTTCTCATGACTTAGATAAATAATTCCTTTATAATTTTCACTCACAAAATGACAATCAACCTCAATGTGTTTTGTGCGTTCATAGAACACATGATTGATATCAATCTTTATTACAACTTGATTGTCGCACCATGGAGTAGTGGGATCTTGAACTGAATACTTTATTTCACAAAGAGTTTGGGCAAAGTTTTTGGCAACCAAGCGGGCTTTCAAACGATCTAGGGAACCATCTGCATTGACCTTGATAAAGTAAATCCATTTGCATCCTATAGTCTGCATGGAAGTTGCCCAACCAGGGTGAGCTTTTCAATAACGACTGTAGATGGAAGGTGGTATTGCTCTAGAGTGGAGTGGAGCGCAGTATAAGCAGTCGGCTGGCCCTAATAAGAAGTAACAAATAGTGGTTTGTTCCGACAAGTACGACTTCCCTTACAAACATCAATTTGTGGCTCCTGATTGTCCGACAGAGGATCCACAAGCTCACCAGTAGGTTCTTCCCGAGGAACAGTCATCGGACTACTGTAGGAAGAGGTAGGTAGAGGTAGTGGTGCGGATGTGATGTTAGAAGGGCGACTAGAGTATACTTGCCTCCAAAGAGGATTAAGGATGTCATCAGGAGAAGCACAACAGACTCCGGACGAGGAACACGTATAGAATCAAGGGAAGGGTCAAGAGGTGTTGATCCACAAATAGGAGCAGGATAGGAGTCAGACTCAAGGAAAACATCAGTTGAGATAATGTATCTGTGTAAGTCAGGAGAATAACATTGATACCCCTTTGTAGTACAAGAATACCCAAGGAAGATACACTTCAAGGAGCGAGGGTCAATTTTGGAGATAGAGGGACGAGCATCCCAAACATAACAAACACACCCAAAGATATGTAACGGTAGAGAGAGGGTGAGACTGGAATGGTTTTGTTGAAGGATTTGGTAGAGTGCCTCCCCTTGAAAAATATGAGTGAGAAGAAGATTGATAAGGTGTGCGACTGTAAGGACCGCATCACTCCAGAAGTGTTTAGGTACTTGCTTATGATGAAGAATAACACGCGTGACCTCACGAAGATGCTGATTTTTTTTCCGGTAACACCGTTTTGTTGCGGAGGTATCAGGATAAGTGGTTTTATATAGGATGGCTTTGTCGGCGAGGAAGGTAGACATAAATTGAGATAAATATTCTCTACCATTATCAGTGTGTTAACATTTAATACGAACAAAAAATTCAGTAAATATTTCATTCACTGGTTTTTAAAAATAGAAGGAAATTCAGAATGATTTTTCATTATATATACCCAACTCATATGAAAGAAATCATAAATGAAAGTAACATAATATTTATGTCATAACAATGTAGGGCAGGACAATCAAACGGTGTCATAGCACGTACATCATGACGAGGGGCATAACTTACTTTATGGAGTTTAGCAAAAATGACAAGACTCTCAATTGATATGGGGAACATACCCAAACTCAGGATACGAACGACGCATAACATGAACAGACCGGTGACCATGACGATTATGAAGATCCAAAAACTTGGTGGAAGCAGCAGGACAGACATGGGATGAACTTTCATCTATGACATACACACCACCAATCAGCTTCCCTCTACCAATAATACGGCTCGTATACTGTTCCTAAAAAACACCACCAGAAGATGTGTAGCAATCCAAATCTAAGTCATAAGTAAGCTTACTAATGTACAATAAGTTGTAAGCAGATTAAGGAATGTGAGCAATGGAAGGCAGTCATTGTTGGAGTTACATTACAATTGCCAAACCCATTAATGGGAATAGTCGGTCCATCCGCAACAGTGATCGAGGACCCACTATGAGGTTTTTATGAGTGCAAGATATCTGAGATACTAGTAAATTGATCTGAAGCCCCAGAGTCTGCCAACCAATGAATAGGGTTTTGTTAGGTACACATTGGCGGAATGTTTTGTACAACAATAACAACACTATGAGTCGAAGGGTCAATTTGGAGAACCTGTATACGACGATACTCCTCTTTAGAAATCTCAACCCGTCCTTAGAGTCCCAGATCCATGTCGAATCAGCTTGGTGGGTAGAACGAGACAGGAGGTTTGGAGGCCAAGTCAGGCTTCCCATGGACAGTCCAGCAAGTGTCCTTCATTTTTTCCTTGACACCTGCAATCAGTGCAATGTCTCGTATTTGTGTCATGACTATCTCCAGAGAAGCCTCCATGGCTACTCCCCCTTCCACCACGAGAAGCAAGAGCCAATGGATCGATAGAGGTAACATGTAGTGTAGATTTTATAGTATTGTTGGCCTTCCCAACTTTGGCCAGACGATGGTACACACTAGCAGTCTATAGATTCGAGGGACTCGTTAGCATTTCTGTATTTGTTGTAGAATAATTTGGGTCAAGGCCATTTAATAGCCAATGTAGTACAAGGTGCTCACGTTAGTCCTGGTGCTCCTCTTTGGTAGAAGAAATCTCTCAAAGATCCTAGATCTCATCAGCAGGGACTTTCCATTCTATGAAGAACTTGGTTACTAAACGCGCCCCTTGTCTCAGTTCAGCTATCTTGAGGAAGAGTTCACCAAGACAAGTGAGGTTTTTCACTTGGGAGAACATCATAGGTAAGGTATCTCATAATTTCTTAGTACTGTCACAATTGTTGCACATTTATTTAACTGAGGGATCCATGGAACTTTGCAGGAGAGCGAAGATCTGACAATCATCATTGTACCAATCCTCGTACTCTTGACTGCTCGTAGTATGAGTTTATCAACGAGTAAGTGGTGCATACGCCGTATACCCGATAGGGACATAATGACCTTTTTCCATAACTGGGAGTTTGAGGAGGTAAGGATAGTAGTGGATAGCTTCGCATTAGGAGGAATTTCATCGTTGTCATCCCCGAGAGATATGATTGTCTGAGCGTTACTTGTAGTTGAGGAGGCCATGACCTAAACCAAAGATAGAAGAAGAGGAGACGACACAATATCCTTGTTGCAGACACAAGCATTGTCAAATCAGGGCGCAGGGAAGAGGCAGTGACAAGATAGGGAACGGCAGGTGCACCATCGATTTATTGCAACACAACAACAGAGCTTAGGAGGAGATCTAAACCAGCCATTGTAGAGAATGGTTGCAGTTGCAGCATCGGGTCCTGCGTGAGAGCGCCAACAGTGGTCAACGACTTCCTCCAAGATCGGCATTGTAGAACGTTGCTCAGAATGGCATCGTAGAAACTCACATGGACATGCGTCGATGAGGTCCTCCTATGTCGTCAAAATGGCAGGTGGATCGCCGACTTCCTTCCATTGACGAAGAGGAGTCGACGAGGCGATTTCCTTACGTCGACGACGAGGACTCCTGAAGATGTCGTGGTCTTTGAGCAGTCCCGCGGGATGGAAAACGAAGAGCGACGAGAATGCCCTAAATTAGTGTCTCTGATACCATGTAAATATGGTATTGAAAGACTTGATACTTCAATAGTTGTCCAAGGGCGGTATTTATATAATAGAAGAGCATACAGACAACAATCACATAATACGGGAACTTAACTAATATATCTAACCGTTTGAATTCTAATTCAATTATTCTATAGGGATATAACATTATTTATGCAAAATTGAAATTTATAATTATGGTACTTGAATTCATGAATGAATTTAATCACATGAGTTACATTCAGTCACATGAATAACTAATTGTTTTCTAAAATTAAAATAAAATTAGTATCTAGTACAATCTGTGAAATCTTCTTAGATTAAAATATATTAGTATCATGTACCACATAAATCACTTTATTAATTAAAATATCTAACTTTAAATTTATAATATGATCTATTCTAGATAATATTCTCCACCTCAGGTCGCTTCTCTAAACGCCAATCTCGATATGAACCCAAGTCGCACTTTCTTCAACTCATACTCTTCACTTTCATTCTTGAAATCTCACTGCAATTTTACCTCTAAAAATATATCTCTTAGGGATCTATTTCATTAGGGTTGTCCCACTCAAAGATTTTCTATCTAAATTTTTTTCTCACTAAAATTCTTTATGAACCTCTTTTCAGATATTCATTTCTCAAGGTTTCCATAACTTAGTTTTTTTTCTTTAGAAATTTTCTATAAAAATAGCACTAAGATTCCCCCACTAGTAATAATAGAGGATCTGAACCTGAATGATTCAATCTAGAAATCTCTCTCAAAGGATTCAATCTCATTAAGATTCTCCCACTAATTGAATTTATATAAAAAGTCTCTTTCGAAAACTTTTCTTAAAATGTCTCATTAAATTTCTCTCTAGAAATATGTCTCTTAATGATTTTTATTTCTAGCTTGGCAAACTTTTAGTAGCCTGTGGAATTCATCCATTCTTACTTCTGAAGGGAAGAATTGATGAAATGAGTTTGTTGCATAGTTTAAATTCCCACAACCGACCCTTGGAATCAAACTTAGACTTCAATTCTAATTCCCTTTTCCGAAGAAATGAATGGCCTTGGGGAATTTCAAATTTGAATATTGCACTTTGAATTTTTATAAGTTATAATATTTTAATTCCCAAAGACTTCAACTTGTAAAACTAAATTAATCACACATTATTAATATTTTTGACGATGTGTTGCATCTAATTCTAGTTTGATTATTTTTTTCCCATGTTCCATATGAGCATTTTCTTCGCAACCTTAATTGTAGTTGCTCTGAACATTATTTGGATTTTAATGATTACAGGGATCAACATCAAGATCAATTTCAGATTTTTAAAACTTTACATTATCGTGTATTTGATTATTATTTGTTGGAGAATACATACAACGATTCTCTCATTTATTGTATTTAGCCCATATATTATGGCCCATTGAGCCCATTCTTCTCTTAGGCTCCTTTAGTCCCGAAATTCTGCGATCTTTCAAAGTCTCCTAGGCGCGGTTCGTTTCTTGCGGCCTGGGCGGACAACTCAGCTGAAGCCGCTCTTCTCGCTGGCATGTCTCCCTCTAGCGGCCAGTCCGCGCGGCCAAAATTTTAGCCTTCCTATAGTGCTACTAGCACACCATGCAACCTCGCACCATTGCCCAGTTCTCTTGTACCCTAGGAAATTTCGTAATTAGAGTGCTTGTCCGTACAAGCACGCCCTTCCCCACTAGTATAAATAAGGGGTGCACAGTCCCCAAAAGGGCAAGCAAACCCGACTCCAAAGTATAGTTTCTCACCTCCGCGGACTTGAGTTTATCCTCTTTTTGCGGTCTCTCCAGACTCGTTTGACATAGTTTCTGTAACAACTTTTGATACCAATAGCATTGTCTGCAACAAGTTGTATTTGCCGTTGCAGGAAAATCTGGTCTCGTCGTCCGCGACATCCTCTCTTTTTCAGATCGCTCTTTCTAACTGAAATTATCCGACAACCCTCGGTTCTTTTCCCCATTCAGAGTGTGAGTTTGTGGAGATACATTTTGTGCACCAACGGTACGAACACACGACCTTCAGATTAGGATTTTTTGTTAAGAAATCAGGCTGCGATGCTCAGCAGTGTCCACCAGTTGGGGCAAGAGCCAGTTCAAGAAGTGCGACCACCATAGAAGCCCTAGATGTCAGATTTGAACAAGCTTGCCGTGAAATTGTGCAGCAAATGTGATGTAAACCAAATCTAGGGCTTTGAAATTCGATGTTTTTATGCGTTCGATTTTACTTTTGAAAATAGGTCGAGGGGCCAAATCAAATTTAACATGCGCAAATCGCTTTCAAATGTTGAACCTTCTTATAGTCGGTAACTGTTATTTGGAGAGAAATTCTCTAGCGTGTAAAGATTCGAATCAAAGCAAGATTCCGCGATTTTCCGGCAAGCTTAATCACATCAACAATTTATGGATAATGACAATAAAAAATAGTTTTGAACGTTCGAGGCAAGCCCTTGCTAAATATTTGATTTGTATACGACTAAGATAATGAACAAGAGCAACGAAAAGATGGAGTTTACCCGAGTATATGAAAAAATACGGCGAGAAGGTGGGCCACCCAAAACATCTGCACAGTAGAGCCAACAGTGGCTGATATCGGCTTGGTCGCAAATCCTACTGTTGTAAGCTTCTCATTGTTTTTGATCCAACACCGTCGGTATCGCTCTGAAAGAGCTGGAGGTTTGGAACCGAAAGTAACTAGGTCGCCGATGTAGAGCGTGGGGTCGACGGTGACCCGTGAGGCGCGTGGTGATCTTCAGCGGGTTGTTCGACGCCGGAAGACAGCAGGGAGGCGATAGTGTCGAGATTCTGGGAGGCCGCACCGTCTCCTTCGATTACCTCACGTCGTCGGCTGGGGAATAGGGAGGGAGGAAGCTGCTGAGGTTCAAGGTTCCATTGTATGGCTGAAAGGTGTGAATCGAGCGATCCAAGTTTATGGTCGGTCACAAGGAAATGAATACCTTGTTTCCTCTGATAATAACCGTGCCCTTTCTTTGATACTTCTATCCCCTTTTATGAATAAAAATTTAGGATCGCTTCCAATTTCTTTCCAAAGTAATACATATTTTCATACCCTTCCTAATAAATATTTAAAATTTGCTTTCCTATAAGTCTCCTCTTAATAAAATCAGATTTGCTTTAGTCGTATGCATCCTTATTTAATTTAGGTCCGACTTTCTTGTCCTAGCTACTCAAATTGTCGGACCATTTATTCAGAGTCTCACCGGGTGGTTTATCCGATGAGCCGAAATTTAAAAACAACGTTGTTGTGCGAGAGATATCATTAACAGAAAAGTAACATGAAATAATAATAATAATAATAACGGTCGCGAGCTGATATCACACGTCCTCAGATTCGGTAAGTGAGTTCCTTACCTCTTCGACCGCACTACAGGCATGCATGAAACGTTAGCATCAATATACAATTTTCAACTCTATATTAATATGAACATATATATAAAACAAGAAACAAGCTCTACAGTGAGCTAGTAGGATAAAAATAAACAACTTCTTATCTTATTCAGTCCTTTTCAATTCATTTTTTGTTCTTCGAAATGTTGAGGGTCAAGTTCATTTTTCTCAAACATTTGAGCCCATCACATCAATGTCCATTCTAGGGCGTTCAACAACGCAGCAGGCTTCCACGCCTCCTAGATTCTACATTTCAATATCAACTTCCGTAGGTGTTCAACCCCCCTATTGGGTGTAGGAGTTCTACCCTCGCCCAAGGCTGTCCCTTAGCTTTTAGATGCATCGGCGCTTTTTAAATTTCTTATTCTTTTCATTTTTAATTCATATTCAATTTAAAAATATAGGAAATAGTTATATAAATTTCCCCTAGAGTTTTCATTGCTTGGTATTCCATGTTTTTTTTGTGTGATTTCATTGTTTCAGTGATTTCAAATCTTCGAAATTCTTCAATTCGATTCAGATTCAGATTCAATGTCATGCAAGAAAGTTTCTTAGAGCAAATTAGTTCTACATATTTATAGTTTAAAATAATTCAAATGTATACGTAATCAAAGCGGTAAGTACTCACAACAACTTTTTCTTTGCCTTTGTCCTTAGGATTCTCATCGCGTATATCGCCGGATGTCATCCACTGCAGTATCATTTACTTTAGGGTTGCGCCAAAAAATAGTTACAAGCGGAGTCCTAATACAGTCGCAACTATGACCTATAGGAGCAACTCAAACTGGAATTCAGCCACTACAACTAGGGACACTTTACATTTTATTCAAAAACCAAGGTGGACAGCGAAACATTACCAAAGACAGCCTAGTACAGGGGTCTATAGTAGCCCAACTGCAGCATAAATCATTGCTAATAATTGCTCCAAGGGCTGCTAAAACAACGACACCAATTCCTATGCAAAACCCCATCAAAAACAGCCGACCAGCACAAGAAACAATGGCTAGCAACGGGGGCAGCACTATCAAGAATCCCCCCCCCCCCCCATCAAAATAGTACATAACTAGTCCACAAAAACAATACTGCAGTTGGTCACAATCAACCATCCCTTCCCCATCAAATTCAAACAACAAAATCAAATATAGAGTATTAAATTTCCCCCACATCCGAAACCAAAAAATCCTTAACCAACCCTAAAAGGCACTAATTAAGCAGAAAAAAAAAAGATAAAGAGGAGGGAGGAGCTCATAGTGAGAAGGTGTGGTCTGGTATCGTAAAACACCAGGAAGGCAATAACGACACTGAACTAGCAAACGACATCAACAGATCAAGGAAACGGCAGCAGTAGCACAAACCCTTTTCCGTATTGTCGGCACAAGAGAAAGGGAGCTTTGAGTAGAAGGAGCAAGCACGCTCTAAACAGGTGCAACCCGTCAAGAGCATCAAACGACACGACAATGCGCATAAGAATAGGATTCGGGACAAATATAAGCCACCGCCCCACCGCTTAACAGGGCGTCTGGTCGACATCTCTGGGTAATATCAAGTAGGTATACGGTCCAAAGATCCAGTCGATATATAAAATATAATATAACCAGCCAAATATGATATCGATCGTAATAACCGGTCCAAGTATCTAGTTGACAATTACATAGGATATAACAGAATAAACCCAAGTCAAAAACCAACCATCCTTCCATTAAATCAGCACAAACCACAAACCAGTTTTGGAATAAATCACCAAATTCATAAGAAATAACGAAAGTTAACCAAAACTGGAACGAACGCCGCAAACGCAGTCAAAAAGTACAAACATCAAAAATAAATCGTGTGACGTCGAATCGACACTGAATTTTTATGTTTCATCATAAGGGATTTCTTTTGTTATGTAACATATAACATATAAAAAAATTAAGTTCGAGTCATACCCTAAACCCTAAAATCGAACTAACGTTGCAAACACAGTCGAAAAAGCACAAACTTTAAAAATAAATCGTGTGACGTTGAAACTGTACAACCCCGTATCCAGCGAGTGGGCTAACAGGAGCCAAATCGGCTGGCTCAGACCACCCCAGGCGAGTTCAGCAGAACATGCCGAGCCCAGCGTGCCGAGTACGGGCTCGACAATCGTCGGGCTGAGCTCGGAGTTTGTAGAGCTGAGCCCGGCGGAAGTCAATTCACCAGGAGAGCAGATCCGGCCGAGTACGTGTTCGCCCAGAGCCAAGGGGTGGGCTAGTGCCGACACGCCCGTCACCCGCGAGCAGGGGCTTCAGGGTCAACTCGCCCAGGCCCAAGGCGAGGCGAGCCAGGCCTGTGGCGTTGAGAGAGGCGAGCTCACTCAACGCCTTCTCCTGTGGCGTTGAGTGGGGCGAGCGCCCTCACCGCCTTTTACCTCGGCGTGGGGAGATGCTTTCCCGCTCCAGTACTTGCCGCCCTTGCCTAGTGGACGTTATCTCAGGGCCAGCTCGCCCTTCAGCTGTGGTGTATTTTTACCATGTTACCCCCTTCAGACTGCCTATAGTCCTCGAAAGCAGTGAAGTTTGAATATTCGCAGACCGTCTTTTCTTATAAATAGGACCCAAGGGGTACCTCAGAAGACACGCTTTCTTGTGCTCGGTCTTCTAGCGCTTTCTGAGGTACCTTAGCTTCAGCACCTGGCTAAGGAGGGGAAGCGCTCTAAGATCTTCCAGGTGTGTGGTGGGACCTCCGTGTTGGAGCCTTGGGTCTGTCCCTGGTCCTTTTCCTTTGTCATTTGGGCTCGTGAGGAGAGAAGTGTGCGATCACCCCTTCCCCAAGGGTCGAACTCCACAGAGATCGAATTTTTGGTTTCAACACTTTGGTGCGGTGAGCGTGGAAAGTGGTTAGCACAGAAAATCTTCCGCAAGTCTGATGGCAAGAGGTGAAGGGCAAGGTTCAGGCAGGGCGAACTCGCCACCCCCTCCCCCTCCTGCGACGGCAGGGATGTCCGCGGAGCTCAGAGAGGAAGTGCTCGGACTCGTCAGGGTCGCACTCGGCATGCGAGCCGAGAGCACGACGCTGGTGGTTCCCGTGGTCGCCGACCCGGCACTGGGCAACGACGCGCCCATCAGGCGAGCAGGGAAGGAAGTTGCGAGCGAGGGGGAGCGCGAGCCGAGGGGGCGAGTCCTCTTCCCGGGCTCGGCAGGCGAGTACCACTTCGGCGAGACAGTGGGGAGGGAGTTCCCAACTCGCCCAGCTGAGGGAGGAAGCCCCTTCAGTGAGTTCGTTTCTTCTGCCCCAGTTCCAGAGGGGTTCCGAGAGCCGGAGATGTCCTACTACTCAGGGAAGGGAGATCCGATCCAGCACGTCTAGTGGTTTGAGGACGTGGTCTTAATCCGACAGATGACGGATGACTTCAAGTGCAGGCTCTTCGCCATCACCCTCAGGGAGAAGGCGAGAGAGTGGTTTCATCAGCTCCCGGCCGGCTCCATCTACTGCTTCGAGGACCTGCGCAGAGGGTTCATGTTGAGATTCACCACCTCAAAGAAAAGAAAGAGGGAGGCCGAGTCCTTGTTCTGTATCAAACAAAGAGCAGGGGAGACCCTGAGAAGTTACCTGGACAGGTTTCAGGAGGAACTGTCCCAGGTACAAGAGATGTCAGGGCACACGATGGTGGTGGCCTTCACCCTGGGTCTCCAGCCCGGGTTCTTCGCCATGGAGTTGAAGAGGACGACTCCAGTGTCTTTTGAGGCGCTCCTAGAGAGGGAGGCAAGGGAGGCCGATATGGAGGCAACACACCCAGAGTTTGCCCGGAGGTTGGCCAGGTGGGCCGTAGAGGAGGAGAAGCCAAGGGGTGGCCGAGCCCAGGAGGAGAGAAGGGCCGAGCCTCGGCAGAGAGAGCAACAGCAGCAACCCAGGTTGGGGCGTCAGGAACCGAACAACCGGTTGGGTTGGAGGCCGGAGTGGCAGGATCAAGGGGCACGAAGGGGTTATCAGGGAGGAGATAACCGCCAAGGTGGGCGCGGTCAGTTTTAACCCCAGGGGGGGAGGCAGGGTCAGAGATCCCCCCTTCCCGATCAGGAGGAAGCCATGGCTATCGCTCTGGGGGGAAGAAGGAGAGGACAGCCAAGGAGGAGGAGGGAGGTCAGGATAGACCTACCCTACTGTGACTACCATCAGGAAGAGGAGCACACAACGATCACGTGCCCGGAGTTCCTCGAGATACGGGGAAACAGGGAACATCAGCAGCAGCAGCAGAACCGCCAGGAAGTACGGATTGAGGAAGTTCGGCCTCAGGCGGAGGGGGACCGTTGCGAAGACCGGGCCGATGTGGGGACCCGAGGAGGGATCGGAGTGATCCATGGGGGGGTGTCGAAGCTTCCCGGAAAGCAAGCCTCCACACCATGTACCGAAGGAGCATCGGCTCCACATCCCAGACCCCACCCCCAGAGGAGAGGATCACTTTCTCAAGGGAGGACATGCCGGGTCATGAGGACCCCTTCTGCGATACGCTCGTCATCCAGACGGCCATTGAGAATTTCACGGTCTCCCGGATCCTCATTGACAATGGGAGCTCCGTCAACATCATCTTCAAGAAGCCCTTCGACGCCATGCAGGTAGTGGCCAAGAGGGTGCTGGCCTCCGATGGGCCTCTCTTCGGTTTTTCGGGGGAGAGGAAAGAAGTAGAAGGGGAAGTGGGACTCCATGCCAGCTTAGGGGGGCAATCCAGGAACTGCCGATTCGTTATAGTAGAGGCCCCCAGCAGCTACAACGCCATTTTTGGACGGCCCCTCATCAGCTCCTTCCGCTGCGTTCCCTCCTCCTTTCATCAATGCCTTAAGTTTAACGCGGAGGGGATCCAGGTCAGAGTCCGCGGCGACCTCAAGGCAGCCCGGGAAAGTTACGTGACGGCGGTAAATTCCATTGGTTGGCAGAAGGAGGCCGAGGAAATGGGGAGGAGGATGGAAAAGGTGGATGGGCAGGAGGTCGGAGAAGAAATCAGGGAGGAAGGAAGGACGGAGGGGGAAGCCCGCAAGGAGGTACTCCCTGAGGTGTCGGTCAAGGCGATGACCGTAGAAGGAGGGGAGGTTCTTACTCCAAGAGGGGAGGATATTGCAGAGTGGGAGGAGCAGTCCCGGTTGGAGGCCGCCGAGGAAGTGGTAGAGATGGAAGTTCTCACCCAGGATGGCAGGGTGGAGAAGGTCCGCATCAGCGGAGGGTTGACCCCGGAGGATCGAGGCAGGATGCTGGAGTGCATCCAGAAGAATGTGGACGTCTTTGCTTGGAGCGCGGTCGAGATGCCTGGGATCGATGTTGACGTCGTCTGCCACCGCCTCAACCTGGACCCGGAGGCTCGCCCCATCCAGCAGAAGAGGAGGTCCATCACGGACAAGCTGGCCGATTCGATCAGGGAGGAAGTCGCCAAGCTCCTCAAAGCCGGTTTCATTTCCGAAATTCAATACCCCGGCTGGGTCTCAAATGTTGTAATGGTGAAAAAAGGGGACGACCGGTGGAGGATGTGTGTAGACTTTTCACTTCTTAATAAATCATGCCCAAAAGATTGTTACCCCTTGCCTAGAATCGACGCGCTGGTAGACTCAGCCGTTGGTTTTTCTGTAATGAGTTTTTTAGATGCCTTTTCAGGTTATCATCAGATCAGGATGCACCCTCCCGACATAAAGGATGTCTCATTCATCACAGGAGATGGATGTTACTGCTACAAGATGATGTCTTTTGGGTTGAAGAATGCAGGGGCAACATACCAGAAGATGATGGACCGTGTATTCCAGGGACAGAAGGGGAGGAACCTGGAAGTATACGTGGATGATTTGATGATAAAGAGTCGGGAGGTCGGCTCTCACCTCCGGGATCTGGAGGAGACCTTTGGCACCCTGCGTAAATATAAGATGAGACTGAACCCCCTGAAGTGTATCTTCGGGGCTAGCAGGGGAAAATTCCTGGGACATCTGCTCACTCCCGCGGGAGTAGAACCAAATCCTGATAAAGTCAAGGCAATAATGGAGCTAGGGGCTCCCCGGGACGCCAAGGATGTCCAACGGCTGACGGGGAGGCTGACCGGGCTTAGCAGGTTTCTCTCCAGGGCTGGAGAAAAGTGCTCCCCTTTCTTCAGAGCGTTGAAGGGGGGCAAGAAGTTTGAATGGTCCGAGGAGTGCTAGAAGGCATTTCAGGAACTGAAAAAACAACTCACCCAGCCCCCTCTCCTCCAAGGGCCCAAGGAAGGAGAGGACTTGTTCCTATATCTAGGGGTTGGGGCCGAGGCTCTTAGTTCGGTCCTTGTCAGGCAAGAAGGCAAGAAGCAGCTGCCTATCTATTACGTGAGTAGGGTTCTGAGGAAGGCGGAACTCCGTTACCCCATCTTATAAAAATTGGCCTTCGCTCTAATCATCTCGGCCCGGAGACTCGGGCCCTACTTCCAGGCACACTCCATCCAGGTGGTGACTGACCACCCCCTCCGCAACATCTTTGAGGGGGTGGAGCACTCAGGGAGACTCGCCAAGTGGTCGGTAGAATTGAGCGAGTTCGACATCTCCTTTGTCCCTCGACTCGCAATCAAGGCACAAGCTATGACTGACTTCCTGGCTGACTATGTGGTCGAGGTAGCAGAGGACAAACTCACTTATCCCGCCCCTTGGAAGGTGATGGTGGATGGGGCATCAGGGAAGCACTCCTTGGGGGTCGGGGTCGTCTTGGAAAGCCCCCAAGGGACCCGGATTTAGCAGACAGTGGTAATACATTTTTCCATAACCAACAATCAGACCGAGTACGAGGCAGTGATCGCAGGGCCGCGCCTGGCCAGGGAGCTGGGAGTACACGATGTGAAGGTCCTCACTGACTCCATGGTGGTAGCCTCCCAGGTCAACGGGGAGTTCGAAGCAAGGGATCCCACCCTGCAACGGTATCTTGCCAAGGTCAAGGGAATCATTGGGGGGTTCCAAACCTTCTCCATTCAACATGTGCCGCGGAAGGAAAATGAACAAGTCGACCATGTTGCCAAGCACGGCCCTCGGGTGGGGGGCACCATCACGGACCTCTTCTACCCATCCTTGGAGGAAGGAGAGTTGATGGAGATAGATCAGCGACCCACATGGATGGACCCCTTCACCACCTTTTTGTCCACAGAAGAGTATCCAGAAGGGATGGATAGAAAGAAACTCAAGTACAAGTCAGCATACTACCTCTTGCGCGACGAGCAACTCTACCGAAAGACTCTCTCGAGGTTGCTGGCTCGTTGTGTGGCTGAGGGGGAGGTGTCGAGGATTTTGGAAGAGGTCCACTCCGGGGAGTGTGGGAGTCACTCGGGAGGTCGGACCCTGGAGGGGAGAATTATCAGGCAGGGCTACTTCTGGCCTACCCTGGGACGTGATGCCTTCGAATTTGCCAAAAAATGTCATAAGTTCCAACTGTTCGCCCCCTCCAACTACAACCGGCTCAGCGACTCAGGAGTATCACGGCCCCCTGGCCTTTCGCAATTTGGGGGATGGATCTGGTAGGGCCCTTCCCCATGGCGAGCGGGCAAAGAAGATTTTTGTTGGTGATGATTGACTATTTCTCCAAGTGGATGGAGGTGAAGGCGTTTGCCAAGGTGACCTCGCAGATCATCCGAAATTTTATATGGGGGGAAATCATCTGTATGCATGGGATGCCCCAAGCCATCGTCACCGACAACGGACCGCAATTCGCCAGCAACGAGTTCATCAAATTCTGTGGAGAACTCGGGATTGACCTTAGGTTTGCCTCCGTCCATCACCCAAGAAGCAACGGCAGGTGAAAGCGGCCAACAAGGTTATCGTGAACCTCCTGAAAAAGAAGGTTGAAAATTTGAAAGGGAGTTGGGTGAAGCAGCTCCCCTCCGTTCTTTGGGCCCTGAGGACTACCCCCAATACCGCCACAGGGGAGACACCCTTCAAACTATCTCATGGAAGCGAGGCGGTGCTCCCCATCGAACTCGAGGTCCGTACTCCCAGGGTCGCTGAGGCGGAAGCTGGAAGAGAGGAGTGGAGAGTTGAAAACGAGGAGGAACATCGACTCTCCTTGGACCTGGTAGAAGAATTGCGCGACCTATCAGCGGTTCGGCAAGAGGAAGTCAAGCGGAGGATGGCTAAGTACTTTGATAAACATGTTCGGGTCAAACAGTTTGTGGAGGGTGACTTGGTCCTAAAAAAGGTAGATGCGGCGGGAAGATCGGCTGCCGTGAGCAAGATCCATCCAAACTGGGAGGGGCCATATATCGTAAAAGAGGCACTAAGATCGGGAGGGTACCGCCTCCAAAATGTGGAGGGCGAGACCTTGAGCCACACCTGGAGCGGCGACGACCTGAAACGCTTATATCCCTGAATATTTGTATGAGCTTTCGTTTTTTCAATACAATTTGTTTCATTCATTTGAGCCCCTTTTTCTTGATAATCGTAACAGTGACATGAGATGTTGCGGAACTTTCATAGTATAATATCATAAACCCTCAAGAAATGTTCTAAGTCTTCTCGCTCTGGGGTTAGGTCTCGATTCACCCGCTTGTCAGGCTCCCTCCAAGCTGGCAGGGCCGGGGTCTCGATGGACGTCGTTATGACCCTGGGGCTGAGCCCGGAGGATGTTCAACACCCGCCCTCAGGCTCCCATCTAGCTGACTGGCCTGGTGGTAGCACCCGGGAGAGGCAAATATTCTAAGTCTTCTCGCTTTGGGGTTAGGTCTCGATCCACCCGCTTGTCAGGCTCCCTCCAAGCTAGCAGGGCCGGGGTCTCGATGGACGTCATTATGACCCTGGAGCTGAGCCCGGAGGATGTTCAACACCCGCCCCCAGGCTCCCATCTAGCTGACTGGCTTTGTGGTATCACCCGGGAGAGGCAAATGCTCTGAGTCTTCTCGCTCCGTAGTTAGGTCTCGATTTCCCGCTGTCAGGCTCCCTCCAAGCTGGCATGGGCAGGGGTCTCGACGGACGTTGTTACGACCCGGGGGCTGGACCTGGAAGTTGACACAAGGCAAGCATGTACAAGCAAACCCGCCAGTCAGAAAGGCGAGCTCAAGGGGCCCTGTCCCCCTTAGTTTTTGTTAAGGGATTTTTTATCCCACCCCTGGTTGAGAGAGGAGTGCACCTCCCAGGCGAGCCCGTTCTCGCAAACCTGTCCCCCTTAGTTTTTGTTAAGGGATTTTTGATCCCACCCCTGGTTGAGAGAGGAGAGCACCTCCCAGGCGAGCCCGTTCTCGCAAAGGTCCGCTCGGCAAAGGGTACTTCTCGGTATTTTAGGCGGGCACCGGCGGCGGCCTAACCCCAGACGCGTTTCCTTGTGAATTTTCAACAAAGGAGAGCGAGGTGCGGCTCGCAGGCGAGCGGAGTATTCGCGAGTCTGGCCGCGGCCGACGCTCAGGGCCCCTCGGCGAGCGCGAATCCTAACTCACGTGCATTCTAGCGCCGAAGGTAAAAAAAAGATAGAATTTTTTTTATCATTATAGTCTCAAAAAGGGGGGCTCACCTCGACGAGATTACAAAAGGGGGGGCAGATTACAAGAAGAATGCAGAAAGTGGGGGAGGAGATCCGGTCAGCTCTCGCACTCCACCCCCGAAGGATGGTCCTCCTCCTCGCCTCCGAGCAGCGGCTCCTTGTCCTTCGCCTCATCGAAAAGGGAGTCAAAGCTTCCCTCTTTCCCTCTAGGCGGAGACGGCGGAAATAGGCTTGGCAGAAGGTCTCGGACCGCCACTCCCTCGCAGCCCTCGGCCAGGATCCCCGATCCCCTCATGACGCCCAGGAGGCATTCGACAGACTCGATCGAGTTGACTCGCAGTCGCTCCATGACCTCCCCCTCGCCAAAAACCCGAGGTCGCTTATAGGGGAAAGGGGGCTCAGCGCCGTCCGGGGGGAAAAGGGCCTCCGTCAGCCGACGGACCTCGCCTTGGAGACCACAGTTCTGCTCCTTCAGCACCTCCACCTCGGCCGCTGACCGAGCAGCAAGAGCTCCCTGCTCAGTAACATGGGTCTCCTGCTCGCGCGAACTGGCCTCCTGATCAGCGATGAGGTCCCGCAGCTAGGCGACCTCGCCCTCTAGCTCGCTAGCGCGGTCCTGTAGCACCCCGGCGGACTCGGCATCCTGAAAGACAAAGGGGTCAGATTCTTGGTGAAATATTTTTCTAAGTTAAAATGAGAGTTGGTTAGTTCTTACCAGCCCGCCCGAGGCTTCGTTGAGTAAGCGCTCGGCAATGCCGAACCGCCGCTCTGCGTCGGCAGCTCTCTCCGTCGCCAGGTCGCGCTCCTGCTCGGCCTTTTGCAGGAGCTGGCTGAACTGAAAGCCACGGCGAACCATCATGTGATGGAGTTCGAAGGCCCTAAGATGGGCCTGCAGACCCTCGTGGCCTATCTGCCGAGGAGTCATGTTTTTGTAGGCCTCGGCGCCATCCCGGCCGTATAGGCCGAAACCATGGGCGAACGCGTGGCCCGTAGGAGGTCGGCGAGCTCCCCAGGAGGGGGCGCGAGTAGAGACGGAAACTCGGTGGGCCCCTCATCCCAGCTCAGCATCGGCTCGCCGGCCGCGTCCTTGCTTCTTCCCCCCTTGCCGAAGTGGGGGTGGTCCTTTGGAATTCCCGGATCGCAGGGAACAAACTCCTCCACGGAGGGAGGGGAGGAGGACCTGCGCTTCTTCCCGCGAGGGGATGATGCCTCCTTCAGTGAGCTCGTCGGGGCTTCGTCAGAAAAAATCTCCGGCGAGCTCATAAATCTGAAAGGCGACGAGGGTTACTGTGGCTGTCCTCGCGAGATCACCCTCGCCTTTTTCTTCTTGAGGGCCGAGGGACGGTGGAGCGAGCCCGGCCCTCCAAGCTCCAGCCGCCTCTTGCTGGAAGGCTTGCCTCTCACCTTCTCTTCTCGGCACGCCTCGGCCGCAGCCCGAGCTCGCTCGAGCGGATCCGAAAACACTCCCGGGTCAGCGAAGGGAGGGTTCACCGGGACCAGTCGCTCCCCTGTAAAAAAGACTTAGCCGAAGAAAAAGGTTTTTACCGATCAGGCCGAGCATGACGAGCAGAAAGTGGGCGAGACAAACCTTCGCCAGGAAGGACAGGCGACAGAGACTCGAGGCCGCGGCGAAGGAAGGCTACTTCAAAGTCCTTGTATAGGAAGAACTTGTGAAGCTCAGCATCATTGCCGGACATGGAAGGTGGGCGGTACACCTCCTCACTTTTCTACAGGGGCGAGAAGGGAATATTGCCGAGGTCGCCCCGAATGAAGACAATCTTCGTCATCCAGTTGTGGTTCTTATTGGCGACCTCGCGGATTTTTATGGAGGAACCGCCGAAGAAGGCGACCCCGTCGGCGTTGGCCTTGTAAGAAAAGAGTTTGCGGAAGACGTTCAGATTGAACTCAATCCGCTCTCGGCGGAGGTAGCATGCAAAACCAACTACCATAGCGATGGCGTTGGGGTTGAGCTGCGCGGGCACGGCACCGTAATACTTAAGTACCTGACGGACCTCAGGCCATAGCGGCAGGCGCAACCCCACCTCAAAATGCGAGATGGGGAAGGCGAGCTCATCCTCGAAGAAGGAGTTTATGGCATCATGCTCCGCCGGGAGGCGGGCCACGAAACCGACAGGAACATAGTCTGCGACAATGTCGGCAAGCTCGTCCGTCGTGGTATTGCCCTCGAAGAAGCAATGGTCGGTGAAGTTCTGGGCGCACTTGACGCGACCATCGGAATCAGGGTGTCCTTTTCCCATACTCGCCAAGGGGAGGAAAACACGCGAGCAGAAGGCAAGGGAAGCAAGGAGGGGAAGAGATAAGAAGGCAATAAAGGCGTAGCCAGGGGGTAGGTGGGGATCCTATTTATAGAAGAAGGGGAGGAGAACCAGAGCTGACTGACCAGCCCGGCTCGCTTACTCCGTCTCGCCGCTCTCTGCTCGCCGACCTCGGCGAGCCTGGATGAGGAATTCGAAGAGACACGCACCGCTCGAAAGAAATAAAATGCGCTCGCATAACGAAAGCTTATACAATTTATTAGCATAAAGAGAGCAAATTGTCCAGAATAAGAAAAATTAAAAGCTCACGCATGGACCAGGCGACAGCAGGGGCGAGTGCCGGTCGGGTCGCAAAGGAGCCGTCCTTAATTACCCCGTTCTCGCCGGCCCGATGTCGCCAGCCGCTGCGCGAATAGTTGCCGAAGCTGCCCCAGGTTCCTGTTCGCCGCTCGCAAGTTCTCATCAATCTCGTCGAAGAGTATGGTTGAAGACGTCGCCACATACGCCGAGCTGACCCTCGCCTCGCCAGCAAGCTGCGCGCACTCCTCCTGCAGCCTGGAATTGTCTTTCTTCAGCTCGTGGAGCTCGCGCACTAACTTTTTGAGGACCAGTTGGCTTCTCCTCGACCGTTCGGGGCTATCCATCTCTTAATCCAGGAAGATGTCCAAAACGCGCGGCGATGGAAGGGGCGAGTAGCCAGCCGGTTCGGCTGAATCATCAGCCCCAGTTCGGCTAGGAAGGCCTGCACGGGAGAGTCAGGATAGCGAGTGGGAGGAGCGAGCACCAGTTGAAATCAGACGCAATGTGAGGGGATCAGAGACATACCTTCAGAATTTCGGGGGGAATCAGGAGCGGATGTGTGCTCGGCGTCCTCCCCAGTAGCCGCGGGAGCGGAAGAGGGTTGTTGTGAAGGGATGCGAGCCGGCGACCCCAGCTTCCGCGAGTCCAGCTCCATGGTTTCGGTGGCAAGGAGCGAGTCTCGCGGACGTGGGTCAAAGGATGGCTCAGGCGCCTTGGCAGGAAGATTCTCAACCCTCGGTGTGGAGACCTCGCCGCCATGGTCTTGTTCGGTGGTGAGGTCCACAAAGTCTTTATCGTTGGGAGCCAGAGCAGGACGGTTGGAGGAGTCGGAGCCATTGACCAGGGTGTTTTTCAAGTCAGCGAAGATGTGCTCGGCCTCGGGAGGAAAGGGCCTCGCCCTCTTGACCGAGCCGAATTCAGTGAAGCGGCGAGCCGGGACATTCAGATCAGTTAGGGCCGCAGCGCGGGGCGGTCTCCTCGCGAGATTTCGCGAGTCGCTCCATGACCTCTTTGGGGAGTGGCATCTCGGCAGGGCTTAGTAAAGGGAAGGGCGGAGGTCAGCCGGGTATGCTGGGTATGTATATATAGTCATCGGTGGGACCCACCGAGAGATTCCTTTTGGCTCTTGTCGCACTCGCAGGATCCTAGGGGGTTGGATGTTTCTTTCCGAGTTTGTGCCAACCTCGCAAAGAGCGGGGATTGTGTACAACCCCGTATCCAGCGAGTGGGCTAACAGGAGCCAAACCGGCTGGCTCAGACCACCCCAGGCGAGTTCAGCAGAACATGCCGAGCCCAGCGTGCCGAGTACGGGCTCGACAATCGTCGGGCTGAGCTCGGAGTTCGTAGAGCTGAGCCCGGCGGAAGTCAATTCACCAGGCGAGCAGATCCGGCTGAGTACGTGTTCGCTCAGAGCCAAGGGGTGGGCTAGTGCCGACACGCCCGTCACCCGCGAGCAGGGGCTTCAGGGTCAACTCGCCCAGGCCCAAGGCGAGGTGAGCCAGGCCTGTGGCGTTGAGAGAGGCGAGCTCACTCAACGCCTTCTCCTGTGGCGTTGAGTGGGGCGAGCACCCTCACAGCCTTTTACCTTGGCGTGGGGGGAAGCTTTCCCGCTCCAGTACTCGCCGCCCCTGCCTAGTGGACGTTATGTCAGGGCCAGCTCGCCCTTCAGCTGTGATGTATTTTTACCATGTTACCCCCTTCGGACTGCCTATAGTCCTCGAAAGCAGTGAAGTTTGGATATTCGCAGACCGTCTTTTCCTATAAATAGGACCCAAGGGGTACCTCAGAAGACACGCTTTCTTGTGTCCGGTCTTCTAGTGCTTTCTGAGGTACCTTAGCTTCAGCACCTGGCTAAGGAGGGGAAGCGCTCTAAGATCTTCCAGGTGTGTGGTGGGACCTCCGTGCTGGAGCCTTGGGTCTGTCCCTGATCCTTTTCCTTTGTCATTTGGGCTCGTGAGGAGAGAAGTAAGTGTGCGATCACCCCTTCCCCAAGGGTCGAACTCCACAGAGACCGAATTTTCGGTTTCAACAGAAACAACGCCGAATTTTATGTTTCATCATATGGGATTTCTTTTGTTCTGCATCATATAACATATAAAAAAAATATAAGTTTGGGTCTTACAATTTCTCCTCTCCTTATTAAAATTTGTATCCTCGAAAAATCAATCTTCTTGGTTTAGAAAGAAGGAAGGAAATAAGTTCAGCATCATGTCTCCTCGTTTTCAAGTAGCATCCTTAGCGGGGACCTTTCCACCAGACCTTAAGAAAGGTAACATCATGATTCTGCAAGTGCTTGCTCTACCAATCTATAATTTGATACAGTTCCGTTGGGTTTGACAAATCCGTTTCTATTTGTACATCACTGGCTGACACCATCAAATCTGGATCTGAAATATTTCGTCGAAGCGCAGATACATGAAAAACATCTTGTAAATTTTGTAGTCCATCAGGCAGAGCTAGATGATACGACACATCACCAATACGCTCAAGGATCGAAAAGGGGCCTATGAATCTTGGACCAGTTTGCTGATACGACGCAATCGAGAGACTCCTTTAACGCTTTAATTTTCAAGCACACATGATCGCCAACATTAAATTCTAATAGACGATGTCGGGCATTATAGTATTTTTGTTGATGGTTTGGTGCAATTTTCATTCTTTGCTGAATGATTCACACGTTTTATTCAATTTTATCTATTCCTTTTTTCGGAAATAACATCTTTTCTCCATTTTCTGCCCAGCTCAAAGGAGTTTTGCATCGCCTTACATAAAGAGCTTCAAATGGAGTCATTTGGATCGTCGCTTGGTAGCTATTATTATACACAAATTCTATTAACGACAAATAGTTCTCCCTCAAACCCTTCAAATCTACAACCATCATTCGTAATAAATCTTCAAACATTTGGATAGTACGTTCAAATTGACCATCTGTCTGTGGATGAAAGGTTGTATTATACAAGAGCCTTGTTCCTAGCCTTCTATGCACCCGACTCCACAAATCTGAAGTAAATCACCCATCTCGATCTGACACTATAGTTTGTGGGATTCCATGTAGTTTCACAATCATATTAACATACAATTCAACCAACTTTTCAGTCGGTCTACCTTACTTGATCGGAATAAAGCGAGCACTTTTTATCAAACGATCAATAATACTCAGATTCCATCGTTCTCTGCCTTACTGCGAGGTAAGCCAAATACAAAATCCATTACGACGTCATCCCATTTTCATTCAGGAATCAGGAGTGACCGTAGATATCCAACATGCTTCATATGTTCAGCTTTTACGATCTGGCATGTATGGATGAGCAATATATCTCGTCACATCCCGTTTCATTTTTGGCCACCAAAATTTCTTCTTCAGATC
This sequence comes from Platanthera zijinensis, assembly GCA_039513925.1. Taxonomy (NCBI): domain Eukaryota; kingdom Viridiplantae; phylum Streptophyta; class Magnoliopsida; order Asparagales; family Orchidaceae; genus Platanthera; species Platanthera zijinensis. The sequence goes on from CM077096.1 coordinate 147,644,658, forward strand.
GTGATACATTTTGTTCGGCCCGGATGTATCGAATACGATGTATTATGCGCTTCATATAAAATATCCTTCCGCAGATTATTTGTATCAGACACACATAATTTGTCATTCAGGAAGAATAACGCTTCCTTTTCAAGAAATGCACTCGCTTTTCCCTTTTTCATTTTCTCCAACACACTCATCAGTAATGGATCTTGTGGCATCACCTTCTGGATTCTATCTTTGAGTGAATACTGAATTTGTATCTTGAATAACTGTGCCCACTTTCCTTTTTTGTGTTGAAATTACGCAAATCTCCATCTCCTGCAATTCGCACAGAAGCTTCTTGTTATATTACGACATCACTGATAATGAGGCTATGATTTTCTTGCTCAAAGCGTCTGCTACCACATTCGCTTTTCCATGATGATATTGAATATTCAATTTATAGTCTTTAATAAATTTCAGCCATCTTCTCTCACGCAGATTAATTTCCTTCTGGTCAAATTTATATTTTAGGCTCTTATGATCTGTAAAACTTTTGCACAACACTTCATATAAGTAGTGGCGCCAAATCTTTAGTGCAAACACTACCGCCCCAATTACCTTTTTGCGTTGCATCAACACACAATCAATCCTTTATAGAACGCATCACTATAAATTTGAAAACCATGTGACCCTTCAAACATTACCAGCGCTGGGGCAGTCGTTAATCTTTCCTTTAGTGTTTCAAATGCTTGCTGACATTCATCCTCCCATTTGAATGACACATTGTTTCGAGTTAACTGTTCCAAGGTAAGTGCTATTTTCGAAAAATCCTTACGAATTTTCTATAATAACCAACCAAGCCCAAGAAACTCCGCACTTCAGTTACAGATTTTGGTTGAGTCCAATTTACAATTGCTTCAATTTTTGTTGGATCAACCGACAAGCCTTCTGCATTAATAACGTGGCATTAAAACACCACTTCTTTCAGCCAAAAGTCACACTTTGAAAATTTGGCATATAACTGTTGCTCTCTCAACGCCTGCAAGGCTAGATGCAAGTGCTTAACATATTCTTCCTCCGAATTCGAATAAATCAGAATATCGTCGATGAAGACGATCATAAATTGATTGAGAAATTCTTTAAGATTTGATTCATCAAGTCCATAAAGACTGCAAGAGCATTTGTTAGCTCAAACTACATGGCAACAAGTTCAAAATGGCCATACCTGGTGCTAAACGTTGCCCTGAAGATATCCTCTTCTCTAATTACTAGCTGGTGATATTTTGATCGTAGATCAATTTTGGAGAATACTCGCGCACTCACCAGCTGGTCGAATAAGTCATCAATGCACGGAAAATGATATTTTTTCTTAATCTTCAGCTTGTTCAGTTTTTGATAATCGACCCATAAACTGAGAGATCTGTCATTTTTCTTAACAAATAAAACTGGAGCTCGGAGCTCCCCAATGTGAAATGCTTGGACGGATAAAATGTTTATCTAATAGTTCCTGTAACTGCGCCTTTAATTCTGCCAATTCTTTAGGCGTCATCTGATATGATGCTTTGGCCACTGGAGTAGCTCCTTCAGTCAATTTGATTTCAAATTCAACCTCTCTAGCTCGTGGCACTCCTGACAAATCTTTAGGAAATACATTCTTGTATTCCCGCACTATGGGCACAACTATAATATCTTTCTTCTCTTCTTTCAATTCTTTAATCATCACCTAAATGACATTGCATCCTTTCCGTACCTTTTCTTCCACGCCTTCATTGCGGAAATCATAATTTTTGAGACTTCTTCCAGACCGTTTAACTACAATGACACTTCCATCTAGGTGCTTGAACGCAACCTTTTTTGATTTGCAGTTAATTACCCCTTCTCGATTAGACAGTCAGTCCATACTGTGGATAACATCATATTCTACCAACGGTAGAATTGCAACATCTGCTTCCATTGTCTTATCATTAAAGGATAACGATACGACGACTCGCTTTTGAGTCATCAGCACCGTATTATTCGGAATATGCACATTCATTGGTTTTACCGCTTGATATTGTCATGTATGAACATAATCAACTATATAGGAGGAAAGAAAGGAATGACTGACACCAATATTAAACAGGACTTTTGGTAATTGATCATGCACATAGAGCATACTTGTAACCACAGTATCATCCCCCTTCGCTTCTTGCTGCCCCAGGTTGAAAGCTCAGGCTGAACCGGCCTTTCTTCTCTTTCTCCTTCAGCGGGTACAGAGGCAATCGACTCCCCTTCTTTGGAAGTCCCAATATGATAGATTTTCTGTGTAGGTAGGTTGGAGTTCCCCTCGTACTTTCATCCCTCTGTAGCTTCGGATTTTCCTTTCTTCGATGCCCCAACTAGCGACAATAAAATAGACACCAGTCAAACACTCCCCTTTGTGCGTTCTACCACATTTAGCACACTTAGTCACCGTCGACTGCGTCACTTGTGTACTAACTATTGTCATGGGTTGTTGCTGCTTCTTTTTTTATACGGGGCTTCACAAAATCTGCCCGACTTGTCCTGTCTATCACCTTCTTTAAATCTCTTGTTCATCTCTTTCCTCCTCTGCCTTTTCTCACAATCCAGCTCGGCCATTCGAGATTTCTCTTTTAAGACTTCATAGTCCGTAATCTCAAATGGAAGCACAAATCTGTGAATGTCATCCCGCAATCCCTTTTGAGAACAAAAAATAATAAGCTAAGCTGGAAAATTCTGCCTCGTACTGAAGGACGGAGTGGTTTCTTTGTACCAGGCGCAAGAATCTTTCTTGGAGTTGCCTCTTCTCAGTTTTCGACACGAATCATTTTGTGAATTCGTGAATGAACTTCGCCCAGGATGTATTCGCCAAGCCTCTGACAACAAGTTTGCCCTTTATCAAATTGATCCACCAACGCTTTGATTCGCCCTCCAGCAGATATACAGCCATTTTCACTTTTTGCTCTGCTGGAAACCACATTTCTTCGAAGATCGTTTTAATGCGCAAAATCCAGTCCTCGGTCTCTATCGGGGAAAGGCCGCCACGGAAGGTTGGCGGCTTCAAATCTAAAAACGGCCTTAATTCCGTATCAATCAGGCGAGTCTGATGCGGTACAGGGACTCTATAGTTGTTGGAGGCAAAGCTGGAATAACCAGGGGCACTGTAGGAGGAGTGTCTCGGACTAACCTGATCGCTTCAGCAATGGCCTGCGCAATGTCTGAGATCTTGAGTGGGGCGGCTTTATGCTTGTTATCACTTCATATATAGCTTCTTTGGCGACCTCAGGTTTTTCTCGAGCTTCTCGCATTCTGCAGCTCGAATACACTTGCAGGGATTCCTGAGGGACACAACATGATCAAATTTCAGCATATGAACATCGCAGTTATGTATATTCTCCATCTGGCATTCTTTGCATCACACGCATTGTGAAAAACCTAGCTCTGATATCATTTAATTGTAACGACCAAAGTTCGCCACAATTTAATTCCTTATTCTGAGCAGTTTTTCACAATTAATAATGCAGCTGTTCTAATATGTAATACACAAGAGTGGTAGTAGGAGAAACATAAAATAACTTTTTATTCATAATGATTATATACATCAAACATCATATGCCATTAGAGTACATGACAAAAGACTAATATATAGCATATACAAACTGTAACAATTTAAAAACAATGCTAACCTGTAGGCAAACCACATCTTCTCTTTGCTTCCGATCTGCCTCCGCAACTATCCTCCTAGTGGGGCCTGGTACGTTGGCGGTCTGATTCTATAAAGAAAAATCGACAACTAGTTAGTTTAGAAAACTACGCGAGTTCCTTAGCTCTTTAACCACACTACAGGTTGACACGAAAATTCATCATCAATATATAGATTTTAATTTTATATGAATATGAACATGTACCTAAAACAAGAAACAAGTTGTACAGCGAGCTATTAGAACAGAAATGAACAATTTCTCATCTTATTCAGTTCTTTCCAATTCATTTTTCGTTCTTCGAAATGTTGAGGGTCAAGCTCATTTTTCTCAAACATTTGGGCCCGTCACATCAATGTCCATTCTAGGGCATTCAACAATGTAGTAGGCTTCCACACTTCCTAGATTCGATATTTCAATATCAACTTCCATAAGTGTTTGACCCCCCCACCACCACAAGGCTGCATTATCTTTTCGATGTGTCGACACATTTACAATTTCTTATTCTTTTCATATTTGTTAGAAAAGCCCATGTAAAGGGCCCATTAATTGGCCCTCTTTATTTATTTCTCTCTCCTTCTTCTTTAGTCCCACATCATGTATAGGATTTATTCTTCTCTCTTCTCTCCTATATAATTGTATTCTCTCCTTGTACTTAGACACTCAATACATATATACAAGCTTTTGGGAAACTTTCTACATGGTATCAGAGGGAGGTTCCGAGCCTCCTGCGGACTCAAAACTCTAATCCACACGTCCTTCCTTCCCGGCGCCCTGCGGTCTCCGCGGTCTGCGTTTTTGAGTCCGCGCGACCTCCTTCTCGCATAGCCTCTTGTGGACTGACCTTCTCCTGTCCTCTCCCTCTACTCTCTCTTCGTTTTCCGTGGATCCACTCCTCTTCTGCTCCTTTTATAACCCTCTCTCTGTCCCGTGGGGTCCACAGCTTCCCATAGTCCGCCGCGAGCTCCATTCTGTCCGCTGCGACCTCTGTCTGTCCGCTGCGAGCTCGGTGAACTCGCTTCCCCTTCGTCCTCTTCTTGCTCCGTTCTGTGCCCGCGGCGAGCTCGACGAGCTCTCTTCCTCTGTGTCCGCTGCGAGCTCCCTACTGTCCGCGCGGTCTCCCTCTGGCCGCTGCAGCTTTTCTCCCTCTTGGTGGACTCCTCTCCCTGCTCGCTGCGGACTCGCGCCCTTGTGCGATTTCTGCCCGTTAACCCGACCTACTTTCTGCTCGCAACCTGCTCCAGTTCGCCGTAGCTTTGCCGAGCTCTCCTTCTCTCGGCGGCCTGCCTTCTGCTCGCTCTTCTCTTGCTCGCCGCGACCTGCCTAGTCGCTCGCGACATGCCTAGTCGCTCGCGACATGCCTAGTCGCCGCGACCTGCCCTCTGTTCTTCACCTACTCGCCGCGACCTCCCTGCCTAGTCGCCGCGACCTCCCTGCCTAGTCGCCGCGACCTCCTTGCCTAGTCGCCGCGACCTCCCTGCCTAGTCGTCGCGACCTGCCCTCTATTCTTCACCTAGTCGCCGCGACCTCCCTGCCTAGTCGTCGTGACCTGCCTTGTCCGCAGTCCTTGCTCATTTCCCTTCTCCTAAACCGCCATGTCTTCTACCGACTCCACTACTGCTAGCCCTCCTGCAGACCGCCCGACTCCTGCTCCTGAACTCCGCGACGAGCTTCGAATTACTACTCTTTCTCTATCTGGGAAGAAGAACTTCATCCCGTGGGTGCACTCCGTTCGTCGGGTCCTGCAAGCTAAGAGCCTTGTGGGTCACCTTACCCAGGAACCTCCTTCTCCCACTACTGATGACTGGCTAAGAAATGATGGTCGCGTTCAGACCTGGATCCTTAACTCTCTGGAGGGTGAGCCCTACCAGATGATCATGTATCATGAGATCGCCAAAGCAATGTGGGAAGAGCTCCACTCCTTGTACTCAGGCAAGGACAGCCTTCAGCACCTCTTTGACATCATCACCGATCTACAGGCTTTGGATGTTGGCAAGGCCATGGACATGACTTCTTTTGTGACTCGTGCTAAAACTCTCATGGAGGCATGGATTCAACACCAACCATCCACTACTGATCTTGCGGCTCAGCGTGCCCAAAAGGAGGCTGTCTGTATTGCAATGATTATGGCTCGTGTCCCGCCCCACCTTCACAGTATCCGGGCACAGGTTTTGGCATCACCTGCTACTCTCTCCTTTTCGGATGTTTGCTCTATGCTACTTCGCGTCCCACCTCCCCTGGAGACCACTGCACCTCCATCTCCGGTCCTTCTTCAACAGACCCTTCCTCCCCTACTTCCCCCACCATCTTCTACTCGGGGTGGTCGTACGGGCTATCGAGGAAGGGGCCGTGGCGGTCGAGGTCGCCCTCGGTGCTCCTATTGCGGCAGGGATGGACACACTGAAGCCGTCTGTCACAAGAAACATGGCTACCCTCCTCGTCCGCCTACTGCTGCCATTGCTGACACTCCTTCACCCAGCGGTACGGACCTTGAAGCTGTTCGCCTTCAACTGCAGCAACTCCAAGAGCTCCTCAACCCTCCTTCTGCTTCGGTTTCCTCCACCTCTACTGCAGGTATTGCCTCCACTTCCACTACAGGTAGTGCTTGTCTCTCCTCCAGTTCCCGTTGGATCCTGGACTCGGGAGCCACTCACCACATTACCTCTCTACTGCCGCCGAGATTTTCAGATGCTCCTCATCCCACATCTATTACCGTGGCGAATGGTGCGCTTGTTCCGGTCTCTGGGTGTGCTGATCTCTTGATCCACCCCTCCATCTCTCTTCGCTCCGCTCTTTATGTGTCGGCATCCCCATTTAATTTACTTTCCGTTGGTCGTCTTACTCATGAAATGAACTGTTATATTACCTTCACCTCTACTGGTTTTTTGATACGGGATCAGCAGACGCAGACTTCCATTGGTAGAGGACGACTGCAGAATGGGTTCTACCTCCTTAATGCTTCTCCTACCGCTCTCTCTTCCATGTCCTCCAGTGATTGGCATTGCCGTCTTGGGCAGGCTCCTCTTCTTATCCTCCAGAAGGCACTCCCTGATGTATCTCTTCATTCATTTCAATGTGATTCTTGTATTCTTGGCAAACAGCCACGCTCTTCTTTTCCTGCAAATTATACTCGGAGCTCTGCTCCTTTTGATTTAATACATTCTGATATTTGGGGTCCGTACAAGGTTACAAGTATCTTTGGTTATCATTACTTTATAACGTTTATTGACGATTAATCGCGTACAACATGGCTGTATTTACTTCGTGATCGCTCCGAGCTTTCTCGTGTCTTTCGGGCATTTGTGTTAGAAACTCGAACGCAATTTTCTACTAATGTCAAGATCCTCCGCTCTGATAATACCCGCGAGTACACTAGCCACGAGGTCGCCAATATTTGTGCGGACTTCGGGATTGTTCATCAGACATTGTGTCCCTACACCCCTCAACAAAACGGGGTAGCCGAACGCAAGAACCGCCACCTTCTTGATGTGGTTCGCTCCCTCATGCTTCACATGCATGTTCCCAAAGTTTACTGGAACTTCGCCGTCTCTACTGCGTGCTATCTCATCAACCTCCTCCCTTCGTTGGTTCTCCAACATGCTACACCCTTAAGCCTTCTCTTTCCCTCAGCTCCAGCCTTTTCCCTCCCACCCAAGGTCTTTGGATGTACTTGCTTTGTCCATCACCTTGGTCCCCCTATCGACAAACTGGACCCCCGCGCAGTAAAACACATCTTTGTCGGCTACTCCCGCACCCAAAAGGGCTATGTCTGTTACTCTCCCGCTACTCGGACGGTCTCTGTGTCTGCTGATGTCACCTTCCGGGAGGATCAACCCTTCTTCCCTCCTCCTCTACAACCTCCACCAACCACCACTCTCCCATCTTCTCTTCCTCGACCTGTTATCCCGGTCCACACACCTCTTCCCCTCCCTTTACCACATTCCCCACCTGCTCCTTCATGGCCGCCCGTCATTCGGGTCTACACTCGTCGTCCTCCTCTTCCCGTTGCCCCTCTGCAGTCGGCTTCGCCCTTGGATTCTCCGTGTTCTGCTGCTCCGGTGCCTGCCTCTACAGCACATCCACTGGCCAACTGTGTGTCCCTACATCGGCTCTCTCCACCACTACAGACATTGACTACATCATTATCCTCGGTCTCTATTCCTAATTCCGTTCAGGAGGCTCTTCAACATCCTGGGTGGCGTGCTGCCATGGACGAAGAAATGACTGCTCTATGGGCAAACAAGACTTGGACCTTGGTGCCCCTTCCTCCCGGACAGAAACCAGTTGGATGCAAGTGGGTGTTTGTCATCAAACATGCTCCTGATGGGACCATTGACAGACTCAAAGCTCGCTTGGTCGCTTGGGGCTTCACCCAGCAACAGGGTCTCGACTATGACGAGACATTCTCCCCGGTAGCCAAACTCAACACGGTTCGCATTCTCATTTCCGTGGCTGTTCATCGACAATGACCCTTACTTCAACTAGACATCAAGAATGCCTTTCTGAATGGAGACCTCCACGAAACGGTTTACATGCATCAACCTCCCGGGTTTGAGACCACGGGGGAGTCTCGGGTATGTCATCTTCACAAATCGCGTTATGGCCTCAAACAATCACCTCGGGCATGATTCGATAAGTTCAACAAGGTTCTTCGAGAAATTGGTTTTATTCGAAGCTCGGCCGACTTCTCATTATTTACTCGCCACCAGACAACGGGTACGGTTCTCCTATTGGTATATGTCGATGACATCATCATTACTGGTGACGACTCAAACGGAATACAGGCTGTGAAGAAACATTTGAGCTTCGTTTTTCAAATTAAAGATCTGGGACATCTTAGGTACTTCCTAAGTCTGGAGGTTGCTAGACGACTAGATGGTTTGGTACTCTCTCAGCGGAAGTATTGCCTAGATCTCCTTCATGATGCTGGCTAATCCGGCTGCAAACCAGTGAACACGCCCATGGATGTAAATCACAAACTATGTGCTCAGACATCGGAGTCTGATACTCCTCTACAAAATCCAGAATATTACCGTCGCCTCGTTGGGAAACTAATCTACCTAACGGTTACAAGATATGATATATCCTACGCTGTGGGAATCGTCAGCCGATATATGCACTCTCCTCGGATCTCTCATCTTCAGGCAGTAGAACGAATCCTCAGATATCTTAAGAGAGCTCCTGGCCAAGGACTTGTATACAGAACCTCACCTTCAATTCCAATGTTGGTGGCATACTCTGATGCTGATTACGCAGGATCTCTGGATGATCCACGATCCACTAGCGGGTTCTGCACATATTTTTGAGGACATCTGATTACCTGGCGGAGCAAGAAACAAGCAGTAGTTGCTCGATCCTCAGCAGAAGCAGAATATCTGGCAATGGCCTCTGTTGTCTCGGAACTCACATGGATTGAGAGTCTCCTTGCTGACCTTGGGGTTAGGCTCTCTTCACCTGCTCTCCTCTTATGTGACAGTCAAGCTGTCATACATATAGCCAAGAACCCAGTCTTTCACGAGAGAACAGAGCACATTGAGGTAGATTGTCATTTCATCCGAGAGAAAGTCCACATGAAGAAGATCGAACTCAAGCATGTTCCTGGTACTGAACAGGTTGCGGACGTCCTCACAAAAGCTTTAGCAAGTACCCTCTTCTATCAGTGCCTATCCAAGCTTGGAGCGTACGACTTGTACGCTCCAGCTTGCGGGGGAGTGTTAGAAAAGCCCATGTAAAGGGCCCCTTAATTGACCCTCTTTATTTACTTCTCTCTTCTTCTTCTTTAGTCCCACATCATGTATAGGATTTATTCTTCTCTCTTCTCTCCTATATAATTGTATTCTCTCCTTGTACTTGGACACTCAATACATATATACAAGCTTTTGGGCAAATTTCTACGGTATTCAATTTTAAAATATACGAAATAGTTATATAAATTTCCCCTCAGAGCTCTCATCGCTTGTTATTCCATGTTTAGCTTTTTATTGATTTCACCATTTTAGTGATTTCAAATATTCAATTTTATTCAATTCATATTCATTGTCATGCAAGGAAGTAGCTTAGAGTAAAATATTTCTACATGTTCATAATTCAAAATAATTCAAATGTATACGCAATCATTTGTCCTTGTCCTTCATAGGATTATCGTCGCGTCTATCGCCGGATATCATTCACTGCAGTATCAAGTAATCATTTACTTTAGGGTTGCACCAAAAAATAGTTACGAGCGGACTCCTAAGACGGTCGTAACTACGACCTATAGGATTGCCTAGGGAAGGACTACTGTAGTTAACTCAAAACGAAAGCAACTCAAACTAGAATTCAGCCACTACGACAAGTGTCACTCTACATTTTATTCAAAAACCAAGGTGGACAGCCAAACATAACCAAGGACAACCCACTACAGGAGTCAATAGCAGCCCAATAACAACACACATCTTTGTGAATGATAGCTCCATGGGCTGCTAAAATAGCGACACCAAGGGCTGCCGATAGCAACACCAATTCCAATGCAAAACCCTAACAAAAACAGCCGGCCATCACAAGAAAAAATAGCTAGCAAAGTGGGCAGCACTATCAAGTGTTCCACCCATTAAAATAGTACATAACTAGTGCACAAAAACAATATTGCAACCGGTCACAATCAACCATCCCTTCCCCATCAAATTCAAAGCAACAAAATCAAATAAAGAGTATCAAATTTCCCCCACATCCGAAACCAATAAAGTCTTAACCAGACCTACAAGGCAACAATTAAGCAAAGGAAAAGATAAAGAGGAGGGAGGAGCTCACATTGAGACGGTGCAGTTAAGTATCATAAAACCACTGGAAGGCAGCTGCGGCACAACACAAGCAAACGTCAGCAGCGGATCAAGTAAACGGCAGCAGTTGCACAAACCATTTTCCATACTGTCGGCACAACAGAAAGGGAGCTTCATGTAGAAGGAAGGAGCAAGCAAGCCGTAGACAGGAGCAACCCGTCGAGAGCTTCAGACGGCAAGAAAATGCGCATAAGAATAGGAATCAGGACAAATATAAGTCATAAGTCACCGCCCCACTGCTTAACAGGGCATCTAGTCGACATCTCCAAGTAATATCAAGTCGGTATATCGGTCGAAAGATCCAGCCGATATATAGGATTTAATATAACCAGCCAAACAGGATATCTAGTTGACAATTACATATGATATAACAGAATAAATCCAAGCCTAAAACCAACCATCCTTCTATTAAATTAGCACTAACCACAAACCAGATTTGGAATAAATCACTAAATACATAAGTAAGAAATAATGAAAGTTAACCAAAACCGAAATGAACGTCGAAGGACAGTCTGAAAAGCACAAACTTTAAAATCATACACTGAGTTTTTATGTTTCATCATAGGGGATTTCTTGTTCTTCATCATATTACATATAAAAATAATAATTTTTAGTTCAGGTCTTACAGGACATTATGGCTATAAGTTAACCTCTCTGAGAAAAACAATATCATTGTCATTTTTCACTTGCCTAATTGGTTCATCTTAGCCTCTGGTTCCCGAGAGACCCTTAGTCTCCAAAATAGAAAATTCAATACCTTGTCGTGTGATCTCGGCGGGCATGCCTCTCATCATCAGCATTATCTACAAATTCCGCGTTATCACTCAAATTCTGATACTATCTTCATCTTTTACCTAAGATTATTGGCTTATCTTGAGAGATACTTGGACTTCAAAATAGAGAATTAAATACCTTGTCGCGCGATCTCGGCGGACAGGTCTCTTCTTGTCAACATAATTTTACAAGTTGTCAGCCATCTATGGATTATCGCTCAAAGTACTCTACCTAGTGATCATATTAATATTTTCATCTATGATACATAAAAGGCCATTATCTTGCGATGCAAAGTTTTGCCCGTCTTAATCGCTCCTATATGTTAAAGTTAACATTCTTGGAATATACCCATTGTCAACTTATGGAGAAAAAAATACTATAACAACAACACGCGTATGTCATGGTTATCCATCACACCTCCATCGGGATATCAGATTATTTCCAAAGTAACTCATATTAAAACTTCATTATTCAGACGGTTTATTAATATCAGATGAAAAAATCGGTGACCAGATTGATATGTCTTCGATTAATGCACACTCTTTCTTAGGTCACGAAGGTTCTAACTAATGCAGGCAAAATCAGGTCAGATATCATACACGAACGGTAAGAAAAAATTCAAATGTGACGAACCAAAGGTACAAAAGGTGTATTTTCATTTCTTTTTCAAAAATTACACTATAAGGTGCTCGTGCTAACAATACTGTCCATGAATGCAAAAATCAAAATATGTTTATTAAATGACACTTAAAGGTTTCGCCCTTGTTTTTCTTGACCTTCCTTTCACGACCATCAGAGCTTCTCGCCGAGGTTGCCGAGCTTTGCGACCCGCCAGAGGACCCTGAATAGCCCGAACTAGATGATGCAGTATAATCGCTTGAAGTGCCACTTGCAGACTCTGGAACTTTCTTTCCGTATTCATCATTTTCTTCTTCCTCTTCTCCTTCAGCCTTCTCCTCTCCAGCTTCACTTGTGGACTCACCAACCTTTTCACCCGCGTCCTCACCTTCTTCGTAGCTTGGTTTTCAGGATCGCGATCCGGATCTTAGGATCTTATGATCCTACGATCCAGATTTTGTAAATCGATCCTGATTTTATAAAGCAATCATCGATCCAATCCTACTATCTGAACCGATCCTACCGCGAAATGATCTCATCTAGGATCTTGATCCTGACAACCATTCTTCATAGTCGCCATCTGCCATCTTCAAGAAGAGGTTGACAAAGCCTATGTCCGCAAACTTACTTTTTATCGCACCGCTAGCTTTCAGCGCTTCTACGGTCTCTCCTTCGGATTGCCTGCGGTATTTTAAAATTTGCTTGCGGAACTTCGGGTTCTCCAAATCATACGCTTGTTGAAACAAGAAAACCGAAGTTAGTATACATGATATTCAAAATCTAACCGATCTAGCCACCTTAACCGCGCTAAACGGGCTAACCGCAAAAGAACTTATGCGGAGTTGTTCCTGCAAATCTTCATTATTCTTTAGGGTTCGGCGAAATCCTAAGCCCATGGAGTTGCTCATGACCGCACCCTTGACCATTGCTTAGCCAGCCTCCATAGGGATGTCGGCTGGCCGTATCCCTTCTAATTGTTTATATTTTTTTCTTCCATACAGAACGATCATAATAACATTTGCATGGAGAGAATTCTTGTCGCCCTTCCAAGAAGGAAGAGAGGTTGAAATATTGACATCTTTCCCCTTGTGTTTCATCTTATCAGGAGCTTGTCACGGGTGTCCTTCAGTTATTCGCCAACACCTGTCCAAAAGAATGGGTCCTCTCCAGACTCTGCAGAGTCTGATAATTTCTCTGCTATGTTCTCCTTGTTTCTCATCTTCTTATTCTTCTTTGCGTTAACACTTCGCTCTCCGGATTCTACAGACTGTTTAGAGAGACCGCTGAAATAAAGAGTAATGATTACAAATTTGTGCGATAAGCACGGGTAGAATAGAAGTGTCCGCAATTAAACTTACTTTCATACTGAGTTACTTCAGCGACGGTGGGCGCCAGCAACAAGTAGTAGACAGTATCTAGGATCCTGCTCGCAAGGAAGTTGACGATCTCTTGCTCAACTTCCCCAAGGGTGGAATGCTTGAAAAACCTCTCCTCGAGATTTTGCAGTCTGGTATTGAGCCCGCCAAAGTCTCCGTGGAAGAACTGGAATATATTCGTCCAATTATGGATCTTGTTCGGCAGGTTTAGGACCTTCAACCCGCTAGCTCCGAAGTCCATAAGTCTTATGAGTTGTTCAACTCTCTTCCCTTCCTTCAGAGAGCAGACAAGGAAGTGGCTTCTGAAGATGTCCAAAGAGAAGTGGACACCTTTTGTCTGCGGGTAAATTACAAAAGAATAAATGGATGTTATAGAATTTTGCAGTAACTCCATCGGGAAACCCCATAGTGGTTCGTGATCTCGACAACCTCTCAAAAGATAAGGAATCTTCCTCCAAGGTCAAAGTGGTCCATCGGGACGGCGATCTCATCGTCACAACAAGTATTTATCCTCTCGTCTTCTCGCAATTGCTTCATATACCTGGACCCGTAGGTTTACTATATCGACATAACATATGCTTCATATACCGGGACCCTTATCTTATCTGGTGTATGAGCGCTATAATAAGATAAGTTACATTTATAATGTTGATATTATCATGGACCATTATTGTATAAGTTCGTATGGACGTTCTTATATGATAAGTTACTTATGTGGTAATCACGATATATGTGTACTGTTCTATCATACGGTAATTAATCACCTAACTCGTTTGATTTGATAACTTATTTAATAATCTGTTGACCCTATTTGCCTTATACCTTAAGGGCACTGATGGAGGGAGGATTTTACTTAGTCGTTGATAACTAATATTTTATCATTAAACACCACCAGGTGCAGGCAACGATAGAGTCCCGACGGGATAAACCACTGAGGTTCCATCCGTACTGAGGTAGAAGGTGTGCAGTCAGGACGACACCCGCACCACCCTGTGTTGCTGATTTTACGAATTCACCTGATGATCTAGTGGATGTGAGCGTCATCGAAGTTATCATGATTGGTTAGTTTTGTTTGCTTGTTGCCTGGTCAGGGCATGTGTTAGGCGTTAATTTCCCTATTTACTACTATAGGCATTTGAGTATGCTTGATTTTATTTGACTTTGCTATTAAGCTAGTATATTCCCTTTTCCTTTAATTCTGCTGCACTTGTTGCATGTTTACTCTGATGGGACTTTGTGATGTATGACCGACATGGTAAGCGCTACGTGGGGGTATTGGTCATGCTTGATGACACTACCGCGGAACGGTTACACTGGGCATAAAGTTTCTCTCTGAACCGAGAGAAATCTTTCAATTGGCATCAGACTATCCCGATCTCCATATACAAAAGTTACTAGCACTACCATAGGTTTACCTTGTGTACAACCCCGTATTCGCGGAGTGAGGATCCCAAGCAAGGCATAAGGCCTGCTTGTAGGTTTTAAGCTTTTGAGCAGTTTTGCACTCTAAGGGGCCAATTCTGGCTTGACCTTGAGGATATACTAGTAGGGGGAGGAAGAATCTGCCTCCCCCCCCGATGGTCCCTCTTTGGGGGGCGGGGGCGGCGAGTTGGCGGACACCCGTCCCGGCCTGGTAGGTGCAAGATTGGAAGCAGTGGGACCGGCCGGAGTCCGGAGGCTCACCCCTGCCCTACGGCCTGGCGGGGCTAGGTGAGGCGAGACCGGCCCGTGGGCGGGTTCTCGCCCCTGCCTCGCGGCCTGGCGGGGCCAGGTGAGGCGAGACCGGCCCGGGGCCGGGTTCTCGCCCCTGCCTCGCGGCCTAGCTGGGCCAGGTGAGGCGAGACCGGCCCGGGGCCGGGTTCTCGCCCCTGCCTCGCGGCCTGGCGGGGCCAGGCGAGGCGAGACCGGCCCGGGGCCGGGTTCTCGCCCCTGCCTCGCGGCCTGGTGAGGCCTGGCCGGGCGAGACCGGCCGGGGGGCTGGGGTCTCGCCCCAGCCCCCTTCTCCCCAGCTCTTCGGGGGTCACCAGCTCGTCTCGGGTGCCCAGGGAGGTGGGAGGGGAGTGGTCGGGCCTCCTCTCGCCCTTGGACCCTTTTACCCCCGGGGTGGAATTTCCCTCTTTGCCCCCCGGTGTGGAGGTTTTCTATTGGCTTGAGGCACATTTGCCCTAGGGGCATTTTGGTCTTTTTACCCCCAAGACTTGGAAAAACTATAAATAAACCCTTGAGGGTGTCTTGGAGAGCATTCATTCCTTAGCCACTAAAATCACTTTGGCTTTCTTCCTCCAAGGCACCTAGCTCAAGCATTGGCTAGGGAGGGGGAGACCTCAAAGGTCTTCTGGGTGTGAGGTGGGACCTCTGCGCTAGAGCCGAGGGTCAGTTCATAGTTTCTTAGGTCTCTGGTCCGTGACGCTCCTCCGAGTGTAGTAGGTGTGAGGTCACCCCTTTTTTTGGGACCCCGAACTCCACAGAAGTCAATTTTGGCTTCGGTCATTTTGGGCTTCAACACCTTGGTTATACGAGTTCGAGGACGAACTTCGTGGAAGTCGGTGGCCCATGAGTGAGTCACAATGAGTAAATACTTTTTCTCAAATTAAGTGGTAGTTTTCTGTCTAGAAACCTGTTTTCGAAACCTAATCCTTCGTTTTTGTGCATAGATTCCTTCCCAAGGAAATCGTGTTTAGACACCTTCACTTGTTCCAGGAGTTCATCATACTCCTTTATCTGCCGAGCATGTTCCTCCACCCACTGAGCAGACTACCCCTTTCCACCAGACCGAGTTGGCTCAGACGCTTCCTGCCATCCTTGAGATCTTCGGACCTCTCTGAACCAAAGACCTGCTACAGTATCTGTTCCCCGGACAGATTGGATGGGTATTTTTAGGGATTTGTCTCCTATCATCGATGTCACTGAGAATGCAACTCAGACTGAGGAATGGCTAGATTGTGTGCAAATGCTGCTTATTGGAATGTGATGTCCAAGTGATATGGTTGTTACACTTACCATCACTCTACTTGAGGATTATGCCAGACACTGGTGGAGATATGTTTATAGTTCTAATTTTAGAGTTTGACTACTGACTATTATTGAGTCGGACGAGTCCTCTGATGCCTTCTTGAACCATTTCATCCCTTCTATATATAGAGAATAACATCAAGATCGTTTTCTCCATTTCCAACTTCTCCATTTTTTATTTAATTCCTTAATTAGTTGTGTGGAACATTTTCTCAAATGCTTAACTTTCATTACATGCTCGGCAAGCTGCCCTAATCTCCATAATTATTTGCAAGTATCATTACGTTTCATAAATTGTTTTATGCATTTTTTATGTGGAACATTTGATCCGTGTTAAGATTCCAACCACATGCGTGACAGAATTTCATTCTTGAATTTTGATTAATAGTCTTACACCATTCGATTGTTCTCAGATTAAGAATGAGGGCATAATGAACTTCGAGCCGAATTTCTTCTAATCGCCTCCGAGTTTTTTTATTCAAAATCGCCTCGTGAATTCGGGTTACATGACATGCGCACTTACGACTAAATTTTTCTCCTTGTCTTACTTCGTTCTCTCGCTTATATACGCCTCGGTCCTTCGTACTCCGCTTTTACACACTTCCCCGCCTCTTTAATTTCCATCCGCTTGGTGCCCACCTTTAATTAGCATAAGTTTTCCAACTTCTCTCCACTTTCCCTCATTTCAAAGAAACCGTCCACCCAATGCGGCTACCAAGGATAAAATTCCGAGTGGATACCGCCCCCTTACCATGTTCTTTGGCCATGCAACAATTATTGATGTCCCTGGATAGTTTCTTCTGATTTCCTTTCGCTCATTCAGGCTCCACCGGACACCCTGGCTTATCTTTCGTGCCTCCATGCTATGACAGCCTTCAAGTTTGATTGACCTCATTCAACCTTAAGGATAAGGTCACTTTTCCTGAAGGATGTGTTCATATGTATGCGTCTTGCGAACAAGTCACATGCGCGCTCAGATGACTGACTTGTTATGAATCTTCACAACGGCCTATTCACAGGACAAAAATACCAAAGACGACAGAAGGATGCGGCATCAAGCCGGGAGGGGGGGGGGGCTGAACCATCTGGTTCAGCCGTCCATAGTTAAAACAAGAAGACAGTTGGTGGATGAACCGGGAGGGTTTAGCCCCTATGGGAGGGGTCGGTCGACCCCTTCATGTCCCAAGGGGTATAAATACCCTTAGGGTTTCCTAGCTATGGACAAGCAAGTATTCTCAGGTATTCCTTTCTCCTACTCTCAAACCCTAGATTTCTCCTTTCTCTCTCGAATCCCCTTCTCGTTCCTAACATTTGGTATCAGAGGCACTTCTTTCAACGTTGTCGCTACATCTGACATCATCCAGAATCCTTCTAAATCATCTGCATCCTTCAATCGTTCGGCCTACGGCCGATGTCTCCAGCACCCGTAGACGCTGCTTCGTCTCCAACGCTCGAAGGCAACGATGATTTTTTTGATCCTTCGAACATAGCAGGACGTCACGCATCGCCGATCCTGTCATCGACGGACCGTCTTCCCGCATCGACGATCCCCGACGACTGCTTCCTTCCCACGCATGCCCTCATCCAGGCACCCGCACCAGTACGTTGATCTTCCCTCCTTCAGCGTCCGCCTACAACAGGAGCGCGATCTTTATATGTTTCTCGACTGTGTCAATCGAGTCGATCTCCTCTGATCGTCGAACTCTTCGAACGCTGCCACCTTCACCGTGGTAGTCTCCTTCACCAAAGGTGTCGTTGCACCTTTATCAGCCTTCATCTTCTTCGGCAAGGTCGTACCCTTTGTCTTTCTAGCGTGGAATTCTTCTGCAGCAACTCGCGGACTACAACAACTCTCCCCTCTCCATCCTACGACTGCTTCAATTGCTTCTAACACAGATTTCCACCATGGTAATCCGCTCCCAGGAAGAATCCAATCGGTTGGTCACTCTAGAAGAGAACTGCACCGGGCTGTCAGACACGGTGGCGGCCATCGAAGAGAAGTTGAGGGAATCCAAGAAATGACTCGAAGATAAGTTGGATGCGCGTATGGAAGATATCAAAAATTTGTTTACTCAACACTTCAAGGGTAAGGTTGTTGTGGAGGAGACCAATGCAGTTTTGATCCCACTTCCGTCCCCAGCAGCGGGACACGAAGACAGTGTGGGTAGAGAGGGTAACGATCAGGCCTCCAGCGTAAATAGGGAGCTTAGAATCGACATCGGAAGAGCAGGAGGCTCACGATGACCATCAACATAGCTCGATGTAACCCAGATAGCAGGAATCGACTCGTCGGCCTTGGATTTTCCTCCTTATGGAAAAGACGTGCGGGCCCATGGGTCCGACTAGGCTCAGGAAGGGCGTCAGGAGGACCGAGGACCCAGAGGGATGGGGTACCCACTTCAGGATGGACTCCTTCCTATCCTGGAAATGTCGGGACATGAAAGTAGTGGCAGAGGAGGAGGTGGATGGGAGTTTAGGCCGCCATTGGCAGTCGGAAACCCCCACGAGGTGGACTTGGGGTACCCACATGTGGCCACCGATTGACGATGACTGTAAGGACTCTGACATGAGTATGGGGGACCCGAACAGCCGCAACCAAGGACCTATATGTTGTCGAAGGTAACACGCATGAACTACCCCAAATTCAAAGGAGGAGACATTGGAA
Organism: Platanthera zijinensis; assembly: GCA_039513925.1. NCBI lineage: Eukaryota > Viridiplantae > Streptophyta > Magnoliopsida > Asparagales > Orchidaceae > Platanthera > Platanthera zijinensis. Next base: position 147,663,586 of record CM077096.1, read on the forward strand.
TGGATCAAAAAGCAGAGTTATTCTACAATTATCAGGAGATGCCAGAAGAACAGTGGGTAAAGTTAACGTCCTTTCACCTTGAGGGGGACACATTCCAGTGGACCCAGTGGTTTCTCCGAGGACGGGACCACGCTCTATGACAATTTGTTGACTGATTTTCAACCCGCTTTGGCCCACTGGAGTACGAAGATTTCGAGGCTATTCTTTAAAAACTGAGGTAAAAAGGGACGGTGATGGAATACTGAGCAGAGTTTGAAAGGTTAGCCAACAGGATACAATGGGGAGAGAAGAAATTAATGAGTTGCTTTATTTCGGGGTTGAAGGAGCACATCAAGGATGATGTGCATGCCTACATGTCGCGCAGTTTCACCCATAATATCAACCTGACCCGGATTCAAGAAGAGCAACTCAACTGACAGAAGTCTAGAGAGGGAAATACGAATAACACTACAACCCCTCCAGACGCTAAGAAGGATCAAGAAACTACGGAAAGGGCAACGGTGAAGAAATTGACATGATCAGAACTACAAGAAAGAAAAGAAAAGAGGTTGTGCTTCAACTGTGATGAGGAATTCACCCTAGACCACAAATGTCAGATGATCCAGGTGTACATGTTGCAGGAAGAAAACGAATTTTCTGATGCAAAAGGAGGGGAACAGGAGCACATCCCGGAAATACCCTTAGGGTTTCCTGGCGATGGACAAGCAAGTATTCTCGGGTATTCCTTTCTCCTCCTCTCAAACCCTAGATTTCTCTTTTCTCTCCCGAATCCCCTTCTTGTTCCTAACATGACCTTACCGTTCGAGAACTCACTCGGAGGTTTTGCTACTTTTATGGATTATCTTGTATTTTGTATTATAGCTGATCTTCATCTATATAAGGAGCCCTTAGGATGAAAGTAGAGCATCTTGGATCATCGTTTAGTCTTAGACTCTCTTTGTAGAGAAGACTCTTGCAGAGATCCTGCCCTCAAGAGTTTATGTCCAACATACTTGAATATCTTACATCTTCTTTTACATTAATCTACATTATTTTCGTTCAACGATTGCCAGATCTATCAGTTTCATCCCAAATCGACATGGAACTATAGCAAATGGCTTAGTCGGGAGGAATTCTTCTACAAATAATCCTTCCTCTATGTTGCTGGAACAACCATGTTACATGTTTATGGCCAGACACCTCCCACGGTGCTGTGACATCTGCAAAGCAAATGTTGTGTGGAAGCACTTTGATGGGGGGCCATCCGGCGCGACACAGCGCAAGGCGGACCCCACGTTCGTGTATTCTCGCCGGCGGGCGTGACCGGATCGCCGATCCGCCACCGTGGTTGCGTCCGGCTCGTCGTTCTGATAAATTTTCATATATAGCATGTTGTATTTCGGATATTATTTAGTGTTGTTTTGGAGCCGAGATCGACGGCCAATCGTAGCCGTCCATCATCGTTGCCCTAATTTTATTTCATTGTAAATAGAACCTAGGGATGCAGATTTTGGGCATTACTGAAATTAGGAGAAGGGTTCTTCCTCATTTTCGGTGATCCTTCCGCGGTGTCGACGCCGTAGAGCCCATTGGTGATGACTCCTTGGGTAAGTACTCTCTTCCCTCCTTGTTTTCCCCTCCCTACCGCCTTCAGCCAGCCCCTCTCCACTAGCAGCCGCCGCCGCCCCCCCCTTTTTTCGTCCAGCCGCCGCGCCCCTACAGTAGCCCCCATCCGCACCCTCCTGCCCTTCTACCGGCCATCCACCACCCCGTTTTCCCCCATACGACCGCACGCCACCGCCCTAACTCCACCTTACAGCCCCCGTCAACTCCAGCACAGCCCTCCTTCCTCCTGCACCACCGCAAAAACCCGATCTGTTCAGATCTGAGTGAGTTGGTCCAGATCTGGTGTATTTGGCTAGATCCAGCCCGGTTCCCTCAGATCCGGCCCTCCCTCACCTTTACCTACAACCACCATCCCTTCCCCTTCCGTAGAACCACTTCTGCTTACCCGATCTAGTCTTCTCACCACCCGGAAATCCCGCATTGCCCCATAATTTCATATATGCGTAAAATTATTGTAGCCCGTAGTTTCATTTTAGATTGTCTTATTTTATTATCTGTGACATGCAAATTAATGTTGGGTTGTGAACATTGTGCTCCTTGTGGAACTTTTGTTTAGGGAATTAAAGTTAGTAGTTGTTTGCCCGCGAGTCTCTTGCCTTGCAGGTTGCCTAATTCGCCGCGCGCTTATTTTAGCCCTCCGTGCGGAGGAAAGCCATTGCCTAAACGCCTAAAGAAATTATTTATCCTTATGTGGTTGAATGCAACGTTTTATTATGATGCTACGCTGTTTTTAAGTTGATTAACCCGCCTGATCAAGAGATTGCATTGACATAGTCATTAGGTTTGCATGAGTCCGTCCCAACATATCACTAGCTTGCATCTTAGGAAACCACTACACAACCTACCCTACATTAGTTGGTATCAGAGCCCAGGTCGGGCCGTTTTGCATGCTCCGTAGTGGTAGGGCATTTAGAAGCATGGTAGATCCACCAGCCACCAATGACCGGGCAGCGGGCTCGAATTTGAGCGCCGCTACCACAGACTTTCAGCGCCTTATTCTAGAATGTTTTGATGCGATGGGCACCCAGTTCGAAAATGTGCGTCACGATATCGCCGCGGTGAATCGTCGTCTAGATCAGTTAGAGCACGCTAGGGATACTCCCTCCCTACACGACAATGAGATCGCGGGTGACCCGGACGACTCTCCCCGTCGCGGGCAGCGGGTCAGAGATGATCCGCCACCGGCAGACCACTACCGACGTGAGGTCCCCGTGACAGTCCCCACCCCGCCAGCATGGCGGAACCCAGAGCCAGCACGTGGCCGACCCACGCCCCCGTGTGAAGATTACCGCATGCCACGTCAGCCTGGCCCTAGGAACCGTGTACCCCCACACGGTCGCCATGACCAGCGTCGAGACGAGTATTACCCGCCGGGTCGACGTGAGCGCGGGCCCCCGCCCGCTCGGCACGATTATGACCGTGACGATGATCCTGACGATTATCCTGACCCGCGGAGAGGTGACCGCGCCTTTTACTTCACCCGTCGGATTCGCCTCGATGCCCCGACATTTGATGGCCGTCTGGATCCGAAGGCCTTTAGTGATTGGCTCTTTGACATGGATCACTATTTTGATTGGTACGATATGAGTGATGAACGTTGTGTCCGGTTTGCCAAGATGAAGTTAGTCGGGCAGGCCAAGGTGTATTGGATTAGTGTTGAGAGAGCCTTAGAGCGTGACGGTTATTACCCTATCACCATATGGGATGAGATGAAGCAGAGGCTGAGCGAGAAGTACCTCCCTGCGTCCTACCGAGATCAGTTATTCGAGCAATTACGGAACTTGCGTCAGGGAACGCTCACGGTGGCCGAGTATATGGCTCGCTTTGACGAGCTAGTTGTTAGGAGCGATATTTCGGAGGAACCCATCGCTACTGCCTCTCGATTCAAGGCGAGCCTCCGTTCGGATCTCCGGAGAGAGCTGATTCCCCATCGCTTGGAGACTGTAGACCAGATATTCCAACTCGCTCTAGAGTATGAGCAGTACCTTCGCACCTCTAGTACGAAGCAGTTTCCTTCCCAGACGGATTCGTCGACGTTTAGGAAGCCCGCTTCCGCCCAGACTGCTACAGCCACCCCACCCCCTCGAGTTACTCCTGACATGAAGGGGAAGGTTGTCGCTACTGTGGGCCAGAGGCCTGGGGGTATTCAGTGTTTTTGGTGCTCGGGCAGAGGACACGTAGGGGCCCACTGCCCTACGCGGAATCTGTTGATTGAGGATGAGGAGCACGGTTTAGAGGGATATGAGGAGATTACTGAGGAGATCACTGCCACCGTTGAGGAGGGCTGGGAGAGCGACGCTGAGCGTTCGTTAGAGGTGGGAGTGGTCAGGCGTTTCCTGCATACCCCACGTGCCGATGAGGATTGGCGTCGCACTACCATTTTCTATACGTATTTCCCGAGTGCAGGCCGACCCTGCAAGCTAGCTATCGATAGTGGGAGCTGTGTGAATATTGTGGCCCAGAGGGGTCTAGACCGCATGCAGGTGAAGGCGGAGCCTCACCCACACCCCTATCGTGTCATCTGGGTAGACAAGACAGCGATACAGGTTACCCAGCGCTGCCTCGTACCGATCTGCATTGCCTCCTTTGAGGACCGAGTCTGGTGCGACGTCATCCCCATGGATGTCACCAACATCCTATTGTGCCGCCCTTGGCTTTTCGATCGCGATGTCACGTGCTTCGGTCGATCGAACACGTGTGTCTTTTACGACAAGGGGCGGAAGATCACGTTATCTCCCACCCAGCCCAGAGAGAGACCTAAGGGCCGGATTGAGCCTTCCACGAGCACGATTGCCTCGAGACCCGTGCATATCCTGAGGCGTAGTGAGTTTCTGAGAGACAGCACTGATGCGGGTATCATGTATGTAGTGGCAGCCACTATGGCATCTGATTGCCCTACACCTGAGGTTCATCATGTCGTACGACCCTTACTGGGTGAGTTCGCAGATATTATGCCAGAGGAGCTCCCTGATGAGTTACCCCCTCTGTGGGACATCCAGCACGCTATAGATTTAGTCCCGGGGGCCTCGCTCCCCAATCTGCCACATTATCGCATGAATCCCGTTGAGCACGCTGAGCTCAAGAGGCAGGTTGATGAGCTTCTTCGGAAGCAGTTTATCCGCGAGAGCTTGAGTCCATGTGCCGTCCCCGCCCTTCTTACCCCTAAGAAGGACGGCAGTTGGCGTATGTGTATTGATAGTACAGTTATCAATAAGATTACGGTGAAGTATCGTTTCCCGACCCCTCGTTTAGATGACCTATTAGACACGATGTCCGAAGCCCAGATCTTCTCAAAGATCAATCTCCGAAGCGGGTACTATTGGCGTCAAAGGAGCGGGAGGTGTATTCACCGCCACTGTCAGAGCGAAGAATGTGAACAGACTTGCCATGTTGAGTCTGTATCATAGCCGTAAAGTGAGTGTAAACAGATAGAACGTCAGACTTACGTTTCAGAAGGTAAACTAAACAACGAGAATAGTCATCAATGAAAGTGACAAAATATGAGAATCCATCAAAGAAACAATAGGGGCCGGACCCCAAACATCAGAATGTATCAACTCAAAACAAGAAGTAGCACGACTAGTAGAAGATACATAGGTACTGCGAGTGGTTTTGACAATTCGCAGACATCACAATAAAAAGGAAAAGAAAAAGGTACATCAGGACAAACAGATAACATCCGAGGGGGGCTAGCATGACCGAGGCGGGCATGCCAAAGAAAACTCGATGGCGAAGCAAGAACAGCAGTGGTGGTGGTAGCAGCAGTAGGTGGAGGCAGACCAGATGGTACATCCCATTCTTCTCAATCCCCGTACCAAAAGTCCTCCTGGATTGCAGGTCCTGAAAAACACAATGATCAGAGTAGAAAGTGACTGAGCAATTCAAAGCACGAGTAATGCTACTAACAGATAAAAGGTTGAGAGCCATGTGAGGTACATGAAGAACGGAGTCAAGAGAAAGAGAGGAAGAGAGAGAGACAGTGCCCTGGCTGAGGACATGAGTAAACGAGCCATCAGCAAGGCGCACATCCCGGTGTGAGCAAGGGCAACCTGGCGCAGGAGGGAAGACGTACCAGTCATATGGTCGGTGGCACCAGAATCAATCACCTGGGTGACGAACCCTGATCAACCATGGTCGCAGTCCAAGCAAACGGAGTACCTGAGGATGAAGGCCGAGGAGAGGCAGAGGTAGTAGTGGAGGACTGAGATTGCTGGAACTGCTGAAACTGGGCCAATAGGTGACTGAAATCCGACGCAGTGATTCCGGAGGGACGCTCGACGGTATCAACAGACTCGGCAGCAGCAACGGTAGAGCGCGGAGCAGCACCAGACGAAGTACGATCAGAACCCCGAAGGTGTGGGTAGAGCTGATAACAACGGCTCCGGTCATGATAGAGACGCCCACAATGAGAGCAAGGGCCAGGCGGACCTGTAGAGCCACGGCCACCGGAGGAGCCACGTCCCCCAGACTGAGGAGATGACCCGCGACCACCACGGCTCCGGGAGGCAGAAGTGGGAGGACGAGAGGAAGCTGCAAGAGCCATCTGCTCAGTAGGGAGCGAGGAAGTAGTACGCGCGCCGGAGAGGCATGATTGACGCAGCAGGCGTTTTTCATGCTCAGAGATAATGGAGTAGGCCTCAAGCAGGTCTGGCAAGGAGACATGCCCACAATCTGAGCACGTGTGGACTCAAACTCGGGGCGAAGACCATCAAGAACTGTAGGTCTCCCTACGCTGTCGCTGTTGTCGGATAAGGGTGACATCCTCTGGAGATTTCAGGGCACTAAGCGGCTCCAGATCGTTGAGTTCCAGAAAACGATCCTGGAGGTAGGTAAAGTACTCCTGAACAGACCGCTCCCCCTGAGTGGCGGAGCAATATCCTGAAAGACACCAAAAATCTGGGCGTCAACACGAGTATGCCCGAAGGTGCGCTGAAGAGCAGACCAAAGTTCGGTGATGTCTTCAAATCGCATGAACTGGCCGAAGATACGAGGTTCCATCGAGCACTGAATCCAGCCAAGAACCATGAATTTCTCCGTGGACCACTTGACCAAATCATCTTTCTTGTCATCAGGAGGCTTGGGAGGTCCTCCAGTCAACCAAGAAAGTTTGTTCCGGCCTGCAAGGGCCACCTTCATCGATGTAGCCCAAGAAGAATAGTTCCGCTCATCCAGAAGAATGCTAGTGATCCTCCTCGAGGAGGATTCGTAGGATGTCTGTAGAAGCCATAAATCAACAGGAGATCCCTCCCACAAAGGAGATCGAGGATCAAGAACAAAGGAAAATCAGCGGGAAGGCCAAACTGGAACAGGGCAGAGCGGGAGAAGCCCGAACTCGACGACAACCTACAGGCGGAAAGCGATCTCAGCTGGGTCGGAAGGCGGCTGGGTAAGAAACGCTGGACTTCTCCAGTGATGTCGACGGAGGTCGCGCTTGGCGGTAGAAGCTTTCGAACGCACGGGAGCCGTCGTTCCTTGAGGTTCCCCGAGGTTGACGAGGAAGAGGCCGATCGATGCGGCTGCAAGGCGAGAGAGGCCGATCGATGCGGGAAGAGGCCGATCGATGCGGCTGCGAGGCGAGAGAGGCCGATCGATGCGTCTGAAGCAGACGAAGCCGATCGCGAGCGAAGCAGGAGAAACGATCCAGTCGCGATCGATGCAGGAGACGAAGCGCGACCCCGGAGCGGAAACGAAAACCCTAGAAATCCTCTGATACCATGTTGGTGTTGGATGAAAAACCCTCTTCTCCAAAGGAGGAGAGGAATCAAATATATAGACAAATCAATATTACAAGCTAAATACAGACCATACAGACCAATATACAGATAATAACAATAATAACGCCAATAGGTACCACCAGATTAGAGTTCGAGAGGGGGACGAGTGGAAGACTGCGTTTAAGACGAAAGACGGTCTGTACGAGTGGCTGGTCATGCCATTTGGGCTCTCAAACGCCCCAAGCACGTTCATGCGAGTCATGACCCAGATCCTGCGGCCCTATATGGGCAAATTCTTAGTCGTTTACTTTGACGATATTCTGATCTATAGCCATACCGAGCCTGATCACCTCGAGCACTTGAGAATCTTATTTGATACTCTCCGGAAGGAGAAATTGTTTATCAATCTGAAGAAGTGCTCTTTCTTATCCGAGTCAGTCCACTTTCTGGGATTCATCATCTCCTCCTCAGGCGTGTCAGTTGACCCTGGGAAGGTTCAGTCCATCCGCGAGTGGACCGTACCGTCGACCATTCATGAGGCCCGTAGCTTTCATGGACTTGCGACCTTTTATAGGAGATTCGTTAGGGGGTTTAGCTCGATCATGGCCCCGTTTACTAGTTGCCTGCGTAAGGGAGATTTTCAGTGGACCGCCGCGGCCACTCGTGCATTTGAGGAGATTAAAGACAAGCTGACGTCCGCTCCCGTTCTCCGACTCCCTGATTTTAGCAGAGCCTTCGAGGTCGCTTGTGATGCGTTGGGTGTGGGTATTGGAGGAGTGTTGAGTCAAGAGGGACACCCAGTTTCTTACTTTAGTGAGAAACTGAACGAAGCCAAGCAAAAGTACTCGAACTACGATCGAGAATTTTATGTTATCGTCCAGTCACTATGATATTGGAGACACTACCTCCTTCCCCGGGAGTTTGTGTTGTATTCGGATCACCGGGCTCTACGCTACCTCGACTCTCAGAGGAAGTTGAGTCACCTCCACGCGAAGTGGGTAGAGTACCTACAGGATTTCCACTACGTTCTCAAACATCGCGCTGGTGTTGAGAACAAGCCCGCCGAAGCACTCAGTCATCGAGTCTCTCTACTTCACACATTGCGGGCCCAGGTGGATGGTTTCGAGAGGATGATTATGGACTACCCCACTTGTCCTGATTTTGCTGAGGTCTACACTGCGTTATCGAGGGACCCTCCTGATCCTATTGAGGGGTTTCAGATCATTGATAGGTACTTATTCCGGGGATCCCGCTTGTGCGTGCCCAACACCTCGTATCGTTATTATTTAGTATAGAAACTACACGCCGGGGGTGCCGCGGCCATTTTGGGCGGGATAAGTCGATTGCTATGGTAGAGGATCGTTTTTATTGGCCGAGCCTGAAGAAAGATGTGGCTCGTGTCGTCCGACATTGTCGTGTATGCCAAACAGCCAAGGGAACGAAGCAGAACACGGGCTTATACACCCCCTTACCCATTCCTCATCGTCCTTGGGAGGACATTAGTATGGACTTGGTGCTTGGGCTTCCGCGCACCCAGCGGAAGCATGATTCTATCTTTGTTGTGGTCGACCGGTTCTCCAAGATGGCACATTTTATTGCGTGTAGTACGACCGCCGATGCCCCCCGCGTCGCGGCCTTATTCATGAGTGAGGTCTTTAGATTACACGGTCTCCCAAAGTCCATCGTGTTTGATCGAGATGTGCGGTTCGTTAGCTACTTTTGGAAAACGTTATGGCGGAAAACAGGGACTACTCTCAAATTCTCATCCGCATACCACCCTCAGACGGACGGTCAGACTGAGGTGGTGAATAGAAGCTTAGGTAACCTACTGAGGTGTCTAGTTGGAGAGCATGTGTCTAACTGGGACTCGGTGCTCCCTATGGCTGAGTTTGCATACAACAGTTCCATCAATAGGTCGACTGGTCTGAGTCCGTTTCAGGTAGTATCAGGTTATGATCCTAGGAAACCTATTGATCTTATACCCGTCCCGACTGAGTCACGCCCTAGTGAGTCTGCTGAGTCCTTCACGCGTCATTTGCATGAGTTGCATGAGTCTATCAGGCGCAAAATCAATTTAAGCAACGAGCGTTATAAAGAACAAGCAGACAGGCATAGACGGGAAAAGCATTTTTGGTTGGCGAACAGGTGATGGTACGAGTCCGTGCGGAGCGGCTCCCTCAGGGGCCTGCTAAGAAACTAAGCGTCAGGCGAATTGGGCCCTACACAGTTTTGAGACGGATCGGGTTGAATGCTTACGAGCTGTACATTCCTGCGAGCATGGGTATCCACCCCGTGTTCAATGTTGAGGACCTGACACCCTACTTTGCACCTCATGAGTACCCCGATCCCCACCTTGGCGGCCCTCCAGAGCCCACACCACCACCCCTATCTCCTGCCACCCAGCCTCCACTTGATTCCCACTTCCCCAGGAGTTCACCACCATTGGCTTCATCTGGTGCACCACCACCATCGTCGGACCACTTTCCCCGAGTACAGAGGGCCGAGCAGATTACAGAGATCATTGCGCATGAGTTCGTCCCCTCTACGAATGGGCTCGTGTGCCGCTACTTGGTTCGTTGGCTTGGACGACCTATCACCGATGACACCTGGATTGCTACTGCAGAGTTGGATCGACTCGCCCCGGGGCTTCGACTTCCGTACGAGCGTCTCCATTCATCGGAGATGAAGGCTTTTCAGTCCGGGGGAGTTGATGGGGGGCCATCCGGCGCGACACGGCGCAAGGCGGACCCCACGTTCGTGTATTCTCTCCGGTGGGCGTGACCGGCTCGCCGATCCGCCACCGTGGTTGCGTCCGGCTCGTCGTTCTGATAAATTTTCATATATAGCATGTTGTATTTCAGATATTATTTAGTGTTATTTTGGCGCCGAGATCGACGGCCAATCGTACCCGTCCATCTTGGTTGCCCTAATTTTATTTCATTATAAATAGAACCTAGAGCTGCAGATTTTGGGCATTGCTGAAATTAGGAGAAGGGTTCTTCCTCATTTCCGGTGATCCTTCCGCGGTGCCGACGCCGTGGAGCCCCTTGGTGACGACTCCTTGGGTAAGTACTCTCTTCCCTCCTTGTTTTCCCCTCCCTACCGCCTTCAGCCAGCCCCTCTCCACTAGCAGCAGCCGCCCCCCCCCCCCCTTTTTCCGTCCAGCCGCCGCGCCCCTACAGCAGCCCCCATCCGCACCCACCTGCCCTTCTACCGGCCAGCCACCACCCCATTTTCCCCCATACGACCGCACGCCACCGCCCCAACTCCACCTTACAGCCACCGTCAACTCCAGCACAACCCTCCTTCCTCCTGCACCACCGCAAAAACCCAATCTGTTCAGATCTGAGTGAGTTGGTCCAGATCTGGTGTATTTGGCCAGATTCAGCCCGGTTCCCTCAGATCCGACCCTCCCTCACCTTTACCTACAACCACCATCCCTTCCCCTTCCGTGGAACCACTTCCCCTTACCAGATCTAGTTTTCTCACCACCCGGAAATCCCGCATTGCCCCATAATTTCAGATCTGCGTAAAATTATTGTAGCCCGAAGTTTCATTTCAGATTTTGTCTTATTTTATTATCTGTGACATGCAAATTAATGTTGGGTTGTGAACATTGTGCTCCTTGTGGAACTTTTATTTAAGGGAATTAAAGTTAGTAGTTGTTTGCCCGCGAGTCTCTTGCCTTGCAGGTTGCCTAATTCGCCACGCGCTTATTTTAGCCCTCCGTGCGGAGGAAAGCCATTGCCTAAACGCCTAAAGAAATTATTTATCTATATGTGGTTGAATGCAACGTTTTATTATGATGCAACGCTGTTTTTAAGTTGATTAACCTGCCTGATCAAGAGACTGCATTGACATAGTCATTAGGTTTGCATGTGTCCGTCCCAACACATCACTAGCTTGCATCTTAGGAAACCACTACACAGCCTACCCTACATCACTCTTCATACCAGCTCATGGAATGCGATTATATTCTACGTCAACTCAAGTTCCAGCTACAATGTGCCAACAGAAGATGCTCATCCAAGAGAGCAAGTACCATATAGGCTTTCATTTCCAGTTGGGGTCTCCTTTCTTTTCACCATACCTCCGTGGCCACATGATTTCACTGAAAGCTCTTCTCCCGTTTATATGGGCCTTTCACAGTGGAGATGCATATTGCGGAGGTGGCATACTACATGCGCCTTCCAACTTAAAGCCTTATCCGTCTGGTCTTTCACATCTTGCAACTTAAGCCAGTGCCGGGGGTTCACCTGGAGGGTACATTGCCAGTCCCTGTGCCCACAAATACTGTGTTTTTACAGCCCCTGTCCATCCTCTGCCGCCACACCAAGGTCCACTCAGGACACAACATTGAGCAAGCTTTCATGGCATGGAAGCACATGGCACATCAGATGCGACCTGGTTGTACTGAGAGGAGTTTTATCAGTAGAGGACAAGGCATTTTCTAGAAGGGTCATTCTTACAGAGCAGAACAACCACCGTGAAGGTGAGGAAGATGCGGATACGTGGTGAATGTCCTCGAGACGGACTATAACAAACACGGTGGATCCCTCGTACACTACTGTAGGTCTAACACGCACTCTCTTTCTCTGCAATACCCTCATTGATCACTTTCTCTCAAAGATTGTACAAGGAGTTCTTTTGTGGTATCCTTTGTGCAATTTCATATTGAGTAAAGGTTTCAGCACAGTCCAGAGAATTGGATAATACTATAATGAATTTTCTCATGTATTTTAATGAAGCAGTTGTATTATGAACTATGATTCTCTGTTTTGTTTTGCAGAAAGCAACCAATGTGATGAAAGAAATGGTATCTGCTGGAATCAAGCCTAATATTAAAACGTATACCACATTGATCAGAGGTTGGTCCAGGGCATCTCTTCCTAAGAAGGCTTTGATGTATTTTGAGGAAATGAAAAGCACTGGATTGAAGCCAGACAATGCTGCTTACCATTGCCTACTGACTTCTCTTTTATCGAGGTCAACTTTGTCAGACGACCACATCTATTCGGAGATTTTGAATATATGTCGAGAAATGGTTGACCGTGAATTAACTGTCGACATGGGTACTGCAGTTCATTGGTCCAAATGCCTGTTGAAGATTGAAAGAGCAGGCGGGGAACTCACTGAAGCATTGCAGAAAACATTCCCTCCTGCATGGATTTTAAACAAAAATGTGTATGCCAGTTGTGATGATATAAAGGCTGTAGATGCTGGTAACAACAATATTTTTGAAGATGATGACTTCCATAAAATTTGATTCAAGTGATCCTTTCACTCTTTGAATGTTGACATTGCATATTCACCACATCATTAAGTGGAGAAAACATGAATCTTCATGGTAAGTAGAGAAATGTTAGCATTATAGCCTGGCCCTATTCACGTGTCGATTTCTCTTGTTAAAAATGTGCACAAATATTATTATTGTTATGTTTCTTAGGCTATGTTAATTTTGTTTCTTTCATCACTTCTGAGTTATAGCTTAACAATCCCGACTGCATTCGGGGTAATTCACCATTGTAGAAGAATTGAGTGAACCTTGTATATACTTCTTGAATTCTAAATTACAAGTATGAGTACAAATATATAGGGAGAAGAGAGAGAATCATCCCTTATACTAGATGTGGTACTAATACATGAGAAAGAAAAACACATATAATGGGCCTGTAAATGGGCCTCTAAATGGACTTTTACAAACATTTTTTAACACTCCCCCGCAAGCTGGAGCGTACAAGTCGTAGGCGCCAAGCTTGGATAAGAACTGATAGTATAACAACCGAGAAAGGGCTTTGGTTAGGATGTCAACAACTTGTCCTGTAGCGGGAACATGTTCCAATTCTATCTTCTTTGATTGAACTTTTTCTCGAATGAAATGACAGTCAACTTCAATAAGCTTTGTTCGTTCATGGAAGACTGGATTCTTGGCAATATATATATCGTTGCTTGACTGTCACAAAATAAGGTTGTCGGAGATGAGAGTTTGAGTCCCAAATCATCAAGAAGACTCTCAAGTCAGGTTAACTCAGATACAACAGCATTCATAGCCCGGTACTCGGCCTCAACAGAGGATCGAGGAACAATGCTCTGCTTCTTGCTACGCCAGGTTATAAGGTGTCCATCGAAGTATGTATAGAAACCAGTTGTGGAACGCCTATCATCCAGAGAACCTACGTAGTCGGTGTCAGAATACGCAACTAGAGATAGAGAGGTATATGGTTTGTAAACAAATCCTTGTCCCGAAGCAGTCTTTAGATATTTGAGGATGCGCTAAACGGCTTGGAGATGGGATGTCCGAGGAGCATGCATAAAACGACTCAACTCCCACAACAAATGACATGTCAGGTCGAGTAACTGTAAGATAAATTAGCTTCCCCACCAAACGTCGGTAGTACTATGGATTTGTAAGAAGTTAGTCAGAATCAGAACCATGTGCAGAGAGCTTGTGATTTACATCCATAGGGGTGTCTGCAGGTTTGCACCCTGAGTAGTCAGCATCTTGAAGGAGGTCAATACAATACTTCTGCTGGGATAAGACGAGTCCATCAGGTCGTCTGACAATCTCGAGCCCAAGGAAGTAGCGAAGATTTCCTAGGTCTTTTGTCTGAAATGTTGAGTTCAAATGTTGTTTGATTTGTTGTATTCCTGTAGAGTCGTCGCCAGTAATTAGGATATCATCAACATACACAAGGAGAATCACAGTGCATGTTGGCTGATGACGGGTGAATAGAGAGAAGTCAGTCGAGTTTTGTGTAAAACCAACTTAACGAACAACCTTGCTGAATTTTTCAAACCAAGCAGGAAAGGTGGTAGAGAAGGGACCGGGAGAGGTGTAGGAGGAGGAGGGGGTAGAGAGGGAGTCGGACAAGAATGATAGGATGAGCAGCAGTGGATGGTGGTGACGGGGTATAAGAAGAGTAGTGGAATGGTTGATCCTCAATGAAGGTTACATCAGCCGAGACATTCAGCTTGTTGTTGGTAGGTGAATAACAGACATAACATTTTTGAGTGCGAGAATAGCTAACGAACATACATTTTGTGGTGCGAGCAGCGAGCTTGTCAGTAGACGGTCCAAGAAGGTGAATATAGCATGCACAGCCAAAGACACGAGGTGTGAGAGAGAAGGGAGTCTTGGAAGGAAAGAGGAGACTAAATGGATAGGCGAAGTCAAGGACGGATGAAGGCATGCGGTTGATGAGATGACAGACAATAGAGACCGCAAAGTTCCAATATTTTGTGGGTAGCTGCATTTGAAATATGAGGGATCGGGCGACATCAAGGAGGTGGTGATTTTTACGCTCGGACACACCGTTTTCCTGGGGGGGTATAAGCACACGAGGTTTGATGTAGGATGTCAAACTCGGTGCATAAATTGGAGAAGGTACGATTAGTATACTCGCGAGCATTATCGGTGTGGATGATTTTTAGTATAGTGAAGAATTATGTACGCGTCTCCGTTAGAAAAGTACGCAAAACAGATGTTAGTTCAATATGATCATGAAGTAAATATAACCAAGTGATACGCGAGTAATCATCAATAAAGGTGATAAAATATCGATAGGCAAAATCACTAGGGACTTTATAGGGGCCCCAGATACCAGAATGAATTAAAGAGAACGGAGTATCACTCTAGGTACATGTAGGAGGGAAAGAAATACGATGATATTTGTCGTAGATACATGATTTGCAAGTAAATTCTTGTAGGGTGACATCAGAAAGAGCCTTCTTGAGAATCTGGAGGGGAGCATACCCAAGGAGGCGATGCCAGTCAACAGTGGAGACAGCAGAGAGAATGGTGGGTGGAACATCCAAGAGATACAACCCATTCAACAGTCGCCCTTTACCAATGATACTTCGCGTGCGCCATCCTGCAAAATGTTATACAACAGTCAAGTTCCTGAGTAAGACTACTAACTGATAACAAATTGAAGGGGGATCCCGGAACATGGAGTACTGAGGAGAGAGGGAGAGTGGGAGTAAGTCGAAGATTAGCCGCGCCAGCAACCGGAGTGGTGTCGTCATTGGCAACAGTGATGAACTTGGGATGACCAGACAATATATTATGCGGTGGTCTCTAGGATGTAATGTGGTGAGTAGCACCCGAATCCACGATCTAGTGGGGGCTATGGGAGAGACAAGATATACCTTCAGAAAAAGACGCTACCGAGCCAGATGAGCGACTGATGATGCCTTGGAGCTATTGAAGCTAGGTGCGGAGAGCATTGATATCT
Organism: Platanthera zijinensis; assembly: GCA_039513925.1. Lineage (NCBI taxonomy): Eukaryota > Viridiplantae > Streptophyta > Magnoliopsida > Asparagales > Orchidaceae > Platanthera > Platanthera zijinensis. Next base: position 147,679,139 of record CM077096.1, read on the forward strand.
TGTCGGGTAGAAGAATCAAAATCATGTAGAGCACCTGTGGGAGTAGGAGCAGCTATAGTAGAAGCATCAAGATGTGGAGGCAGACCATGCTTGTGGTAGCATGTAGCTTCAAGATGATCCTTTCGACCACAGCAAGTACATTTGACACCGGAGCGCTCAGCGCGTCCTTGTCCTCGAGACGTGTGGTGTCCTCCCCTAGTTGAAGAGCCACGAGCTAGAGCTGGAGTGGGTAAGAGTGACTGCTAAAGGAGAGCCGATGAAAAATTTGTAGGGGCCCCGGGCCTCAGAAGGTGTGACTTTGAGCAACATAGAGCAGACATCAAACAGGGAGGGCGTGGTGGAGGTAAGAATCTGAGCCCGGACACTATGGAGGCGAGGAGGAACTCGGGCCATCATCATGACAATCCCAACAACTTCCTTTTGCGCCCGTTGTGTAGCAAGACCCGTGGAGGGAGATTGATGTTGTATCCATGCCTCTACTAGAGTTTTGGCCATGACAACGAAAGAGGTCAAATCACTTGTTGTCCCGCGATCCAGAGTTTGAAGCGCAGAGATGATATCGAACAGATGTAAAAAGCTGTCTTTGCCAAATTAGAGAGAGTGAAGCTCCTCCCACATTGTCTTGGCCGTCTCATGATACATGGTCATGCGGTGGGGCTCGGTGTCCATGGAATTGAGGATCCAAGATTGGACCCGGCCGTCATCACGCAACCATTCGTCAGCAGGAGCAATGACAAAGTCCCGAGTAAAGTGATGAAGAAGTCCTTTAGTTTGTAGAACACGACGAATAGAATGCACACATTCCACAAAGTTGTGCTTCCCACTGAGAGAGATGGTGGGGATCTGAAGCTCATCGCGTACTTTAGGAGAGGGAGTCGCGACACGAGCTGGAAGAGAGGAAGCCGCCGTGGAGTCCATGTCAATAAGAGGAGGGCGGCAAGGGCAAGCCGCAACAACTAGATGAGTTGCGGGTAGAGCAGCAGGGAGAGAGCAGCAAGCCGCAGACGAGCGGCTAGAGGAGAAGAGGTCGGCGAACATCGGGCAAAGGAGACTAGGTCGCGCGAACAAAGAGACAAGCCCTCGCGGGAATAGAAACAGACCGCGGCGGTTAAAGAAATAGACTGCGGCGGTTAAAGAAACAGACTGTGGCGGCGGGTAAAGAACCAAGCAAGCAATGGGTAGACCGTGCGACAAGAGCAGTCCGCGAAATAAGTTGAAGAAGACCGTGGGGCAGATTGGTTTCTCAACGAACTAAAGAAGACTACTAGGAAGCAGCGGATAAGGGCAGTTCGCTAGAAGTAGTGGAATGTGCCCGGAGCGGTCTGAATCGGAGTGGGGCCCAGACAAATCCCTATAAAAGGGAGAGATGTGGGGGTGAGACGGGAGGGTGGGAGTTGAAAGACGAAACCGCACAAGGGGTTGCGGCTTAAGAAAAGGAAGCCGCACAAAGATGACGGTTAGGAAATTGGAGAGACCGCACAAGGAGTGCGGTTAGAGGAAAAAGTAAGCTGCACAAAGGATAGCTGTTAGGAAAGAGAAAGACCGCGGTCAGAGAGAGGTTACTCGCAGGAAGGATTAGTTCAGCTTCGATATCATGTAGAAGAATTGAGTGAACCTTGTATATACTTCTTGAATTCTAAATTACAAGTATGAGTACAAATATATAGGGAGAAGAGAGAGCGAATCATCCCTAATACAAGATGTGATACTAATACATGAGAAAGAAAAAAGACCTATAATAAATAGGCTTTTACAAACAGTTTTCTAGCAACCATCAACAACAATGTAATATTCATTGGCTGTGATAGTAGGTTATTTGCTTGGGCTAACGCACGAATTCTTGTTCATTCAAGTCTTCATGTCTATGTTTCAACTTCCATCTTTAAACTGCAGCTGTTAGGACCTTATCTGCAATAATTCTATTTTTATGTTGACTTCCTCAGGAGTATCATTTGAAACCACTATTTAAAAGTTCAAGTTTTGTTTATGGGAAATCTTCCTCTCTTCAAATGGCATCCTTCCCATTTGTGCTGGCCAATGACAGATTCTGGTCTTCAGTTCTGCTCGCCTCTTTCGTATTTTACCAGCTTCTATATGTTTCTCCTAGGTTGCGTCCCTCTAAGCATCTCTTTGCTTATGTGTGCGCCTCCCATATTTGCTCCCTTTCGTGCTTCATTTATGTTGTAGCCCGCAGCTTCGACTGCCGAAATGTTGAACCAACCGGTTGAATAATTCGTGCTTGTGATTGCTATCCCACAATTTCAATAGTACATTTTCTCATTTGGATGGTGTCTTGGTGGTTTAATTTTTACTTTTACTACACGGCCTTGATCCATATACACTGCACAAAATTTGTAATGCCTTTAGAAATGTTTTGGTGTTTGAAAACTCTCGGAAATGTATCCCCAAAATAATCAGAAATAATTCATTAATAGTACCCCCCTCATATAGAAAATAACACCTCATATTTAATACAAAATAACACTCATATTCAAGCTTTTGAAAAACGGACCGGACTGGCCGGTCCGACTGTGGATCGGGCCCCTGGCCGGTCCGGTCACGGTATGAGGATCGCCCCATCCAGGGACCGCCCGAAAACCGGGAAACCCGGCGGGTTAACCGGAAAACCGGGAACCGTGGCCGGTTCCCTGTAATCGCGTGGGTCAGCTAAATACCAGACCCACGCAAAATTTTAAAATTTTGCTTTGAGTGGGATTTGATCCCAAGGCACGTAGGTGAAGGCGTAAGACCCCCTCCATTGGATTAACTTTATTCTATTGAATACTTTCAAAATATTATTTATTGTAGAAGGAAATGAAAGGTGTAATTTTATTCTTTCACAATGGGGGCATTATATAGGAAACACAACATGACTCTCAACACCGATAGGCGGTGTGGGACTAAACTCTTAAATGACAATAATATTTAAATACTAATACCTCTAACACTCCCCCTCAAGTTGAAGGGGAAACCTACAACTTGAACACAACAAAAAACGGAAGGTAAAAGAAGGTTGGCAAGATGGGATAAAACAGCAGTCATTGAGGCCCAACCGCGTGTCACCGGGGATACTACAATCGGGCAAAGGCCACACGACGTTGGTTCACAAACTGACCATGATCACATTGGATACACTCAGAGATGAAACTAGGTCAATCAAGAATGTCAAACCTGTTGGAACACCCTATTACTAATTTGGGCAAGATCACTATGTTTGTCTTAGGAAACCAGTTTGACCTAGATGTATAGTTAAAAAGGTCAACATTAGAATGTGTTTAGGGCTTAGAATTTAGGTTTGAAGCTGCCCCCAGGACCATTCAAGGAATCAGACTTAAAGCTGAGGCAAAGACAATTTTCATCGAGCTTAGGTCGACGAAACGTCGAACTCCGTTCGACGCTCTCTGAGCTCAACTCTGCTAAATCGTCGAGCTCTGGTCGACGATCTTCGAGCTCAGATCGACGATCTGTCTTCAGCTTGTCCTTCAGGTCGCTGAGCTCCGGTCGACGATCTTCAAGCTCAGGTCGACGTTTTCTGTCTGATGTTCATTCCAATCTCTGAGCTCAGGTCGACGATCGTAGAGCTCAGATCGACATTTTTCCTGAGAGATCGACGACTTTGAGGATTCAAATTCAATCAGCTTTTGGAATGTTTTTCAAATATCTCAGCATTTATTTCAAGAGATCTGCCAGCCGTTTTCCTTTATTCTGGAGCAAGTTTCAAGGAATTCTTTTTGAGAATGTTTATTGGACTTTCCTCTAGAAGACAAGACTTTTATGGAGGACATTTAATGTCTGCTAACGGCTATCTTGGATAGAGGATCTTCAGAGAATAAATCATTTTTTTTTTCAGTCTGATAGATATACATAACAAGAGACTACACAAACATAGGCAGTCTACAACAAGAAATTCTCAGTACAGATTCACAGGATAGTGAGATCAATTCAAAAATTAAAGTGATCAATCCTGAAAAATCAGTTGAACATTTTGGCATACTGAAAAAGTGATCATAGCTTCATCACAAGGACTCCAGACAATTCAATTTTCTCAGCCTCTGCTGAAACCATCTTCTGCTGGAGATCTGAAGCTTCTGAAGACCTATCACCCTGAAGCAAAGCTCCCACTCCTGAACTAGTCTACATCTCAGGGGGAGCTTTGACAACACAATCAATCCACTTGTGCTTCTCTCTTTGATTGAGACAGAGAAGACAACTTCACTCTTTTCCTTTTTCTTTCCTGCTGTAAAAGGGTTACCAAAACTCCCTTCAAAAGTCTTGATTCTGGTTCTAAGAACCTTGTCAAAACTCAGTGGTGGCAAGACACCTGATCAAAAAATCTAGTGTGGTTTTTGAGCACCTTATCAAAAGCTCATTGGTGCCCAGGACACCTGATCAACTCATCCTGCAGTGGATTCCTACCAAGGGTGGTAGAAGAGTGGATGTACCCAGGTTTTTGTGGAACCACTATAGTTCCTTGTGTCTTCTGGTTGTTTGAGTATTTTCTTTGATGTGTGCTGTGATTTTCTTTTTGCTGTCTTAGTTTTAAATTATATAGCAAGACACCTTACACTTATACATAAATTAAATCTTAATTGTTTTGCTTAAATTGTAATGTTATTTTAAAAATACTCTATTCACCCCCCCCCCCACCCCTCTAGAGTTAAGATAGATCTTACCATCACTTTCAATTGATATCAGAGCGAGGTTGGTTGTTCATACAGGTTAACACCTGAACCAAAAGATCCTTGATAAGATCAATCTTTTAAGAGGGTTATTTTCATTATATTTAATTTTATATAAAGACATGGCACAGAACAAAGATTATGCAAGCACCAGGCCTCCAGTGTGCAATCTATCCAAGTTTGCACTTTGGAAAGCAAGGATTAGACTTTACATGAACTCTATTGATGAAGACATATTTAATTCTGTTTTGACAGTGTGCCCAAGTCCACCAGCAAGCTCAAGTACAAATGATGTTCCACCTCCTTCAGGAACAGATGCTGAAATAAAGAAGTGGAAGACTGCAGATGCCAAGGTCATGAACATCTTAGCTCAGACAATGTCTGATGAGATATTTCAGAAGGTAGCTGAATACAACTCAGCCAAAGGAATTTGGGACAAGCTCTCTGAAATTGTCTCAGGATCTGCTGATGAAAGGAAAGACAAGAGATCTCATCTTATAAGCCAATATGAGAATTTCAAAAAGGGAGAAGCTGAATCAGTGGCTGACATGTACAATAGACTAAGTCTGATTGTCAATGAGTTAAAGACTCTGGATAAAGAAGTCTCATTGACTGAGCTGAATGACAAAATCCTAATGTTTTTCCCCAGCACTTGGGATTCAAGAATCTGGCCAATCAAAGATGCCAGAAGTCTAAATGAGATTACAACTGAAGCTCTCCTAGGCAAGCTCAAATCTTATGAGTTGCTTATTAAAAATAGAGAGGAAGAACAGAAGGCTGCCTCACCAGCCACAAGGAAAGAGAAGACCATAACCTTCAATGCTACAGAAGAGGAGCCTGAAGATAAAGCTACAGGAAATGATGAGCTCCTAAGTGTACTGGCCAAAAGATTCTACAAAATGGCCAGAAAAGACTTCAGAAAGAGATCATACAAGGGACATGATAAGCCAAGGTATGATAAATCAAATAACAATAAAGAAATTATATATTTTGGTTGTAGGAAACCAGGTCATATTGTGTCTGACTGTCCAGAAAACAAAAACAAGGACAAGAAAGATAGAAGAGAAAGAAGAAAGGAGAAAGACTTCAGAAAGAACAGCTCAGACAAACCCTCCTCCAGCAAGAACAAACATACAAGGAAGGGATTTGTTGCTGAGACATGAAGTGAAACTGAAGAGGACTCTGAAGCCTCATCCAGCTCCAGTGATGATGAGGATGATGCTGATGAAAAGGAATTTTGCATGATGGCTATCAATGCCTCTCAAATAGATTCAGAAGCAGAAGAGTCAGAGTCAGACTCAGAGATTCAACTAGAAGAAGATCAGGTAATCAATTCATTTGATTTCAGTTCTGAGGACTTTAAACATGAGTTTAAAGTACTATGCCTAGATCTGTTGGAGTCTGAGAAGGAAATCACTTCCCTCAGGAATCAACTGTCTGAGTATAGCACTTTAAAATCAGAGAACCTCAAACTCTCTGAAGAGTTAGAATGCTATAGGGAGCAGATAGCTTTACTGAAAAGTGAACTATCCAAGGCCAAGCAATTTGAAATATTCCTTAATGGGAGAAGTATCAAATTAATGGACATCACAAGCACAGTAAACTCAAGATTAAATAGTACACTGGGCTTGGGTGCTTCATCTAGCCAACCCATAGTATTAACAACCCCAATCAAATTTATTTCTGATAAAGGAAAGGGTGTTGTAGAGGTAGCTAGGAAGAATTCAGATCTACCTAAGAAAAGCAAAGTTCAAAAGAAAACGTCGAGCAGAGGTCGACGATCGTCGAACAGAGATCGACGATCTCAGGCTGAAACGTCGAACTCAGCTCAACGATTCCTGAACTCTGAACTCCCTCACAGTCGATCTTCGAACGGAGCTCGACGATTTGACCCAAGATCGTCGAACTCAGATCGACGATTGTCAAACGGAGTTCAGAGCTTTGAACCTTCTTTCAGAGGCAAATCTCAATTCAATCCTAGAAGTCCTACATCCCAAGGTTTCAACCCCTATACTGAATGGATAGTACCTCCTAGGAGATACCATCCTGAAGGTTATAAGAGTCAACCTGGGATGTCTTTCATTTCTGAATTTAAGGGATATCAACCTAGGCCCAAGGTAAACTGGGTCAAAAACATATAATCTGTTTATGTGCAGATGAAGACCTATCCAACATCAAACCATCCATGGTATCTGGATAGTGGGTGCTCAAAGCACATGACAGAGAATAAGGACAACTTCACATCCTTTAAAGCCAAGCTTGGACTCAAAGTATTTTTTGGTGATTCAAATTTTGGAACTACAAAAGGATATGGTGCAGTCCAAATTGGGACAGTCACCTTCAAGAAAGTAGCCTATGTTGAAGGACTCAAGCACAACCTGATAAGCATTAGTCAGCTATGTGATGAAGGATATCAAGTGACTTTCAACAAAGAAATATGCAAGATCAAGTCAGAAGACAACACAACTGTGTTGACAGGTAATAGGAAAGATAATATTTACTTAGTAGACTATGACATGTTAACCTTAGAACCATTGCTAGGCTATCCAAGGACAAGCTTGTCAGAGGACTGCCTTCTGGCCCCTACAAGAAGGAAGGACTCTGCAAGGCTTATCAATTAGGAGAGCAAACTAAAAATAGCTTTAAATCAATTAACAAGAGTGATTCACCTAGGATTTTGTATCTGTTACACATGAATCTTTTTGGACCCATTACAGTACAAAGCTTAGGAGGGAAATCCTATACTTTAGTGATTGTAGATGACTTCTCAAGATTCACATGGGTATTCTTTCTGAGGAAGAAGTCTGCTAACTTTAAGTGTTTGACAGAGTTTCTCAAATGCATTCAGATTGAGTTCAACACTCACATTGCCCTGATCAGAAGTGATCATGGGACAGAGTTTGATTCTCTTCTCATGCAAGAGTTCTGTCAGAGTGAAGGGATCAGACATACATTCTCAGCACCTAGAACTCTTCAACAAAATGGGGTAGCTGAAAGGAAAAATAGAATCCTCATTGAATCTGCAACTATATTATTGACAGATGCTCACCTACCTCTATCCTTTTGGGCTGAGGCAGTGAACACCTCCAATTATGTGTTGAATAGAAGTCTAATACATAAACTGAAGGGCAAGACTCCCTATGAATTGCTCAAAGGGAAGAAACCTAAAGTAGACTATTTTAAAGTTTTTGGTTGCACTTGTTACATTCACAATAATGACAAGAAATATTTAGCAAAATTTCAAGCAAAAGCTGATGAAGGAGTGTTTCTGGGATACTCCATGATCAGTAAAGCTTATAGGATTTATAATAAAACTACTCTGAAAATAGAAGAATCTGTTCATATTTCTTTTGATGAAACTAATATGTCTTTCAAGGAGAAGAATACTTCTACCATAGAACATTTGCAGGTGCATTTTCTAGCTGAAGACTTGGACAGATTACAAGTTACTCAAAAGGATGAAAGTTGTGAAGATGAAGAAGCTGCTCCACATCTGGAAGAAAATCTTCTTGAAGAGCCAGTTGTTGTCCCACAAGAGGAAACAACAACACAGGTTGGTGAACAATCAACACCCCCTGTTGATCTAGTAACAACAAGAGATCATCCAATCTCCCAAGTGATTGGAGACATCTCAACTGGTGTGCAAACCAGAAATCAGGTCAACCAGAACCTGATGCACACTTGCTTCCTCTCTCAAATTGAACCTCAAACCATTCAAGATGCAGAGCAAGATCCACACTGGATCATTGCAATGCAAGAGGAGTTGCATCAATTTGAAAGAAACAAAGTTTGGGAACTAGTGCCTAAGCCAAAGGATCATTCCATTGTTGGAACAAAATGGGTGTTCAGAAATAAGCTGGATGACCAAGGAATTATTGTAAGGAACAAGGCAAGGCTAGTTGCTCAAGGATACTCTCAAGAAGAGGGGATAGACTATGACCAAATCTTTGCACCTATTGCAAGGTTAGAGGTCATAAGAATCTTCCTGGCTTATGCTGCTCACAAGGGATTCACAGTCTACCAAATGGATGTGAAGAGTGCTTTTCTCAATGGGGAGATCAAAGAAGAAGTCTATGTCAGACAACCCCCAGGTTTTGTCTCTCCAACTCATCCTGATTATGTTTTCAAACTGCATAAAGCATTATATGGTCTAAAGCAAGCTCCTAGAGCATGGTATGAGACCCTAGCATGCTTTCTTCTGGAAAATGATTTTATTAGGGGGAGAGTAGACCAAACTCTTTTTATTAGAACCCATAAGTCTCATACCCTACTAGTATAAATTTATGTAGATGATATTATATTTGGTTCTACTGATTCAAATTTGTGCAAAAAGTTTTCCAAGCTTATGCACTCTAAATTTGAAATGAGTAGCATGGGTGAGCTATCCTTCTTCTTAGGATTGCAAGTCAAACAACATGCTGAAGGCATATTTATTTCTCAAACCAAATATGCAAAAGAATTGGTTAAGAAATTTGGGATGTCTGATGCATCATGTATGAAAACACCCATGCCTACCAATGCTGTATTGGATGCTGATGAACATGGGAAACCAGTTGATCAGACAACATATAGAGCAATGATTGGCTCTTTATTGTACCTTACAGTCAGTAGCCCTGATATAATGTTTGCTACATGTATATGTGCTAGATTCCAAGTTAGCCCTAGAGAGTCACACTTAACTTTAGTAAAGAGGATTCTTATGTATGTTAAAAGCTGTCCAAATTTAGGTCTCTGGTATCCAAAAGATTCAGCATTTGACTTAACTGGATTTTCAGATGCTGATTATGCTGGATGCAGAATAGACAGGAAAAGCACCAGTGAAACTTGTCAGTTTCTTGGTGATAGACTTGTCTCATGGTATTGTAAGAAACAAACATCTGTGTCAACCTCAACTGCTGAAGCTGAATATATGGCTGCAGGCAGTTGTTGTTCACAAATATTGTGGATACAAAACCAACTCCTAGACTATGGTTACAACTTAGAGAAGTTTAAAATATTTTGTGACAACACCAGTGCTATTTCCATTGCACAAAATCCAGTCCTCCATAGTAGGACAAAACACATAGAAATTAGGCATCATTTTCTAAGGGATAATGTTGAGAAAAATAAAATTGAACTTCAATATATCCCAACTGATTTGCAAAGGGGAGATATTTTCACCAAGCCCTTGGATGAAAAGAAACACAACTTCTTCCTCAATCAGTTAGGCATGTTAGATGGAGGAAGCCTAAAGTAAATTACAAGATTTTGAAAAGCTAAAAACAGACCAAGATTATGCTAAAAACTCATCTCTTTTTGTGTCTGTAGGATAGTTTCTGTCTCTGAACTGCGCTCGACATTTTCCCCAGAAAGCGTCGAACGGAGATCGACGATTACCAGAGAAACGTCGAACGGAGATCGACGTTTTCCCAAAACGTCGACCTGAGTTCAGAGCGTGTCAGATAGTTGTATACTATCTCTTTCAGGCCTTCGATCGTCGAACTGAGCTCGACGTTCTCCCTAGATCGTCGAACTGAGATCTACGATATTGAAGACCTTTCAGCTTCCATCAGGAGTCCTGATCGTCGAACGGAGATCGACGATCCTTCCTTTTTCGCGTCGAACCCTAATATAAAATCATTTTTCGGCCGCCGCTCGTCGTTTACGCTTTCATACTCTCTACAAATTTTTCTCCTTCCCTCCAAACTTTCTACACTTGGTCGTGTTTGCTCAATCTTTGCAGGTACAGATGGCCGCGTCAGTTGCTGCTCTTTCAAAAATGAAATTTGATACAGGCTTCGACATCGACATGAATTCTTTCGATGGAAGCGACCAGAGATTCAAAGACATCTTAAATCTTTTTCGAGAACAACAGTTAGTTCAGATTATGTCCACCAGAGTGAAGATTGCAGCAGACGAAATAAAAGAATGGTGTCTTTCTGCCACAAATGAGAATGAGAATTCTATAGTCGGCTCGATCAAAGGGACTCAGGTACCATTGTCCCCCGCTCTACTAACAGAAGTTTTCAACCTGAGTACTGGAAATGATTCTATTGATTTGTCTGGAGAAGAGTTTGATTCAATGCTAGATAGTGGGTCACTCTGCTATGAACCCTAATAAATTACTGAAAAAGAATTTATCTATTGAGTTTCAATTTTTGGCTGAGGTGGTTGGGAAAGTGCTTCTGGCAAAGCACTCAGCTCATGACACAATTTCAAGATACCAGTTCTGTCTAATGGGAGCATTGGTTGACAAAAAACATCTGGACTGGGGCTCCATCTTCTTTAATTTGATCAAGAAGAAACTTAGCAAAAGGTGTGTAAGCTTTGGGAGGATCTTAGGGGTTTACCTGCACTCCAGGTGCCCTAAATTGCTGACTTCAAGTGGGATGTACATCAATGCATCCAAAAGACTTACCTGTGCCCTCTTCAGCAGGTGGGACAGGCAGATCATAAACCCCAACAGGGCTGCTGCAGCAACACCTGCTTCAGGCACAAGGACTGTTTCAGTCACTCCTCAGATCTCTGCCCCATCAGAAGATTTGCCTGCTTCTCCTCTTCCTCCAGCTGTCTCTACCTCAGTCACCACACCAACCTCACCACAATCTCCACCATAGCCATATCCTCCCCCATTACAATCTCATCACCAATCTCACCTCCTCCAGCCACTACCTCAGAACAATTCCACCCTTTGTTCTATTATCCACCTGTCACCACTCCATCATTTAATCTTCTAGATGACTCCTTCATGGATGATTCTCCTCCTACTCCTCCTGAGCTTCCATCTGCATCCTCCTACCAACAACTTCTACAAGACATACTCTCTCAACCATCCTTCACCCCATCCTTTTCCCCTACTATCTCATCCATCTCCAACCCAGTTACATCAATCTCAACACCTCCTACCCCTAGGCCATCCATCCCTACACCTCCTACCTCCACATTCTCCATTCCATCAGCTCCAGTCAACATCATTCCAGCCACTTTCACTCCTACCTCTACTCAAGCCCCTCTTGAGCATGTAGATCTCTCAGCCTTGGCAGACAGGTTATATGAGCTGCTAGCCCCCAAGCTCACCTCATTACTGGAGACCACCTTGGCTCCACTCCTGAAACATGTTCAGGAGCTGTCTACCAAGCTTTCTCCCTTCCTCTCCTCTCAGGCAATCCCTTCCTCTGGGTGCCTTGATCCAGTTGCCACTGAATCCAGGCAGGGGGAGATGCCTTATGAAGCTCTGGTTGTGCCTGAGGCTGCTGAAGATTCAGTTCCTGCTCCTGTCTTTGCAGTGGATCTTCAGAGTCTGCTTTCAGTATTTGATTCTGTGTATTTCAGTTCTCTGCCAGTGCAACAAGTTGAAGATCTTACTAAGGCCATTGTGCCTATCTCAGTATGTGATCCCAGCCTGATTGCCTCATATGTCAATTCTTTCAAGGTTGTGGATGTTGTTGCTTCCATCTCTATTGCTGATGCTACTGCTTCCATTGAATCTTATGATATTGAAATGTTGTCTGTTGTTGATGTTACTGCTGCTAAAGAACTTGCTACATATCTGAAAGAATCTGCTCCTACTGCTGCTCCAACTTCTGCTCCTGCTGTTGCTCCAATTTCTGCTGCTGCTGCTGTTCCTGCTCTGACTCCTGATCAATTGAAACAACAAGAGAAATATATAAAGAGCATTGATGATTTGTATGATAGACCCCAAAGTTCAGAAAGTGATTAGTTTCACACTGAATCTGATGACTCTTCTGGTACTATTGCCAAGAAAAGGAAGGCTAGAAGCAAGGCCATGATGAAGGTTCCTCCTGCTCAAGCCAAAGATGCCAATGACATTCCATACTATATTCTGCATGACTGTCCAATCTCTGAGCCCTGGATGCAGTTCTCCAAAAATCAATTAAAAGCTATGAAGAAAAGAAGAAAATTGGATAGATATGAGAAAGGATCTTCTCGGTTTCAGCCTCCTCCTCCTCCAGATTCAGGATCAGGTGGAGGCTCAGCTTCTCAAACCCCAGCTTCAAAGCAATGTTCCTCCCAGTCCTCACAAAGATATCATCCCAGTGGACAATACCAAAGGGGTTATCAGTCCAGAAGGGGACAGTATAGAGAAAATCAAAGAGAACATAGATTTCAAGCAAGGGAAGGACAAAGGCACATGGACTCAACTCAAGGTCCTTTTCCTTATAAACTCAGAGAAAATGTTGATACTAGAACTCCTACTGCTTCAGAAACTGTAAACAGATATGAGCCTGCAGTTCCTTTTGAAGATCCAGAGAACAATCCATTATCATGGACTGCTAGGATGAAAGAAATTGCTGCTTTAGATCAGTTGAAGAAAGCCAGAGAACAAGGAAAAGACTCCTCCAATATTACTACTTTATCAGATCAGAGAAAAGCAGAACTGGAAAGGTATGCATCAAGAAAATTCTTTGACCCAGTTGACTACATGAAATTGCATCCTGAGGCTGTGGTTCCCAGGGCTAGATCTCAAACCTCCTTAGGTGCAGAGGATGATAGAAGGTCAAAGAAGGAAGCTCTTAATCCCAACAGGAAAATTCTATTTAAGAAAGGAAGTGAAAAGAAGTAATATCTGTAAGCAGACAGTACAATCATTCTGAACATTTGCTGATATTCCATATGAGTGCTGCTTTGTTGCTTGCTCTGTTCTTTTGTTTTTGTTTATTGCTCTTCTGTATGTTGTTGTTGTTTTTATTTCTGAGATCTGTAAATAGTAATCCTAACCCAAATAGGGGGAGATTGTTGGAACACCCTATTACTAATTTGGGCAAGGATCACTATGTTTGTCTTAGGAAACCAGTTTGACCTAGATGTATAGTTAAAAAGGTCAACATTAGAATGTGTTTAGGGCTTAGAATTTAGGTTTGAAGCTGCCCCCAGGACCATTCAAGGAATCAGACTTAAAGCTGAGGCAAAGACAATTTTCGTCGAGCTTAGGTCGACGAAACGTCGAACTCCGTTCGACGCTCTCTGAGCTCAACTCTGCTAAATCGTCGAGCTCCGGTCGACAATCTTCGAGCTCAGATCGACGATCTGTCTTCAGCTTGTCCTTCAGGTCGCTGAGCTCCGGTCGACGATCTTCGAGCTCAGGTCGACGTTTTCTGTCTGATGTTCATTCCAATCTCTGAGCTCAGGTCGACGATCGTAGAGCTCAGATCGACGTTTTTCCTGAGAGATCGACGTTTTTCCTGAGAGATCGACGACTTTGAGGATTCAAATTCAGTCAGCTTTTGGAATGTTTTTCAAATATCTCAGCATTTATTTCAAGAGATCTGCCAGCCGTTTTCCTTTATTCTGGAGCAAGTTTCAAGGAATTCTTTTTGAGAATGTTTATTGGACTTTCCTATAGAAGACAAGACTTTTATGGAGGACATTTAATGTCTGCTAACGGCTATCTTGGATAGAGGATCTTCAAAGAATAAATCATTTTTTTTCAGTCTGACAGATATACATAACAAGAGACTACACAAACATAGACAGTCTACAACAAGAAATTCTCAGTACAGATTCACAGGATAGTGAGATCAATTCAAAAATTAAAGTGATCAATCCTGAAAAATCAGTTAAACATTTTGGCATACTGAAAAAGTGATCATAGCTTCATCACAAGGACTCCAGACAATTCAATTTTCTCAGTCTCTGCTGAAACCATCTTCTGCTGGAGATCTGAAGTTTCTAAAGACCTATCACCCTGAAGCAAAGCTCCCACTCCTGAACTAGTCTACATCTCAGGGGGAGCTTTGACAACACAATCAATCCACTTGTGCTTCTCTCTTTGATTGGGACAGAGAAGACAACTTCACTCTTTTCTTTTTTCTTTCCTGCTGTAAAAGGGTTACCAAAACTCCCTTCAAAAGTCTTGATTCTAGTTCTGAGAACCTTGTCAAAACTCAGTGGTGGCAAGACGCCTGATCAAAAAATCTAGTGTGGTTTTTGAGCACCTTATCAAAAACTCATTGGTGCCCAGGACACCTGATCAACTCATCCTGCAGTGGATTCCTACCAAGGGTGGTAGAAGAGTGGATGTACCCAGGTTTTTGGGGAACCACTATAGTTCCTTGTGTCTTCTGGTTGCTTGAGTATTTTCTTTGTTGTGTGCTGTGATTTTCTTTTTGCTGTCTTAGTTTTAAATTATATAGCAAGGCACCTTACACTTATACATAAATTAAATCTTAATTGTTTTGCTTGTTTAAATTGTAAAGTTATTTTAAAAATACTCTATTCACCCCCCCCCCCCCCCCCCTCTAGAGTTAAGATAGATCTTACCCTCACTTTCAAAACCATTCCTACCACCAATCGAAGAAAAGAAGCGGGGAGACACACACAATAAACGGAATCAACTTGGGGGTCATGTGTGACTAAGACAGAAGTCGGGAAAGAGACATCCGAGTCGCTGTTATCACAAACACTCCCCCTCACGTGGAATACGTGCAAGAAGACATAGGCTATACTTGGAGGCCATGTGGGACTATGGCAGGAGTCGGGAAAGAGGCATCTGAGTCGCCGTTATCACAAACTCTCCATCACGTGGAATATGTGCATGAAGACATAGACTATGCCTGGAGGCCGTGACGTACACTCCCCCTCACGTATATCACGTGCAAGAGGGCGGAAATCGCATAGAGATTCAGACAAACATACCAATAAACAACTTAAAAAGCTAGACCGGAAAGAAGAAGAGCAACAACAAAATGGATTCACCAAGCCGGAAGAGGAGGCGACAAGAGCCGATGCGGGGCATGAAGGAGGTGACTAGATCTGCTCCGGGATTGAGAGCAACCAGCGGATTCGAGGAAGGAAAGCGTGGACGAGCGGGAGAAGAGCAGCGGTATGACGAGATCGTCAACTGGAGAATCAGAATCGTCGGAATCGATGGGAAGCAGAGCCATCAGAAGAAGAGCCGTCGGCACGACGGGATCGTCAAATGGAGAAGACAACCACGGAAGCAGAGCCGTCGGGAGAAGCAGCCAACGAGATCGATGTTGCTGTTGTCGACGGGAGAAGTAGTCGTCAGGAGAAGCAGCCGACGGGAGAAGCAGAGCCGACGGGAGAAGCAGAGCCGACGGGAGAAGGGACGTCGGGAGAAGCAGCCGATGGGATCGATAACGTTGGAACAACGACTCGATGGGAAAATCTGTACAGGCGGAAGCGGGCCACTAAGCCATCGATGAGGGGAAAATGTCCTGCTCTCGTCTCCGGAATCAGACGACCATTCCGTGGACGGGAGCGAGAGGAAAAGCAATATTCGTGAGCCCTAGCAGGGCGAGGTCGACCGGACGGCAAAAACGAGAAATTTGATGAGAAATGAAACACGGGAGTAAAATTTTATTTTTAGGTTTCAGATCGAGTGCTCTAGTACCATGAAGAAGGAAATGAAATGTGTAATTTTATTCTTCCACAATGAGGGCATTATATAGGAAACACAACATGACTCTCAACACCGATAGACGATGTGGGACTAAACTCCTAAATGACAATAATATTTAAATTCTAATAACTGTAACATTTATATAATCATATTTCCTTTCATATTATTTAGTATAATTGTATAATATCATATTAAATTTAAAAGCATTAATTATAACATGTAATACAGTAAAAATCATATTACAGTTTTAAAAATATTATAATTTACATTTAAGATTTAGATTAATACATATGTATAGTTAATATTTTAAAGTTGTATAGTTTATTCAAAATAAAAAGATTAGGTTTAAGATTTAAAATATTATAACATGTATTTAATATTTAGGTAAATTTGAATCCTAAATTTGAATTAGGTTATTACGGTTCAACTCCGGTTGGACCGGTTCAATCTCGAACCTCTCTTGTTCTGCTTCAATCTCCGATCTGATTCTCAAAACCTTGCTCATATTTTAATATATATTATATAATTGCATCCGTGCCCTAATAAGTGAATTCTCAAGCACCCTTGTCTGATTTCCTTTCCCTTTTTGCCTCGCTCACGGTCTCCCTTCGGGCTGTGACAAATTGTGCTTCCCTACAACCCTCGCTGGTGAACTCTTGCTCCCCTCAGAGCCTACATTGCGCGTACTACTCGCTCGACATCTCCAAATCGTAGCGCTCGCATGATTGCTGGCGAATCTACTCTGGATGCTGGCAACTCCTGTGACCAACAGATCCAATTACTAGTGAATCTTGTTCAATTCCCGGCGAATCTTCTCTAGTTTTGACAATAGCTTCGTTCACTTCTTCTCTAGTAGCTTGTTGATCCAAGGTAATCTGGGTTTTTTATGAATTTTTTGTCATTTTTTTAGATTCAAGCTTGTATATTATGTTAGATTGCCATTTTAGGGTTTTTACCATTTCTTTCTAGATTCTAGTTGCTTCCATTGTAGCTTTTACCATTTTTCCCCTAGAAGATTTGTTACTTTAGGGCTTTTACAAATTTTTTACTTGTCAATTTTTTCTCTTAAACTTCTGTTTTGCAATAGGTGTTTGTCAAATTTTTCTGCAGTTGTCAACCAAAGGTGTGTTTTTAAATTTTATTTTTCCAATTAATGATGTTAGTTATTGTGCTTGTGCTTTTCATCTAAATGTTAGGTAGTAGTTTCGATGGAGCTAGGTTTCTTAGGATTTTTTTTCTATTTTTTTTTTGTTCTCATAGGTGATAGAATTATGAAATGTTGGAATCTCCAACTTACTCTCTATGGGTGAGCAACCTAAAACTATCCAAATAAATTTGTTATTTTCTAGTATGACTTAGGCTGCGTTTGGCGCGACTTATCGTAACTTATTTGCTCCGGTGAGGTTGGACAAAAACGTCAGTCATAAAATGTATGTTTGGTATGACAAATGTTACAAAAAAAAACTAGTTTGAGACATAAGATTTTGGTATGACAATGACATTTTTGATCAACCTCACCGGAGCAAATAAACTGCGATAAGCCACTCCAAACGCAGCTTTAATTTAATGGGTCTATAATGATGGTAGAGGTTTGTTGTTTGTAGTAACAATTTAAAGAGTAGATAAAATAACAGAAAGATCATGGCTTAAGAGTGTTTTTCTTTTGGTTGTGATAGGATCGGTGTCAACGTGATAGTTAAGAAAAGGACTAGTTATGAGGAATTTAAGAAAGATTAGCACCAAGAGATGTGGTATTGAAGTTACAATAAATTTAACTTCAATTGTAACTTCGAAGCTTATATTTTGCTTATCCAACATATGTTCAGCTAAGAAATATGTTCACGAATGTTTTTATCATAGACCGTATGTACAAGGCAAATCAATATTGATTACTATTGCTTTTCATTGTTGGGGTCACTTCTACAAATTTGAGTTTTTTCTCCACTTTTGCATTTATGTCTAATGAAACATAAGCTTTTTATGTTTGGGCACTTCAGTTTCTTAAGAGCAATTTAAAACAAGTTACTTTACCTGTTGTACTAGTAGTTAATCGGGAAGTAGCATTGATAAATGCTATCAAGGTAGTGTTTCCTACTTTTGGAGTCATATTAGGTTAGGTGCATGTATGCATAAATATATTTGCATATTGTTAATAAGTTTTTTAAACATGCTAAAGAATGTGGGAGGTTCTTAATTATTTGACACAAATTAGTTAACTCTCCCGCATTGCATAAATTTCAAGAGAGATTTAACTCAATGTTATAGAGTAATTAGTGATGATATACATAGGTGTGAAAACTGGTTGCAAGTGCGCCTTAATCTTACAAAGAAAATGACATGTAATGAGAATCGATGCACACATATTTGGGAATGCAAGACAAAGAGATTGAAATATTTGGACTGTAAAGTACCTACTCCAGTGGACAAATGGATGTTAATGTTGGACATGAGTTTAGTCGTCGCTTCTATTAGAACATTGATGTGGTTCATTATTCAAGATATCAGTCATGTTCATTTTTTCCTTTGCATTCCGCTCATAGATTCTACAAGATTGTTTTCATTGAATTTGTTAATGGTAATCATTTCATTTGCTTATGCATGATGATTGTCCGCTTCTCCCTATTTTTGATGTATGAACGAGTTGATATAATGCAATAGCTGAGACATGTGACTTGTCATATATCATGCGTAGTAGAGTTGCCATTTTCAAGGATGCTATGATGCAAATTGTGAGTTTATTGATCTATGATCTAAGGTAATCTAATTTTTTACAACAATAATACAAGCTAATATTTTACATACAATATCTAATTATTATTTTTGTCAAAAAGATAAAATCATAATATGTGAAGTCTCAAAATGCAACGAGCACAACAAACAAAGCTTGGAAAAACAAAAATATACTTGATTCAATTTCCATTTTACTTTGATTTATTAGCATGCATAATGTATTCAGAAAGACTAATATTACATGTATGTGTTTGTAGGTTGCTATAACAAGGATTATTGATGATTTTGTGTGAGTTTTGATCTTTGTTTTTTATCCATTTATATGAAATATAGCATGATTTGCCTTTTTTCATACTATTACAAGGGTGTAAAAGTTGTATTTTGTGGTTTAAAATGAATTGAGAATTTTTGTTTGTTTTGTTTTTGGGTGGTGTGCTAATGCCCTTGTGTAAAAATAAATTTTATGGCGTGCTAATATAATATGATGGCTAATAGCAAAATCTGTGTCGCTATTAACATTGTTCTTTACGTATATAACAATTTAAGAATTTTAATAGTTGTTGTCGAATAACATGCATAGCATTAGTCAAATAACCCTCGGTATTGAAAGAATATGTCAAACGGTGCTTAACACCTAGATCTTAGGCTCTATTTAGCATGGTGGTTGCATTTGTGAGCACAGTAGTTATAAACCGTCATTCGTGAACATTCGACCTATCCTAAGGAACTTCATTTACAGTTATGTTCAAAACTTGTTTTTCTTTTCTTGGTGGCGGTCATAACCGTTTTCATGCCAAACATACAGAGAATCTATCTAGCTTACCCTATATAGCGGGATAAAAACTTGAGAGTTGATTCTCTTCCCTGGAGTTGATTTAAACTTTTGTCGATGTTGCACGATAGAAAACAACAAAGATGTTCCTAGCATAGGGTTTAAGAGGAAGTGCAAATGGAGACATCACAACATGATGCCAATTCTAACCATCCAATTTAGTCTCAAATTAGCGCTAGGAGTTATAATACTAGAGGTCATGTACATAAAAATATATTATTAATATTTCAAATTATGTTTGATGATATAATAATTTGATCAATTGATGACAAACTAATAAAATGTTTTTGTCAGCTTAATAAAAAAATAAGTTTGCAACGAGTAATCTTCCTTATGCTTCATATTAAGTAGAGTAATGAAAACTGATGAGATATTTTCTCCGAAGTGTAAAAGAAACTAGCCACATTTGACTATAAAATCAGTATGTGTTTCCTGATAAATGTGAAAATGAGTAGTCGTCTTTCACATTTAAACTAACATGTGCTCTTATGTGAAACTTCTAGGAAATTAGTCAAAGTAAGTTTCATGTCATTTGGCATGTGCTTTTGGCTGAGGGAAGCTTCATGGAAGCTCCATCCACATGTCATCTATCACATCTACCTTCTTGGTTATCCCTACAAATAGGCATGAGCGAGGAGGGGTAACACATCCCCTTCTCTCCAAACTCAAGCATTTGAAGATTTCTAGATAGGCCTTCGTGGCAATCGGTCTTAGTTTGGAGAGATTTTTTGGCTGCCATTCTACAATGTTGACGAGCAATATTTCACCTACACGGATTGGATCTAGAATAAATTTAGATAAGGATTCGAAGAAACATCTTGGAGAAGAATTTTGTAATCCGTCTCATCTGCCACAGCCGATAACTTATAATTTTTCTGTTATTGTTTATTATAAACAATTATGTGTTGTGAAGTTGGTGATGATTCTGTATGGATCGAGTGGAGGAATGTCTTGTTATTTTGTATTTGCTTTCATATATTTATAGTTGGTGGTTTCCAGGTTGGGCTCTGATCATCCCGTAGTTTTCACCCTATCGGGTATCCACGTTAAATCTCTGTGTCATTTTGATTCCTTTTATTTTGTGTTGTTTTGGTTGTGTATCGATCTTCCTCTAAGCGATCATGTAGGTACTAGTTTCAACTAATTTGCAGGTATTCTTGTCAGGTTTGCGTGATGTTTAGCCCAACAAGTGGTATTAGATCCATGTTCAGTATTAGAGCAGTTGTCAAGCTGACCTATTTGAGATTTAAGACGAGCCAATCAAATATTTTGGGTTGGTGATCAGGTGTGGTAGGTGACGACTATTGGTCCGCTCTCTATCCTCTTTGATTACTTTCTTTGAAACAGTCACCTCAAAGAATTGAGGTTATTCCAACTAGTGACAGCGCACGATGGAGTCTATTTCAAGTTTAGGATCCGATCAAATGGTGAAATTGAATGACGCAAACTAACGTTAGTGGAACTTATTGATGAAGATATCATCTACGTCAAAGGCTGGCATACGTATATCTTTGAGGAGATGCCTAAAGACAGATCTAAATAAGTTGAAGGTGGAGCATTGAAAGTTATGTGGATTCATCAGGCGGTTCGGGGAGCTAAACGTCTGTAATCATATTATGAGCATCGTTGATGCGAAGATCCTTTGGAAGACCTTGGAAACCTTGTATGTCAAGAGTACTAGCATCAACAAGCTATATCTACTGAAGACACTGGGGAGTTTAGATACAAAGAGAGATCTCCTATCCTAGATCATGTTAATGAGTTCCAACATATTATTGATCGCCTCACTGCTATGAAGTAGATCTTCGAGGATGAGGTCAATGTATTATGGTTGTTGAAGTCTCTTCCGGACTTTTGGGAGATGGTAAGAGTTTTTTTGATCAATTGCTCTTTCGGTGGCATCATTATTATGGAGATTTCCCAGAGTGGCATCCTGAATGAGGAGGTGCGAAGAAAATATCAAGGACATCCAGGCCCTTCTTCATGAGTTGATGTCCTCTACACCGAGCCCAGGGGAGAGACAGGAGATAGAGTGGAGGAAGGAAGAACAAAAGGAGCCAAAGCAGAGAGAAGTCTAGGTCCCGCTACCAGAATGTGGAGTGTCACTACTTCCACAAGAAGGGTTATGTTCAGAAGTTTTGTTCTACTTTGAAGAATGACCAGAAGAAGGGAGAGTCCTCAAATGAGAAGACGGGAACACATACGACGACCATTATATTTGCAGAGTAGAATGATGTCATCATTATAGGAGATGATGTCACAGATGCACTCTTGTGTGATGATAGGAGATGGATTCTGGGCTCAGGTTCTTCTGTACATGTCTCCCACAATAGAGAGTTGTTGCCACTTACATAACTCAAGACTATGAAGTACATAGAATGGGTAACGGTAAAACGTATAAAGTCATTAAGAGAGGAGACATGCACCTGAAGATGAGCACGAGAAGTTTGCTGGTTCTAAAGGATGTGTGGCATATACCTGACATCTGCTTCAACCTAATTTCTATTGGAAAGCGAAGTGATGAGGGACACTTGAGTGTCTTTGGTGGAGATTACTGAAAATGGATTAAGGATCGCTCATAGTCATTAGATGATGGAGAGATTCTAGTATATATTATATAGAAGGAAGACCTGAAACTGCTCAGGCTAATACTATCAAGGATGGAGCATCCACCTCCATATAGCACAGTAGATTGTGTCATATCAGCCAAAAGGGACAGGATTTCACTCTAAGAAGTTGATGATCACTGATCTATCAGAGGATCAGTTGGAAAGATGCGATCATTGTATGACTGAGAAGAAAATTAGAATATCATTCCAGAGACAGACTTCCACTAGAAGATCTGAGCCATTGGAGCTCATACAAACTGATGTATGCGAACCTCTAAAGGTCCAAACAAGAGGAGGAGAATCTTACTTTGTGGCATTCATTGATGATCATTTGATGAAACTTTGGGCTTACGCTATTAAGACCAAAGATGAGGTCCTCAATACTTTTTGAAGATTCCACACTGAAGTGGAAAGATTGTTTGGGGGAAAGCTAAAGTGCATCAGGTCTAACAATAAGGGAGAGTATATTGTTCCTTTTGATGAGTATTATAAAGAGTAAGTAGAACATACATGAAAAGACTCTACCCAAGACGTCGTAGTTGAATGGTGTAGCAGGAAGAATGAATAGGATTTTGATGGAGAGGGTGAGGTGTATGTTGTCTGAGTCAAAATTACCTATCATGTTTTGGGGTGAGGCTTTATACATAGCTACACACGGCATCAATCTCTCTCCTAATTATGTATTATAGGAGGATGTTCCTGATAGAGCTTGGTATGGGAAGAACCCTTCATATAGTCATTTGAGGGTCTTTGGCTGCAAAGCCTTTATGCACATCCCGAGGAACGAAAGAACAAATTGGATTCTAAGACCCAAAAGTTCTTCTTTTTTGGATATGGATACAGAGGCGAGTTTGGCTACATGTTCTTTGATCTGGTTGAGAAGAAATCTATACGCAGCGATGTTGTATTTACGGAGAATCAAACTATTATTTATCCTGATAAGATTGATGAGGATGACTCTCTCACTAATGTAGAGTCTTCTATGATTATAGGTGATGATACTGAGGAGGATGTAGAGCCTGAGTCGATACAGGGCATTAACCCACTTCCGGATCATCAAAACACTGTTGATGGAGAACCTGCAGAGGACGTCACTGATGATGTGTCTACACCACCAGCTAAGATCACTCCACGAAGGTCTGATTGAGTCAGACACCCATCTTTGAGAGACTACACTAAATATTATATTATATAGACTGGTGCGGGGAATCCCGAGTGCTTTTATAAGGCAGTGCAGAGCTCAGAGAATAAATAATTAATGATTACTATGCAGGAGGAGATACAATCTCTATATAAGAATCATACTACGTATGATTTGGTGAGATTTCCTAAGGGCAAGAAGTCTCTGAAAAATCAGTGGATTTTTTGAGTATAGTAGGGAAATCCCTCAACAACACTCAGATATAAGGTCAGATTAGTGGAGAAGGGTTTTAGTCAGAAATAGGAAGTTGATTTTTTGTGTTTTTATGGTGATCTAAAAGTAGTGAAGTAGCTAGTCTCACTGCCAACGCAATTTAAGTCTATAGGGTCGCACATAAAAGTGTTTGGAGAAGTTATAAAAATGATTGTGTTGGCCTCACTCATATTGGATATGAGTATAGAACAACTCCTATGCGATTAATGTTACTGACGAGTTGTTTCGAGTGCGTATCGACGCATGTCGACTGCGTATCGACGCATGTCGACTGCGTATCGACGCATGTCGACTGCGTATCGATGCACGCCGACTTCCTATCGATGTAGCCAAGCTCGATGTGTCAGGTGTAACACCCTATTTTTCTGGAACTTGAGGTTATGGGAGCTACCGCGTGGCGGTAGGAAGCTACCGCGTGGCGGTAGGAAGCTACCGCGCGGCGGTAGTCTTCGTTCGTTGAGACCAGAGTGTCGAGACAAATCGTCGAGTGGTTGCGCGCGGCGTTAGGGAGCTACCACCAGGCGGTAGTACTTTTTCATCGAGGGTGTCGAGACGAATGCGTTAGGAAGCTACCGCACAACGATAGCGTTACCGCTGGCGGTAGTGTGGCGTTCTGCAGAGGCAGACGGGTCTGTGAGCTATCATGGCGCGATAGGTAGTTACTTCCCGGTGGAAGTAGACGGAAATAATTTCATAACTACTAATATTTGGTCGTCCTATCTTCTTAGAATTCGATCTTATGGCCCAGAATCCTCTATCCATGAGCCTTAAGTAGGGCTGAGAGACTTTTTCCCCTCATTCTTCTCATCTTGGAGTGAAAGTTAGGGTTTGTGAGAGAGAGAGAGTTTGGAGGAGGAAAAAAAGACTTTTTCTGCCATTGACGAAGCTTCGGAGCTCCGTTCGTCGATCCGAGTCCGGATTCCTAGAGAGAACTTGAAGGCGCACATTTTCATCCGTGCAAATCAAGATCTTTATGGCTAGGAAGAGGAGTCATAAAGTAACGACATTTCTCCTCTCGACTTTTAGGATGCGCGCATGACATCCATTTCCTTTTTGCTTTCTTTCAAGATTTTAGGCACCGGATCTCTCAAATGAGAGGGGTTCGGGTCGTCATGGTTCAAGAGGAGCCACTGGGTCGATTAAGTCCGTCTCTGGCATGTTGTTGCACTAGAAATCCACTCTGTTAGTAGATAAGGCATTGTGGGTGAAGTTGTATTCACGACCGGTGGTCCGATTCGGTGATGTTGCATGACGAGCATTATAGGGTTTTTGTTAGAAATCCGATTGCAACAAAAACGTCATTGGGATGCCCTCTGTTTCGTGTGAGAACAAATGGTGATTTAGGGCGGAAATATTGTGGTTGTTGAATGATATGCTAAGGCGTGAATTTGTCTTTGTTGTTGGCTGGCTAGCCCATGATGTTGCAAGTCATGTGTGGACAGTGTCCCGGCAAGACAAGTCCCCTTATGTGGGAACTGACGAGAATGACAAGCTTTTGGACAAGCTCGGGCGATGAAGCCCACGAGCAGGCAGGGTCAAGCAAAGGTTCTTAGCATCTGTTTCTTTGTGTGATGGAACTGACGTGAGAGTTAGAACTTGCAGGCAAGCTCAGGTATTGAGACCCATGAACGGGTGAGTCCTATGCAAGAGTTTCGTGTTGCGGCTTGAATGCGGATGGGAGAAATTGGAAGTACCCATGTGAATGATTTAATGTGTTGATGAGTGATTATGTGTTTGAATCATACGCACTATAGGGTGCCTTGGGTGAAACTCAGGTTTGCATACATGTTGTATTGTAGACCCCTTTTATTTAAATGCTCAACATAGAAATGTGTTTAATGTATGAGACACCCAAACCTGTGCTTTTTATGTTTATTTATGTTTAATGACATATGCATACGACCTGCAGGGTGATGGTGTTCCCCGGGGTCCGGTAAGGACGGTCGGGAGGAGATGTATTGGTTATATAGTTGAGGTCATCCTTTGCTGACACACATTACAACAAATTTTTATAGGGCAAGGATCGCATGTTGGAGTAAGCTCGCCAACCAAAAAGGCCTAAGCCTCACGGAGTGTACCCTCTTCTATTAGTTTATGAATTGTTGAATGTTATGTTCCATGTACTGTAATCCGGCTTGTATGTCGAGTTAGCCTAGGAGTGCCAAGGCACTTTGTTATGTTTGTTGTTGCTGCAATTTTGGGCATTTGAAGTTTGTAAGATCTTAAAGTCGTATTGGACTCCAATGGTTATGGATAACTTTTGTCTTGATGTGTTTTTCTGCTGTCTTGTTTTCTGTGTTTTGAGATGGGTAGTTCTTTTATATCACTTTATAATACTAAAGTTGTGGCGCCTATATGTTGTGTGGCCCCGACCAGACTCATATTATATGGTCATTATATGGGAGGTGTTACAATTTTGTATCAAAGCGAGGTTAATGCCCAAGGTAAGGTTTAGTGGTAGATTTGACGTAATCGGATCATGTAAAGAAGTTATCCATATAGGAGTATTGTTGGACCGTGAGTGCCCTTGTGTTTGAGTTTTGCAAATGGAGCATAATTCCTATTTTACCTTGCTTTTGCTAAGGGTACAAGAGACGAGGCGGGGACGTCAAGGCCGCGAGAGGAGCCTTCGGCAAGCATTGCTACTGCTTCGGGTCCTATGGGCATGGGTGTATCCCCGGTCGATTTCTGTCGCATGTTAGCAAAGGCAATGGTAGTGGCCCAAGCTGCGGCGGTAGCACAAGTTGTGACCCCTGTTGCTCAAGTAACGACTCTCGTTACCCCGGATGCGACACTGGTCGTACAAGGCGGAGGTACTAGGCAGGCAAGGCTGTTGGCTGAGAGAGTTATTGTTGGGTAAGGAGACTGTCAGATGAAGTATTTTCTAAGTTTCCATCCTCGAACGTACAAGGGAGTCGGCACATCTACTATTGTCGAGGATTGGTTGGCAAGGATTCAGGAACTCCTGAGGGCGGCAGAAATACCAAAGGATAAGCAGTCCCAATTCACAACCTTCATATTAGAAGGTGACACAAAGTTGTAGTGGGTGAGCCATAGCAGCCGCCAGTTTCCTGGACGCACCCCCGTCCATGGACGAGTTTGCAAATTCCTTATTAATTAAGTATATTCCATCGTCGATAAGGCTAGATCTTTAGAGGAAGTTTTTTCACTTGGTGTAGTGAGACAAAACCGTGGATGAGTACGTGCAGGAATTTACTCGTCTGGGTCGTTATGCGGGAATGATTATGGCTGATGATGAGGAGAGGGATAACCTCTTCTATCATGGGTTGAGAGAGAATTTGAGACAACCCCTTATAGCCCTCAAGAATGCAGGCTTCAATGAGTTGGTTGAGGCCGCTAGGATGTTAGAAAATGACATGGAGTGAACCCAACGCCATAAGGTTCATGCAGTAAAATAGGGAGAAGGAAATCCTTCTCAGTCACAGTGGAAGTTAGAATGGAATTAGTGGAGGAAGAAGCCACATCCTTTCAGGTGAGGAGAGAAGAGCGGTACTATGTTGGGAGAGTCTCGTTTCAAGGGACCACCAATGTGGTGCAAGTGTGGCAAACTAGGCCACATAAATCGATATTGTATCGAGGGTGGTGTTGAGCCAGAGCCAAGGCATGAGTAGTTAGTGCATTATGTCCCAAGTATTGTAAAAAGGGGAAAGTGGCAGAGTCGAGCGCTTCACATTTCCAACCAATACAATCAAGAGCCTACAATCTTGGGCAGCAGGAAGCGATTCGACAGTCTGATGTGATTACAGGTATGAAAATTTTAAGTACGTTTGTTAGCTTAAGACTTTTTCACTCTTTTATGTGTGTTGCATGTATACTAGCTTCGTACTAGTTTCTAGCTACCCCGCTAAAGTTTTGTTTGACACGGGAGCATCACACTCCTTTCTTGCGGAAAGCTTTATCCGGATAATTGAGTTCAAGCCCTTTTCGGCGGACACAGAGCTTAGGGTGCGCATGCCCAATGGGTCTTTCATGACTACCGGGATGAAGGGGCACATTGGTTGGAGTATGGGAGGAGTTGATTTCGTGTTGGTAGCGGTTATTCTACCATTAGCCGATTTTGATGTGATCTTGGAGATGGACTGGCTTGTTGAGCAGCGGGACAGTGTTGACTGCCTATCAAAGTTGGTGACCCACCACCCTGAGGAGCGAGGGAAAGGAAGAAGTCAAGTTTGAGGGCCTTTGTGGAGTGGCCTGCTCCCTAATTTCGACCATGCAATTGGTGCGACCAGTTAACCGGGGATGAGTAGCATTCGTAGCTTTGTTGGAGGTTCGCCTTTCTAAGTTATCGATTAGAGAAGTGTTAGTGGTGGCGGAGTTCGAGGATGTATTTCCTGAGGAGCTTCTAGGAGCACCTCCTCAGCGGGAGATCGATTTATCGATTGAGCTGGTGCCAGAAGCTAAGTCGGTATCACGTCCTCCTTTTAGGATGGCACCAAAGGAGCTAGCCGAGCTCAAGGTATAACTGTAGGAGTTGTTGGAGCTGGGATATGTTAGGCCCAGCTCTTCGCCTTGGAGCGCGCCGGTGTTGTTCGTAAAGAAGAAAGATGTCAGTATGTGGTTGTGCATAGATTATTGTGAGCTGAATAAACTGACCGTCAATAATAAGTGTCTGATTCCACAGATAGATAACATATTCAACCAGTTGGTAGGGTAGATGGTGTACTTTAAGTTAAACTTGAAGTAAGGGTATTACCAGTTGTAGATTCGAGATGAGGACATACCCAAGACAGTATTTAGTACAAGGTATGACCACTTTAAGTTCTCTGTGATGTTGTTTGGGTTGACGTACGCACCATCGGTATTCATGGATTTGATGAACCGAGTGTTTCAGGAGTATTTAGACCGTTTGTGGTGGTATTTGTAGATGATATTTTATTATACTCCAAATCGGAGGAGGAGCATGAGACTCACTTGAGAGTAGTCTTACAGGTTCTGAGAGAGAACCAACTTTATGCTAAGTTCTCGAAGTGTAAATTTTGGTTAGAGAAAGTGATATTTTTTGGCCATGTGATTTGTTAGAAACGAACTAAAACAAACCGGAAAGAGTATAACTGAAACTTTATTATCAGAAAAAGGTGTCTATTACAAAGGTATGCCCTCCCTTATATAGAATGGAGGAGAGATGAGAGAATACAAATAAGAGATGTGGGACTAAAAATTTACAGGACTAAGCGGACTGTACAGAACAAACCGCACAAGCCGCGCGGTTAGACAGAAGGGCTAACCGCGCGGCTACCACCAGAGAGAGAGACCGCAAGGGGAGGCCGCCTGAGAGCTCGGCAACCAGACAGCAACAGCACATCAATCAAACCGCTGAAGGGAAACCGCCAGACCGCGCGGTCTCTAACCCGCCAAGACAGACCGCCCGGTCTCTAACTTCAACACTCCCCCTCAAGATGGAGCATATATATCGATCATGCCCAGCTTGTCACAAATATGATGAAACGAGGCGGAAACTGGCTTGGTGAAGATGTCAGCCATCTCTTTATCAGAAGTGACAAAGGGAGTGCAAATTTGTTCCTTTAAGATCTCTTCACGAATGAAATGACAGTCGCCTTCAATGTGCTTGGTTCTTTCATGGAATACCGGATTTTTGGAGATGTATATGGCAGCCTTGTTTTCACAGAACATAGGTAGCGGATGGTTGTAGACCTCTCCTAAATCCAGCATTAGAGCCCGTAGCCATTTTAGCTCACAAGTGGTCGACGCCATACTCTGATACTCTGCTTCAGCACTGGATCTGGAAACAACAGACTGCTTCTTGCTCTTCCAGCTTACCAGATTACCCCCAACAAAGGTGCAGAAACCGGAGGTAGACTTGCGATCCCCTTTGTCATCAGCGTAACTCGCATCTGAGTAAGCTTCAACCCTCAGATGACCATTCTTCTGGAAAAGCAATCCTTTCCCAGGTGCGGCTTTGACGTACTCCAAGATCCGTAAGGCGGACTGCAGATGACACTCCCTGGGAGCTTGCATGAATTGACTCACCTTGCCAACAGCATAGGAAATGTCGGGTCTGGTCACTGTGAGATATATGAGCTTACCAACAAGACGTCTGTACCTCGTAGTATCTAAAAGAAGAGGCGAATCATCTATCCAGGTTTTGTCTTCTCCAACAGCCATGGGACATCGAGCAGGTTTGGCCCCAGTCAATCCTGCATCTTTTAAAAGATCAAGGGCATACTTACGCTGGGAGAGGACTAAGGAATTGGGCTTCCGAGAGATTTCGATCCCCAAAAAGTACTTTGGAGAGCCCATATCTTTCGTGACCAGATGTTGACGAAGATGCCGCTTTGTCAAGGCTACCCCTTCCTGTTCATCGCCAGTGAGAAGAATATCATCAACATACACTGCAAGAACCACCAGTCCCGAGGAGGTTTTGCGAGTAAATAGAGAGTGATCGGCAGAGCTGCGCACAAAACCAACGGCCGTCACGATGCTGCTGAACTTGTCAAACCAAGCTCGAGGGCTCTGCTTGAGGCCATAAATTGCCTTCTTCAGCCGGCATACTCGTGTCTCCCCCTGAGCAACATACCCAGGAGGTTGCTCCATGTAGACGGCCTCCTGAAGATCACCATAAAGGAAGGCATTCTTTACATCCAGCTGGGAAATCGGCCAATCTTTATTGACCGCCACAGAGAGAAGAACCCGTATAGTGCTGAGACGAGCCACGGGAGAGAAGGTGTCAAAGTAATCAACCCCATAGGTCTGAGTAAAGCCCTTAGCAACAAGACGAGCTTTATAACGGTCCACAGTGCCATCCGGGGCAAATTTCACCACAAAGACCCAGCGACAGCCGACAACATCAGTACCGAAGGGAGGAGGAACAAGAGTCCAGGTACCCCGCTCCGTTAGGGTGGCCATTTCCTCATCCATGGCCATCTTCCAGTGAGGAATAGCAAGGGCCTCCTGGTAGGAGCGGGGCGTGGCAGTGGCGGAGATAGCTAGAGCAAAGGCCCTGCGAGAAGGGGTGAGACGATCATATGAAACAACAGCAGTAAGAGGGTGTAGGGTACACGTCCGCACCCCTTTGCGAAGAGCTATAGGAAGATCCAGGTTAGCAGGTTCCTCGGCATCCGGAGCATCCGTGGCAGAGAGAGCTGGCCCGGGAGTAGAGAACGACGGCGGCGGAGATGCGGGAGACGGGAGTGGAGAAGAGGGAGAGAGAGGTGGAAGAAGAGGAGTGGACGGGGGCGGAGTAGGTGTGAATATCGTAGTGGGAGACGAGAGAACAAAGGGAACAGCAGGAGAATCAGAGGCTGGGAGAAGAGGAGGGGATTCATTCGAGAAGTAGGAGGTATTCTCGAAGAAGGTGACGTCAGCAGAGACGAACGGCTTACGAAGGATGGGATCAAAGCAACAATAACCTTTCTGAGTGGTGGAGTACCCCAGAAAGATACATTTGGTGGAGCGAGGAGATAGCTTATCACGGGTGGCAGAAGGGGCATGCACAAAGGCAGTGCATCCAAATATTTGGAGAGGGAGAGGAAACGGCTCCTTGCCCGGATACAAAATGGAGAAAGGGGTTTTTCCGTGGAGAATGGTGGAGGGAATGCGATTGATGAGGTAACAGGCAAGGAGAACAGCATAGCCCCAATAGGAGCGAGGAACATGCATCTGGGTCATCAAGGAGCGAGCGACATCTAGAAGGTGACGGTTTTTGCGTTCTGCCACACCATTTTGTTGTGAGGTATAGACACAACTCGTTTGATGAATAATCCCATTTTGCATGCAGAAGGCAGAAAAGTCATGACTGATATATTCTTGGGCATTATCAGATCGAAGAACTTTAATAGAAACATCAAACTGAGTTTTGATCATGAGATAGAATGACGTCCATACAGAGAATAATTCGGAGCGATCTTTTAACAGATACACCCACGTACAGCGAGAGAAATCATCAATGAATGTGACAAAATATGAACTACCCCGACCAACCATAAGAGTAGGAGAAGGACCCCAAATATCGGAGTGGATGAGATCAAACGGACGGGTGGATCCACGAACGTGCTTTGGAGGGAAGGAGGAGCGGTGATGCTTGCCAAGCTGACAGGCTTCACAGTTGAGCGGAGGACTTTGGGGAGGAAGGTGGGGCAGAAGTTGACGAAGAAGATGAGGAGGAGCATGACCAAGGCGGAGATGCCATTGGAGAAGATCTGTGGAGGTGGAGGAGAAGGTGGAGAAAGCGGAAATGTTGTCCAGGAAGTATAGGCCGCCACTCTCAGTCCCAGTAGCAATCGTCCGTTGGGAGTCCAGATCCTGAAAAGAGCAAGTAGTAGAAGTAAAAGTAACAGAACAGTGTAATTTCTTGCATAGAGAGGTAACAGATAATAAGTTGCACGGGAACTTGGGCACGTAGAGAGTATCCTCCAAGCGAAGAGACGGAGTGACATGAACTATCCCCGTCCCATGAACCGATGATGAAGAGCCGTCAGCGAGAGTAACCGGGGGCAACCGACCATGTGTTTCTAGGAGAGAAAAACACTGGAGATTGCCGGTCATATGATTAGTAGCACCGGTGTCGATCAACCATTTTCCTTGAGTAACAACGTGGGCACTACTAGAAGACATGACCACCGAGGCGAACGGCTTTGAGGAGTATATGGAAGCCATGAAGGGAGGAACAAAAGAACTGCAGCGGTCACGGTGATAGCACACCAGCGGCAAGAAGGGCCACGACCAAGATGCAGAGCAAGGCAAAAGGGGACGAAGAGGGAAGCACAAGCCGCGCGACTCAACAGGAGGTCGCGACGACTAACAAGCGGGAGCGACTAAAGGAGGAGCCGCACAGAGGAGAGCAAGCCGCTGCGACTTAGAGACAGGTCGCGGGGACAAGAGAGAGAGAGCGGCGAAGGAAGAAGGGCAGAGAGGCCGCCTAAACAAGGAAGAACTCGCGCGAACAGAGAGAAATCGCAGCGGTTAGGAGAAAGTGATCTGCCGCGCAAACAACAGGAAGCCACGCGGTTAGAAAACTATCCGCGCGGATAGGAAGAAGAAGATCTGCAGCGGTCACGATGTCAGACACCAGCGGCTAGAAAAGCCACGACCAAGCCGCAGAACCAAACAGAGGGAGAGAAGTCGGGCGGCTAGCAGACAGACTGCGCGAACAGAAGTGGAGGATATCGGGAGGCAAAAGGCGAACAAGGCAAAAGAGGCCGCGGAGACAGGTCGCGGCGACTAGAGAAGAGAAGGAGGAAGCGGCGACTAGAACAGGTCGCAAGAAAGAAGCAAGCAACAGAAACAGGCCGCGCGAACAGGGCGCAAGCAAACAGGCGGAAGAAACAAGCCGCGGGAGACAGGCCGCGAGAAGAAGAGGCAGGTCGCGCGGACAGGAGAACGCACAGAATCAGGAGTCAAAGATCGAATGCTCTGATACCATGTTAGAAACGAACTAAAACAAACCGGAAAGAGTATAACTGAAACTTTATTATCAGAAAAAGGTGTCTATTACAAAGGTATGCCCTCCCTTATATAGAATGGAGGAGAGATGAGAGAATACAAATAAGAGATGTGAGACTAAAAATTTACAGGACTAAGCGGACTGTACAGAACAAACCGCACAAGCCGCGCGGTTAGACAGAAGGGCTAACCGCACGGCTACCACCAGAGAGAGAGAGACCGTAAGGGGAGGCCGCCTGAGAGCTCGGCAACCAGACAGCAACAACACATCAATCAAACTGCTGAAGGGAAACCGCCAGACCGCGCGGTCTCTAACCCGCCAAGACAGACCGCCCGGTCTCTAACTTCAACATGATTAGTGATGATGGGGTGGTGATGGATACGGCAAAAGTTGAGGCCATCAGGGATTGGCCAGTTCTAAGAACTGTGGCAGAAGTTAGGAGTTTCCTTGGACTAGTTGGGTACTATAGAAGGGTTGTAGAAAACATTTCATGGATAGCTCTGCCCCTCACTTCTCTTACTCGTAAGGACCAGAAGTTTGTATGCAGGAGTGTAACCGAGCATTTGACACCTTGAAGGAAAGGTTAATGTCGGCTCCAATCATAAGTCTTCCTAAAGGGACTGAAGGATTTCATATTTTCAGTGACGCGTTAGATTATGGTTTGGGTTGTGTGCTGCTAGAGCATGGCAATATGATAACCTTTTGGTCTAGACAGTTGAAACCTCATGAGAGGAATTACCTCGTCCATGACTTGGAGTTGGCAATGGTAATATTTGTGTTAAAGTTATGGCGACACTATGAATATGGTGCGAAGGTGGAGATCTTCACGGACCACAAAAGCCTAAAGTATCTTTTGGATCAAAAAAGACTTGAACATACAGCAGCGTAGATGAATTGAGTTTCTTGGGGACTACGATATGGTGATTCAGTACATGCCAAACAAGTCCAACTTGGTGGCCGATGACTTGAGTAGAAAATATTATGGACAAGGAAATGGATTGAAGCTCAAGTGTTCCAGCCATTTGTGGTGGAAGCTCAGAAAGGCGAGGGTAGTACCTTGGAGATGGTTGATTGGATCTTAAAGAGGGATGGAAGGGTATGTGTACCGCAGTTCGACAAGCTCTGTGAGGAGTTGATGTTTGAGGCCCACTTCACGAAGTACTCCATTCACCCAAGCAGCACGAAAATATACTTGGATATGAAGAAATCTTTTTGGTGGCCTGGGATGAAGCGAGATGTAGCTTTGTATGTGAGCTTGTGTCAGACTTGTGCCTTAGTAAAGGCTGAGTGTCAGAGGTTGGGTGGGTTCCTGAAGGCCCTTCTTATCCCTGAGTGGAAATTTGATGACATCTCCATGAACTTTGTGCATGGTTTTCCTCGGTGGCAACAGGGTAGCGATGCGATTTGGCAGGTTGTGGATCGCCTGACCAAGGTGGCTCACTTTATTCTGAATCGGAAGGAGGACAACATGGAGAAGCTAGTGGAATTGTATGTTCGTAATATTGTGCAGTTGCACGGGATTCCAAGGAGCATTATTAGTGATCGCGATGGAGGGTTTATGTCCAAGGACTAGAGAGTATTGCAGAAAAGTCTGGGCACAAAGCTCAAGTTTAGTATGATGTTCCATCCCCAAACCGATGGTCAAACAGAGAGAAAGAATCGTACATTGGAGGATATGCTTAGATTGTGTACCCTTGATTTTGGGAAGTAGTGGAAAGACCACCTTTTCATGGTGGAAGTTGTCTATAACAATAGTTTCTAGGCGAGTATCAAGATGGCGCCATACGAGGCTTTATATGGAAGGCAATGTTGAACACCGATGTCTTGGATATAGGCGGGGGACACAAAAATTTTTGGAAAAGAAGTGGTGGTGGATGCTTGTGAGTTGGTGCGAACAATTCAGGAGTGCATGAAGGTTGCTCGGGATCGCCAGACGAAGTATTTCAATGCGCGCCACCAAAATGTAAAGTTCGCAGTAGGCGACTAGGTCTATCTAAAGATTAAGCCATTCAAAGGCATTTCACAGATTCGCCAACTCAAGAAGTTGAGTCCGGGTTTTTTGGGTCGTTAAAATTTACAGAACGCACTGGAGAAGCAGCCTATAGGTTGGCGTTGTTCATAAAGTTGAGTGGATTACATGATGTTTTCCATGTCTCGGTATTAAGGAAAGATTTGATGGAGACAAGTATTGTGATCGAGTCTTGGCGATGCCAGTGGAAGAGGACTTGAGGACGAGAGTCCGTCTGATTGGCGTAGAGGATTCAGAAATTCAGCAGTTGCAGAATAAAGAGGTTAAGCTCGTGAAAGTGCATTGGGATAACTGCTGGCGAGACGAATTCTCCAGGGAGCACGAGCAAGCGATGCGGGAAGATTTCCCTAAATAGTTTGTATCAGGTATACTTGTTGTTTTAAGTGCATGTTAAATTTTGAGGACGAAATTCTTTTAAGGGGGGAGTTGTAACACCACATTTTTTTGGAACTTGAGGTTCTGGGAGCTACCGCACGGCGGTAGGAGGCTATCACCGGGCGGTAGTTGTTGGGAATATTTCCCTCAATGTTCCCTAGATGTGATTTGAAGGGACATCACCATCAGCACTTAGAGCATAGTTGTATTTGATATAGTTAAAGCTCATCATGTGCAGGATGTTCCATGGAATAAGTTTCGACAAGTTGTCTAAGTGGTTGAGACAGGTGGTCACAAGTTGTAGAAGTGGAGAGACAAAAATCTATTGTTGGGTCCGACATTCCTTCACTTGACCCATGGCGCTCTGCTACTTATTTAAGAAATTAAGTAGCGCCCTTTCCAAAAGTCTGTTCTTTTGGAACAGTTGGGTATGCGCTTGATCCTACATTTGGTATCAGAGGAGGTCATGGGTTCAAGACCGGTGGGGCGCTATTAAATCCCGATTTTTCCCTTCTACCTGTGTGGGTCCGGCGAGTCTGGCAACCGTGGACATGTTGTAACCCCACCTCTGAGCCGTGTGGGCCATGTGGTAACCCCACCTTTAACCCGACGGGTTGTGCTGGACGCCGGGGGGGATTGTTGGGTCCGGTGTTCCTTCACTTGACCCGTGGCGCTCTGCTACTTATTTAAGAAATTAAGTAGCGCCCTTTCCAGCAGTCCGGGCATTTGGAACAGTTGGGTATGTGCTTGATCCTACATCTGTCTAAGTCAACATGCATTGAGTGAAGTTAATTCACTCAACACCAGAAGTTAAAGAAGAATGCTGGAAAGGCTGAAAATCGCATAAGTCCATAGGCGTTGAGTGAAGCCAGTTCACTCAATGTTAGGTGCCAAAAAGCGCTGAGTAAGGTGTGGACAGTCAAAGCTCAGTAGTTTGCAAAGCAATTCTGCGTCTAAGTCCACAGGCGTTGAGTGAAGGTAGTTCACTCAATGTCATATATCAGAAGGCGTCGAGTATAGCTGAGTCTATCAAAGCCTCAGTATTGGCAAGCTGAAAAAGCGGTTAATTCCACAGGCGTTGAGTGAAGCCAGTTCACTCAACACCATACAGCAAAAGCGCTGAGTAAATACAGGATAGTCGAAGCCCAGTAAGTTGCAGAGACAATATTGCGGCTAAGTCTACGGGCATTGAGTGAAGTCAGTTCACTCAACGCCAGACAACAAAAGCGTTGAGTTATGCCGCTGATAGAATGCGGCTAAGTACAAAAGCATTGAGTGATGAAGCTTCACTCAACGCTCTCAATGCCTAGCAAATAAAGATAGTTGCAGCTAAGTCCAGGGGCGTCGAGTGATGAAGATTCACTCAACACACTCAACGCCTGGCAGTGCAAAAGAATTTGACTAAGTCCAGAGGCATTGAGTGAAGCTAGTTCACTCAACGCACTCAACGCGTGATGGTGCAGATAATTTAACTAAGTCCAGATTCGTTGAGTGAAGGTCATTCACTCAACACACTCAAAGCCTGGAGTTGAATCTGAAGATTTGGCTAAGTCCACAATTGCTGATGTCAGCCAAAGTCAACAAAGTTCAAATTAGTTGCGGGAAAGCTATAGAACATGACAAATAGCGTCAGTCCTCTACTGTACGTCTTCTTCTGTTAAAGCAAGGTGCAGTTGGCTGCCACAGGTGGTCCCCACTGCTTCTTGAAGCCGTTAATCGATGGAAGATAAAATGGACAAGATGGACTGAAAGAACTTTAACTTTTAGGGTTTTCTTATTTCGAAAAGTTGCGGCTGAACTTCATCTTCCTCGTCATTGTTGCCGAGCTTGAAGCTTGAAGTTGAATCAGCTTATCCAAAAGTTCTTTCAAGTTACTGTAGCTAATTTATTCTGTTACAGCAAGTTCAGATAAGGGTTCTGATAAAGAAGGAGGAGCAGAGCTTACAAGTTCCTGCTGGTTCAGGTTAGCTAATTGAAGAACACAAGAACTGTCTAATCCTCAGTCTTCTTCAGCAAGTTCAGAAATAAGTTTCTGAGGTTCTTCAGCACAGGCAGCTTATTATTGAAGATTTTTTTTCTGTTGTTGTGAAGAAAGTTAGGGATGTTAATTCAGTCCAGGAAGGCAGACACAGAGAAATTTCTCTGGGATCAAATCAACCACACAAACAAACTGCTCTTTCTATAGGATCCTTTTGGATCTGAGTTATAAGCCTGGTTTATAAAGACTGAGGCAGGATCCCTGTGTGGATCTGAGTGTAGGGATGTTTAGCCTGAGTTTGTAGGATCCTTGTGTGGATTTGAGTGTAGGGCGTGTGTGTCTAAGGTAGGATCTTAACAGATCTGAGATAGGAGAGTGTGACTCTCTGAGTTGTAGGGCTAACCTCCATAGCCAAATCTGTAGGACTTGAGTTCAAGTCTGAGGTAGGTGGTCTTTTGGCCACTGAGTTGTAGGAGCAAGCTTCTTCTGAGGTAGGGTTTTATGCCCGAGCTGTAGGTATTGGAGGAGACTGAGAGATCCTGCGGGATCTGTGTTGTAAGATCTACGGAGCCGGGTTTTGGAGAAGAGACCTTGTCTAACAAGTTGTTAGAAAGGTGAGGGAAAGTGGGCATACCCATAATCTGGGGAACCATAGTAAACCTTGTGTGTGTTTTGTGTGATTTTCTTGGAAGTATTATTTAACTCACCCACAACACACTAAGTAGAGGGAAAATTATAAAAGACCAAAAACCTTTTCACCCCACCCCCCTCTAGGTGATTAGCAACCTTGGAATTAAAGACTTTCAGTAGTCTTCGTTCATCGAGACCGGAGCGTCGAGACGAATCATCGAGTGGTTGCGCGTTAGGTAGCAACTGCCCGGCGGTAGCCCCTTTTCGTTGAGGGTGTCGAAATGAAAAGCGTTAAGATGAATGTGTTAGGAAGATACCGCGCGGCGGTATCATTACCGTTGGCGGTAGTGTGGCATTCTGCAGAAGAAGGCGGGTCTGTGAGCTATTGCAGTGTGGCAGGTCATTACCGCCCGGCAGTATTGGACGGAAAAAGTTTCGTAACTGTTAATATTTGGCAGTCCAATCTTCTTAGAACTTGATCTTTTCGCCCAGAATTCTCCGTCCATGAGCCTTAAGTAGGGCGGAGGGACTTTTTCCCCTCATTGTTCTCATCTTGGAGTGAAAGTTAGGGTTTGTGAGAGGGAGAGTTTGGAGGAGGAAGAAGATACTTTTTCAGGCATTGACGAAGCTTCGGAGCTCCATTCATCGATACGAGGCTGGATTCGTGGAGAGGAATTGAAGGCGCACACTTTCATCCATGCAAATCAAGATCTCCATGGCTAGGAAGATGAGTCGTAAGGTAATGACATTTCTCCTCTCGGTTTTTAGGATGTGTGCATAGCATCTATTTCGTTTTTTCTTTCTTTCAAGCTTTTAGGCATAGGATCTCTCAAATGAGAGGGGCTCGGGCTGCCATGTTTCAAGAGGAGCCATCGGGTCGATTGAGTTCGTCCCTAGCATGTCATTGCATTAGAAATCCGCTCCGTTAGTGGATTAGGCATTGTGAATGAAACCTTATTCACAACCGGTGATCCGATTCGGTGATGTTGCTTGACGAGCACTATATAGTTTTTGCTAGAAATCCGATTCCGGTGAAAACGATGTTGCGATGCCCTCTATTTCGTGTGAGAACGAATGGTGATTTATGGTGAAAATGTTGTGGTTGCTGAATGATATGCTAAGGCATGACTTTGTCTTTGTGGTTGGCTGGCTAGCCCATGACGTTACACGTCATGTATTGAGAGTGTCCTGGCAAGACAAGTCCCCTTCTGTGGGAACTGATGAGAACGCCAAGCTTTTGGACAAGCCCGGGCGATGAAGCCCACGAGCGGGTAGGGTCAAGCAAGGGTTCTTAACATCGGTTTGTTTTTGTGATGGAACTGACGTGAGAGTCAGATCTTGCAGGCAAGCCTGGGTATTGAGACCCACGAGTAGGTGGGGCCTATGCAAGAGTTCCGCGTTATGGCTTGAACGCTAATGTGGGAAATTGGAAGTACCCGTGTGAATTATGTAATGTGTTGATGCGTGATAATGTGCTATAATCATACGCGATATAAGATGCCTTAGGTGAAATCCAGGTTTGCATACATACTGCATTGTAGGTCCCTTTTATTTAAATGCTCAACATAAAAACATATTTTGATGTATAAGACACTCAAACCTGTGCTTTCTATGTTTATTCATGTGTAATAACATATGCATACGAAGTGCTAACCTGTAGGGTGATGGTGTGCCCCGGGGTCCGCTAGGACGGTAGAAGATGTATTGGTTATACAGTTGAGGTCAGTATTTGCTAACCCACGCTACAACAAATTTTTACAGGACAAGGATCGCATGCTAGAGCAAGCTCGCCGGCCAAAAAGGCCTAAGCCTCACGAAGTTTCTACTCATCTTGGAGTGAAAGTTAGGGTTTGTCAGAGGGAGAGTTTGGAGGAGGAAGAAGAGACTTTTTCTTCCATTGACGAAGCTTCAAAGCTTTGTTCGTCGATCTGAGGTCGGATTCGTGGAGAGGACTTGAAGGCGCACACTTTCATCTATGCCAATCAAGATCTCCATGGCTAGAAAGATGATTCGTAAGGTAACGACATTTCTCCTCTTTATTTTTAGGATGCGTGTGTAAGACCCCCCCCCCCCCCAAATTTTGCCTGAGTCGGGTCGGAGGGGGTCTTACTTCCGCAAAACACCCAACCATTTCTTCTTGAGGGGTAATACC
Organism: Platanthera zijinensis; assembly: GCA_039513925.1. NCBI lineage: Eukaryota > Viridiplantae > Streptophyta > Magnoliopsida > Asparagales > Orchidaceae > Platanthera > Platanthera zijinensis. The sequence goes on from CM077096.1 coordinate 147,719,350, forward strand.
CTACACTACTAAGCACTAGGTGGCCGCTTTAACAGAAAATGCAAAAGGTCGTAGCCATTGTTTATGCATGGAGCTCGTAGGTTATAATGGATTACAACTAGCAACTCCTCTCTCTCTCTCTCAACTCTGTATGCAAGTACTCACGTCTCGAAACTCGGGAGATGACGAGGGTGCATCTGCTCGGGTAGTGCTATCAGCTGGGGTGTCATCATGCAGCAACTGATCCCTATGGTGCCTCATCTCCTATGAAAGGTTATTAAAATAACTTTTAGTCACAGAGCTAAGTGGAATCAAATCTCCTCCCCGAATCCATATCCTAGGGACGAACGCACGCACCCATCAATATAAGATAGATGAAGCAAGAGAGGGTTATCATAGCATTTCATAAGTAGGCTAGGAGCATTTAAAAAATGTACAATGCGATATAACTGGATTAACAACACTAAATTATATCAGTTATAATTTCGGCTCCACTAGTACAGCAGCATAGTAGGTGTTCGAACCTTGAACGTGTTGGAGCATGCATTTCACACTTCTTGTTTTGCTAATAACAAATCTCGATTGTATTTGATTATAGGGTGTTTATGATGTGCAGATATCGCAGGTCTAACACTAATAGAATTTGGGTTTTGATTCAGGTCAGAACAGAGAAGCTTAAGGAGATATCGTCATGCAATATTGGGTATCGCCACTAGGCGATAGTGTGTCACAACCAATATTTTCCCAACAATTTAATTATATCAAAGTAAGGGAAAAATACCAGCCGTGATGTCACGCCGTGTAGGGGATAACTGCAGACGTTCAGGCAAGACACCAAGCTCTACAGTTTTAAAAGAAAACATAAATTATTATGAATGAAATCCAGTTTAAGTTATGAATGTAGTTGTATCACTCGGCTCAGTGGATCATCTAGTCCATTATTGGTACCCTAGTTTGATTTGAGTTTAGTCTTGCCTTTTTAGTCCCTTGACCCAAGAAATATCTATGGTCATTGGTTAGTAGTCTAGCTGTAGAGTCCTCACTTTTTCAGATTGAGAATTTGGTTAAGTAGGTTTTTCGTTCGACTATAGTCGAACGCCGCTCGACTATCGTCTATCGGCTGATCGACGATCGTCTATCAGTTGGTCGACGCTCTGTCTGCGTTGATAGTTCGACTATCTGTTGATAGGTCGACTATCTGCTTGGCGTGGTAGTTCGACTATCTGTCCTGATAGATCGACTATCTGATAGTTCGACTATCTGTTGATAGGTCGACTATCTGTTCCGCTTTGATAGGTCGACTATCTGTTGATAGGTCGACTATCTGTTGATAGGTCGACTATCTGTTGATAGGTCGACTATCTGTTGATAGGTCGACTATCTGTTTTCTGAGGTAGGTCGACTATCTGCTTGATAGGTCGACTATCTGTTTGTGCTTGATAGTTCGACTATCTGTCCAGATAGATCGACTATCTGATAGTTCGACTATCTGCTCTGATAGATCGACTATCTGCCGGGGTAGTTCGACTATCTTCTTCGATAGGTCGACTATCTGGATCGTTCGACTATCTGCCAGATAGATCGACGATCTCCGTGCGTCGGTCGACGATCTCCGAGGGCCGTTCGACGTTTTCTGTCTGCCTTTATATTTTGTATTTATTTATTATATTCAATTAATTAATACATTTTCTGGCACGTTGTTTTAGTTGTTTTATGATAAAATTACCAGGCAATATTTGCTCCATCCCTTTTGCCTGAGTCAAATCTTTTTAGATAAAGTTGTTTGTCTTATTAGCTGACATTATATTTTACTTTATCTGTTGTCACCCCTTTATAGCCGTTAGACTGAAAAGTCTTCTTTTTGCTATAAAGAGTTTGTTTCTGATATGACTTTATTTAGTACTTTATTATCAGATTGCTTCCTGCAGCTTCCTAGAAAAAGGTTTATTCCTTTTATAGAATGTTTCTGCTGCAGAGATTGTTTTGTCTTCTTGATATTTACAACCCAGGTCTCAAGTTTCATAAGAAGACACGTAATTCAAATTGAAGAGAGCCGTTGCTTGTTGCTGCTATAAAAAGGATCCTTTGAAGAAGGATTCAAGCTAGCTAACTAGTTAACCAGTTGTTCACTTAAGCATTCAAGCCTTCATCAAGATCAAGTCTTCTGCTCTCAGCAATACTCATCTAACTGAGAAGTGTTAAGATCTTCTACTCCTCTTCAACCTGAGTTCCCCTGCTTCCAGGAAGTTCAAACTCAGAGTTCTTTTGAAGAAGAAGAAGAAGAAGATAGCTGCTTGAAGATCTTTAATTTTATTATTTATTATCTTCTTGTAGTTTTTCCTTCAGAGCTTTCTGAAGAGTTTTCTGCACTGAAGCAAGACTTCACCTGGACATCTTTGAGCCAGGGGGAGCCTTGATTCTTTAGAGCTTTCTAGCTCGGTGCAAGTTTTTGTGCTTCTCTAATCTTTGTAAAATAGAGAAGACATCTTAACCTTCTTCCCCCTCCTGTACAGGGTTATTACTCCCTTCAAAAGTATCCCTTGGTGGCAGGGCACCTGATCAAAAACCTGTGCTTGGTTTTTAGACACCTGATCAAAAGTCTAAAGGGTTTTTGGATCTACCTGAAGCAGATCCTGTTGGTGGCAGGGCACCTGATCAAAAACCTGAGTGGATTCCTACCGTGTGGGTAGAAGAGTGGACGTACCCAAGTTGTTTGGGGAACCACTATAAATTTCCTTGTGTCGTCTGGATTCCCTTGTTTAATTCCTGCATTGTGGCTGTGAATAGATATAACTAGGATTGCTAGTTGCTGATTAGGTTTTCCAAGCCTTAACTGTAATTACAGTTAGCTTGAGTTTGTGCACATCACTTGTGTTAGGCTATAGGGTTAATTCTATATCTATAATCTTTTCATTCCGCACTTCACTCCAAGGGAGTTGGGTAGACCATTAAGTTTTGTCTAGTGCAAAATTTGATAACTCTATTCACCCCCCCTCTAGAGTAGTATCTATCCCTTCACTTTCATCCATTATTCAAAAATATAATTTATACGCTTGCGAAAGATACTAATTTTAAATTGACACTAACATCCTACATGAGTATAAATGTCCCCGAGGAACAACTCATGCTAAGCAGACTCTAGATTTATAATAAGTATAAGAAAAAGTCTTTACGCTAACCAGGAAAATAGTGACTTAGTTTTAAAAGAGGTTGCATGGATGCTTTACTAATAATAAGTTTTTATAAGCTTTAAAAAATATCTAACATGCAGTTCTAGCAATAAATCATCCCAGAGAGCAAGTAATCCAAATCAAAGAAGAAGAAAACCACATCAGTTAGCAAGTGGCAAAATCAACAACTCTGTGGGCGTCAACAATCTGACACGAACCCACAGTATAACAGTATTTCTGAACTAGGAAAAATAAAACTGAACGACAACTACCTCTCTACGGCGAGGTGCAAAACCACAACTGACATTGTCGCTAAGAGAATCCAAAACTAGCTCCACTACCTGCTACGGCTCTGAACTTAAGGAATTCCAAAAAAACAGAACGTCTCAGCAAGTAGGTACAAATGGTGGCAAAAAATTAAGCAAAAGTAAACAAAGGTCATAAGGGGTACAAACCCAAGACAAAAAATACTGACATAAAGTACGAAGTAAGCATCAAATAGGAAAAGAACACTTACGTGAATCGTCATGTACATCGCAAACACACCATATGCACAAGGCAATAAGGTGACGAACATGAGTAAATCATAAGGAAGAAAATCCATAACCTTTATTAGCCACTTGTGGTCACTCTACCTAAAAACACAGGCGAGATTGTCACTTAGCTGGACACACCCCTCACGAAGATTAAATCTGTTTAACTGTGGGAGAGATTCATACACTCCACCATACACAGCAAATGCCCAAAACACCGGTAGAGTTCCAAAAGGTACTAATAAAGGAAACAACCTTGCGGAGGTGGTTACGCCCACTAACTCTCGAAACAAAGGAAAAACTAAAGAAACCACAACACCAACATCTCGGGACTTGGCACATCGGATTCTACATGACATTTCTAGATTAAAGACACGGTTGATCAACCTTTAGAAACGATTTACAATCCTATATAGACACTAACACATCCAATATCGATAGATGAAACAATTAAATTCACCGATAAAACATTCTAAGGACGGTTATACGCACCTAGTGAAGATCGAAATTACCATGACAAGATTTTATAATTTTGAGTGATCTTCAAGAAGGATTAAACATAACCATAGTTTGGAAAGACAACACAAAAGACAAGAAAATTAAAAAACAAAGGCATAACGGTTACCATCAAACCGGACAAGGAACAACGAAGAAAACCACCACTTGCCTTGGTTGTACCGGAAAAGTTCTCCGAATCGCTCTGCGTCGTAGATCGGGGCAAAAGAACACGGGAGAAATTGAGATCTAGACAAAAATGGCGGAAAAGGGGTTAGGGCCGAAAACCCTAACAAAAAAACTCAAGGAATGGGGAAGAAATTATCACGATAGCGTAGCTCTCGGCGAGAGCTTTCCGAATCTACGTTCGGTTGAAGATTTCGAGCATCGGAGCTCCATCGGCGGCCACCGAAAGATTCACGAAGAGAACTCTCTCTCTCTCTCTCTCTTACTCGTTGTTCTGGTTCGGGAGAAAAGGAATCAGAGAAGAAGAAGTTTTGTTCAAACCTAAGTCTAAGAATATATATATATATATATGTAAAAGTACTTATAAATTTTTTTGTCTGAATACAAAAAAACGAGTGATTTATGAGTGGTTGTAGGGAAACCGTAAATAGAGGTCTAAGATGGCTTCAAATCGAAAAGTGCCCAACATGAAAGTTATAGATCTCATCGGGATGAACAAATTTCATATTGACCATGTTTTTGTACGACATTGTTTGGACCCTATAAATAGCGTCTGAATGTCCGGAAACAGAGCAGGCCCGGATTTCTCGAGAAATAGCACTGTTTCTCGAGAAACAATGCTGTTTCTCGAGAAACAAAGCTGTTTCTCGAGAAACAAAGCTGTTTCTCGAGAAACAATGCTGTTTCTCGAGAAACAAAGCTGTTTCTTGAGAAATAATGTTGAAACAATACTGTTTCTCGAGAAACATTGTCGTTTCTCGAGAAACATTGCCGTTTCTCGAGAAACATTGCCGTTTCTCGAGAAACATTGCCGTTTCTCGAGAAACATTGCCGTTTCTCGAGAAACATTGCCGTTTCTCGAGAAACATTGCCGTTTCTCGAGAAAAAAATATGTTTCTCGAGAAATAACATGATTTCTCGAGAAATATCATGATTTCTCGAGAAATAACATGATTTTCTCGAGAAATCAGTTTTGTCTTATATTTCTGGAATAAAAGATGATACGGGGGCTAAACGTACCCCGATTTGAACGAAATTCACACTGAAGGCAAAGGATGGTGCTCAGAATCTAAAGGCGAAGACAAAACTAAAATCCGACGAGCCATTCCCGAGATATAAATTTTTCAAAGTATGCGATGAACATAAATTAATCAAAACTTCAATCGCACGCCGAGACTCAAAAAATGCTCGGATTGCGATGAAACTTAACGTGGAAGTCCAAAATTACTCAACTTAAATCTCAAATGCAAAAATTGCTAATTACAGTAGAAATTCAAGAAATCGGTCGACTCAACCGGACAGACGCGAAAATGCCTTAACGGCATTGCGCCGTCAACTCGACGTTAAAAGTAACGCCAAGACGTCATAAATATGATGATACCAAATCCAATAAAATCATCGAAAAATCAGGGGCATTACAATCACTCCCCCTAAAAGGAAGTTTCGTCCCGAAACATTTCACAACTCCAAAACCAAACTAAAAACAGGAAAATCAAACACAAACTAAAACATAGAGACATACCAGAACTAGGAGAAGAGGTGTGGATGAGAGTCTCTCATCGCTGATTCCAATTCCCATGTTGCACTCTCGATGTCTTGATTTCTCCAAAGAATCTTGACCATGGGGATGGTCTTCCTCTGCAACGCACGTTCTTGAGAATCCAGAATACGAACAGGTTCTTCCACATACGTAAGGTTGGGCTGAATCTGGGGCACCGAGTCGAGGACTTGACGATCACTACGAATACACTTCCACAACTGGCTCACATGGAACACTTCATGGTCACCATGGAGGGTAGTAGGCAACTCCAGCCTATGAGCTGATACTCCGATTCGTTCAAGAATTTGAAAAGGTCCCACGTACCGGGGATCTAACTTGCGGTTCCTTCCAAACCTCTTAACGCCATATATCGAAGAAACCTTCAGAAAAACCAAGTCTCCAACGACAAACTCCAGATCGACCCTTCGTTGATTAGCATACTTCTCATAACGCTCTTGTGCTACACGGAGATTCTCTTGAATATGAATCACGGCACAATTCATCTTCTCAAGGGCTTCCGGACCTAGCAACGGTCTCTCACCAAATTTAGCCCAAAACAAAGGAGTTCTACAACGCCTCCCATACAAGGCCTCAAACAGGGCCATCTGCAGACTCTCTTGATAACTATTATTGTAAGCAAATTCCATGAGCCTAAGACGTTCATCCCAAGCACCACCATGATCCAAAATATAACACCTGATCATATCCTCCACGATCTGATTAACTCGCTCTGTTTGACCATTCGTCTGCGGATGATATGCGGTGGAATACCTTAAATCGGTACCCAACCCCTCTTGTAAATTCTTCCAAAAACGAGATGTAAATCTGGAGTCTCGATCTGATACGATGCTAACTAGCACTCCATGTAATCTGATGACTTCATCAAGATATAACTCAGCTATCTTTTTCATAGAATACCCAATCTTAAATGGCACAAAGTGAGCACACTTTGTCAATCTATCGACTATTACCCAAACAGAGTCATGCCCACGGAGAGATTTTGGTAGACCTGTGATGAAATCCATTGAAATACTCTCCCACTTCCACTGTGGAATATCTAGTGGTGTCAGTTTACCACCAGGCCTTCTATGATCTTCCTTAACACGCTGACACGTGTAACACTCTGACACAAACCTTACTATACCATTCTTCATTCCTGACCACCAAACAATTTCCTTTAGATCTTTATACATCTTGGTGGAACCAGGATGGTAGAAAATACTGGAACCATGAGCTTCTTTACAAATCTTAGCCTGAATGTCACCAATGGCAGGAATACAAAATCTACTCTGATATTTCAGAGTACCTAACTCGTCCAAAGAGAAATCAGGTAACTCTCCTTTCTTAGTTCTCTTCTAGAGGTGCAATAAATCAGGATCCTCCTTCTGGTGCACTCTAGTAAGGGAAATCCAAGAGGGCTCTTCTGCTCCCAAACTAGCAGGCACAGAACTACTCCCAACCTCAATGTCCATCAACAAGAATTCTTCCACCAGGGATTGTACAGACAGATTGAAGATTTCAGCCGTCTTTCTACTCAAATCATCAGCTACTACGTTAGCCTTTCTTGGGTGATAAAGGATCTCTACTTCATAATCAGCTACATACTCCAACCACCTACGTTGGCGCAGATTTAACTCCTTTTGAGTGAAGACGTACTTCAAACTCTTATGATCTGTGTAGATCTTGTAAAGCGCGCCATACAATAAATGTCTCCAAAGCTTCAAAGCATAAATTATCGTAGCAAACTCTAAATCATGCGTAGGATAGTTTCTTTCATGAACTTTTAATTTCCTTGATCCATATGCAATTACCTTTCCTTCTTGCATCAGAACACGACAAAGTCCAATGTGTGATGCGTCCACATATACAGCATACTAAAGTCCTTCAGTAGGCAGAGTTAAAACTGGAGCAGTACACAATCTCTTTTTCAGCTCTTGAAAGGCTTCTTCACACCTATCGCTCCAAATAAACGCGGTGTTCTTCTATGTTAGTCTAGTTAGAGGGGCGGACAACACAGAGAACCCTTCCACGAACCTTCTATAGTAACCGGTCAGACCTAAAAAGCTCATAATCTCCTTAGGAGTAGAAGGTCTCTTCCATTCCATCACAGCAGAAATCTTTGTTGGGTCTACAGAAATACCGTCCTTGCTTACAACATGACCCAGAAAGGACACCTGAGGTAGCCAGAACTCACACTTGCTCAACTTCGTATATAACCTATGCTCCCTCAGGGTCGACAAAACCAAATGCAAATGCTGAGTATGCTCTTCAACACTGCCAGAATACACCAAGACATCATCTATGAACACAATAACAAATCGGTCCAAGAAGTCCTTAAACACCCTATTCATCAAATCCATGAAAGTAGAGGGTGCATTGGTCAGACCGAAAGACATCACCAAAAACTCATAATGTCCATGCCGCGAACGGAAAGCGGTCCGAGGGACATCTGCCTAACGAATTCTTAACAGGTGGTAGCCTGAGCGAAGATCGATCTTTGAAAATATCGAGCTACCACGCAACTGATCAAACAGATCATCAATCCTTGGCAGGGATATCTATTCTTAATGGTCACTTTATTCAATTCTCTATAATCGATGCAAAGCCTCATCGATCCATCTTTGTTCTTGACGAATAAAATAGGAGCACCCCACGGAGAAGAACTTGGTCCAATAAAACCACACCTTAGCAACTCATCGAGCTGAGTACGCAACTCATCCAACTCATGCGAAGCCATACGGTACGGTGCTTTGGAAATAGGATGAGTACCTGGCTCGAGTTCTATCACAAACTCTATCTCCCTCTCAGGAGGAAGTCCTGGAAGACTATCAGGAAAGACTTCTGTAAACTTTCGCACCACCGAGACATCCTCAAGACGTGGTGTAACAAAAGCTGTTTCCAGAGCAGAAATAAAAACTAAAAATGGCTCGCGACCAGACTCTATAGCACGACAAGCACGTACCCTAGAAATAATAGGGGAAACCCTGTCCTGAAATATATAGACGCTCATAGGTTGGCCATTGTCCATCCTGAAGTCCAGTCTCTTTGCCTTGTACTGCATGACCGCATCATACCTGGACAGCCAATTCATGCCCAAAATCACGTCAAAGTCCCCCAGATCCAACACCATCAGATCTGCAAAGGCTAGGAAATCGCCTAGATATATAGGGCATCTCAGAACTCCTTGAATAGATACCACCGAATCACAGGAGGGAAGCTTGATGTTGAAGGAGTCTCCTAATGGATCCACATCCAGACGATGTTTATCTACAAACCTCCAACCCACAAAGGAATGGGTGGCACCCGAATCGAAAAGAACGCGTGCCCACCTATTCCGCGCCTTAAACTCCCCTAAAATTATAGCATACATAACTAAGCGAACGATAACTAGGGCGACAACGATAAGTACAAAGGATGAAATAAACTAGGGCTAACCTGAAATAACTTGCGTAGAGGTTTGAGCTTCCTCGCTGGTCACTACGTTCAGCTTTCCTTTCCCTCTGTCTTGGTTTGGTGGCGGCGGCAGAGCTCGAAGTGGGGCAGGCTATAGTGGGGACTGAGCCTGGGGGCACGAAAACTTCAGATGCCCCTTCTGCCCGCACTGGAAGCAAGCCTTATTCTTTGTCCAGCAGTGACTCACGTCATGCCCCTTCCTAGAACAGAATGAGCACACCAAATCTCCCTTGGGTGAACCCTGGATGGCGTGCACCTGCTCCTGCTTCAGGGTGGCAGTCTTCTTGAAACACCTTTCGTAAGAGTGTCCAGGTCGACCATAGAAGCTACATATTTCTCCACTTTTCTTTTTTGAAGAAGGGCCGGATTCCCTAGTTCTTCCATCCTCAACGCCCTTCCTCTTCTCTTTCCTTGCCGCAGCACCTCAATTCTTGGTTTTTTCAATCGCCTCCACTTTCAGTTCGGCTTCCACTACCATAGCATAACTGTCAGCTCCATAAGCGCATGCCCACTGCTGGACATCGCTTCTTAGTCCTCCCAAGAAACGTTTCACTCTTCCCTCCTCCGAAGCTACCAAATCGGGATCAAATCTACTCAACTTGCTAAACTCAATCTCGCACTCGCTCACCGTGAGCTGTCTCTGCTTCAGATGCAGAAAGTTATTCATCAGGCGGTCCTGCTCAGCCGAGGGTAGAAACTTCTTCAGCAACATCTTCTTAAAAGATTCCTAAGAACAGTCTTCCTTCAGACTTTCCCTTTCCCGAATCCACCAGATCTTTGTCAGGCCTTTTAACTAATAGGCTGCAATCATTACCTTCTGGGCTTCTAGAATTCTGGAATACGAAAACATCTCTTCGATGGAGATGATCCAATCATCTAAAATCATGAAGTCAGCACTCCCGTCATAAGTAGGAGGTCTCAATCACTGGAAATGTGAGATGAAATTCATCTCTAGTGGTAGCGTCATCGGGGGAACGAAAGGAGCAGGGGCATCAGGTACGGCTTGATCCACGGCAGGATCTTGCACTAAGGGTTGTTGCGTGGGAGCGGCAGACAACAAGGTCTGAATTTGCGATTGCATCGCAACTACTTACCTTGATATAGCCTCGTTGCACTGGCTCAAACTCTCGATCAATGCATCACTCTGCGCACCTGACGACTCACCCTCCGACTGGGGAGTCGACCTCGTCGCAATATGCTTTGGGAGCATTTCTAAAAAGGCAAACGAACAATCCATCAAAATCCTAGATTGCGACTAGGTCAAACAAAACTAGTTCAGACCATACTTAAAAGACACTTGCTTAAGCTGTCACTTGCTCTGGGATTATATGATGATGATATGTCCTACTCAGGATGATATCCTATCATCCTATTGACTCATGTGCCTATGATATGAATGCATGGATTATTTACTCTTATTTAAAATCATGTGTGTACATATGTCACCATGTAAATCTTTTGTTTGGCATGTTGTGCTTATGTTATGTTATGTTATATATGTAGTGTTATGCATCCTAAAAAAAAGCCTTAATGCATGTTATGAGCAGCGTACACATAAAATGTTATGCATCCCATACTACATAAAATTGCATGCAACGAAAAAAAGAAAAACGTGCTAATGGGCATTCATGTGGTGAGGTTATGCATCTCAAACTACATAACCCTCACATGTTGCCACCTATGGTGGATCTATATGCAAACACATATTATGCATCCTATACTATATAATATGCCTCGTATACTTCTAATCATGCTTATGAGTGTAGTGTTCATGCTTCAGCCAAGACATACTGATGACATATCAGTGTGTATGATATGACACTAAACAACTAACACTAACAAGGGAAGGTTGCCCGACCAATTGTCAAGCAACCTCCCTCTGATACCAACTATCATAACCCGAATTTCCCAACAATTTAATATATCAGAGTAAGGGAAAAATACGCGTCGTGATGCCACACCGTGTAGGGGATAACTGTAGACGTTCAGGCAAGCTCAAAACTCTACAGTTTTAAAATAAAACATAAATTATTATGAATGAAATCCAGTTTAAGTTATGAAGGTAGCTGTATCCCTCGGCTCAGTGGATCATCTCCACGATTCAAAAATATAATTTATACGCTTGCGAAAGATACTAATTTTAAATTGACACTAACATCCTACATGAGTATAAATGTCTCTGAGGAACAACTCATGCTAAGCAGACTCTAGATTTATAATAAGTATAAGAAAAAGTCTTTACGCTAACCAGGAAAATAGTGACTTAGTTTTAAAAGAGGTTGCATGGATGCTTTACTAATAATAAGTTTTTATAAGCTTTAAAAAATATCTAACATGCAGTCCTAACAATAAATCTTCCCAGAGAGCAAGTAATCCAAATCAAAGAAGAAGAAAACCACATCAGTTAGCAAGTGGCAAAATCAAAAACTCTATGGGCGTCAACAATCTGACACGAACCCACAGTATAACAGTATGTCCGAACTAGGAAAAAGAAAACTGAACGACAACTACCTCGCTACGGCGAGGTGCAAAACCACAACTGACACTGCCGCTAATAGAGTCAAAAACCAGCTCCACTACCTGCTATCGCTCTGAACCTAAGACATTCCAAAAAAACAGAACGCCTCAGCAAGTAGGTACAAATGGTGGCAGAAAATTAAGCAAAAGTAAACAAAGTTCATAAGGGGTACCAACCCAAGACCAAAAATGCTGACATAAAGTACGAAGTAAGCATCAAACAGGAAAAGAACACTTACGTAAATCATCACGTACATCGCAAACACACCATATGCACAAGGAAATAAGGTGACGAACATGAGTAAATCATAAGGAAGAAAATCCATAACCTTTATTAGCCACTTGTGGTCACTCTACCTAAAAATACGGGCGAGATGGTCACTTAGCTAGACACACCCCTCACGAAGATTAAATCCGCTTAACTGCGGGAGAGATTCATACACTCCACCATACACCGCAGATGCCCAAAACACCGATAGAGTTCCAAAAGGTACTAATAAAGGAAACAACCTTGCGGAGGTGGTTATGCCCACTAACTCCCGAAACCAAGGAAAAACCAAAGAAACCACAACACCAACATCTCGGGACTTGGCACATCGGATTTTACATGACATTTCTATATTAAAGACACGGGTGATCAACCTTTAGAAATGATTTATAATCCTATATAGACACTAACAAGTCCAACATCGAAAAATGAAACAATTTAATTCACCGATAAAACATTCTAAGGACGGTTATATGCACCTAGTCAAAATCGAAATTATCATGACTAGATTTTATAATTTTGAGTGATCTTCAAGAAGGATAAAACATAACCATAGTTTGGAAAGACAACACAAAAGGCAAGAAAATTAAGGAACAAAGGCATAATGGTTACCATCAAACTGGACAAGGAACAATGAAGGAAAACCACCACTTGCCTTGGTTGTATCGAAAAAGTTCTCTGAATCGCTCCGCGTCATAGATCAGGGCAAAAGAACACGGGAGAAGTTGAGATCGAGACAAAAATGGCAGAAAAAGGGTTAGGGTCGAAAAACCCTAACAAAAAAACTCAAGGAATGGGGAAGAAATTACCACGATAGCGTAGCTCTCGGCGAGAGCTTTCCGGATCTACGTTCGGTTGAAGATTTCGAGCACCAGAGCTCCGTCGGCGGCCACCGGAAGATTCACGAAGAGAACTCTCTCTCGCTCGTTGTTCTGGTTCGGGAGAAAAGGAATCAGAGAAGAAGAAGTTCTGTTCAAACCTAAGTCTACGAATATATATATATATATGTAAAAGTACTTATAAATTTTTTTATCTAAATACAAGAAAACATGTGATTTATGAGTGGCTACGGGGAAACCAAAAATAGAGGTCTAATATGACTTCAAATCGAAAAGTGCCCAACATGAAAGTTGTAGATCTCGTCAAGACGAACAAATTTCATGTTGACCATTTTTTGTACGTCATCGTTTTAACCCTCAAAATAGCATCCGAACATTCGAAAACAGAGCAGGCCCAAATTTCTCGAGAAACAAAGCTGTTTCTCGAGAAACAAAGCTGTTTCTGGAGAAACAATGCTGTTTCTGGAGAAACAAAGCTGTTTCTGGAGAAACAAAGCTGTTTCTCGAGAAACAATGCTGTTTCTCGAGAAACAATGCTGTTTCTCGAGAAACAATGCTGTTTCTCGAGAAACAATGCTGTTTCTCGAGAAACAATGCTGTTTCTCGAGAAACAATGCTGTTTCTCGAGAAATAACATGATTTCTCGAGAAATATCATGATTTCTCGAGAAATAACATGATTTTCTCGAGAAATCAGTTTTGTCTTATATTTCTGGAATAAAAGACGATATGGGGGCTAAACGTACCCCAATTTGAACAAAATTCACACTGAAGGTGAAGGATGGTACTCCGAATCTAACGGCGAAGACAAAACTAAAATCTAACGAGCCATTCCCGAGATATAAATTTTTCAAAGTATACGATGAACATAAATTAATCAAAACTTCAATCGCGCGCCGAGACTCCAAAAATGCTCGGATTGCGATGAAAATTGACGTGCAAGTCCAAAATTACTCAACTTAAATCTCAAATGCAAAAATTGCTGATTACAGCAGAAATTCAAGAAATCGGCCGACTCGACCGGACAGATGCGAAAATGCCTTAACGGCGTTGCGCCGTCAAACCGCCGTTAAAAGTAACGCCAAGACGTCATAAATATGACGATACCAAATCCAATAAAATCATCGAAAAATCAGGGGCGTTACACAGTGGCTGAACATTTATAGCATTACCTCCAAGTAGTGTGCAATTACACTCGATTTCGCCCGGCAATATCGATATCGCCAGGCGATATCCCGCGATTGGTCGTGATCATCTGCTATGCGAAAATCAGGAATACGTTGGACACGTGGCAGCCAGAGAAGATATCGCCGGTTGGTAATAGCCAGTGTCGCCGAGCGATATTGCTAAAATATAAAATCAACTCATTTTTCTGTGGAGATCATGAATTACAGAAGTTGGAGTGTTCCTTCCCGTGCAACTATTCCAGAGAGCTCCAACAACCAGAAAACTCCATTCTCCCAAGAAGGTTCAAGCGTGAAAGATCGACGGATCGTACACGACATTCGAAGCAACCTTGGCAAGGATTCGTCGGCATCTTCAGCGCTTTGTTTAGAGCGAGTTTTAATTCTGAAGTTTACGTTTTGTTTTGTTCTTTATTTCCATTGTAATTGAGAGAGGAAATCGCCACCTTGTGTGTGGCATCTAAGTCCTTGCAAGGCTTAGGAGAGAATCGACGCCTTGTGTGTGGCGTCCAAGTCCTTATGCGGCTTTGGGAGTAATCGCTTCCTTGTGTGCAGCATCTAGATAGCTGTTAGATCTAGGGAGAGGCTAGTAGCAAGCTCTAGGGAGAGATTCACTTTAGCCTGCCGGTTCTTGTAGAAGGACCGGCGAAATCAAAAGTTTGTTATATTTCTCATAAGCTTTAGTCTCTAGCTTCATAGAGATATATTGTATTCATCTTTATCGTTTTTGAAATAAAATACCGTCATTTTCGTTCATATACGTTTTTAAGTGTTTAGTTTTATTTATGAAAAAATAGTTTTGATTTCTCCACTTATTTTATCAAGTAAACTCTGCTTTAGATTAAAAAAATTGTTAACCCTTATTCACTCCCCCCCCCCTAAGGGCGCCTCACGATCCAACATTTGGTATCAGAGAAAGGTTACTCCGAAATCGGTTTTACTACTGGGAGAAATGGCGCAAAACAATCACGCATTTTCCGAGGGGCAAGGGATAAGTAGACCTCCCTTATTCACGGGCACTGATTATAACTATTGGAATGCTCAAATGCAGTGATTTTTAATAGCTTTAGATATCGAAGTATGGGACATGATAGAAACATGCTACACTCCACCTATAACTATAGTTGGGAGTGTAGTATGGAAAAACCTAAATACAAATGGGATGACATTGATAAACTTCGATGCGAAAATAATGCTAAGGTAATGAACGCTTTATTCTGCGTGTTAGATAGAACTGAATTTAATCGTGTATGTGCTTGTGAAACTGCGTATGATATTTGGAACCTACTTGAAGTTACTCATGAAGGTACATCGCAGGTAAATGACTCAAATCTTTTCCAGCTAGAGTCAGAATATGAGAAGTTCAAGATGGAGGTCGATGAAGATATAGACTCCATGTACACGAGGTTCAGCAAAATCATGAATGACTCGAAGATTCTTGGAAAGAATTTCTCAAACGGAGATTTAGTGAGGAAGATCCTTAGATTGCTTCCCTCGAAGTTCAATCCAAAAGTGACTGCAATCTCGGAGTCACGCGATTTAAAGACTCTTCAAATTGAGAATCTTATAGGAAATCTGAAAACCCACGAGGTAGAACTGAGGATTCAACAACAGGAATATAGTTTGGAGACAAGAAAGAAAGCATTGGCTTTGAAGTCCAAGAAGGAAGTGGAAAGAGAGTCTGATAAGAATGATGAAGAAGATGAGGAAAGCTTGTCTGTGAAGAAGTTTAGGAAGTTTATAAGAAACCCTGAAAGAAGAAATTCTTTCAGAATTTGGAATCGAATACACTTATGGACACTATCGCCGGCAACAGCCACTGTCGTCGGCGATAAGAAAAAATTCAAAAAATTGTCTTTTTTAAATAAAAATAATAAATCAATTGTAAATCCTACTTCCAGCAAGAGTTCAAAAAATTATTTTTTAAAATCCTTCAACTTCTTTTATCTCGTGTGCCGAATGTAATAAGTTTGGTCACACCACTCACACTTGTAGGAAGACATGACACTGTTCTGTTAAACAAGTCTGGGTACCTAAGGCTTCCACCTACACTATGGGAACAACCACTTGGGTAACCAGATCTTTACTCTCATCCTCTTTTTAGGTGTATTGGCAGGCTAAGGAAAAATAAGATGTGTGGTACTTGGACTCAATATGCTCCAAGCACATGAGGGGCAATAAATCAAAGTTCCTTAGCCTAGAGATGAAGAAAGGAGTAGTTAATGTTGGGTATTGTATCCATAATAACCTAGATTTGTGTGAAGTTACCCTTAAACTAAGATGAATTAAGTTTGTATTTGATGTAATTTTCTAGTTGAGTGCTTGCAGATCATTATTGTTAAGTGTAGACCAATATCAGTTTACAGTGAGCCACCAAACATAGGACCATGCAATGTAATCCCTCATTGTGTGATCCATGATGTTGGCTCATGTGTAACCTCTCTATTGGGATGCACTTCATTTTCAAGTACTAAAGATTTGGGAGAAAGGAAGGGTTGCTGGTGTTGAAAGAAGAAAAGAAATTTTCCTTGAAATTTCCTAAGTAAATTTTTCGAAAAGATTAGTGTTTTTCGAAAAGTCTAAACTTTATTTTTCGAGAAAGCCAAGTTGTTCTCGAGAAACATTATGATGTTTCGAAAAAACCCTCAAATATTTCTAAGCTCTCCTTTTCGAAAAATACCCTGAAGAGTTCTCGAAAAACCAAGTCGTGTTTTCGAAAGAGAAACTATTTTTCAAAAAGTAATAAACTAGTTTTCAAAAAATTGATTTCATTCTTCAAAAAAGAAGAGTTGTTTTTGAAAAGAATTATTCCTTTCGAACAATAAGTTTTTCACTCAAAGGAAATTCTGCGCAAAGACTTTTTCGAAAAAGGCTGAGTTAGTTTTCGAAAAACCAAGATGCTTTCGAAGAATTTTGATCCTTTCGAAGAACGCAATGTAGATGGAGAAAATTTCAAAGTTTAAATTTGTCAAACGGTGTTCGCAATTCATCGAACGGAGTTCGCAGTTCATAGAATAGAATTTCTTTCGTCGAACGGGAATTCAAAGTCAAATTCGTCAAACAATATTTCTTTCGACGAACAGGAATTCAAATTCAATTCGTCGACCGGGAATTCAAAATTAATTCGCCGAACGGAATTTCTTTTCAACCTAAATTTATCTTGATTGATCCATGTGGATCTTTTCTTAATGAATTCAGACCGTTAGAAAAGGTTCTATATAAATTATTGTCGATGGATTCTCTAACCCTAATCTTAATTGCTAATCATAATCTTAAGTCTGAATCGCCGCAAGTTCAAGATCAGGAAAAGCCGCATGCCGCATTCATCATTCTTCTTTGAAGCTTCTTCCACGATCCAGTGATTCAACAGAAGAATAGATTCGATAGATCTCTGATTCAAGTTTCTCCAATCATCTACTTGATCGTGTCGAATCTTAAGAATTTCAGATCGTGTTCTCTCAAGACTTCTTCCTCAACATCTTCTTCAAGATTTTCAGTTTTCAAGAGGGAAGAAGTTTGAAGATTTCAGATCTGGATTTGTGAAGTATTATTGTTGTAAAACTTTATTTACATTTTTGTAGGAGCTTTGTCTCCGAGCTTGTAGGAAGAGTTTTATTCCTAGTGTAGATCCCGTTTTGGGGGATCGAGTTTATAGGAGTGTGTTTACTCCGAGTTGTAGGAGCGTTGCTCCGAGGTATAGGATTGTTAAATCCGAGATATAGTGAAGTAGTCAAGTCTAGTCGTGGTGCTAGATTGGTGAGATGGAGAGTGGACGTACCGAAGATTGGGGAACCACTATAATTCCTTGTGTCGTCTGGATTGTGTTTGATTATTTTATGTGCTATTCTCTCTCAACTTTTTATTCCGCAAAAGACGCAAAACTCACCTATTCACCCCCTCTAGGTGATTTACGTAGACAACTAGATACTTTCAGTTACGTTTAGCGATAATGGAAAAGGAATGATCATCGGCATTGGAGTAGTAGGTAACAAGTATTTTACTATATCAAATGTTTTGTATGTTAAAGGTTTAAAACATAATTTAATTTCTATAAGTCAATTATGTGATATTTGTTTAAATGTATTATTTGACTCATCTTCAAATCTTTGCAAAAATTTTTATTCCAAAATGAATGATATTGTTCTTACTGCTCCTAGATATCAAAATATTTACATGATAAAGTTTAATGATTTATCACACTCTTCATTAAAATGTTTTATGTCAAAAAATGATGAGTTAGATTTATAGCATAGGCGACTTGGACATTCAAGTTCCAAGTTAATTGTAAAATTGTCTCGAGATAAACAAGTTAAAGATTTACCTATTTTACATGGAAATTTATCTTCATTATGTTCACCATGATAAAAAGGAAAATTTACAAAATCTTCATTTAAAAGCAAAAATGTTAACACTACTAGACCTTTATAGTTGATTCATATGGATTTGTTTGGTCCAATTAGTATACAAAGTCTAGGAGGTAGAAAATACACATTTATTTTGATTGATGATTATTCTCGTTTATGTTGGACAATTTTCTTAACATCAAAATCTGAGGCATTCTTAGAATTTTCTAAACTGTGTATACGCGTTCAAAATGAACTAAATTTAAAAATAGAATGCATTCATTCAGATCATAGAGGTGAATTTGATAATGACAAATTTGTATATTTTTGCAACGAGTTAGGGATTAAGCATGAATTTTCCGCTCCTCGCACACTATAACAAAATGGTGTGGTAGAGAGGAAAAATAGAACTCTTCAAGAACTAGCTCGTACTATGTTATCCGAATACAAATTACCTAGATCATTTTGGGCTGAAGCTATAAGTACTGCATGTTATGTTATCAATCGTGTTATGCTTCGACCCTTCTTGAAATTAATACCGTATGAATTATATTTTCAAAAGAAACCGATTGTATCTTATTTTAATGTTTTTGGATGTAAATGTTTCATTTTGAATACTAAAGACAATTTAGGAAAATTTGATGAAAAGTGTGATGAAGGTATTTTTATTGGATATTCTTCAACTTGTTAAAGCTTATAGAGTTTATAATAAAAGGACAAAAGTAGTTGAAGAATCAATTCATGTTAAATTTGATGAACTTTTCTCTTGTGTAGAAATTAACAATACAGGTCAAGATGAAGAGCCCTTCCCTCTACAAAGTCGGATGATAATGAAGTATTTGGAGAAAAGAAGAAGATAAAAATGAACTAGAAGAAGAAGTGCATGAATATGTGTCTCCAAGTGAACTGAGATATTCAAAAGATCATCAACAAGATTTAGTTATTGGAGAACCATCAAGAGGGGTAAATACTCGTTCATCTTTACATGATTTATTTTCAAACTTATGCTTTATATCAGATATAGAACCAAAAGATGTAGAAATTGCTTTAAATGATAATTCTTGGTTTTTAGCAATGAATGAAGAGCTTAGTCAATTTGAATGTAATAAGATTTGGAAACAAGTAGAAAGACCATCAAATCATCTTGTTGTAGGCGTTAAGTGGATCTTTAAAAATAAAATGGATATTGAATCTAGGGTCACAAAAAACAAAGCTAGACTTGTAGCAAAATGTTATTTACAAAATTGAAAGAATAGATTTTGATGAAAATTTTGCACTCATAGCACGTTTAGAAGCAGTTAGAATTTTTCTTGCATTTGCTATCTTTAAAAGATTTAAACTATTTCAAATGGATGTCAAAACTATTTTCTTAACGGGTATATTAAGGAAGAGGTTTATGTCGAACAACCTTCAGGCTTTATAAATGATAAATTTCCTGATCATGTTTTTAAATTAGAAAAGGCCCTTTATGGTTTAAAACAAGCATCTCAAGCATGGTATGATAGATTAACTGTATATTTATTAAAGAATGATTACAAAATGGGTAGTGTTGATTGTACACTTTTTATCAAACATGTTCATGATGATCTTATAATTTTACAAATATATGTTGATGACATTATTTTTAGATCCACTAATGAAAAGTTATGTGATAATGTTGTGAAAATTATGAAAAATAAATTTGAAATGAGCATGGTATGAGAACTCACCTATTTTCTTGGTTTTCAAATTACTCAAAGGCATTATGGTATTTTTATTTGTCAATCTAAATATATTCATGATGTGTTAAAAAGATTTGGATTTGAAAATCTAAAACAAGCCAATACCCCCATGAGTGTCTCTTTGAAATTAGGAAAAGATGAAAGTGGAATTTCTATAGATCAAACATTATATAGAGGGATGATAGGATCACTTTTGTATTTAACCGCATCTAGACCAGATATTATGTTTACTGTTTGTTTATGTGCTAGATTTCAGGCTAATCTTAAATATTCACATTTAAAAGCGGTTAAACGTATTTTTAGATATCTTTTGGTACATCTAAGCTAGGTTTGTGGTATCCACATAATGACACCTTTATTTTGCATGGGTATTCTGATTCTGATTATGCTGGTTGTTCTTTATATCGTAAGAACACAAGTGGCACGTGTCACTTTTTAGGCCCATCACTTATTTTGTGGTCGAGTTGGAAACAGAAATATGTTGTCTTATCCACCATCGAGGCCGAATATATTGCATTAGGTAGTTGTTGTGCACAAGCTCTATGGTTAAAGTAAACCTTAGAAGACTTTGGAATTAACCATGACACTGTTGAACTAAAATGTGATAACAAAAGTGCAATTGACTTAACTTACAATCCAGTTCATCACTCTAGGCCCAAACATATTGGTGTACGTCATCACTTCATTAGAGATTACATTAAACAAAATACAGTAAAAGTTAATTTTATAAGCACAGAATCACAGCTTGCAAATATTTTCATAAAACCACTTCCAGATTCCCGTTTTTCAATGCTAAGACTAGAATTAGGAATCCTAGACATTTCAAGCTGATGATTTCTCATAAGGATTTTAAAAAAAATGATTAATCAAAAAATGAAAGCAAAAAATCTAAAATTAAACTTAAAAGAACAAACATATTACAAATACATGTTCATAGGTCCCTGACATCATAATGTAGTTCCATAAAATTATTACAGATATTAGTTCACCACGGGACACAGACACTAGAAAAAACATAAAATTCACTATCGCCCGGCATTACTGGTTGTCACCCGGAGATATCTCCAGAAGCCTTTTTTCTGTCTGAACTTCAGAAATTCCTGCTATCCCTAGAAATTTGAAAAACTGCTTCATATCCTCCTGTTCTTCAGTGGAGCTGCTTCGTGTTTGATAAGGTCGGCGCAAAGTCTATCGTGGAGGCTCCACGACCGGGTTCTACCACTCTGCCCCCTCTGCCGGAGTTGGTTTCAATTTGAGGCTCTTGGTCAGGAATTTGAAAAACTTTTGCATTCATGTGTGATGTTTTCTTACTTCCCTCTTGTGTTCCTCAAATGACTCTCGCAAGTCATCCAATCCTTCACGCAATGATCGACCTTTGGATAATGGTGGGTTTCTGATTGTCAATACTGGTTCAATACTTCGTGTGGAACCAGCTCATGATGAACGGCCACTAGTATGTGTACCACTCGTAGAGAAAATGGAAGGCTCGCAATCATGAAAATAGAACTCCAGGTCGATCCAACTATATTTCTTAAACAAGATACGTTGAATCACCGCCCCCATCAGTAAAGTGTTAAGCTTCTTCCACATCGGGTTCTTTAGTCTAAACGTGTATCGGATTATAGAAATAATGAAGTCTGCCCAATCAAATGGCTCCCTCTCCAAGATCATATATGTTACATAGCTCAATTGAGTTGTGATCTTTCTTGCATCCCCGGACTTGAGCATGATGGTATGCCTCAAGATATCTTGCACTAATCGTGCATCTGTAGTGAGCGTGGTCGTGGATTGGATAAGTTTTTTCATGGAATTTCCATGTAAAACCATATTCAATAACGTCCAATCTCTATCCTTTCTATAATTCTCCACAACATCTAAAACATGTTCACGCTAAATCAACCCAAACTCTTCCCTTAGGTCATAGTGGGTTATCTCCACTATTTGTCCTTGATTACGGGATCGCACTCCTCCATTCAATTCAATGAAATTAGGATCCTTTAAATGATTATAAAACTCCTTAATCAACACTGAAGAAAACGTGCCTGGTATAATGATAAACATGATATCTGCCATTGCCAGAAGATCGTGTATGTGTGCGTGTCGAACTTGGTCGAATTCAATGATTTTCCCAACACCTATGTTCGCATTTTCGATACCCGGATATGTCTGGTATGATGAGTGATTGTCATGTCCAGTGCTTCTCCTAGCCTTTGAGCTGGAAGCCATATCTAAAAAAAATTAAATTAAATTAAAATCCAGAAATTACCAATATCTTTGGATGGTGACATCCACTATCGTCGGGCGATATCGAAAAATTGAGCAAAGGCGGATTTCAACATGAAATTTCCACATTAACCAACCCTACATATAAGATCTGAACAAAAATTTAAGTTCCTCCCGATTTACCTACACAAATTCAAGAAAAAAATTAAAAACCACTATTCATCATCTTCTTCCCTAAAACCATGAAATTTTTGTAAATTCTCCTAGGTAAACTCTAGATCTGAGTTTAGTTTACTCAAAAATCCTAGATCTATGTTTACAATTCTTCCATCTGTAGGATCTAAGGTCTATTCTCTCAAAAAAATCCATACTTTAGTTTTATCCCAAATCCTAGCAAATCAACCAACAAAACTGAATTTTTTCTCTTTAAAATTACATGGAATCAATTCTCTAACAATTTCAATCAAAAAACCTAATGAAAGAAGACAAAATTTCCATGGAAATACCTTGATTTGAGCTTTCGCCGCCGACGGGTTCGGAATCCGCTCTAGGTCTTCAAGAAATAATGCTCCAAACGATGCCTTTGACTCAGATCAGGCACCTTTTATATTTCTGTGATATCGCCGATCGGCGATATCCGATATCGCCTGGCGATATCCGCAAATTACAAAAAGTCCTCGAGTCTCTGGTCTAGATTTATATGAATACAAATACTCTTTTACACCACATAGTTTCTTTTGTATCTCGTTTTAGGCAATGTACAATGTGTATTCTAAAATTTGGAGTTATCTATAACGTTGTTCACTTATTCAAACTTTGTATATCATTTTCTATATACAACTCTCCTAGTGTATTATACTTATGAAATTGTTTACGCATGTCTCAAAGTATGAGAAATATTTTAGTTATGATAATGTTCTCACACCCATAATTATGAAAATCTACATATGACTTCATCTTACTACATATGTGTATTGTGAATGTTCTACCATAACCACTAGATTTCATACTGACACTATTACTTTATCCTTATTTTCTATGCACAATTCATATTTGATTATCCTATATGGTCACACAAGTGAATTCGGAATCCTTTGTCAAGACAAATGAAAAAAATTGCTTATTTAGCAAAAAAAATTTCACGTCTTTGTGGATGTGTTACAAAATAAAAAACACAAAAGCTGATAAGGAACCTCCACCAAGGACTACATACCCTTCTGATAA
The DNA here is from genome assembly GCA_039513925.1 of Platanthera zijinensis. Classification (NCBI taxonomy): domain Eukaryota; kingdom Viridiplantae; phylum Streptophyta; class Magnoliopsida; order Asparagales; family Orchidaceae; genus Platanthera; species Platanthera zijinensis. The sequence goes on from CM077096.1 coordinate 147,743,024, forward strand.
GTCTTAATAAGCATTGTGAGGTTAAGCACCTTGGAAAGAATTGTAAAGTGTCTTGTGAAACCTTATATGGATATTACTTTAACCTTTGTGCTCTGAATTCTTGGGTACATGAATAGTTAGTTATGTATAAATCTATGTTATGTTGTTTTTTCACATTCTACGTATTCACATATTTGTAAGGATTCTCATTATGTGTTTTCATCAATTTCTCACATGTACACAACATTATGTTCTCTAAAATTTCTTCTCATGAGAATTGGACCTCAAATGATTCTACCTTATCTTCACTAGAGTATGTGTCTATGATATAAATGGATGAAAGTTGACAATGTTAGTGTTCACTCACACTCTTCATTACTATACATTGATTCGCATGTTTTATACTTGTTTCTTCATTTCTCATTTTTCCTATTTTTGCTTCCACATCACTCTGGTATTTCTTTTGACAATATCAAAAGTAGGAGAATTTAATGAGAAACCATTCATAATCAGGATTGATTTTAATTTTTAATTTAACTAACTTCTTAAATAAAAAAATAACATACATTGGTTCAATCTGCTTAGCTTTAGGGGGAGTACACATGTAGGGACAGTGTTACATCCAAGAGGAGTTTTGTGTGCATACAAATGCTTAGTCTTGCTAATCATATTTACTATATTTTATAGATCATTTTTGATTTCTTTCTAAGTGGATTTGTTATTATCAAAAGGGGGAGATTGTTGGAGCATGCGTTCCACTCTTCTTGTTTTGCTAATAACAAATCTTGGTTGTATTTGATCATAGGGTTTTTATGATGTGCAGATATCACAGGCCTAAGACTAATAGCATTTGGGTTTTGATTCGGGTCAGAACAGAGGAGCTAAGGAGATATCGCCAGGTGATATTGGGTATCACCACTTGGAGACTGTGGCTGAACAGTTATAGCATTACCTCTATGTGGTGTGCAGTTACACTCGATGTCTCCCAGCGACATCGATATCGTCAGGCAAAATCCCACGATTGGTCGTGATCAATCTGTTATGCAAAAATCAGGAATATGTGGGGCACGTGGCATCCGGAGAAGATATTGCTGGCTGGCGATAGCCAGTGTCACCAGGTGATATTGTTAAAATATAAAATCAACTCATTTTTCTGTGGAGATCACGAATTACAGAAGTTGGAGTGTTCCTTCCCGTACAACTGTTCCAGAGAGCTCTAGAAACCAAAAAACTCCATTCTCCCAAGAAGGTTCAAGCATGAAAGATTGGCGTCTTGTACACAACATTTGAAGCAACCTTGGCGAGGATTCGTCGGCATCTTCAGCGCTTCGTTTAGAGGGAGTTTTAATTCTGAAGTTTACATTTTGTTTTGTTCTTTATTTACATTGTAATTGAGAGAGGAAATCACCACATTGTGTGTGCCATCTAAGTCCTTGCGTGACTTAGGAGACAATCGCCGCCTTGTGCGTGGAATCCAAGTCCGTGTGCGGCTTAGGGAGTAATCGCTGCCTTGCGCGCAGTGTCTAGATCGTGGTTAGATCTTGGGAGAGATTTGCTTTAGCCTGCCGGTTCTTGTAGAAGGACCGACGATATCAAAAGTTTGCTATATTTTTCATAAGCCTTAGTCTCTAGCTTCATAGAGATATATTTTATTCATCTTTATTGTTTTTGAAATAAAATACTGTCATTTTCGTTCATATACGTTTCTAAGTGTTTAGTTTTATTTATGAAAAAATAGTTTTGATTTCTCCACTTATTTTATCAAGTAAACTCTGCTTTAGATTAAAAAAATTGTTAACCCTTATTCACCCCCCTCTAAGGGTGCCTCACGATCCAACAGAATGAACTTCGCAGTCCTTCAAGCCGCACACACACTGCAGGCATTCACAATCGTGCACACATCGCAGACATTCACAGCCGCACACACATCGCAGGCATTCACAGTCGTGCAAACATCACATGCATTCAATGTCACGCACACATCGCAGGCATTTACATCTTCACACACATCGCAGGCATTCACAGCCGCACACACAACGCAGGCATTCATAATCTCACTGATATGGTCGTCAGTTACAATGGCAAATCCTACTACTTCTGGGGATCTTTATACCGCACAACCCAGGCCCCAACGTACAACCTCGTATACTCTTGGATGTGAGCGACATCCAGCGATTCAACACTTTTGCAAACCAGCATAGGAAACCCAACATGGAAAAACATAACGGTCGGTCACCCGTAGTACTCATCTCCCTGTCGCCTTGAGTCGTTGAACTTCTTGTACTGATACGATCGATCTGCGGAAGTGACTGACCCACAACAATTTATCGCAAGCAATTTACAAGCAATCAAATTTATTAGTTTTGCTAGCTTGCACCAGGTCTATAGTGATTTGTCCTACTATGCTTTAAATAATTCAGGCAAACGACACGTGGCTCGACTTTTGACAATGAGCGTAGGAGCACTTTATTTGAGGCTAACTTAGGAGGAACATTTCAACTCCTTTTATCCTCAACTAAGGCTCAACCTATCGATTAAATGCCCGTCAGGGCAGGACCCGTGCTTAAAATAGTAAATTGCATAAATAAAAGCGCGGTAATAGAAGCGACTGTTAGTAAAAACTGTAAAATTGAAATGCTATAATGAAATAGGACCAGTATGAAACTAGAGTAGTACTGAACTGAAAGAACAGAACTAAAAGTAAGTACTAAAAAGAACTTGACCAGTATGAGACTGGAATAGTACTTAAAGAATTAAGCTGAAATAGGACCAGTATGACACTGAAAATAATACTTAAAGAACTTGAACTGAAATAGGACCAGTACATGATTGGAAATAATAATTAAAGAACTTGAACTGAAATAGGACCAGTACGAGACTGGAGATAAAACATAAAGAAAAGTGTTAGTAGTTCAATCACTCCATTTAGGAGGCTTCAGTTCCTTCTCCGTTCTCAAAGTTTTAGTTCAGTTCTATCTCCGTTCTCATGAGGTTTAGTTCAGTTCCATCTCCGTTCTTAGGAGGTTTGGTTTGGAGCTTCACCCATTATTTCGGTCTGATAATAATTTTGTTGCATCCTTTATCATTGTGGCTTAATCAGACTTGAAGGATTTATTGAGGGTTGCACCTTTATTATTCGTCGAGCATGATTGCTCGCATTTGCATTATTCAAACTTTCCCAAGTTACTTTAAGAGCTTCACATCGGATAAAGACGAGGCGCTCAGTAGTTCCACGAAACCACGGAATATTCAGATATTGGGCATTTCCTCGGACACTCTCACTGATAAAATAAATTGAACGTATTATTAAACACAAAAGAAAGGTCGCACGCTCGAATTTTCGTTTCGAGGAAATCGGTCGCATAAATTTTTGGGCACGACCCTAGGCTTCAATTAAATTGGAAAGACTCCAATTTTTATGACATGGTCCTCAAATTTTAATATAACCCTTAGGGAGGCCTAAAATGAGCACACAATTTTTCTCAAAAATTTTTGATCAATTTTGGGCCACTAATTTTGCCAATTAAAAAGTATTTGGGCTTTTAAAAATACCAAATAAATTTCAAAAATTCTCAAATTTTTGTGGAGGGAGTGTTTATCAAGGGGAACAAATTTCATGTTCAACACTTTTTCCCCAAGAGCCTATATTTTTTTATAAAAATTATCCAAGGTTCTGATTGAAATTTTGTCTATATATAGCAGATCACCTTGATCCTGCGGCCAGGATCGCACCAGACCGGGAAAATAGCCAATATTTCCCCACAGCGGATTGGATACGGATCCGCTATGGGGGCATAAAAGAGGAGGCGGGGGAGGGAATTAAGGCAATCACAGTCGTTCATCTCATTCTCGTGAGATGAACGGGGGTAATCCTACCTACCAAAAGAGGCGGTGGCCCTCTGCCACCGCCGACCGGCCATTATCGGGAACTAGCGCTGCCACCGATCGACTCGTCGGGGGTCGGCGAGCCTCTGAGTGGTGGTCCGGCGGCCTGCCACTGGCGGCCACGACCGGGATTTAAAAACCCGAGAGCAGGGTGGAGGTGGCTCTACTCCCAGCACTGTCGCGCCACCCAGCCTCTCCGGTGGCTACACTGGCCCCGAAACCACCCATGGTCATTGTGCCAGGGGCAGTGCTCCTCTCTATTGGTGGCCCGACAATTTTCCGTTGTCGAGCGTCGTTAGAGTAAAAATAGAGGAATTCTTTGTTTATCAGGTGCCGTCGGAGCGGCATTTTCCAGCGGCACCCTGGCCTTCCACCACCAGGGAGGGGTATCCCTGGTGGACTAGACCTTACCCAGTTCCACCATCGGCACTAGGAGAAGGTCTAGTTCCCTGCGGCCACCACCCGACCTGGAGCATGGGTTAGGTGGTGACGGCGGCGGCCCGTCCGCTAGGAGGCCCATGCAGGACGTCCAAAATAATTGAAAGGGGGAGGGGAGAAGGTTTCACCTGGCCTGGAAGAGCTTGGGAGGGCCCCGGCCGAGTTGCTATTAGAGGCGGCGGAAAGCTTGGCTCGGGTTGGATTTTACCGGTGACTTAGGGTTTCGGTGAGGGCTCCCTGGGTTTGTTTGGGTTGGTGTGGAGGAAGGCAAGGGCAGAGCCTTTTATAGGCTTGGGGAGGGTGGACACCCCTCCCCTAGACAATGTGGGATTAATCCCATGAGGGGAGGAGCCCTCTCCGCCCCTCCACTTTCCCTGGCAGGTGGAATCCACCAAGAGGCTTATAGGTGGCAGCAATCAAAGGGGAGGGGAGAAGTGGTGGGTTAGGGCTTGGAGTGAGGAAGAGTGGGAAAAAGAGGTGGTGGGCTTACCTTGACCCATGGCCCACCTAGCCCCTTATGTGGGTTAGTTTTGGTGGCCCGAGAGTAGAGGGGTAGGGTCTTATCTTCCTATGAAGAGGAGGTGTGCACTCTCTCTTTGAATAAATTCCAAAAAATTAGGTTTTTAGGAGGGGTTGACCAAATTCAACCCTATGTGGGTCCCCCCATGCTGGTCAAAGTCAAAGTGAGTCTATGTCATCGGGAGTCGGGTCAAAATTGGGGTGTTGTGTCATAATTTGAGTGTGCACGCTTTTCGGTGTACAACTATGCTTGATTTGACCACGGGTTAACTATCAGTCACTGAAATTGACCGGGACGCACTCGGTTGACTTTGTATTGGTCATGCGAGTCTAATGCCACTGAACGGGGTCGTATCAGAGTTCGTTTGCTAACTATTCAAAATTTGTGCGTCGTAGCGCGCTAAAACGGTCAAAACGCGTATAATCATTGTTATACTTGGAAATGTAGTACAACAAGTTCCAGTGGGTTCGTATTGACTATACGAATCCATAGGAATTGACAAAATCTTAGGATAGATAGGCTAGTATGTAGAACAATGTAATCTTTCTATTCTATTAAGAAATCTGTAAAGCTAAACAATTTTTTGTTTAATGAATGATATCATTTTCAGTATTGATATTAGCTGTTATTTGTGTTTATATGTTACCATGCTGTGAAATAGATGTACACATATTTTTTTTTATCATGTGTGGTGTATATCATTGACTAAGGATTATGACTTCTTGAAAGTGTTAAGTTATCAAGCTAAATCACCTAGAGGGGGTGAATAGGTGAATTGTGCGTCTAAATGCGGAATAAAATTTTTAAAGAACTTGCACACACAAACAAGCAATCACAGACGACAAGAAGATTTATAGTGGTTCCCCAACCTTGGGTACGTCCACTTTCACTCACTGATCTAGTAAATCACTAGATCCGGCTACTCCACTATCTCGGATTGAAAACCAATCCTACGTCTCGGAACCAAGTTCCTACAATCTCAATCCAAATGGATCTACACTCGGAAGATGAAAACTTCCTACAACTCGGAGATTAATCTCCTACAAGATTTACAAATAAATTTGTAAAATACGAACAAAGATTTGTCTCAGATCTAGAAATATTAAACTATAGGTCTTCTTCTGAACTTTGCGGCTTTTTCAGAATTTGTTGAAGAAGACTTGGTAGATCTGATCTGAGAGAACTTTGACCTACTTGATCAAGGATAAGATGAAAATTCATTGAACAACAAGCCTTTCTTGATCGAGAATAGAAATGTCGATCTTCACGTTGAGCGGCGGCGGCGACTTCTGGAAATTTTTTCTTGGAGAGAGACGGCCGATTCACAATAATAGAATGTACGGATTTCCGCTTAGGGTTGGTCTTGTTGACAAGACTTTATATAGGATTTCCCTTAACGGTTAGAATTTTCATTAATTAGGACATATGGACCAATCATGATGTGTCAATTTAAAATCCTATCGATCTGGACTTAAATAAATTTCCTGAAAGAAAATATGACAGCAGTTCTCGAGAAGTATGAATTACTTCTCGAGAACAGGCTGATTTCTCAAGAACTATTCGTCCTGAACTTATATAAGTACTCGAGAACAGAAGTCGTTGAGTCTACTCAGGAACTATGTGAAGCTTCTCGAGAACTAAAGAAAATAGTACTCGATAATTAAAGCTTGTTCTCGAGAGCTAAACTGACTTCTCGAGAACTATAAGATAAGTTCTCGAGAACTATAACTAACTTCTCGATAAAATGACTTAGAAAATCTTCCACGGCTGTCTTTGGCTACAAGAGAGTTAATGGCTGAGACTTCTCGAGAACTAGACTTAGCTTCTCGAGAACTAGGCTGAGCTTCTCGAGAACTAGCCAAGGCTTCTCGAGAACTAAGCGAACTTCTCGAAATTCAGCCAACTCTTCTTCTCGAGAACTATACTAAACTTTTCGAGAACTTCTAACTCTACTTCTCGAGAACTATACAAGGACTTCTCGAGAAGTGGACTTAGGAAAAATTCTGAACTTTAGAAAAATCTTTCTCTTCTCTTCAAGAGTCCAATCTTCATTCCATGATCCAAGTGTTTGAATACGAAGTGTATCCCAATTGAGAGACTACACATGATTCAACACCTTGGATCACACAGTGAGGGATTACACTATATGGTCCTATGTTCATGACCCACTGTAGATTGACATTGGTCTACACTTAGCAATGGTAATCTGCAAACACACAACTAAACAGAGATATAAAATACAACTTAATTCATCTTAGTTCAAGGGTGACTTCATGCAAATATGGGTTATTGTAGATGCAATACCCAACAATCTCCCCCTATTTGTAGAAGTTAGAACTCTCTACACTAAGGTGAATTATACCAATAAAGAAATAACTGAAAATGAATAGTAGAAATCAAAAGCAGGATAGAAAAATTAAACACATAATTAGTAAAATTAGAAATTGTATATATATAATGTTTTAGATCTCCATTTCAACATTCATTTCTTCTATATTCTCAAAACAATTATCAGCAGAAGATCAATCCTAGCTTTGATGTTGTCTGTCTTGCTTCTCCTGTTGTCTCCTCTGATAGTTGTAGGGCTTTGGATAGTATCTTGGAGGTTTTGGAGGAGCCTTAGGGTTATTCTTGCCATATTCCCTGTCATATATCCTTCTTTTGGTCATGGACTTCTCATAGAGATCCCATTCAGTGGAGATGTAGTGGAGATTTCTGCTTTCATTATAATCCATTACCAACTTGAGAGTATCAAGAATTAATGTCTTGGAGGTAGGACTCCAAACTTCAGTAAATTCTTGTGCTTTCCTTTTCTCAAAATCTGGCTTAGGAACAGACTTGTTTGCAGAGGGGCCTTCCCCATACTTCCTTTTCTTAGAGGTGTGGATTTCAGGTAAATCCTGAGGAATTACATCATCCCATACTTGTTCATAGGAAGAAGGAGTAGCATTCTGATCTTCTGGCCTAGGAGAAAAGCATGATATTTGAGGTTGTTGCATTTAAGCTGGCATCTGACTAGATTGTCCTTTAGAGAGGGGGTTCAGATGGTGTGGAATGACATTAGTATCAACTTGAAAATCAGGGAAAATCTGGTTGTGCATCCATACTGATGTGTCATAAGTATAAAATTTAACTGATTAAATTTGTTCTAAAACATTCTTATTGATTTCACTTATCTTATCAAACCAGGCTTTGTTTGCAGCTTTAGTAAACTTATCCACAAGTTTTCCAACATTTTCTTTCACCAAAGTCTCCCCCTTTCCAAATTCTACACATAGAGTATCTATAGCATCTTCTTTGAAAGTTCCCACTTCATCACAGATTTTCATGACATGTTCCTGGGCTTTCTTCTCTAACTGAATCTGATTATTTTCAAGAGTGACAGACTGTTCCATTACCTGTCCAACACTACTGATGGTGTGGTCAATAGCTTTTCCACCAATCTGAAACAATTCTTTCAGGGAGTCTATGTTATGTTAGATTTCTGCAAATCCTCTGCTCATTTCTTTTTCTAAAGCAGTGACTTTGTCTTGAAAAACCTTCAGAGAATCATCAAAATATCTTCTTTGTTCAGCCAACATCACTTCAATCTTACTTAGAATATCAGAATTGAGAGGGGTATCAGCAGCAGCAGCAGCAGCAAGAACAACAACAGAAGGTGCAATCTGAGGAGGAGGAGGAACTACCCAAGGAGGGATCTCATCAACAATTACAGAACTTTGAGCTCTGCCAGTATAAGAAAATACCTCACTTCCCTCACCAAGTAGAGAAGGGATGGAGAAGTCAAGATTCTTGAGAGGAGCTTCAACTTCCTCTGGTGTAGGCTCATCCTCTCCTGAGAGAAGGATGGTTTCTGGAGGAGTTGAATCTTTTCTAGGAAAGGGTGAAGGAGTTGCCCTAGGGGAAGGTTCTGGAGATGGAGAAGGAGCTGGAGAAGGATCCTTGGAAGGTTCTTCAGCAGTTACTGTGTGGAGTGGAAGAGGTTCATTTGAGGTGAGCTCTGTTATCATATCTTCTATATCTGCTGCAGTAGAGTTGATAATTTTCTGAGCTGGCTCATCTGAGAAAGTCTCACCTGAAATATCTTCCACTTGGGACCTGGCTAGAGATCTAACTGTATCTCTGACTGGAGAAGCAGCTGGAGTCCTGACTGGAGAAGCAGTTGGAGGAGGAGATGGAATTCTATCAGCTGGGACAGAGGAAGAAGGCTCCCCCCTCAGTTGCTGCACCAGATGGTTCAATAATATGATGAGAGGAGGGAGATGGGGTCCTGTCCTCTAAAGCATGGGCTGCAAGCTCTTTAGCAGTTTGTTTGGGGTTCTTCAGCTTTAACTCCCATCTATGAATGGAGGCTAATGAAATCTTCTTCAGGTGGTGAATGGGTGTACCTCTAGATGTCTTGAAGACAATGGGATCAATCTCATGCAACATTAAAGAGATTATCCTAGCAAACTTGGGTTCTTGAATGCTCTCCCTGATCATGTCAAAGATCATCAATACATAGGGAAACTTCTTCCTGCATACTATGGCAGTCATTACATCAAATACAACATTAGTAATGAATCCAATAGACCATGTTTTGCTCCATAGGATCTTTACAATTATATCTACCAAGAGCTTGCTAACATCATTTAGGGTTGTCCTCCTGAGAGAGGGTATATTTACTGGTACTCCACTAAAGTTATATATTCTGTCAGTATCTTCCCTGGTGATTTCATCTTCATCATTTCCACTTGGCAATCTGAGAAGTTTGGACACAATTGTCAGGCATAACTTGATTTTAACTCCCTTAACCTTTGATTTCAGCACAGTATTATTTCTCCTGACTTTGGCATTCTGATAGAATTCTTCTACCTCTGGGAAGAGGATTTTACAGGGCTCTTGAAGAACAAAACTGTGACTTGCACTGTCGAGAAGAATGAGAAGATTCTTGAAGTCATCTGAGAGATCGGCAATCCCGGTCACCACCAGCTCACGTCCAACTCCTATCCTGGATTGCTGATCCATTAATTCGAGAGACGGCGACGAATGGAGTGCGAGAGAATGGGGGTGTCGAAGCTCTGAGTCGGTGGAAGATGAAGAGTTTTCGAGAGAGAGGAATTTTAAATGTCGGTTGAAGTGTGATTTCTAAAGTTTTATATATATATATATAACTCTAATTATGATAATTAAGTGTCTAATTAATCCAAGTTAAGCTTTTTAATAAATAGAAAATAAGTCGGTCTGTGAAAAGAAATGAACAGAATTCGAAAGGAGACGGGCATTTCTCGAGAGCTAGGGTTAGTTCTCGAGAGACATGCCTTGTTCTCGAGAAGTATCTGTCTTGTTCTCGAGAGACAGACCTTTAGTTCTCGAGATGTAGACTTAAGTTTTCGAGAACTAGGTTTGTACTTTTCGAGAAGTGGCTTTATTTCTCGAGAACTCCTTTCCACTTGAGAAATTTCTGACCTTTTTGAAGTATTCTCGATTCTTGAGCTTTGAACTGATACTCTCTTGTCTATTCTTCTCTGTTCAGCAACCCAAGTTCAGTTTTGAAGAAACTGAACTTGGTTTCGTCCAACGGCTTTGTGAAAATGTCAGCAACTTGTCGATCTGTTGGCACGTACTGCAGATCCACATCACCCTTGCTCTACATGCTCCCGGATGAAGTGATATCTTAGCTTGATGTGATTTGTCCGGCTGTGCGAGGCTGGGTTGTTTGCAATTGCAATTGTGCTGGAGGAGTCGCAAAACAACGGAATGTCTTTAACCCTTCATGTTGTAATCTTCTAGATGGTTCTTTAGCCAAAGCAATTGTGCACAACAACTGCCGGCAGAAATATATTCTGACTCGGCCGTTGAGATTGCGACACAATTTTGCTTTTTGTTGTTCCATGAGATAAGCCTTCTTCTGAGGAACTGACATATCCCGGAAGTGCTTTTTCTGTCATCATTGCTACCTGCAAAGTCTGCATCTGAGAAACCAATTAGTTCGCTGTCATTACTTCTTGGGTACCATAAGCTAAGATTTGGTGTACCTTTAAGGTATCTCAAGATCTGCTTTGCAGCAGCATAGTGAGATTCCTTATAGTTCACTTGGAATCTAGCACAGACACATGTAGAGAACATTATGTCTAGTCTACTGGCAGTAAGGTAGAGCAAGGATCCAACTATGCTTCTGTATTTGGTTTCATCAAAAGGTTTCCCTTTCTCATCCTTGTCCAGAGACATAGCTGAGGCCATTGGAGTCCTTATAGAGGTTGCACTCTCCATTCCGAATTTCTTAATCAACTCCTTGGTGAACTTCGTCTGTGAGATGAAAATTCCATCTTTAGATTGTTTCACCTGAAGTCTTAAGAAATATTTCAGCTCTCCCATACTACTCATTTCAAACTTCCCTTGCATTAGTTTAGAAAACTTTTTGCATAGGTTGTTGTCTATAGAACAAAAGATAATGTCATCGACATAGATTTGCACTAGCAAAATCTTGCCTTTAATTTCCATAAGAAATAATGTCTTATCTATCTTTCCCCTTGTGAACTTGTTCTCGAGGAGAAAGATAGATAGCGTTTCTTACCAAGCTCGAGGAGCTTGTTTCAAACCGTACAATGCTTTAGATAATAAATAAACATACTCGGGAAAGTTAGGATCGACAAAACCTGGTGGCTATTCCATGCACACTTCTTCCTTTATGTCACCATTCAGGAAAGCGGACTTCATGTTCATTTGGTAGACAGTGAAGCCCTTCAGTGCAGCATAAGCTAGGAACAATCTGATGGCTTCCATCCTTGCCACTTGAGCGTATGTTTGGTCGAAGTCGATTCCTTCTTCTTGACGATATCTTTTGGAGACGAGTTTGGCCTTATTCTTTATAATAGTTCCATACTCGTCCAACTTGTTCCGGTAGACCCACTTCATTCCGATGACATTCTTATCTTTGGGTCTAGGAACTAGTTTCCAAACTTTGCATCGCTTGAACTGGTTCAGTTCTTCTTCCATGGCAAAGATCCATGATGCGTCTGAGTTTGCTTCCTCAAACTTCTTTGGTTCAACCTATGGGAGAAAACTTAAATATAAATTCTCGTTAGTTGTACCTCGACGAGTTTTGACACCATCCTGGGGATCTCCTATGATCTGGTCCAATGGATGATCCTTCAGATGTCTGAGCTCTAGATTTCTAGCATCTGGAACTTCTTCAGCCACTAGAGTGACTTCATCAACTTGGATGTTTTCTTCATCTTGATCATCTGCCTCTCCAATGTGGGTTGGAGTAGTGATCTTGATGAACTTTTCTCTTTCATCTCCAGTTGGTTCATCCAAGCTGATCTCTTTCAGCCTTGTACCTGCATCTTCAACAAGCACACTAGACGATTTGCTTTGCAGCAAGCTCGTCTCATCAAATACAACATGTATGGATTCCTCTACAACCAGAGTTTTTCTATTGAAAATCTTGTATGCCTTACTATGGCTACTATAACCTACAAAAATACCTTCAAAACTTTTCTCACTAAACTTGGTAGTATGATACTTACCATTGTTAAGCACGAAGCATTTACAACCAAAAATTCTAAAATATGAAACTGTTGGTTTCCTGCCCTTTAGAAGTTCGTAAGGTGTCTTATCATGATTCTTATTGATGAGTGCTAGATTTGCACGTGGCATACAGTATTGACGGCTTCAGCCCAGAAGTACTCTGGTAGTGAAGCATCACTCAACATAGTCCTGCAGGCCTCTATGAGTGTTTTGTTCCTTCTCTCAGCTACTCTATTTTGCTGTGGAGTGCGAGGAGAGGAAAACTCATGAAAGATATCTAGGCTTTCACAGAATTCTGTCATGGCCCCAGATTTGAACTCTGTTCCATTGTCACTTCTGATTTTGACTACGGAACAGTTGTATTCATTCTGGACTTGTCTGACAAAATTAGTAAAGATGTCGAAGGTATCTGACTTGTGTTTCAGAAAGAACACCCACGCAAAGCGCGAGTAATCATCAACAATTACCAATGTATATTCCTTACCTCCCAAGCTTCTAATTTGCAGTGGACCAAACAAGTCCATATGAAGTAGATGGAGACATCTACTTGAATTTTTGTCAATAATGCTTCTAAAGGTAGCCCTTGTTTGCTTGCCTTTCACGCATGCATGACAAGGTCTATCTTTGACGTACTTGAAATTCGGGGCATCACGTACTAAGTTCTGGAAGAATAATTTATTAATAGTTTTAAAATTAATATGTGCTAACCCCTTATGCCATTGGTCACCAAGAGACGCACTATCTTTTGCCAAAAGACACACTGGTGTAGAAGAATCTATACAAATGAAATTTAAACAAAATATATTCCTGCTTCGAGTGCTAGATAGAATCATTTCCATATTGTCAACAGACTTTATCAGACACTTGTCAGTGTGGAATTCAACTATGTATCCTTTGTCACATAGTTGGCTTATGCTTATAAGATTGTGTTCCAATCCCTCCACATAAGCTACATCTGAAAAGGATACACTATCGTTAGTAATCATACCGTAGCCTTTGGTTATCCCTCGGTCTGAACCTCCAAAGATGACCTTTGGTCCGTTCAAAACTGGAGAATAATTTTGAAGTAGGCTTCTTGTCTCGGTCATGTGCCGAGAGCATCCACTTTCCAAATACCAGATTGGCGTTTTGGTGGCCTTTGGACATCCCTACAATCATAATCAGTTTGTCTTAGGAACCCAAACATTTTTGGGTCCTTGGTCTCGTGTTAGAACACTCCCCCTACGAGGATTAACATCATGAGTGGTCATTCTCATGTTGCCAACTTGAGGAGTTGCAAAATTTCTAGGATTAAACCAACAATCGATGACAAAATGACTAATTTTGCCACAGCACCAACAGTCAAACCTATTGTATCTTTGTCTTAGGAACTTCTGCTTGACCTTCTGGGATTCTGGTCCAGCAATGGTAGCATTCTTGGAGGAAGAAGCTTCATGATGATGGCAATCACATGATTTCTTCTCCATCACAGGCTTTTCTACAATGGTTTTTACCTTTGGTGCTTTCTTGAAGTTATGACCATGATCATAAGGGTCATAGCTCTGAATAATGACTTCTTCATAAGGTGACTTAAAGACACTCTCACCAAAGTTTCTGGGGCGAGTCCATCCTTGGTAACGAGACTTTAGCTCTACATAAGTAGGCATGGTCAAGTGGTCGTAGGATGAGTCAAGATCAAACTCATTGGTTGGAAATATGACTTTCTTAAAGACAGTCTGATCTTGAGGGGCTTCTCCCTTTTCTTCAGCTGAGGCCTTCTTGGCGGCCTTATTCTTTCTCTTAGCCTTATTTCTCCTAGAGAATTTACTAGGAGATCCTATATGGCCTAGCCAAGTACCCTTGGCCTGAGCGGAGAACTCAAAAACAAGAGGAAGAACTACCTTTGGCTTAGAGAAACCTTCAACAAGTTTCTTTTCGGCTTCTAGTAAGTCCTCCAACCCTTTGATGATTTCATCCTTCAGATCAAGGTGCTTGATAGCCTTGTTGAACTCATCAACAACAGTACATAAGTCTTCTCTGAGTGAGTCCATCATAATGACTTCCTCTCTCAGAGAGCTTTCTATGGCCTTTAGAGACTTAATCTCTTTTGCCTGAGCTTTCACGATCTTTCGACATTTGTCGTAAGCCATGATCAACTCCTTATACTGGTCCATGAGCTCAGACTTATCGTTAGAGGAGCTGTCCTCATGAACATGCTCATAAACTTCAGATTCTGAAAGAGGGGTGTGAGATTTTACCTCCCCAGTGAACTGGGGCTCTTGTTCATCATCTGATTTGGCCATAAGTCCAAAGTAAGCTTCCTCTTCTTCACTTGACTCAGATGAGTCAGAGTCACTAAGATTCTTTCCCTTCTTGGCTATCAGGCTCTTCTCTGTCCTCTTCTTATTGTACGAGGACTTCTTTTCTTCTCTCCTGCCACCCTCCTTCTTCTTGTGGGGGCAGTCAGCTATGACGTGGCCTGGCTTGTTACAACAGTAGCAAACTATGTCAGTCGAAATATGTTTATTCTGTTTAGATCCATACCTGTCGTGGCTGCTTGAGCCTTTTCTGTGTCAATCACCGTCATGTCGTGATCTTCTGTGAGAAGCATCCTTGCCTTTCCATTGCTTTTTCTTATTCAAGAATTTCTTGAACTGTCGAGAAAGTAAGGAGAACTCTCCTTCTGATAGCTCAGATCCTGAGGTACTTGGCTCCAAGTTTTCTTCTTCACTAACTTCTTGTGCTGGGGCTGGAGGTAGCCTTTGACTTCCTAGAGGTGTCTGCCTTCAAAGAAATAGACTTCTCTTTGGATGCAGACCTGCTCTTCTCTTCTTCAGCTTTCCTTGTATTGAGTGGAAGCTCATACGACATCAGCTTCCCGAAGAGATTCTAAGGATCTGTCTCAGCTAGCTTTACAAATTCCCTGATAACACAGACCTTGTTGTCCATTCCTTGGTTAAGGATCTTAGGAACTTATCATTCAGTTCTCCGTTGGTGAACACTCTGCCATATACTCTGAGACCATTGACTATCTTGAAGAAGTTCTCAAATGTATCTGCAATGGTATCCATTGGCCCTTGCCTGAAGGCTTCATACTTCTGGTTCAATAGGGATCTTCAATCGTCCCTCACTTCTTCAGTACCTTCCATCAGAGTGACAAGAGACTGCCATATCTCCTTGGCAGATAGGCAGTGAATCAGATTCTGCAGCATCGAGTTATCGACTGCACTTGCTATAATATTTTTTGCTTTCTTTTCCAGTGAGACAAGTGCAATCTCGTCCTTATCTAGATCCATCAACTTCTTTGGAACCTTCTTGGTTGGATCTATAGTAGAGATGGTTATGGGCACGTAAGGACCTTCTTCAACAATCATGAAGATCCGGGGATCCACAGCTTCCATGAAAAATTTAATTCTCTCTTTCCTCATGGGAAAGTTATTCTCTGTGCACAGGGGAAGCTTGGCAAAATCTTTAGCCTTGTCCATTGCTTGAAAAATTCTCAAAGACAACTTAGAGAGAAAATTGATCAAGGTGTTAACCTTTTAACGACCAACCTCCCTCTGATACCAATTGAAAGTGTTAAGTTGTCAACCTAAATCACCTAGAGGGGGTGAATAGGTGAATTGTGCGTCTAAATGCGGAATAAAAATTTTAAAGAACTTGCACACACAAACAAGCAATCACAGACGACGAGAAGATTTATAGTGGTTCCCCAACCTTGGGTACGTCCACTTTCCCTCACCGATCTAGTAAATCACTAGATCCGGCTACTCCACTATCTCGGATTGAAAACCAATCCTACGTCTCCGAACCAAGTTCCTACAATCTCAATCCAAATGGATCTACACTCGGAAGATGAAAACTTCCTACAACTCGGAAATTAATCTCCTATAAGATTTACAAAGAAATTTGAAAAATACAAACAAAGATTTGTCTCAGATCTGGAAATATTAAACTCTAGGTCTTCTTTTGAACTTTGCAGCTTTTTCAGAATTTGTTGAAGAAGACTTGGTAGATCTGATCTGAGAGAACTTTGACCTACTTGATCAAGGAGAAGATGAAGATTCCTTGAACAGCATGCCTTTCTTGATCGAGAACAGAAATGTCGATCTTTACGTTGAGCGGCGGCGGTGGCTTCTGGAAATTTTTTCTTGGAGAGAGACGGCCGATTCACAATAATAGAATATACGGATTTCCGCTTGGGGTTGGTCTTGTTGACAAGACCTTATATAGGATTTACCCTAACTGTTAGAATTGACATTAATTAGGACACGTGGACCAATCACGATGTGTCAATTTAAAATCCTGTCGATCTGGACTTAAATAAATTTCCTGAAAGAAAATCTGACAGCAATTCTCGAGAAGTATGAATTAATTCTCGAGAACAGGCTGATTTCTCGAGAACTATTTGTCCTGAACTTATATAAGTACTCGAGAACAGAAGTCGTTGTGTCTACTCAGGAATTATGTAAAGCTTCTCGAGAACTAAAGAAAATAGTACTCGAGAACTAAAGCTTGTTCTCAAGAGCTAAACTGACTTCTCGAGAACTATAACTAACTTCTCGAGAAAATGACTTAGAAGATCTTCCACGGCTGTCTCTAGCTACAAGAGAGTTAAAGGCGGAGACTTCTCGAGAACTAGACTGAGCTTCTCGAGAACTAGGCTGAGCTTCTCGAGAACTAGCCAAGGCTTCTCGAGAACTAAGCGAACTTCACGAAATTCAGCCAACTCTTCTTCTCGAGAACTATACTAAACTTTTCGAGAACTTTTAACTCTACTTCTCGAGAACTATACAAGGACTTCTCGAGAAGTGGACTTAGGAAAAATTCTGAACTTTAGAAAAATCTTTCTCTTCTCTTCAAGAGTCCAATCTTCATTCCATGATCCAAGTGTTTGAATATGAAGTGTATCCTAATTGAGAGGCTACACATGAGTCAACACCTTGGATCACACAGTGAGGGATTACACTGTATGGTCCTCTGTTCATGACCCACTATAGACTTACATTGGTCTACACTTAGCAATGGTAATCTGCAAACACACAACTAAACAGAGATATCAAATACAACTTAATTCATCTTAGTTCAAGGGTGACTTCATGCAAATCTGGGATATTGTGGATGCAATACTCAACACTTCTCCAAATAGGGGGAGATTGTTGGGTACACTGGAAATTCTGTATCAGATTTGGAGAAGCCTCTTTATACTCAATGATATACATCAATTTGTATTTGATGGGATGTTGAGTTTCAGTGTCAGGTTTAAGAAATGCAGGAAAATTTCTAAGTACAAGTGTCGGCACTTGTAAGGAATTGTGTCGACACCTGAAGCAGGAGTTGTGTCGACACCTAGAAATTGTGTCGGCACCTAAAGCAGGAGCTGTGTCGACACTCAGGAGTTATGTCGACACCAAAAGTAAGGCATGTGTCGACACCCAGGAATTGTGTCGACACCTGAAGAATGCTTTTGTTGACACACAGGACTTGTGTCGACACACACTCAACGCCATCTATCAACAACATCTATACTGAGTCTTGAAGGCTTGTGTCGATACACAGGACTTGTGTCGACACACACTCAACTCCATCTATCATCAACTGCTATACTGAGTCTGAAAGGCTTGTGTCGACACGCACTCAATGCCATCTATCAAAAACAGCTATACTGAGTCTGAAAGGCTTGTGTCGACACACAGGACTTATGTCGACACACACTCAACGACATCTGGACATACACTCAACGCCATCTGTTAGCATCAGCTATGTGGAGACCAGGAGCAGTTGTGTCGACACACAGAACTTGTGTCGACACATACAACAGAAGCTGTGTCGAGAAGATAAAGAATGACTGTGTCGACACATTGTAAGCTGTGTCGACATCATCAAGAATTGTGTCGACACTTGGTCTATTTGTGTCGACACATTTGAAGTAGTTTGCGGACAGTGTCCTGCTGAGAAAGAATTCTAATGAAGGGTCAGTTGTCAAGACTGAAGACTTGATAGCTGTCATAAGTAACAAGACTGACACATCTGTCAGTGCTGTCAGAAGGCCGTTATAAACTGGATCAGCCGGTAATCATGGATGAACTCTATATAAAGGGCTGATCCATAACAACCATAATCGAATCCAACAGCACAAATTATATAGAACTAACAACAAGTATTGGAGAGCAAGAGGCTGACCCAGAAGAAGGCAAATCCTTAACAAGTCTGCAAGAAAGATTCAGATCTGATTCTGAATTTAAGAAGAATACTGATTAAAGATCAACTTCAACACCAAGTAAAGATCAGCCTTATTTTGTTCAAATTCAAGAAGCTTTGAAGAAGCTAAGTCTGGTTGGATCTGAAGTATTCAGTCATTCAAGAACTGATCAAGAAGCTCTCACCCATTTAGATTTCAATCTGGGTGAAATTTCTATTTCTTTAAATAAATTTTTTCTTTTAAGATCTTATATAGATATGAGTTGTAAGCCAGATTTATAAAGGCTGAGGTAGGGCTGAGTGCCTGAGGTGTAAGACTTGTTAAAGTCTGAGTTATAGGCCTGAAGATAAAGGCTGAGGTGGGGCTGTTGCCTGAGGTAGGGTTCTTGGGAAGAATCTGAGGAAGGACTTGAAGAAGTCTGAGCTGTAGGAACCTATCAGGTTCTGAGTTGTAAGATCTGTGGATCTGAGATAGTGGAAGGAAGTTTGGCTGAATCCAGTTCTCTACTAGATAGGCGAAGAGGGAAAGTGGATGTACCCATAAATTGGGGAACCACTATAAATCTTGTTGTGTTGTGTTGTGTTTATTTTTTTCTGAGAACTGTGATTTTATATGCTGTGTTAGAACTTGTTAATTGCCTAAATAGTTAAAAAGATTAGAACCTATTCACCCCCCTATAGGTGTCTAGGCTCTTGAAATCAAATCTTTCACACTACGTTAGTTGTGGGGCCCGCAATGAACCTCCCCCGGAGGCTATAAAAGGAGCCCCAGGGCCTCGTCATTCTTCACTTTTTTCGGATCCCGGTCATCTTCTTCCTCAGGTGATAGCTCTGTCAGTCTCCTCTCCTCGAGTCACCTTTGAAAGTGAGGATAGATACAACTCTAGAGGGGGGGTGAATAGAGTATTCAAAAATATCACAATCTACTCCACTCCCTTAGAGTTAATTTGCGGAATAAGTATATAGATATATGAAACCCTAGAGCCTAACACAAAGTGAGGTGCACAAGAGAAAGCTAACTGTAATTACAGTTTAAGCTTTAGTCCTAACACAGCAACTAGCAATCCTTGTTAATTCTACTCACAGCCATAGTACAGTAATTAAAACAAGCAACACAGACAATACAAGAAGATTTATAGTGGTTCCCTCTCAATATGTACATCCACTCTTCTACCACCCTAGTAGGAATCCACTACAGGTTTTTGTTCAGGTGCCCTGCCACCAACTGATCTGATTCAGGTAGATCAAGTAAACCCTTTGAGCTTTTGATCAGGAGCTCAAAATCCAACACAGGTTTTTGCTCAGGTGCCCTACCACCAAGGTTCACTTTTGAAGGGAGTAATAACCCTTTGTATAGGAGGTTGAGAGAGTTAGAATGTCTTCTCTATTGTTAAACAGAATTAGAGAAGCTAGTGGATTGCACTGAGCTATAGAAAGCTCTGAAGGAATCAAAGCTCCTCCTGGCTTAGAGAATATCCAGGAAGAAGCCTTGCTTCAGGGTGCAGGATCTCTTCAGAACTCTTGACAGAGAAGATCTGTTGTCTTGAAGTTCTTGAAGGAGCAGCTTGAAGAAGACTCTTGATGTGGAATGGTTGTTCTTCTTCAACAGCTTTTATTTCTTCTTCTTTTTCTTAAAGCTCTGAGTATGAATGTTCCTGTGAGCAGGATGAACTCAGGATTGAAGAAGAGAACTCTGAAGAGAGTTGTTCTTCTCAGCTGTATGTAAAAATATCTGAGAGCTATATCTTCTTGTTCTTGTTGTGTATGTGTATCTGTGTTTTGAATATCTGTATATCTGTTTTTCAACTTCTCTCATAAGCTCTTTTTATATATTAGCCTTTGTAACGGCTTCTATCTTTCTCTTGATTTGAAACTTGTCTTCTTCTGAGATCTGCAATCTGGGCTGCAAATAACACATAATACAAATAGCCTGCATAAGGACATCCTATAAAGAGATAAAGCTTTCTTAGAAGCTGCTTATCCATTCTGCAAGTCCAAAAGATATTAGAGAAAGTCATATCAAAAACAAACTCTTTACGGCCAAAGAAAGACATCTGTGTCTAACGGCTATAAAGGACAGCATGACAGATAAAGCAAAAAAATTATTCAACTAATAGGACAAAAGACTTTGTCAGATAGAACTTGACTTATGCATAAAGAATGAGGCAAAGATTGCCTTGATATGTAAGCATAAAATCAATGAAATAATCTTTAATAAAATAAGCCAGATAAATGAGAAATAATTCACAGAAGAGAAGGAATACAATATCTCTAAATGCAGACAAAAGATCATCGAACGAATCACAGAGATCGTCGAACTCTCAGAGCAAATAGTCGAACTATCAGAACAGATAGTCGAACTACAAGAAATCTGTCTGGGCAAAAGGAGTCGTGCAGGACTCGACGATCGACGACACTGAGACCACAGATCGTCGAGCTAACAGAGTTGAACTAACTCAGAGATAGTCGATCTGCTGGTAGACGATAGTCGATCAACTGATAGACGATAGTCGAACGGCGTTCGTCTATAGTCGAACTAAAAAAACACTTAACCAGATTTTAAACTGGATAAACAACAACTCTACATAACTGATGGAATCTAACCTAAATCTAACCTTTGACCATAGATAAATCTTGGGTCAAGAAACTAATTGAGAAGACTTAACTCAAATCCAAACTAGGGTACCAACAATCTCCCCCTATTTTGGTCAAGTTTCTCAAAATAAAAAGAATGATATAAATAGATATAAAAACAACAATAACCTGTTAGGATCAAAGTGAATCATATCATATCAATAAGCAGCATTTCATATCAAACATAAAATCAAACAATCAAGCAAAACAGACTGTCAATACAAATAAATTTATACATTATCAGAGTCTGGTTTAGAAGTGAAAGAAAAAGGAAGGAAGGAAATTTTACTTTTTGGATCAAGAACATCCTTCTTTGAAGTCTTCAAGTCATGTTCTCCAATAATCTTAGATTCTCCTACTCTGGGCAAAACAGCCTCTGGATGCTTTTCCATATATTTTGAGGCATCAAAAACTTCTTGTCTGACTTGAAATCTGTCTAGTTCCTTTTCTCTGAACTTTGACATAGTTTTTAAGCCTGTTATGTCTTTGACTTCAGCTTTAGCTTTTCTAATTTGGGCTGATCCAACTAACTCAAGGAATCTGGCCATCCTGAACTCAGGATTAAGCTCTTGGCTTTCATAAGCATTTTCATCAGCTGGATCTAGAGGCTTTATAGTCTTGAACTTTGTAGAAAGGTCTAACAGACCTGCAGCTGGTTCTATGTCTTCTTTAATAACAAGAGATGATGGTGGAGCAACCTCTGCAAATTTCTTGCTTGACTTGTCAGAGTAAATTACTCTTTTTCCTTTTGAATCTACTTACTTAATCTGAGCTGGCTTTCTGGAGGGAAGAATTTTGCTCTCCTTAGGAGGTGAAACTTTTCTTTTAGGTGAAGGAGGAGGAGAAAATGTTGGTTTCTGGTAAGTCATCTCCTTCACCTACTCTTTAGGTCCAGCTACTTGTCTTTGCTGGCCTGAATGGGGTCTACCAATGTAACCTGGGTTTCCTCTTCTCTAATAGGCCTGAGAAGGAGTAAATCTGGCTGGAGGAGCTGAGGGATTAGAAGATACATTCCCTGAAGCTCCTGCACTAGGAGGAGGAGGAGGACCTCTGGGAGTCTACTTGGGAGCTGGAGTATCATATCTCTTGCTCTTCTTCCTCTCCTTCTGTT
Organism: Platanthera zijinensis; assembly: GCA_039513925.1. Taxonomy (NCBI): domain Eukaryota; kingdom Viridiplantae; phylum Streptophyta; class Magnoliopsida; order Asparagales; family Orchidaceae; genus Platanthera; species Platanthera zijinensis. The sequence goes on from CM077096.1 coordinate 147,765,283, forward strand.
GATTCTTAGACAATCCCATCCAATGTTGAAAGTCCTTAGACTTGGGGTCAATCCCTTTCAATATGTAATAAGGGATGTCATTCTCTGGATTAGGAGGAGGAGGAGCTTGAGCTTTCCTTTTCCTTTGAGCAATTTTCCTTTTCTTGGTTCCTTCAGAATCCTCTGAATCTTCCTCATCATCAAAATGTGATGAATTAGGTTTGTCATATGGATCAATGATATCTTGAACAGCTTTTGCTTTGGCTTTTAAAACAGCCTTTTCTTTTTCTTCTTCTATGGCATCCTGAGCCAATAGAGAATCTAGATCTGGTCCTAGAGTATTATCCAAGACAGTTGATCTTTCTACTGACTCATCTGTAACTATCTTGGGGACTAGTTCTTCTGAGGCTTGCACAAATTTCTGATCTGGTATAACAGACTCAGGTTCTTTATTTTCTGCAGCAGGTTCTGGAGCAGGTTCTTGAACATCTTAATCTTGATCTATAGCCAAAGGGACACAAAAGTTTTCTAAATGGTATAAAAACATCCCTTCAAGGTATTCACAAGTTAACATGTCAGTCAAGAGGTCAGTGAATTGAGTAATTGTATTACCTGCAGAATTCCCTAACTCCCATAAATCATCTAGGTAGGAGGTAATGACTCCTTCTAGGTACATGACAATAATAGGAGTAGATGATTCTTCAAGACAAACTCTGAAAGCAAATTTAGCCTCAGTTATAACTTCAGCTGTCCTTTGTTCTGAAACTTGAGCTTCTGGAGAACCAGCTGTGTCTTGAATTTCAGCTATAACTTCAGTTGTATCTGGAATTGCAACTGCAACTAATGTTGTAATTTCTGAATCTGCAGTTGTAGAAATTTCATCTGATGGTGTATCTTCTGGAACTTCAGTTGAAAGAATGACCAGTGGAAGTCCTGAGACATCTTCCTGGAACATCTCCCCCTGCCTGACTTCAGTGGGTACTGAACTCAGGCCCCTAAGAGAAGAGGGCTCAGCAGAATTTGAGAGGGCTGCAATGGAGGATGTAAGAGATGAAATGGAGGAAACAAGAGGGGCAATTGCTGATTCAATCATTGATTTGATTGAAGGAGTAATTAACTCCATGATGCTTGCAATGAGAGCTGGTGTGATTTCAAAAGATGTAGATGGGGGAATCACAACAGATGGATGAGCATCAGGGATTATGTTCTCCTGATGAGATGGAGTGTGAATTGGTGATGGAGATGCAGATGCATGAAGATCAATATAATCTTGAGGTGAAAATGGTGACTGAGTTGGAATTAGAAGTCAGGCATGGAGAATAGTTGATGAATGCAATGGGAGAAGAACAGTGGATGTAGATGGTATTGCAATAGAAGTGGATGGCAATGCAGATATAGATGGAATGGGGGAAATGGAAGAGCCTTCTTCAATTAGGTGGGGGGTGACTGTTACTGTCCTTGTGTTCTCAGATGGAATAGGAGCAACCCCAGCAGGTGAATACTTCTGGATATTCCTTCTCCACTTGATAAATAGAGTGGGATCCATCTTCTTGATTACATTGATTGATGTTGAGACTGTTACCAACAGCTGAGGATATTTCTCTCTTAGAAATATCCCAATCACCCTTCCAAGGGTTACCTCTTTCTTTGAGTTCTTTCTCCTGATTAATTCAAATACTATTCCAGCCTAATTAATTGATTTCCTGTTAGCAATAGCACACATTAAGGCAAACTGCTGCCTGGTAATGTTATTGTGCGCAGAGTGCTTTCCCAACAGCACTTTCCCTACTAGTTCTGCTAAGAACTTGATCTTCATCGGGAAGCTTATCTTCAGCAACTTGGAAGGAATGCCTTCAGCATGTCCTAGCTCTAATAGCATCCTGCTATACTCCTGAGTATCTTGATCATACTCTTCTTGACCATTGATCAAACCAAAAATCTCAGTTAAGATGATATGAGTCAAAATTACCTCCTCACCGCTGATAGTCCCTGTCATCGATTCGTCGCTGGAAGACGATGTATAAACCCATTCTTTGATTTCTGGAACATTTATCTTAATTCTTGTAGACATAAGCTTCTCCAGTCCTTGATCTTTGCATAACTGTAGCATCTCGAGAATATCGGCATCGCAGACACTGAAAGAATCAAAATCGACGCTAAAGCCGGCATCAAACTTCATCACGGTCAGCAGAGCTGGAGCAATCGCCATGGATTTGGTTGGGGAAGACGAGAGAAACGAAAGCAGAAAGCGCGGGGCAGAGCTCAAGTCAAACCTTTCAAGCAGGAATGAGGAATATAAAAAGACAAGCTCTGTCGACTACAAAAAGCACGATCTATTAACCTAGGTCGACCATCGGTTTATATTTAAACAGTAATCGTCGACCTATTTCAACAGATACTAGATACGATGGTCGGTCGATCGTTCGACGATCATTTCCTGAAGCAAAGTAGTCAAGCTATTGATCGACTATTTCTGTCTTCACAAACAATCGAGCCGTCATCAACCATAGGTCGACGATAGGCTCAACCTATTCGACTATGGTCGAACGACATTCAACGATATTCGAGCAAATTTCAACATAGGCAGAAATTACACTTGGTTTATTCCATTTATCATAACTAGTTGATTCAAAAAGAACAGATGCTTTTGTTCATCTAAGGGCTTGGTGAAAATACCACCTCTCTGAAGGTCAGTGGATATGAACTCAAGACTGATTTTGTTCTTTTCCACACAATCTCTTTGAAAATGGTGTCTAATCTCAATGTGCTTGGTCCTAGAGTGGTGCACAGGATTTTGTGCTATGGAAATAGCACTGGTACTGTCACACCTGATTTTTGTGTTCTTGTGTGTGTACCCATAATCCAAAAGCTGGTTTTGAATCCACAGGATCTGTGAACAACAACTAGCAACTGCTATATATTCAGCCTCTGCAGTTGAAGTTGAGACAGAAGCCTGTTTCTTGCAGAACCAAGAGACTAATCTCTCTCCCAGGAACTGACATGTACCTGAGGTATTTTCCTGTCAACTCTACAACCAGCATAGTCAGAATCAGAGTATCCAATTAACTCAAATTCTGATTCAGCTGGGTACCACAGTCCTAAATTTGGACATCCCTTCAGGTATCTCAAAATTCTCTTGAGAAGAATTAAATGAGATTCCTTGAAGTTGACCTGTAATCTAGCACATAGGCATGTGGCAAACATTATGTCAGTTCTACTTGCAGTTAAATATAATAGGGAACCAACAATGGCCCTATAGTTTTTCTGATAAACTGGCTTACCCTTATCATCAGAATCTATAACTACATTTGTAGACATGGGTGTATGTATTGCTGAAGCATCAGCCATCCCAAATTTCTTTACAAATTCCTTGGCATATTTGGATTGGGAGATGAAGATTCCATCAGCATCTTCCTTCACTTGGAGACCAAGAAAGTAAGATAGCTCACCCATACTACTCATCTCAAACTTAGAGTGCATCAGGTCTGAGAACCTTTTGCATAGTTTGGGATCAGTGGAACCAAAGATAATATCATCCACATAGACTTGAACCAACAGGATTGTGTCATTGTGATGCTTAACAAACATGGTTCTATCAATTACTCCACTAACAAAGTTGTGCTCTAACAGGAAACTAGCTAGAGTATCATACCAGTCTAAGGGTGCTTGCTTAAGTCCATAAAGAGATTTTTGCAACTTATAAACAAATGAGGGTTGAGTTGAAGAAACACACCCAGGTGGTTGTTCAACAAACACCTCTTCCTTTAGCTCACCATTTAGGAATGCACTCCTAACATCCATTTGAAAAACCTTAAACTTCATATAGGGTGCATAGGCTAGAAAGATCCTTATTGCCTCTAGCCTTGCAACAGGGGCAAAGGTTTGGTCATAGTCTATACATTCCTCCTGTCTGTAGCCCTGAGCTACAAGCCTAGCTTTGTTCCTTATAATAATCCCTTTCTGAACACCCACTTGGTGCCTATGATCAGTTGGCCTTTTGGTCTTGGAACCAAAGTCCATACTTTACATCTTTCAAATTGATTAAGCTCCTCTTGCATAGCAATGATCCAGTGGGGATCTAGCTCAGCATCTTTTATGGTGAGGGGCTTAATTTGTGAAAGGAAACAAGCATGCATCACATCCTGCCTTAATTGATGTCTTGTTTGCACACCAGCTGATATGTCACCAATCACTTGAGATGTACGATGATCTCTAAGTGTGACAATATTAGTAGGTGGGATGTGATCTTCAACAACAGTTTGGATTAATTCCTCTTGTGGAATAGGATTAACTGTTGGTGGTACAGCAACTGCTTCCACAAAGTCTTCATCACTGTCTGAATCAGTAATATGAAGAGTTGATAGAGGGGGAATCTCTTAAGTGAGATCTTTGCATAACTCTTGTACCTGCAATGAGTTTGAGGAAGGAGAAGTTTCCTTCTCCTTGTAAAACATTTTTGACTCATCAAAGGAAACATGCACAGACTCTTCTATTTTTAATGATGATTTGTTAAATACCCTATAAGCTTTGCTTACTTGGGAATATCCAAGAAAAATTCTCATTGAAGCTTTTGCTTCAAACTTTTTAAGGTATTCTTTGTTGTTATTGTGAATGTACACTACACAACCAAAGACTCTAAAATAGTTAATTTTAGGTTTATTTCCTTTAAGTAATTCATAAGGAGTTTTACTCTTAAGCTTATGTATTAGACATCTGTTCAAAACATAATTAGCTGTGCTAACAGCTTCTGCCCAATAAGAGAGAGGCATGTTAGCATCTGCCAACAATGTTCCTGCAGCTTCAATTAGGGTTCTATTTTTCCTTTCCACTACCCCATTTTGTTGAGGAGTTCTAGGAGCAGAGAATCTATGTTTGATGCCTTCTTTTTCACAGAATTATTGCATGAGAAGAGACTCAAACTCAGTACCATGATCACTTCTGATCAAGGCAACATGAGTAGAATACTCAGTCTGCACACATAGCAGAAAGTCTGTAAGAATTTTGAAGTTATCAGCCTTAGTTCTCAAAAAGAACACCCAAGTGAACCTAGGGAAATCATCTACAATCACTAAAGTGTAAAATTTCCCTCCTAGACTCTGTACTTTTATTGGGCCAAAAAGGTCCAAGTGCAATAAATACAGGATTATAGGTGAATCACTCTTATTTACAGATTTGAAAAAATTTTTGGTTTGCTTGCCTAATTGACAAGCCTTGCATAGACCTTCCTTCTTGTAGGGGTAAGAAGGTAAACCTCTAACAAGGTTGTATTTAGATAACCTAGATATATTCTTGAGGTTAACATGGCTAAGCCTTCTATACCATAAGGTGTTATTATTGGTTACTTCATTAAACAAGCAGATTTCAGATTGAGTTGAATTAAAATCTACTAAGTAAATGTTACCCTGTCTAATGCCTACTAACCTACATCACATAACTGGCTGACTGAGATTAATTTGTGCTTCAGCCCAGTTACATATGCAACCCTTTTGAATGTCACTGCTCCAATGGTAAACCTACCATATCCTTCTGTTTGACCACAGCTGGAATCCCCAAAGATCACCTTTGGTCCAAGCTTGGCCTTGAAGCTTGACAGGTTGTTTTTGTTTCCTGTCATATGTTTGGAACAACCACTATCCAAATACCATTTGTCTTTAGTAATTGGATAGGTCTTCACCTGCAAAATAAACAGTTAGACATTGTGGACCCAGACAACCTTGGGTCCATTATTCTTCACATAATTAAAACTTGAAATGAAAGAATAAGCAGGCTGAGGTTTATATCCTAATGGATAGGTTCTCCTAGGTGGAATACTCCATGCAGTTGATGGGTCAATGAACCTAGTGTTTCTATTTACCTTAGAGTTTCTAAGGTTCTGATTATTATTTTGAAAATCATGTTCATATCGTCGATCAACGTTCGATGATCGATGCCCAGATCGTCGAGTATCGGTCGACCATTGGGCCTGCGATCGTCGAGCATAGTTCGACGATTTTTGTATTTCTTTAAATTTTTGTTTTCTCTTTTCTCTCTTAGCCTTATTTAAAGCTTTGTTAACTTGATTTACTTGCTCAGTATTCTTTTTTTCCTTCAGCTGAAATAAAGTTTACTGGGGTGTAAAGATGGTTTTTCAGAACCATGGGGGGTTCACTTGGTGAAGCTCCTAAGCCTAGCTTATTGTTACCTGTCCTAGTGTTTGACATGCTATTAATCTCTAGCAGCTTAAGACTTCTACCATTAAGAGATTCTTCTAATATTTTAGATTTGGCTAGTTCAGTTTTAAGAAATTTGATTTCTTCAGTAGATCTAGTGAGTTCAGCTTCTAGCCTAGCATTTTCACTAGATAGGGATTCTGATTCAGCTATCCTATTTCTAAGCTCCTTAATTTCCTTCTCTGAGCTAATTAAGTCTAAATAGAGAGATTTAAATTCAAATCTAAATTTAACAGAAGTAAAATCATAAGAAGACAATACCTGATCTTCAGTAGGCATTTCTTCTTCATCAGAACTCTCTGCAGCTGAATTATTACTACAGGCATCAATTGCCATTAGGCAAGTTTCTTTTGCCTTCTTCTCTTCCTCATCTTCACTGGAGCTTGAGGAGGAAGATTCCTCATTAGTATCACTCCAGGTTTCAGCCACAAATCCTTTCTCCTTCTTCTTGTTTTTGTAGGAGGAGGACTTGGAATGGTTCTTCTGATATTCTTTGTCTTTTCTCTTCTCTTTGTTCTTTTCCTATGGACACTCAGGTAAAATGTGTTCAGGTTTCCTGCAGCCATAACATATATGTTCTTTAGCTGGTGTTCTGTCATACCTTGGCTTGTCTCCATATCTTGAAGACTTCTTTCTGAAGTCCTTTCTTCCCATTTTTAGAAACCTTTTGGCAAAGAGTGTCATCAGCTCCTCATTTGATTGGCTTCCTTCAGATGCATCAGCAGCCTTTAGAGCAAGAGTTTGATCTTTCCTTGTTGGAGTGGGAGTCTTGGCTTCAGCTTCAGCTTCCCTTGTCTTCAATACTTGCTCAAATGATTTGAGCTTGCCAAGGAGAGCTTCAGTTGAGATCTCAGTTGTACTTCTGGACTCTTTGATGGGCCAGATCCTGAGATCCCATGTGCTGGGGAAGCACATCAATATCTTGTCATTGACTTCTGTCAATGTGATTTCTTTATCAAGGGTTCTCAGCTCATTGATGATGGAGCTGAGCCTGGTGTACATTGCATCAACTGATTCTGCTTCCGTTTTCTTGAAATTCTCATATTGGGATATGAGGTTGGACCTTCTGTCCTTCCTTTCATCAGCTGAACACGCTACAATCTTGTTTAGTGAGTCCCACATGGCTTTTGCTGAAGTGCAATCAGCCATTTTCTAGAAAGTTTCATCAGACATGGTCTGAGCCAGAATGTTCATAGCTTTTGCATCAGCTATCTTTGCTTTCTTGTAAGCATCATTATAGTCAGGAGGTGGCACTGCACTCAGATTTGTTGAAGTTGTAGCAGTAGTTGCAGCAGGTGGTGTTGGTGGTCCTGTCAAAATAGAAGAAAAGATATCTTCATCAATAGAATTCATATACAGTTTTATTCTTGCCTTCCAGATGCTGAACTTAGCTAAGTTGCATACTGGATGTCTTGTGCTAGAATAATCCTTGTACTGGGCCATGAAGTGAATATCTATAAACTTTGTATCTATCTAGATCTTGTGACTCAGGTGTTAGCCTGTACAGTCAGTCAACCTCCCTTTGATACCAATTGAAAGTTAGGATAGATACAACTCTAGAGGGGGGTGAATAGAGTATTCAAAAATATAACAATCTACTCCACTCCCTTAGAGTTAATTTGCGGAATAAGTATATAGATATATGAAACCCTAGAGCCTAACACAAAGTGAGGTGCACAAGAGAAAGCTAACTGTAATTACAGTTTAAGCTTTAGTCCTAACACAACAACTAGCAATCATAGTTAATTCTACTCACAACCATAGTGCAGTAATTAAAATAAGCAACACAGACAACACAAGAAGATTTATAGTGGTTCCCTCTCAATAGGTACATCCACTCTTCTACCACCCTAGTAGGAATCCACTATAGGTTTTTGTTCAGGTGCCCTGCCACCAACTGATCTGATTCAGGTTGATCAAGTAAACCCTTTGAGCTTTTGATCAGGAGATCAAAATCAAACACAGGTTTTTGCTCAGGTGCCCTGCCACCAAGGTTCACTTTTAAAGGGAGTAATAACCCTTTGTACAGGAGGTTGAGAGAGTTAGAATGTCTTCTCTATTGTTAAACAGAATTAGAGAAGCTAGTGGATTGCACTGAGCTATAGAAAGCTCTGAAGGAATCAAAGCTCCCCCTAGCTTAGAGAATATCCAGGAAGAAGCCTTGCTTCAGGGTGCAGGATCTTTTCAGAACTCTTGACAGAGAAGATCTTTTGTCTTAAAGTTCTTGAAGGAGCAGCTTGAAGAAGACTCTTGATGTGGAATGGTTGTTCTTCTTCAACAGCTTTTCTTTCTTCTTCTTCTTCTTGAAGCTCTGAGTATGAATGTTCCTGTGAGCAGGATGAACTCAGGATTGAAGAAGAGAACTCTGAAGAGAGTTGTTCTTCTCAACTGTATGTAAAAATATCTGAGAGCTGTATCTTCTTGTTCTTGTTGTGTATGTGTATCTGTGTTTTGAATATCTTTATATCTGTATTTCAACTTCTCTCATAAGCTCTTTTTATATATCAGCCTTTGTAACGGCTTCTATCTTTCTCTTGATTTGAAACTTGTCTTCTTCTGAGATCTGCAATCTGGGCTGCAAATAACCCATAGTACAAATAGCCTGTAGAAGGACATCCTATAAAGAGATAAAGCTTTCTTAGAAGCTGCTTATCCATTCTGCAAGTCCAAAAGATATTAGAGAAAGTCACATCAAAAACAAACTCTTTACGGCCAAAGAAAAACATCTGTGTCTAACGGCTATAAAGGACAGCATGGCAGATAAAGCAAAAAGATTATTCAACTAATAGGACAAAAGACTTTGTCAGATAGAACTTAACTTATGCATAAAGAATGAGGCAAAGATTGCCTTGATATGTAAGCATAAAATCAATGAAATAATATTTAATAAAATAAGCCAGATAAATGAGAAATAATTTACAGAAGAGAAAGAATACAATATCTCTAAATGCAGACAAAAGATCGTCGAACGAATCACAGAGATCGTCGAACTCTCAGAGCAGATAGTCGAACTATCAGAACAGATAGTCAAACTACAAGAAATCTGTCTGGGCAAAAGGAGTCGAGCAGGACTCGACGATCGATGACACTGAGACCACAGATCGTCGAGCTAACAGAGTTGAACTAACTCAGAGATAGTCAATCTGCTGGTAGACGATAGTCGATCAACTGATAGACGATAGTCGAGCGGCGTTCTTCTATAGTCGAACTAAAAAAACACTTAACCAGATTTTCAACTGGATAAACAACAACTCTACACAACTGATGGAATCTAACCTAAATCTAACCTTTGACCATAGATAAATCTTGGGTCAAGAAACTAATTGAGAAGACTTAACTCAAATCCAAACTAGGGTACCAACAACCTTCCAGCCACCACGAGCCACCAGCGCGCCACCAACACGCCTCCAACAGGAAAACGCCTAAGTCCTGGAGATAGCCGAGGGAGGAAGACGATCCCTGCAAGCAAGCGCACGCCACCCCCAACATCAGAGCACCAGGGCCATCCCACACATTTCAGCATCCAAGTCACTCCCGCGGCGCAGCCTGTTTCTCGCGGGGAGTCGTAGTCTTTTTCTATCTCCCCCAAGTTGTAACGGGAGCGGCCTGTCGCCCCGATTTTCCAACACGTTGTAATCACCAGGAGCTAGTGAACTTTGACTGGCAAAGACCCGGTCTCGTGATTTTTTACCCATTTGAGGGGTTTTTCCACGTCATCACATTTCTTGACAACCTCACATTTTCATTGACTGTGTGCGCGCTCGACCGCTACATGAGCTAAGGCGGTCTAAGTTAATCCGATCCGACCGGGGCATCGAGTTAGTCCGCAACAATATATTTGTGAATTTATAGTATATTAAGTTTATATTTTTATATTATATAAAATAAAGAGTCATTTTTACTATAACATTTAAGATTATGCTTTATTAAAAAAATTTATAAATAATAATATAAATTTGGATAAAAAATTATAAATATAAAAATAATAAGACATGAAAATGATGAAATTGAAGAGAAAAATAAATAATTAAAAAATATCTATTTTATTAAACATTTAAATATATATACCTATTGTTGAAACCAAAAATGACCGAAGCCAAAATTGACTTCTGTGGAGTTCGAGGTCCCAAAAAAGGGGTGACCTCACACCTACTACACTCGGAGGAGCGTCACGGACCAGAGACCTAAGAAACTATGAACTGACCCTCAGCTCTAGCGCGGAGGTCCCACCTCACACCCGGAAGACCTTTGAGATCTCCCCCTCCCTAGCCAATGCTTGAGCTAAGTGCCTTGGAGGAAGAAAGCCAAAGTGATTTTAGTGGTTAAGGAATGAATGCTCTCCAAGGCACCCTCAAGGGTCTATTTATAGTTTTTCCAAGTCTTGGGGGTAAAAATACCAAAATGCCCCTAGGGCAAATATGCCTCAAGCCAATAGAAAACCTCCACACCGGGGGGCAAAGAGGGAAATTCCACTCCGGGGTAAAAAGGTCCAAGGGAGAGAGGAGGCCCGACCACTCCCCTCCCACCTCCCTGGGCACCCGAGACGAGTTGGTGACCCCCGAAGAGCTGGGGAGCAAGGGGCTGGGGCGAGACCCCAGCCCCTCGGCCGGTCTCGCCCGGCCAGGCCTCACCAGGCCGCGAGGCAGGGGCAAGAACCCGGCCTTGGGCCGGTCTCGCCTCACCTGGCCCTGCCAGTCCGCGAGGCAGGGGCGAGAACCCGGCCCTGGGCCAGTCTCTCCTCGCCTGGCCCCGCCAGGCCGCGAGGCAGGGGCGAGAACCCGGCCCCGGGCCGGTCTCGCCTCTCCTGGCCCCGCCAGGCCGCGAGGCAGGGGCGAGAACCCGGCCCCGGGCCGGTCTCGCCTCGCCTGGCCCCGCTAGGCCGCGAGGCAGGGGCGAGAACCCAGCCCCGGGCCATTCTCGCCTCGCCTGGCCCCGCCAGGCCGCGAGGCAGGGGCGAGAACCCGGCCCCAGGCCGGTCTCGCCTCACCTGGCCCCGCCAGGCCGCGAGGCAGGGGCGAGAACCCGGCCCCGGGCTGGTCTCGCCTCGCCTGGCCCCGCCAGGCCGCAGGGCAGGGGTGAGCCTCCGGACTCCAGCCGGTCCCACTACTTCCAATCTTGCACCTACCAGGCCGGGATGGGTGTCCGCCAACTCGCCGCACCCGTCCCCCAAAGAGGGCCCACCGGGGGGGAGGTAGATTCTTCCTCCCCCTACTAGTATATCCTCAAGGTCAAGCCAAAATTGACCCCTTAGAGTGCAAAACTGCTCAAAAGCTTAAAACCTACAAGCAGGCCTTATGCCTTGCTTGGGATCCTCACTTCGCGAATACGGGGTTGTACACAATCCCTGCTCTTTTCGAGGTTGTCCAAGATCAAAAAGAAACATCCAACCCAACGTATTCGCTGAGTGTAGCTTGCTCTCGCGGTGTCGAAAGACTATGAGGCCTCTTCCGAGGGGTCATCCTACCATGCCAACTGATGAGATCCTGGGTGGCGAGACCTACTCGGGGTAAAAATACTTAGCCTCCTGGGGGTATCAGCCTGCCATGCCAGCTGATGAGATCCTGGGTGGCGAGACCCCCTCAGGGTAAAAAGCACTTAGCCTCCTGGAGGTGTCAACCTGCCATGCCAGCTGATGAGAGCCTGGGTGGCGAGACCCCCTCAGGGTAAAAACACTTAGCCTCCTGGGGGGGACAACCTGCCATGCCAGCTGATGAGAGCCTTGGTGGTGAGACCCTCTCAGGGTAAAAACACTTAGCCTCCTAGGGGGGCCAACCTGCCATACCAGCTGATAAGAGTTTGGGTGGCGAGACCCCCTCAGTGTAAAAACACTTAGCCTCCTGGGGGGGCCAACCTGCCATGCCAGCTGATGAGAGCCTGGGTGGCGAGACCCCCTCAGGGTAAAAAGCACTTAGCCTCCTGGGGGGGTCAACCTGTCATGCCAGCTGATGAGAGCCTGGGTGGCGAGACCCCCTCAGGGTAAAAACACTTAGCCTCCTGGGGGGGCCAACCTGCCATGCCAGCTGATGAGAGCTTGGGTGGCGAGACCCCCTCAGGGTAAAAACACTTAGCCTCCTGGGGGGGCCAACCTGCCATGCCGGCTGATGAGAGCCTGGGTGGCGAGACCCCCTCAGGGTAAAAACACTTAGCCTCCTGGGGGGGCCAACCTGCCATGCTAGCTGATGAGAGCCTGGGTGGCGAGACCCCCTCAGGGGAAAAACACTTAGCCTCCTGGGGGAGCCAACCTGCAATGCCAGCTGATGAGAGCCTGGGTGGCGAGACCCCCTCAGAGTAAAAAGTCAACCTCTACGAGAGATCAACCTTCCCTGCCAGCTAGTGAGAGCCTGACACCGGAATTATCTCGGAGCTAAAAAACTTAGCTTCCACGAGAGATCAACCTGCCCTGCCAGCTAGTGAGAGTCTGACAGCGGAATCATCTCGGAGCTAAAAGAATTAGCTTCCACGAGAGATCAACCTACCCTGCCAGCTAGTGAGAGCCTGGCAGCGAAATCATCTTAGAGCTAAGGGACTTGGCTTCCACGAGAGATCAACTTGCCCTGCCAGCTAGTGAGAGCTTGGCAGCAGAATCATCTCGGAGCTAAAAGACTTAGCTTCCACGAGAGATCAACCTACCCTGCCAGCTAGTGAGAGCCTGACAGCGAAATCATCTCGGAGCTAAGGGACTTGGCTTCCACGAGAGATCAACCTGCCCTGCCAGCTAGTGAGAGCCTGGCAGCGGAATCATCTCGGAGCTAAAAGACTTAGCTTCCACGAGAGATTAACCTGCCCTGCCAACTAGTGAGAGCCTAACAGCGGAATCATCTCGGAGCTAAGGGATTTGGGGACTGGGCATGTCGCCTGAACTATGCCAAAATTCAACATCCTCAAAAGGGAAAATAGTTGGATTACATGACCCTCCCGACCCTACCGGTCGGAGGTTGGACTCATTACAACATAAAGAAAAATAAGATACATGACTCCGTCGAGGCGAGGCTTCTTCAGGGGGTCCGGGCATGGTGGTCTTCATCGGGTTCTCTCCCACTGGACACCTCCATACTGCTCAGGCTCTCCATGATCTTCTCCATCTCCTCCACCTTAGCCAACCAAGAGATGGTGTTGACTGTCGTGACGTAGCACTGCCTCGCCATCCTGGAGTCTCCCTTGATCCTGACCTGGATCCCATCTGAGTTGAACTTGAGGCACTGGTGGAAGGATGAGGGAACGCACTGATGAGGGGCCTTCCGAAGATGGCGTTGTAGCTGCTTGGAGCGTCAACAATGACGAACCTGTAGTTCCTTGAGGTCCCTCCAAACTTCACTTGGAGTTCGACTCCACCTTCCACCTCCCTCCTCTCCCTTGAGAATCCAAACATAGGTCCATCCGACGCCACTACCCTCCTTGGCTCCACCTTCATCCCCTCGAACGCCTTCTTGAAAATGATTTTGACAGAGCTTCCGTTATCAACCAAGATCCGGGAAACAGTGAAGCCTTAGACGGCTGCCTGGATGACTAGGGCATCGCAGAAGGGATCCTCATGCTCTGGCATGTCCTTTGACGAGAAGGTGACCCTTTCCTCCACGGGAGGGGTCTGGGACGTCAAGGCAACGCTCCGACGGTACATCACATGGAGACTTGCCTTTCGAGAGGCTTCGATCCCCACTCTCCCATGGATCACAGCTATGCCACCTCGGGGTCCTACATCGACCCGGTCCTCGCATACATCCTCCCCTCCACCTCCTTAGGGAGGAGCTTCGATCCGCTCCGGCTGCTGCTGGGCTGGAGCTATTGTCCCCCTCATTTCCAGGAACTCGGGGACGGTAGCCGTAGCGTGAACCTCCAACTGGTGGAAGTCGCAATACGATAACTCTACTCTGTCCTCCCCTCTCCCCCTATGATTCCTCCTCTCCCTTCGGCCAATCGCCATTGCTTGCTGGGGTGGGGGCAAGAGCTGTCTTGGGGCTTGCCTCTGGAAGTTGAACCTCCCTTGGCCCCCATGAAAGTTCCCCCCATCCTGGATAAGATCTCTTCCTGGACCATGGGCAGGTCCTCCCTACTTCCTCTAGAATGGATCCGGACCCTCCTGTCTCTGGAACCCCTGGGCTCTCTGCTCCTCTCTCCGCCTTCCTTCCTGGTGCCTTAAGCCATCTTGCTCTTTTGACTCCACCTCCGTCAACTTAGCCAACTTCTTTACAAAGGCCGGGTTGGCTGCCTCCATGGCTATCTCCTCTGCCTCCCTTTCCATTAGCTCCTCGAAGGAAAAGGGGGTCTTCCAGGTCAAGCTCATCTTGAAGAACACTTCGCGCAACCCCATCGTGAATTCCATCTGGAGGGCATACCCTTGCACCTCTTGGATGTCAAGGACCTCTTCCTGGAACCTGTCAACGTAGTGGGTCAGCGACTCCTCGGCCCTTTGCTTTATCAGGAAGAGGGACTCAGAACCTTTCTTCCTCTTCTTGGAGGTGGAGAAGCGAAGCTGAAAGCTCCGGCTCAAGTCTTCGAACCCAAAGATGGACCTTGGAGGAAGTTGATGGAACCAGTCCCTTGCCTTCTCTTTCAACGTGATCGCAAAGAGGCGACACTTGAAGGCATCCGTCATTAGTATAATGGAGACGGCATCCTCGAACCACTGTAAGTGCTGGATGGGGTCATCCTTCCCGGTGTAGTATGCCTTGTAAAGTTCCCTAAACCCCTCGGGAACGGGAGCTGAGATGATCAGCTCGCTGAAGGGTGACCCCCTGAGGGGTGGCCTCGCGGTTTCTACTGGCGCGACCTGGTCACCTAAGGGGAGAGCACTCGACGGGCTGGGGAACAGCTCCCGGCCGCGGAGGTCTCGCTCGACCCCCTCTCCCATCCTCTCCTTCCCAGGTCGCCTCCCTGGGGCACTTCCTTCTCCCCCTACTGGGGTGATCTCGCTTAGATCCCTGGGGGGCAGCTCATTGAGATCCCCAGGAGCCGGTCCCTGGGGGGTGGGGGTTGAGCTGCCAGCCCGAGGGGAAATGCTTCGCAACATCTCCATGATGCCAGAGATTGAAGTCATGAACTCTTCCCTCCCTACGAAGGGTCCTGGGTTGGGGAGACCACCGAGGTCATCACTACCTCCCTGATCTCCAGCCATGACACTCTCCCGAGATCTTCTGTGTTGGTCACTCTCCACGCTCATCGCACCAAAATGTTCAAACAAAAAATGACCGAAGCCAAAATTGACTTCTGTGGAGTTCGGGATCCCAAAAAAGGGGTGACCTCACACCTACTATACTCGGAGGAGCGTCACGGACCAGAGACCTAAGAAACTATGAACTGAACCTCGACTCTAGCGCGGAGGTCCCACCTCACACCCGGAAGACCTTTGAGGTCTCCCCCTCTCTAGCCAATGCTTGAGCTAGTTGCCTTGGAGGAAGAAAGCCAAAGTGATTTTAGTGGCTAAGGAATGAATGCTCTCCAAGGAACCCTCAAGGGTCTATTTATAGTTTTTCCAAGTCTTGGGGGTAAAAAGACCAAAATGCCCCTAGGGCAAATATACCTCAAGCCAATAGAAAACCTTCACACCGGGGGGGCAAAGAGGGAAATTCCACCCCGGGGGTAAAAAGGTCCAAGGGCGAGAGGAGGCCCGACCACTCCCCTCCCACCTCCCTGGGCACCCGAGACGAGCTGGTGACCCCCGAAGAGCTGGGGAGCAGGGGGTTGGGGCGAGACCCCAGCCCCCCAGCCGGTCTCGCCCGGCCAGGCCTCACCAGGCCGCGAGGCAGGGGCGAGAACCCGGCCCCGGGCCGGTCTCGCCTCGCCTGGCCCCGCCAGGCCGCGAGGCAGGGGCGAGAACCCGGCCCCGGGCCGGTCTCGCCTCGCCTGGCCCCGCCAGGCCGCGAGGCAGGGGCGAGAACCCGGCCCCGGGCCGGTCTCGCCTCGCCTGGCCCCGCCAGGCCGCAGGGCAGGGGTGAGCCTCCGGACTCCGACCGATCCCACTGCTTCCAATCTTGCACCTACCAGGCCGGGACGGGTGTCCGCTAACTCGTCGCACCCGCCCCCCAAAGAGGGGCCACCGGGGGAGAGGCAGATTCTTCCTCCCCCTACTAGTATATCCTCAAGGTCAAGCCAAAATTGGCCCCTTAGAGTGCAAAACTGCTCAAAAGCTTAAAACCTACAAGCAGGTCTTATGCCTTACTTCGGATCCTCACTCCGCGAATACGGGGTTGTACACCTATATTTAGCTTTATAATTTATGGGTGCTGTTATTAGCAAACTCACTTTCGTTTCTAGCAAATCAGAAAAAAAACAGATTCTGTCATTTTTTGCATTTTTTTCTCTTCCCAAAAATTACTATTAGCAAACCAATCTTGCTTTTTGATAATTTTTGCATTTTTGAATTTTGAGCCCCAAAATTTCTCATTTGAAATCTAAACTTTCATGTTGACATTTACTGAAAAAAGACGTAACATATTTTCGGTGTGACTTTTTTAGGGGCCCAAATCGGGGGTCTAAACTACTTCAAATCAAAAAGTGTTTAACATGAAAGTTGTAGATCTCGACGAGATCTACAACTTTTATGTTGTACACTTTTTGATTTGAAGTCGTTTATGCCCCCCGATTTGGCCCCCGAAAAATTCACGCCGATCCCGGACGTCTGTGCAGATGTACGATGTAATTTTTTTCAGGGGCCAAATCGAGGGTCTAAAATGCTTCAAATCACAAAGTGTTCAACATAAAAATTGTAGATCTCGACGAGATCTACAACTTTCATGTTAAACATTTTTTGATTTGAAGCCGTTTATGGCTCTGATTTGGCCCCCAAAAAAAGTCACGTCAAATCCCGGGCGTCCGTACATATGTACGACGTAACTTTTTTCAGGGGCCAAATCGGGGGTCTAAAGTGCTTCAAATAAAAAAGGGTTCAACATAAAAATTGTAGATCTCGTCGAGATCTACAACTTTCATGTTGAACACTTCTCATGAAATTGTATGTATAAGACGCAGTTCAAAAGGATGTATATATTCTTATATACACTTAACTCGTATATACAACACATTTTTATAGGAATCAGAAATCAAAAATATTTCCAAACCGACCGATATTTTGTTTAAATATTTTGGTACAGATAATGATATTTTGTTGAAAAAACAGTTTTGGACATACTAAACATTTGCGGTATTTTGACTCATCTATAATGCTAACATAAGTGGTTGAATGGATACATTTGAAATCATTTGTAATGTCATTATGTGCAGCGGGTTATTTTGAAAGAATTAATGTTTTAAACAAAATTTAATTTTTTTTAAAAAAAATTATGGTGATTTGCTAGTAACAAAATGGTTTTCAAATAACCATTTTGAAAAATGTGGGTTTGCTAATAGTAATGATTTGCTAGAAATTAAACTTGATTTGCTAGTAACAGCACCCTAATTTATACGTAATATATAAATTACATACGTTTATAAGTATTAAAAAATTCCTCTTACAACAAATAATTTTCTAAGGCAGGTTGGTTAACTAAAGTAGTATATAATAAGAGGTTATGGGTTCAAATCCAACAAGTGGACAAATTAAATACTAAATATCAGTAACAGATAATTATAATTTCTTGCTAATTTAGAAAAGGGAGATTTCCATTTCCTTGCTAGTAAATCCTGACAAAATAGGAAGGTATAAACTCATTGCCAATAAATTCTTATAAAAGTAGCTAAAATCCTATTTAAAATAGGAAGGTATAATCTCTTTGCTAAAATTTGAGGCTTAAATTTACTAGGAATTTATTTTATTTCTAAATGTCTTATTAATTAAAATTAGTAAGAAAAATTACTATTTTGCAAATAATTTAACCTCATGTTAATCGTGATTTTTCTTGTAGTGAAATAATGATTTAAACTTTTAACTAATATTTGCATAATTTCTGGAAAGTTTCGTATAAATCGAAATTCAATCTGTGTAATTTGAATTTGAATTTTTTTAAAACAAATTAATGGATCTCTAGCGGGCCACTGGGATCAAGTGGATGAACACAGCGAGGTTGTAAAAAAACCTACAAGATCCGATTGACTGTCAACAAAAAAACAAAACAATCTCACGTCGGCGATGTCCAGCTCCCGTTCTCCGTAAGGCAAGAGAAGAAGTTCATTCGTTCGTCCTTCCCCTTGGTTTCGAATTTTCTGCATGTGCGTGACTTCGGGATTTCACGTTTTTCACTTTTCCAGTTTTCCTGTTCTCTACATAGAACGGGAAATAACAGAGAAGATCGAGAAAGATGTGATCATTGATGAATTCTATATAGTGAAATTATGATTTAAACTTTTAACTAATATTTGCATAATTTCTTGAAAGTTTCGTATAAATCGAAATTCAATCTGTGTAATTTGAATTTGAATTTTTTTAAAACAAATTAATGGATCTCTAGCGGGCCACTGGGATCAAGTGGATGAACACAACGAGGTTGTAAAAAAACCTACAAGATCTGATTGACCGTCAACAAAAAAACAAAACAATCTCACGTCGGCGATGTCCAGCTCCCGTTCTCCGTAAGGCAAGAGAAGAAGTTCATCCGTTCGTCCTTCCCCTCGGTTTCGAATTTTTTGCATGGCTTCGGGATTTCACGTTTTCCACTTTTTCAGTTTTCCCGTTCTCTACATAGAACGGGAAATAACAGAAAAGATCGAAAAAGATGTGATAATTGATGAATTCTATGAGTTGAAAAAACAGCGTGCATAACTAAAATAAGATAACATCTATATTTTAATTTTTCTTTTATTGTTAATGCTAAAATTTTAAATTAGAAAACTTTTTGCTTATTATATTTTGATTCACAATTTTTTTGGGTCCCCCTTACTTCGAATTCAGGATCCGCCCCTGGGGAGAAAGAGTTCCTCGAAAAGCTCTGGCGCGATGTCAGTGCGGGCAAAAGCATTTCGAGGGAGAAGACGTCGAAGGAACATGCAACATTGGTTTGTCGGCGACGTAGCACGAATGAGATGGTCGGAGAGGGCAGAGTCATTCCCACCAGAGACGTACGGGCGAAAGCAGCGACGCTAGAGGAGGCGGTGTAAGTCTCTCCGGATCTTTTGAGAGGTGCCAATTAAAGGGTGTCATTAAGTTTTTTTAATGATTGAATTTATCTCTTAGATTTAACATTATGTGTGTCATTAGTCAAAACTATAGTGTCTATAACAATTCCCAAAAATTTTCTATATATATATATTTTTCAAACAACACTAAAAACACAGTTCTTCAAAATAGTTTCGCAGATTCTGTCATCACTTTGCAAAACAGCTGATTATCCCAGTACGATTTCACCATTTTTCCCCAGTCGCTGCTAGGGCTGAGCATATTATTTGAAACTCGAAATTCGCTCGAAAATTGTTTGAAAATTGAGCAGAATCGGAATCAGTTAAAATTGATTCAACTCAATTTGAGTCGATTCAATTTGACTAGAATCTGATTTCGAGTCGATTTCGAGCCAATCCTGAATCGCTCGAAATATGATTCGAATCAACTCGAATTAATTAAAAAAATATATGTATTTATTAATATACTCTTATTTTAAAATTAAAAATAACAAAATTTAAAACTAAATAAAATGAATGTAGGCTTTAAGTGTTTCATTTGCTAAATTTATAGGTTGCCCAATTTAATTTTGAGCCAACTAGGAAAAAAATGAAAAAGTGCTCAATTTCGAGCCAAATTGATTTGATTTTGAGCCGAACTGATTCGATTTCGAGTCGTCCCGATTTGATTTCGAGCCAACTCGATTTGATATCGAGCCGACTCGGAATTGAGTCATTTCGAGTCGAGCCAACTCGGGTCGAAATCAATTTCGATTTTGAGTCAATTTCAAGCCGAATCGAGTCGAAAATTTCAATTTCGAATCGAGCGAAAATGATTCGCGACTCGATATGCGAAACATTTATCACGCACGAAGTGTGGACAGAAGGGCTCAAGCGGGATAGATAAGAAGTTTCGTTGTTTTTTTCTCCAACGCGTGCGAATGAGAAATTCAAAGTTGCCCACTTGCGCATTATAAAAATGGAATGGGCCCCACGGGTGAAGGAATTTGGGCCACACGGGTGAAGGAATTTGGCCCCACGTGTGGACTTTTTGCCAGCCATGCTGACTCGATCCAGTTCATTTATTCGCATTTTTATTAAGGTGATTGTTATCCGCACTGCAGTTTTGGTTATTCGCAAATATTTTTTTCCTAATTTTTCGCGCCTTTTGGAAATACGTCTTGTACATGCATTTTCAGGAAAAGTGTTCAACACAAAAGTTGTAGATCTCATCGAGAACTACAACTTTCGTGTTGAACACTTTTCCTGAAAATGCATGTACAAGACGTACTTTGGAAATACACCCAGATTTCGCGCCTTTTAGAAATACGTCTTGTACATGCATTTTCAGGAAAAGTGTTTAACACGAAAGTTGTAGATCTCGATGAGATCTACAACTTTGGTGTTGAACACTTTTCGTAAAAATGCATGTACAAGACGTATTTCTAAAAGGCGCGAAAAATTGGGAAAAAAAAAGTGCGGATAACCAAAAGTGTAGTGCGGATAACACTCACCTTTATTAAACTTTTTTTTATTAATAATAAAAGAATGATTCCCATGATTGCTTGCCCAACCAATGCCTTTTCCCCATATTCAAGTATTCTCTCGTGCATGCCTCATAATAAAACATAAAATAATTTATTTCTTTATATAATTAATAATAGTGTCAGCCTCAGTATAATTTCCCAGCTCAAGTGACCTAGGCTTCATTTGGGGGGACTTATTTTCACCGGTCAAGCGGTTAAGACCGCATGAACCGGGCCTTAATTATGGTCCCCCTAAAGACTCCGTTTGGGGGGACTTATTTTCACCGGTCAAGCAGTTACGATCGCATGAATTATGTCATAATTATGATCTGATTCATGCGGTCGCAACTTCTTGACTGGTGAAAATAAGTCCCCCCAAGGGAAACCTTAGGCTCCGTTTGAGTGAACTTACATTCACTGATCAAGTGATTACGACCTTATGAACCAAACACAGCCTTAATTATTTTATGCAGTGTGCTCGAGTTGGACGAGCTAGTATGTTATGGCTTGAGGTGAAGTTTAATTTGCCATCAAATCCTCTAAATTGCTCATGAGATGTGTCACTGTTTTATCTAGATTGCTCAATGCCAGTATATCAAAAGGGAAAGCATGCAAGTGGTTAAACTTTTACTGTACCAATAATGCCCTCTACATTACAATTAATGAGGTCTAAATCTCAATAAAATTTCAAAAAAAATTAAAATAATGGGGTTAATTACATCCTCTCACACTTATGACCAAATTCATTCAAAGTTTGGTTCATGCCCTAAACCAAATCATTCCCCGCATTCCCGACTCGATAACACTCCCCCAGCGACTTTAGAGCGCCGCCTCCTTCCTCTCAATTCTTCCATGATGGAAATGTGATAAGCCAAGTTCGGCGCACGCCTTCCGCCCCATCCATCTCCAAGTGACGAATCTTTGTTCCTCCGACATCTCTCTGGCCACCAGATCGCGTTCTTACCCAATCGGACTTCCACGGAAATGGCTTCTTCAGTCTACCGCCTAGCAAGGTTAACAATTGATCTTCCCATTTATGGTTTTCCAATTTACGCGTTCAAGATCATTACAAATCTTGTGAAAATCCAAATTTAAAAATAAAAACAAAAATAAATTAAAATAAAACAACCTAGGGGCAATTTTGTAATTTATCAACATATCAGGATTTTCTCTTACTAAACCGAGCCCCCCTCCCCTTCCCGTAAACGACTTCCTCGAGCCCCGATTTTGTGCAATCCTACCTCCCGCAAGCCGATTTTGCCACTCTCCGCTCGGTTCCGTCTCCTGATCGTCGCTCCCCTGTTTCTGCTAGCTTCTCCTCCTACTTCCCCTCCTCCTCACTCCTCTGGCCAGTGACCCCATCCCCTACAATAGTCAGCAACATCAATTCTTTAAATGTTTGCTTTAGGATTGAGAATGACCTAGAGGGGGGGGGGTGAATAGGTCCAATTTAAACTATGGGTACCCCTTTAATTAATCAGAGTTCTACTTTCCTTTAAGATGATTAACACAGTCAAATAATCAAGATAAACTTAACAACAATTAGAAAAATTATCACAGCACAGCAATTCAGCAAACACAGCACAAAACACACAGATTTATAGTGGTTCTCCAACTTATGGGTACATCCACTTTCCCCCTTTGCCTATCCAGCAATAAACTAGATTCGGCCAAACTCCTTCTCTTTATTTTACTCAGATCCTTAGATCTTACAGCTCAGAGCCCAGATGGCTCCTACCACTCAGACTATACAAGTCTTACTACTCAGATCTCCAAGATCATACACCTCAAGTTCTTCCCAAGAACTCTACCTCAGAATGAATCTACACTCCAACTTCTCGGGCAACTCCTGCCCTACAACTAAGAGAAATACCTACTTCTCCTACCTCAGGCTATCTCAGCCCTACCTCAGCCTTTATAACATAGGCTTACAACATAAAGAGAATGATTCTCCTACACTCAGATCTACAGGTAGATCTTACACAATTAATGATGGTAAAGAAATGGATTCAGAAAATGTCACCCAACAAAAGGAAATAAGTGACAGCTTCTTGATCTGATCCTGATGAATTTGCTTCCCTTGATCTTGTCAAGATAGATCTGATCCAACCCTTCTTAGCTTTTCAAAGCTTCTTGAAGTAGAAATTAGGGTAGATCTAGGCTTGAGAATATTGAAGTTGATTCTTGATCTGGCTTCTCTCCACCTTCTAAATTATTGTTGATGCTTCAAAGATCTGTCTTCACAAAATTGTTCTTCTCGTTGTTATCTTTTTCTCTGAAGAGTTGTTCCCTTTAAATAGGCTCTGATAGGAGTAACCCACTGATCCGGTTAATAACTGACTTCTGATAGTTCTGACAGTTGTCAGTACCTCCGTATTGATTTCTGTACTTAGGAAACAAATCTGCTTGAAGAGTTGACACTTTAACAGTTGAATGCGTCGACACAAGCCCTAGGTGTTGATACAACTCTTGTAGTGGTGTGGACATACATCTGAATGTGTCGACACAACCCTTCACCTTGTCTCAACACAACTTGTATAGAATGTGTCGACACTAGTCCTAAGTGTCGACACAACTTGCTTCCAGTCACGAAATAGCCTGTGAAGTGTGTTGACACTAGCCTAAGTGTCGACACAGTTGTATTAGGTCTCGACACAGCTTGAATAGAGTGTGTCGACACAGTTGTCCTTAGTGTCGATACTGAAAGACTTATTTCAAGAGCCTAGACACCTAGAGGGGAGGGGGTGAATAGGTTCTAATTTTCTTTTATAATTCAGGCAATTAACTAGTATTAACTGAAAGACTTTATTTCAAGAGCCTAAATACCTAGAGGGGGGGGGGGGTGAATAGGTTCTAATCTTTTTGTTTCTTTTTAATTTTTAGACAAACAGTTATAAGACTTCTTTCAGCACAGATTAATCAATCTACAGAAAATAAACACATCACAGTAAACACCAGACTTATAGTGGTTCCCCAAGATATGGGTACATCCACTTTCCCCCCTTCGCCTATCCAGCAGATAACTGGATTCAGCCTAACTTCCTTCCACTGGCTCGGATCCTCAGATCTTACAATCTCAAAACCAAAGATGGTTCCTACACCTCAGACTTAACACAAGTCCTACCTTAGATTCTTCTCCAGAATCCTACCTCAGGCCTCAGCCCTACCTCAGCCTTTATAATTAGGCTTGTAACTCAAACTTTCCACAAGTCCTACCTCAGGCACACAGCCCTATCTCAGACTTTATAATTTTAGGCTTACAATCTCAGATCTAACAGAAGATCCTACAAGAATTTGTGACTAAAGAGTAACTGAAAACTTCCCCAGCTAGATTTCTCTTTTGATGTAGTCTTCTTGATCAGTTCTTGGATTGACTGATCCTTCTGATCCAACCTAACTTAGCTTTTCAAAGCTTCTTGATTAGAACAAAATAAGTTGGATCTTCTCTGTTGATGAAGATGATCTTCAATCAGCTTCTTCCTTAAATTCAGATAGAACTCTAAATCTTTCTTGCAGACAGCCCTTGATCTGTCAGAATTCTTCTTATTGATGCCTCACGTTGTTGTTCATCTCTTCTTTTGTCGTTTCCGATCTGTCTCTTATATAGAGCTTGCTTCTTAGTTACCGGCTGATCCGGTTCATAACAAACTTCTGATAGTGGTGTCAGACCGGCTAGTTATGACAACTGTCAAGTCACAAGTCACGTCACCAGGTTCTTTAATGTCTTTTCAACTCAGCATACAACACTCAGCAGACTGCTTCACATGTGTCGACACATATAGACTAAGTGTCGACACAAGTCTTCATTGTGTCGACACAATTACTCCAAGTGTCGACACAGTCATACTTCTGCTTCTCGACACTGCTTATGTTGTATGTGTCGACACAAGTCCTGTGTGTCGACACAGCAGCTTCTTGTCTCGACATTTCTGTTGCAGACAGTTGGTGTTGAGTGTTTGTCAAATGGCATTGAGTGTGTGTCGACACAAGTCCTGTGTGTTGACACAATTACTTCTGAACTCGACACAGCCTTTTGAGAGTTGGTGTGTCGACACAAGTCCCGTGTGTCGACACAATTACTTCAGGTGTCGACATATCTCCTGAATGTCGACATAGCTTCAGTTTTAAGTGTCGACACAAGTTCTGCTTCAGATGTCGACACATTTCTAGATGTCGACACAACTGCTTCTTTAGGTGTCGACAAAGCTCTGAGTGTCGACACAACTTCTTTATAAGTGTCGACACAAATTATGGGTGTCGACACAACTTCCCTGAGTATCGACACAATTTGCCCGTGTGTCGACACAGCTTGCCTGAGTGTCGACACAAGTTTCCTGAGTGTCGACACAGTTTCTTCACAAGTTTCGACACTTGTACTTAGAAAATTTTCCTTCAAATACTTAAACCTGCACAATGAAACTCAAACTCTTATCAAATACAAATTGATGCAAATCATTGACTAAGTTGTGGCTTCTCCAATTTAGTACACATTTTCCAATGTACCCAACAATCTCCCCCTATTTGGAGAAGTCATAACCCTTAGTCAAAGATATACATCTCTTAAGATAAAACAAAATTGTAATAGAAGTAAAAACATTTCAGAGTAGGTTATCACATAATCATTGTAAACAACAAACACTTAATACTAAAACAGATTTCATTAATCAGAAAAACTTTGGTTTACATGAATTTCTTATAGAATAAAAGAAACAAATTAGTACATTGTTCTATTACATAAACCTAGCAATCCTATTACTGACTAGGCTCCTTAATAACTATTCCTTTGCCAGACTTGATTTAGCCTGCACAGAAGGTTCAGCAACCTCAGCTGGCTTTTTCCCTTTTAGAGCTTTCTTCTTTAATTCTTCAGCCTTGATCTTCTGATTTTCAAAATAGTAGAAAGGTTTGGGGAAGTACTTGCTTGACTCTTGAGCATTAGCAGGTAGCTTCCCAGCCTTAGCACTTCTTCTATGTTGAAGAATTGCTTCTTGTCCTGCTTGATATTTATTCCACTCTTGTTCAGAATATCACTTACCCTTGTCATGGGTTTTATCCTTTACAGCTTTCCAGACAGTAAGTATGATGTTTCTAGAAGTTGGGCTCTACTACTCAAAATCTGGCTTCAGCTCAGCCTGCTCTCTAAATCTCTTCTTGGAAAGTTGAGCTTCCTTCTGAGCTTCTAATGCAGCTTATGACATTTAAACCTTTTCCAGAATTACATTTTGTTGCTCTGGTGGAGGACTATACATTTTCAGCACTTCTTCTTGAACCATCTCAAAATCAGCTGGGGGGTAGATCACCTGAGCAACTTCAGGCTGATCTCCTTCAAAATATTCAGGTTGTATCCCAGACTCAGCTATATTAGCATTATCACAAAGAGGAGGATATCCAAGAGCAGCTCTGATGCTATTGGTAGTCCATTTAGCATGGTCAGAGCTGGCTTTGACTAGAAATCTCCCCCTTTATGACTTCTCTTGCAATATGATCTCTTAAATCTTCTTTCTGGAATCTGACTTGATCAGCTATATATTCAGTTCCCTCTTTAAAATAAGCTCTGAATTTTGTCAGGAAAGTTTTAATTTTCTCCTGAGATTCTTGAAATGTGGCTTTGACAGTAGATATATCTTCCTGGATTTGCTTGGAGATTTCAGCCTTCAGAGTAGTTCTAGAATCAGTGAGCTTTGTCAATATTTCATGATGTGAATCCTTGAGATTTTCATTCATCCTTAACTGATTCTCCAGTACATATCCCTGCTTCACTTCAATTTCATCAACTTTAGCTTGGATATTTTGCTGTTGCTTGGCCAGGAACACCATAACATTACCTCCTTTATGGAAGCAATCTGTCATCTCCTTCTTATGTTGGTTCACTTCAAATCTAATGGATTTGATGTCCTAGGCCAATTGAAAATATAACTCCTTATGAGTTTCATCCACATATTGCTCTATAGACTGTCTTTGATTATCCAGTTTTATTTGCATCTGAACTAGTAAAGAACTGAAGTCCACAGTTGATGTAGATGGTGTTGTTCCCACTTACAAAGCCTTCTTGTATCTAGAACTCTTTTTCTTTAAAACAGTTAGTTTCCTTTTCTTAGCCAATGTGGCTTCTTCATCTTCAGAAGATTCAGTTGTACTATTAATATTAACAGTATTCTTTTCAGCTGGGGTATCCTTCTTAGTATCCTTTGATAACTCCCCCTCAGTCCTTGGAATATCTTTTCCTTTCTCAATATGCTCCCCCTCAGTTCTATCTGGAGGAAGATCAGGAAACAATTCTTCCATTGTAAATTCCTTCTGAATCTGTACAGAAGGAATAAGATTAGTTTTGGTTTAATGACTTAAAAGACTTTCTTTTTACACAAAAGTTTCCCCCCTGAACAATTATTGAGAAGAATACTATCATATATCACTAGACTGTGGAGAAGATACTTACTGGCTCATTTTGAGCATCTGTCTTATCAGTTTATTTAGCTGCAGTGTTAATTTCAGATACTATCTTCATGATTGTATCTGCAGCTAAATCACTCTCTAGGACATCATCATCAATACCTCTCCCTTGGGCAGGCAGCTCAGTTCCTTGTTCAAAGTATTCTCCCCCTTGAGTGGAGTCAACTTGTTGCTCCTGGGGCTCACTATCCTTTGCTTGATCATGTGCTTCCTGTTGGTGCTGGTCTTCATCAGAACTAAAGACCACTTCCTCTTCAGAATCACTAGAGGAATCAGCATGTACAATCACTTTCTTTTTCTTCTTGTCATTCTTAGTTTGCTCCTTGGGAGCAGGGACTTCCTTGGTCAGAACTCTATCCCATCTTGACAGTATCCTCACATCCATTTTCCTTATGTGATTTATCTTAGAGTCCATTTGCTTGTTTCAGAATATCTGGAATTACTGATGTTAAGCATAAACTGAGGATCCTTCCCAGGTTAGGTTTCTTAAATCCTTCTTGTATTTTATCAAACACTACTGCTGCCCAGTTAGTGTTTATCTTGAATATAACCCTCACCATAAGATTGAACATGTGGGCAGAAATTCTATCATTTCCACCAGTCTTGCAGATTATCACTTTGCCCACAACTTCTGAAAGAAATTTTCCTTGGGAATTCATCTCTTTTCTATTGATAGATGATCCAATCTTAATACTAGGACTCAGTCCACAACAGCATAAAGCTTCAGTTATCTGGGAAGGAGTTATTTCGTCTGTATCCTTGATCAATGGTAGATGTAGTGCTTTCCTGATTGATTTCAATGTGAGCTTCACCCGGGTATCTTGAATAGACGCCTTGATTTTCTGTCCTTCTGTGTCCACAGTAGCGGTTGAGTAGAACTCCCTTACTTCCTTTTTACATATTTTGGTCGGTTCAGAGACCAAAAATTCTAATCCATTTTCAGAAATTAGGGCAATGACTCCCTGAATTTCATCAGAAGCAGTTGTGAATCCTTCGCGAACCAGTTCATAACCTTCATTAACCTTATCTTCTTGGTTTGGCACCATTGACCTAAGTGCTAGAGGAGATGAGAAGGTCTATGTCGACAGAAGGTGTAGAGTCAAAAATTTTGATAGCGTAGTCGACCAAATTTTGGCTTCACCTATTTATAGTACTTGAGTCAAGGGCAGATCAAATGTCGGGCTTAAGTCGACAAATCTGTTTTTGTGTCGACAAAAATGACCTAGGTCTTGAGATAACTTAAGTTAAGTCGACATGACTATGTGTCGACATACTAATGTCTAAGTCGACAAAACGTATTTTAATTCGACACATCTATGTGTTGACATACTTGTGTCTGTGTCGACACTGACCACTTTAGTCTCGACAGAGTTGTGTTGACACAAATTTTTTTGTCAACACAAATATCCTCTCGACATATAGTCTCGACAAGGTTATATCGAGACTTTTTGTGTCGACACCTATTCTTCTGTCGACACAGATACTGTTTCTGTGTAGACATATCCTTATTCTGTGTCGACACAACACACTGAGTGTGTTGACACAACTTGCTTGTGTCGACACAAACTTTGTACTTAGCAAAATTTCAATAGAAATTTGGTGCTTACATATGTTACTAATGGAAACTTGTGTTAACCTAGTGTAGGTTCAACATACCTAATTTAATTTTGAAATTATTGAATTTAGTTTCATCATGTGATTTTGTAAAAATATAAGCTATTTGATTATCAGTTTTTACAAACTCTAGATTAATATTTTCCTTCTCTACATGTTCTCTGATGAAATGAAACTTAATATCTGTATACTTGGTCCTACTGTGTGATACAAGATTCTTAGCAATAGAAATAGCACTTGTAGAATCACAAAATAGTGGTATTCTACTTACCTGGATGTCATAATCTTCTAATTGATGCTTCATCCACATCAATTGTGCACAGCAGCTACCTGTAGCTATATACTCTGATTTAGGTGTTGATATAGCTACACTGGTTTGCTTCTTGCTGCTCCATGACACCAGCCTCCCACAAAGGAACTGACAGGTTCCTGTGGTACTTTTTCTCTCTTCTTTGCATCCAGCAAAATCTTCATCTAAGAAACCTGTTAATAGAAAATCTCTATTCTTAGGGTACCAAAGGCCTAGATTAGATGTGCCCTTAAGATATCTAAAAATTCTTTTAATTGCAGTATAATGAGATTCCTTAGGGCATGCTTGATACCTAGCACAGACACATGTTGCATACATGACGTCAGGTCTACTAGTAGTCAAGTATAGTAGGGAGCCAATTATCCCTCTATACAAAGACTCATCAACAGGTTTCCATGCTTCATCTTTGCATATAGGCATACTTGTTCCCATTGGAGTTTTTATTGTAGAAGCTGAGTCCAAACCATACTTCTTAATCAACTCCTTGGTGAACTTAGACTAGGATATGGACAACCAACTCTTAGTCTGTCTAACTTGAATTCCCAAGAAGAACTTCAGCTCACCCATACTGCTCATCTCAAACTTCCCTTGCATAAGTTTGGCAAACTTTCTACAAAGGCTGTTTTTAGTAGAACCAAAGATAATGTCATCTACATATATCTGGACTAGTATTATCTTGCCTTTTGATTCCATATAGAATAGAGTTTTGTCTATCTTTCCTCTAGAGAATTTATTCTCAATGAGAAAGGCAGACAAGGTTTCATACCAAGCCCTTGGAGCTTGTTTCAAACCATATAGAGCTTTCCTAAGCCTATATACATAATTAGGAAAGTGAGAGTCTACAAAACCTGAGGGTTGTTCTACATAGACTTCTTTTTTTAAATCACCATTCAGAAATGCTGATTTCACATCCATTTGATATACTTTGAACCCTTGATAGGAAACATAGGCTAAGAACAGCCTTATTGCCTCCAGCCTTTCCACTGGAGCAAAGGTTTGATCAAAAACAATACCTTCATCTTGCCTGTAGCCTTTTACTACCAGTCTAGCCTTGTTCTGGACTATAGTGCCATTATTATCAAGCTTGTTCCTGTAGATCCACTTAGTTCCTATTATGTTGTGATCCTTAGGTTTTGGCACCAGTTCCCAGACCTTACACCTTTTGAACTGACTGAGCTCTTCTTGCATTGCATCAATCCAATTGGTATCTTGCATGGCCTCTTCAATCTTCCTGGGTCTTATCTGAGACGGGAAGCTAGAACATAAAGCTGTGTTCATGCTCCTGCTCCTTTTTAGAACACCCTAACTTGCATCACCAATGATCTGGTGAGCTGGATGATCCTTCAGGTGTCTCCTTGCTGGAGGAATTCTGTCAGCATTATGGCTATCTCCAGTTTCCTCATCTTGATGCTCCATATTTTCTTCTTCACCCAGAGGGACTTGATCTCCCCCTGGATTGCTAACATCTTTATCCTCATCCAGTTTAGCAGGAACATCTTCATTGATGGTCAACTTGTCCAGCTTATCTGTTAGATCTATAGAACTAACTGAAGAACTAGACAATTCATTGTTAATAAACATTGACTCATACAATACAACATGCACAGATTCTTCTACAACTAGAGTAGTCAAGTTGTAGATCCTGTATGCTCTACTATGGTTGATGTACCCAACAAATATCCCTTCTAGGGATTTGGCAGCAAACTTAGTTTGGTAGTGTTTACAATTGCATAGTACAAAACACTTACTACCAAAGATTCTGAAATAAGATATGTTTGGTTTTCTGCCTTTTAAAATCTGGTAGGGAGTCATCTTGTGTTTCTTATTGATTGAGGCCCTATTGAGCACATGACATGCAGTATTTACTGCCTCAGCCCAGAAATATTCAGGGAGAGTAGTGTCATTCAGTAGAGTTCTACTGACTTCAATTAGAGTCCTATTCTTTCTTTCAGCAACACCATTTTGCTGAGGAGTTCTAGGTGAAGAGAATTCCTGATGAATCCCAAGTTCTTCACAGAATTTTGTCATACATTCAGACTGAAATTCAGTTCCATGGTCACTTCTAATTTTGACCACTGAGCTGTTGTATTCATTCTGTATTTGTCTAACAAAAGTCTGGAAAATAGTTGGGGTTTCAGATTTCTGCCTCAAGAAGAAAACCCATGTAAATCTAGAATAGTCATCCACAACAACAAGTGTGTATGCTTTCCTACCAAGACTATGGACTGGCATATGACCAAACAAATCCATATGCATGAGATACAAATATCTCTTTGAATCTTTGATGTCAAGTGACTGAATAGAGGACTTAGTCTGCTTTCTTTTTTGGCAAGCTGAGCACACACCCTCTTTTATGCACTGAACTTGAGGACCATTCCTCACTAATCCCATGCTGAACAGCAGTCCAATTGAATTATAGTTCAGAGGAGCTAGCCTCTTGTGTCATTTGACACATAGAGAAGCTTTCTCTCCTGCAACTAAACAAATAGGTGAGTTGTTAGACTAACACTATAGGTTAAGGCAATACACATTTCCTTTCCTAGTGCCAGTCAAAATGATCTCTTGATCACTTGACCTTTTTACTAGGCACTCCCCTTTGAGGAAAGAAATATCATAACCTAGGTCACTAAGTTGACTTATGCTAATCAGTTTATGTTTTAGACCCTTTACATAAGCCACTTTAGTGATTGTAATTGAATCACAAGATATGTTACCAAATCCTTTGATGATTCCCTTTTCTGATCCACCAAAGACAACTTTTGGTCCATTCTTTATGGGCACTTAGTCCCTCAAAATTCTCCTTGTTCCAGTCATATGTCTTGAACAGCCACTATCCAAGTACCATATAGGGGTATGATCACTTGGATTTACCTGCAACAAATAAAGAATCACTTACCCTTAGAACCCAACTTGCTAGTGGGTCCTAGGTCCTTGTTAGTTTGAAACCCTGTGACTGATCTAACAAGAATCCTACTTTTGGTTTTAACACTTAAGTTAAACCAGCAATCCATGGCAAAGTGGCCCACCTTGCCACAACACCAACACTCAAACCTATTATACATATTCTTAGGTGCATGCCTTCTTACTTTGTTGTCAGTAGACTTATTAAGTGTTGGTGCTGGAACAACATTCTTCAAGAACTCCTCTTGAATATGATGGGCATGCCTATAGATTGGTCTATTGGCATTAGCACCCTTGCTCATGAAATTTTCATGCTCACAGTGACCATGTGTAATGTCATGATCATACCTGTTAGTAGGATTCACTACCTTCTTAAAGAAAATAGGGGATTTAACAGCTAAAGGCTGAATTGTGGCTTTACCTTTTCTATGAGAATTGGTAGCCCTAGTTCTTACCTTAAAGCCTAGACCAATCTTTCCTTTTTGTGAAACAAAATTATCTATCAAAGGTAAGACTGATTTTTGCTTGGAGAATTTTGCCACTAGCTCTCTCTCTTGCTGAAGTTTTCCCTCCAGTTTCTTGATATGATTCTCTTTGAATGAGATTGTGCCAATCTGAATAACTGTAATGTTTTTCAATTTGGCAACCTCATTCAGTTTTTGATCCAGCAGTTTTGCTGAAACTGCTGCAGCCAGCTTAAGAGACTTAATCTCTTTGGATTGCTCTTTAACAAGAAACTTGCTCTTCTTTAGAGCAAGCAACAACCAACCATACTCATTAATAAGTTGGTGAATATCCCCCTCAGACTCAGATCCATCCACTTCTTTTGAAGAAGATGCTTCTGATTTTGATCCAGTAAAGTAATCTGAGACTAGGGGTGAATTGTTTACCTTACTTGGTCCAGGCTGATCCTGACACTTATCTTCTTCAGATTGAGCCATCAGCCCTTTACAGCAATATTCTTCCACTCCATTTATGAAGTCCAGCATCTGTAGGAATTCTAGTTCCCTAGAATCCTCTTCTGTTGAGAAGAGTCCAACATATGCTTCTGCCTCTTCTTCTTCTTCTTCAGATTCTGAAGATGAAGAGTCTGTCCAACTCTACTCCTTCTGAGCCACTAGAGACTTCTCCTTCTTGCCTTTGACCAGCTGCTTCTTCTTATCCTTTGAATCCTTTCTTTTGTCAGGACAGTCAGCTATGACATGCCCAGACCTGTTGCAGCAATAGCACACAATCTTAGAATTAGATTGTTTACCAGGTTTAGAAGCATACCTATCCTCCTTAGGTGTTTTCTTCTTCCTGTAGTATTCATCCTTGGAATAGGATGTAGATGAAGGCCTGGTTCTCCAATTCTTTTTCTTCATGAACCTTTGGAATTGTCTTGTGAAGGCAGCAAAGTCTTCATCAGATGTATGACTATTTGATGTACTTGTTTCAGGAACACCTTCTTCTGCTTCAGTACTCCTTCTAGGTGGAGAAGGAGATTTTCTCCTACCCTTCCTTGAGCCCTCAGCCTTGAAGGCTACTGACTTTTTTATGTTCAGATCTGCTTCCCTTCTCTTCCTCTTTCCTAGCAGTAAGCTGTATTTCATATGAAAGCAGTTTTCTAAAAAGTGTAGGTGGTGGTGTGTCAGCCAGTTTGGTCACTTCCCTGATGGTACATATCTTAGTGTCACAATCCTTTGTTAGGGACCTAAGAAACTATTCATTCAGTTCATAAGTACTGAAGACTCTTCCATATGTCATTAGTTCATTCACTATTCTGAAAAACTGTTTATAGCATTCAGCTATGCTGTCAATTTTTTTCTGCCTAAAGCTCTCATATTCCTGATTTAGCATAGACTTTCTGTCCTCTCTGACTTCTTATGTGCCATCCATATAGACAATCAATGTATCCCACATTTCTTTGGAAGTTTTACAGTGCACAAGATTCTGGAATGTTGCATCATCTATGACACTTACAAATATATTCTGAGCTCTTGTATCTAATGTAGCCAAGATGATTTCATCCTTAGTTATCTCTGAATAACTCTTTGGAGTTTGAATGTTTGCATCAAGAACTGAAACCTTCATTGGGATGAAGGGGCCTTCCTGTACTGTGATATAAATTCTTGGATCAGATACTTCCATAAATAGCCTGACCATTTCTTTCCAAATGCCAAAAGATTCTTTCCTGCATATGGGCAATTTCATAGATCAAAATTCTTTTTGATTTTCACTTGAACCCATTTTTGTTATCTATTATTTGCCTTGGAGAAATCTTCTGACTGTTAGGTCAAATTTGAGGAACCCCCCTCTGATACCACTTGAAAGACTTTATTTCAAGAGCCTAAACACCTAGAGGGGGGGGGGGGGGTAAATAGGTTCTAATCATTTTGTGTCTTTTAAATTTTTAGGCAAACAGTTATAAGACTTCTTTCAGCACAGATTAATCATTCTACAAAAAATAAACACATCACAATAAACACCAGACTTATAGTTATTCCCCAAGATATGGGTATATCCACTTTCCCCCCTTCGCCTATCCAGCAGAAAAATGGATGCAGCCTATCTTCCTTTCACTGGCTCAGATCCTCAGATCTTACAATCTCAGAACCAAAGATGGTTCCTACACCTCAGACTTAACACAAGTCCTACCTCAGATTCTTTTCCAGAATCCTACCTCAGGCCTCAGCCCCACCTCAGCCTTTATAATTAGGATTACAACTCATACTTTCCACAAGTCCTACCTCAGGCACACAACCCTACCTCAACCTTTATAATTTTAGGCTTACAATCTCAGATCTAACAGAAGATCCTACAAGAATTTGTGAGTAAAGAGTAACTGAAAACTTCACCAGCTAGATTTTTCTGTTGATGTAGTCTTCTTGATCAGTTCTTGGATTGACTGATCCTTCTGATCCAACCTAACTTAGCTTTTCAAAGCTTCTTGATTAGAACAAAATAAGTTGGATCTTCTCTGTTGATGAAGATGATCTTCAATCAGCTTCTTCCTTAAATTCAGATAGAACTCTGAATCTTTCTTGTAGACAGCCCTTGATCTGTCAGAATTTTTCTTATTGATGCCTCATGTTGTTGTTCATCTCTTCTTTTGTCGTTTCCGATCTGTCTCTTATATATAGCTTGCTTCATGGTTACGGCTGATCCGGTTCATAACAAACTTCTGACAGTTCTGACAGTAATGTCAGACCGACTAGTTATGACAACTGTCAAGTCACCAGTCACATCACCAGGTTCTTCAATGTCTTTTCAACTCAGCATACAACACTCAGCAGACTGCTTCACATGTGTCGACACATATAGACTAAGTGTCGACAAAAGTCTTCATGGTGTCGACACAATTACTCCAAGTGTCGACACAGTCATACTTCTGTTTCTCGACACTGCTTATGTTGTATGTATCGACACAAGTCCTGTGTGTCGACACAACAGCTTCTTTTCTTGACATTTCAATTACAGACAGTTGGTGTTGAGTGTTTGTCAAATGGCGTTGAGTGTGTGTCCACACAAGTCCTGTGTGTCGACACAATTACTTCTTAACTCGACACAGCCTTTTGAGAGTTGGTGTGTCGACACAAGTCCTATGTGTCGACACAATTGCTTCAGGTGTCGACATATCTCCTGAATGTCGACCTAGCTTCAGTTTTAAGTGTCGACACAAGTCCTGCTTCGGATGTCGACATATTTCTGTATGTCGACACAACTTCTTTAGGTGTCGACAAAGCTCTGAGTGTCGACACAGCTTCTTTATAAGTGTCGACACAAATTCTGGGTGTCGACACAACTTCCCTGAGTGTCGACACAATTTTCCTGTGTGTCGACACAGCTTGCCTGAGTGTCGACAAAAGTTTCCTGAGTGTCGACACAGTTTCTTCACAAGTGTCGATACTTGTACTTAGAAAATTTTCCTTCAAATACTTAAACCTGCACAATGAAACTCAAACTCCTATCAAATATAAATTGAGGCAAATCATTGACTAAGTTGTGGCTTCTCCAAATCAAGTACACATTTTCCAATGTACCCAACATTAACACAACACAGGAAATACAATCTACAGTACAGAAATCACAGCACAGCAAACAACAGATTTATAGTGGTTCCCTAAGGTATTGGTACATCTACTTTCCCCCTTCGCCTATCCAGTAGAGAACTGGATTCAGCCCAACTTCCTTCCATTAGCTTAGATCCATAGATCTTATAACTCAGAACCAGATTGGTTCCTACAGCTCAGACTTATACAAGTCTTACCTCAGATTCTTCCCAAGAATCCTACCTCAGGCCTCAGTCCTACCTCAGCCTTTATCACTAGGCTTACAACTCAGACTATCACAAGTCCTACACCTCAGGCCCTCAGCCCTACCTCAACCTTTATAATTATAGGCTTACAACTCAGATCTTACAAAAGATCCTACAAGAAATTAATTGTTTAAGAGATACAAAGATATCATCAGATAGATCTCTATAGGTGTGAGCTTCTTGATCAGTCCTTGAATAAATTGAATCTTCAGATTCAACCTGACTTAGCTATTTCAAAGCTTCTTGATAGAACAAAATAAGTTTTAACTCTTCTTGATGTAGAAGTTGATCTCCTGTCAGCTACTTCCTTGAATTCAGAATAAGATCTGAATCTTCTCTTGCAGACTGCTCTGGATCTGCCTTCTTAAGGATTTCCCCTTTTCTTGTTGTCAGATTCTCTTTCCTGAAATAGCTTGATTACTTCCTTAGTTCTGTTATTTTTTTTGTGGTTGTCAAGGATCAGTCCCTTATATAGAGTTTTCTCATGGTTACCGGCTCATCCGGTTTGTAACAACCTTCTGACAGTTCTGACAAAGGTGTCAGACCTGTTGGTTATGACAGCTGTCGAGTCACCAGTCATGACAGCTGATTCCTTAAAGACTTTACAACTCAGCATAACCACTCAGCAAACTGCTTCACACGTGTCGACACAAATAGACTAAGTGTTGACACAAGTCTTGATGATGTCGACATAACACTCCATGTGTTGACATAATCATTCTTCCGCTACTCGACACAGCTTCAGTTTGTATGTGTCGACACAAGTCCTGTGTGTCGACATAACTGCTCCTAGTCTTGACATAACTGATGTTGGAAGATGGCGTTGAGTGTATATCTAGTTGTCGTTGAGTGTGTGTCGAGATGTCATTGAGTGTGTGTCGACACAAGTCCTGTGTGTCGACAAAAGCCTTCTGACTCAGTATAACTGTTACTGTTAGATGGCGTTGAGTGTCATCCAGATGTCGTCGAGTGTGTGTCGACACAAGTCCTGTGTGTCGACACAAGTCCTGTGTGTCGACACAAACCTTCTTTAGGTGTCGACACAATTCCTGAGTGTCGACATATGCCTTTTTTCTGGTGTCGACATAACTCCTGGGTGTCGACAAAACTTCTGCTTTAGGTGTCGACACAATTTCTGCCTTAGGTGTCGACACAATTCCGGGTGTCGACACAACTTCTTCTTCAATTGTCAACACAATGCCTGGGTGTCGACACATGCCTTGCTTCTAGTGTCGACACAACTTCTGGGTGTCGATACAATTCTTCACAAGTATCGATACTTGTACTCAGAAAAATTTATTGCAAACCTTACACCTGCACAATGAAACTCAAACATCCATCAAATACAAATTGATGTATATCATTGAGTAAGATGAGGCTTCTCTAAATCTGGTACATATTTTTCAGTGTACCCAACAATCTCCCCCTATTTGAAGAAGTCATAACCCTTAGTCAAAGATATACATCACTTATAATAAAACACATAAGAATAGATGTACATTCATTTCAGTGCAGGATAACATATAAATAATATAAACAACTCAAAGTAATAGTAAAGCTGATTTTATTTATTAATCAGAAAATACTGGGTTTACATGTTTTTCCTTAGAACAAAAAAAAAGTTACTTGTTCTACACATAAGCCTATCTATCCTATGATTGACTAGGCTCCTTAATTACAATGCCTTTCCCAGACTTAATCTTTGCCTGCACAGTAGGTTCTATATCCTCAGCAGGTTTCTTCCCTTTGAGATCCTTCTTCTTTAATTCTTCAGCTTTTATCCTTTGCCTTTCAAAATAGTGAAAAGGCTTGGGGAAGTACCTGCTAGGCTCCAGAGCATTAACAGCTAACTTCCCAGCTTTTGCACTTCTTCTATACTGAAGAATGACTTCTTGCATAGCTTGATACTTATTCCAGTCTTTCTTAGAATACCATTTGCCCCTATCATAGGTCTTATCTTTTACAGCCTTCCAGGCAGTCAAAATAATATTCCTGGAAGTGGGGCTCCATTGCTCAAAATCTGACTTCAACTCAGCCTGTTCTCTGAACCTTTTCTTTGATAGCTGTGCTTTCTTCTGAGCTTCCTTGGCAGCCTCTGACATGTTTACTTTTTCAATAATCACATTTTGTGCCTCCTGTGGAAGGCTGTACATTTTCTGCACTTCTTGTTGAACCATATCAAAGTCAGCAAAAGGATAAATAACCTGTGCCACTTCAGGATGATCTTCTTCAATATTTGCAGGTTGCACTCCAAACTCAGCAACATTATCATCATCGCACAAAGGAGGAAAGCCAAGTGTAGCTCTGATGGAATTAGAGATCCATTTTGCATGATCAGAGCTAGCTTTGACTAACAACCTCTCCCCCTTTATGACTTCTCTAGTGATATGATCTCTCAAATCAGTCTTTTGAAATCTTATCTGATCAGCCAGATATTCTGTACCTTCTTGATAGTAAACTTTGAACTTAGTTAGGTACTCAGAAATGGTCCTTTGAGAGGCTCCAATAGCTGTGTGGACAGCAGCTAGATCTTCTTGTAGGTGCTTTGATATTTCAGTTTTCAAATCTGTTGAAATACTTCCCAGTTTTTTGATGATTTCTGCATGGGAGTCTTTGAGGTTTTCATTAGACCTGAATTGATTTTCCAAAACATACCCTTGCTTTGTGGCAATGTCCTCAACCTCAGTCTTCAGCAACTATTGTTGCTCAGCCAAATATACTACAACATTGCCTCCTTTATGGAAGCAATTTGTCATCTCTTTCTTGTGCAGATTGACTTCAAATCTGATTGACTTTATGTCCTGAGCCAGCTGAAATTGCAGTTGCTTATTTGACACATTCACATACTTCTCTAAAGACTGCCTTTGTTCATCCAATTTTACTTGCATTTGGACCAGTAATGAACTGAAGTCCATACTTGGAGCAGGTGGGTGTGTGACTGTGTGCAAGGCTTTCTTGTAGCCTGAGCTCCTTTTCCTGATTTCAACATTTTTTCTCTTCTTAGCCATAGAGGATTCCTCATCATCAGAGGGTTATGATGAGATTTTTATGTCTACTGTGTCTTTATGAGATGGGTCATTTAGTAGCTCCTCCCCCTCAGTTCTTGGCAGGTCCTTTTCTACCTGGGATTGCTCCCCCTCAGTCCTTGCAGCAGGTAAATTAGTAAATAGATCTTTCCATTGTTACCTCTTGCTGTAGGAGGAACAAGGTTTGTTTGGGAAACAAAAGGTTCTCCCTGGACATCCATATTTTTGTCTATGGCCTGTTCTATAAAGGAGATACTTACTTGCTCATTCTGCACATCTTGTGCCTCCTTCTCAGCAATATCCAGTGCTTCTTTATTTATATCTGATACAATATCCATTACTGTATCAGATGCATACTCACTCCCTAGAGTAGCAACATCAATTCCTTCCCCTTGAGAAGGTAGCTCAGAAAGTATAGTATCTTGTGCTGTTGGTTCAGGAGTTTCTCCCCCTAGAGTGGAGACTACTTGTTGCTCTGGGAGCACACTACTCTCTACTTGATCTTTAGCATCTTTTTGTGGCCTGTCTTCATCTGAACTGAAGACCACTTCCTCTTCAGAATCATTAGAGGATTCTGCTTGCTGAACGTCTTCCTTCTTCTTTTCTTTCTTTATCTATTTTTGTGGAGTAGAAACCTCCTTGGTTAAAACTCTATCCCACCTAAATAGAATTCTTACATCCATTCTCCTCATATGGTTGATCTTGGATCCTGGAAGTTAGCTCATTACATCTGGTATTGTTGAAGCTAGACATAAGCTTAGAATCCTTCCCAAATTTGGTTTCTTTATTCCTTCTTGTATCTTGTCAAATACTATAGATGCTCAGTCTGTTTTTACTATGAAGATGACCCTTG
Source organism: Platanthera zijinensis (assembly GCA_039513925.1). Lineage (NCBI taxonomy): Eukaryota > Viridiplantae > Streptophyta > Magnoliopsida > Asparagales > Orchidaceae > Platanthera > Platanthera zijinensis. The sequence continues at coordinate 147,805,471 of CM077096.1, forward strand.
TCATTAGATTGAACATGGAGACTGAAAATCTGTCATGTCCACCAGTCTTACATAGAATTACCTTGCCTATGATTTCAGACAGAAACTTTCCTTGTGAATTCATCCCTTTTCTAGTAATGGATGATCTAACTTTGATATTAGGGCTTAGCCCGCACCAGCTTAATGCATATTTTGTCATTGATGGAATGATGTCATCGTCATCCTTAACCTTAGGAAGTTTGAGTGATTTCCTAATCGTCTTCAGTGTATGTTTCACTCGGGAATCTTGTACTATGGCTTGGATCTTCTTCCCGTCTATGTCCACAGTTGCTGATGAATAGAATTCCATGACTTCCTTCTTCCAGATCTTAGTCGGTTCTGAGACCAAGAATTCCAAACCATTCTCTGAAATTAGAGTAATCATACCCTGGATTTCTGGAGACGTTATCGTGAATCCACCACGAACCAGTTCATACCCTATATTCACCTTGTCGTCCTTGATGGGCATTATTGATGAAAAGGAGAGAGAGAGAAGAGAATATTGTTGGGTACATTGAAAAATATGTACCAGATTTGGAGAAGCCTTATCTTTTTCAATGATATGCATCAATTTGTATTTTATAGATGTTTGAGTTACATTGTGCAGGTTCAAGAATTTGAAGAAAATTTTCTAAGTACAAGTGTCGACACTTGTGAAGAAGTTGTTTCGACACCCAAGCTAAGTCGACACTTTTGAAGAAGTTGTGTCGACACTCAAATTGAGTCGACACCTAAAGAAGCAGCTGTGTCGACACCCAGAATTATGTCGACACCTGAGGCAGAATTTGGGTCGACACCTAATACAGGAGTTGTGTCGACACCAAGGAGCTATGTCGACACTGGAAGCAGTTGTGTCGACACACTAGACTTGGGTCGACACATCAACTCTCAAAGTGCTGTGTCGAGATCAGAAGCAATTGTTTCGACACACAGGACTTGTGTCGACACACACTCAATGCCATCTGGACACACTCAACGCTGTCGACACACAATCAAAGTCATCTGTCGGCAACAGCTATGTCGAGACCAGAAAGACTTGTGTCGACACAAAGGACTTGTGTCGACACACACTCAATGCCGTCTGACATAAACTCAACGCCATCTGTCTTCAGCAGTTATGTCGAGAACATGAAGACTTGTGTCAACACACTGGACTTGTGTCGACACATACAACAAAAGAAATGTTAAGTAGTAGAAGATTGACTGAGTCTACACATTGAATGCTGTGTCGACATCATGAAGACTTGTGTCGACACTTAGCCTATATGTGTCGACACATGTGAAGAAGTTTGTAGAGAGGAATGTGCTGAGTTGGAAAGTCTTTGACAAATCAACTGACTTGACTGATGACTCGACAGCTGTCATAACAAACCGGCTTGATACCTCTGTCAGAACTATCAGAAGGTTGTTACAAACCAGATCAGCCGATAACCATTGGGAAACTCTATATAAGAGTCAGATCTGTGACAATAGCAGGGAGAACACAACATAAGAAGAAGAAGAACAACACTAGAGAATTCTTCAACAAGAACAGTGAAAACCCTTATGAAGGCAGATCCAGAGCTGTCTGCAAGAAAGATTCAGAATTCATTTTGAATTTAAAGAAGAAGATGACTGAAGATCATCTTCTACATCAAGTGAAGATCCACCTTATTTTGTTCTATCAAGAAGCTTTGAAAAGCTAAATCAGGTTGGATCAGAAGGGTCAGTTCATTCAAGAACTGATCAAAAAGCCTACACCAATAGAGAAATCTAGCTGGTGAATTTTCAGTATCTTTATATCATTCAATTTCTTATAGGATCTATTATTAGATCTGAGTTGTAAGCCTGAAATTATAAAGGCTGAGGTAGGGCTGAGAGCCTGAGGTATAGGACTTGTGAAAAGTCTGAGTTGTAAGCCTAGTGATAAAGGCTGTGATAAGGCTGAGGCCTGAGGTAGGATTCTTGGGAAGAATCTGAGGTAGGACTTATTTAAGTCTGAGCTGTAGGAACCATTCTGGTTCTGAGTTGTAAAATCTGCGGATCCGAGCCAGTGGAAGGAAGTTAGGCGGAATCCAGTTATCTACTGGATATGCGAAGTGGGAAAGTGGATGTACCCATACCTTTGGAAACCACTATAAATCTGGTGTATGCTGTGCTGTAAATTGTGGTCTGTGCTTTGAATTATTTGTGCAGAATTTAATCTAGCTGTTTGCTAATAAAAATATTTAAAAAGTTTAGAACCTATTCACCCTCCCTCTAGGTGTTTAGGCTCTTGAAATCAAGTCTTTCAAGTGGTATTAGAGGGAGGTTACTCAAAGATTGACCTAACAGTCTGAGTGAATCTCCAAGGCAAATAACAGATATAAAGAATGCGTTCAAATGAGAATCAAAAGGAGTTTGGATCTATGAAACTACCAATCTGCATGAAAGAATCATTTGGCATATGAAAGGAAAGGGTCAGGTTGTTTATGGAATCATCTGATCCAAAAATCTATATCACAGTACAGGAAGGCCCCTTCATTCCAATGAAGGTATCAGCACTGGATGCAAATGTGAAACCCCAAAGAACTATTCTAAGATGACAAAGGATGAAATCATCCTGGCAACTCTAAACAAAAGGGCACAGAATATCATTGTAAGTGTCATAGATGATGCCACCTTTCAGAATCTGGTGCACTGTAAAACCTCCAAGGAAATGTGGGACACCCTTATTGTCTACATGGAGGGAACAGAAGAAGTTAGAGAAGACAGAAAATCCATGATGAATCAGGAGTATGAGAGCTTTAGACAAGCCGAGAATGATAGCATAATTGAATGCTACAATAAATTCTTCAGGATTGTAAATGAGCTGATGACTTATGGAAGAGTCTTCAGCACTTATGAACTGAATGACAAGTTTTTGAGATCTCAAACAAAGGATTGGGACACAAAGATTTGTGCCATCAGAGAGGTGGTAAGGCTGACAGATACACCTCCTCCCACACTGTTTGGAAAGCTATTTTCATATGAAATGCAGCTTACAGCTAGGAAGGAGGAAGAGAAGAGCAACAAATCTGAACACAAGGAAAAGTCAGTTGCCTTCAAGGCTGAAGGCACAAGAAAGGGTAGGAGAAAATCTCCTTCTCCTCCCAGAAGGAGTGCTGAGGCAGAAGAAGGAATTCTTGACAACACCTCATCAAACAGCCACACCTCTGCTGAGGATTTTGCAGCCTTCACAAGGCAGTTCCAAAGATTCATGAAGAAGAAGAAGTGGAGAACCAGACCTTCTACATCCTTTTCCAAGGATGAGTACTACAAGAAAAAGAAGACTCCCAAGGAGGACAGGTATGCTTCTAAACCAGTAAACAATCTAATTCTAAGATTGTGTACTATTGTTACAACAGGCAAGGACATGTCATAGCTGACTGTCCTGACAAAAGGAAGGAGTCAAAAGACAAGAAGAAATAGCAAGTAAAAGGCAAGAAGGAAAAATCCCTTGTTGCCTAGAAGCAGAAGAGCTGGACAGATTCTTCATCATCTGAATCAGGAGAAGAAGAAGATGCTGAAGCATATGTTGGGCTATTATCAACTGAAGAGGATTCTAAGGAGTTAGAATTCCTACAAATGTTGGACTCCATAAATGGAGTAGAAGAATATTGTTGCAGAGGGCTGATGGCCCTATCAGAAAATGATCAATGCCAGGATCAGGCTGGTCCTAGTAAGGAATACATTTCTTCCTTAGATTCTGATTTTGAGAGGGATGTACATCAACTCATTAATGAGTATGTTGGGTTGTTGCATGCTCTGAAGAAGAGCAAGTTTTTTGTCAAAGAGCAGACCAAGAAGATTGAGTCTCTTAAGCTGGCTGCAGCAGATTCAGCAAAGCTGTTGGATCTAAAATTGAATGAGGTTGCCAAACTGAAAAACATTACTGTTATTCAGATGGGCACAATCTCTTTCAAGGAGAATCATATCAAGAAACTGGATGCAAAACTTCAGCAAGAAAGAGAGCTAGTGGCTAAATTCTCCAAGCCAAAATCTGTCTTACCCTTAATAGACAATTTCATTTCACCAAAAGGGAAGACTGGTCTAGGTTTTAAGGGAAGAACTAGGGCCACCAATTCACATAGAAAAGGTAAGGCCCCAGTTCAGCCTCTAGCTGCAAAACCCCCTATCTTCTTTAGGAAGGTGATGAATCCTACGAACAGGTATGATCATGACACTACTCATGGTCACTGTGAGTATGGAAATCTCATGGGAATGGGGGCAAATGCCAATAGGCCACTCTATAGGCATGCCCATCATGTACAAGATAAATTCTTGAAGTTTGCTATTCCAGCATCAACACTTAACAAGACTGCTAGCAACAAAGTAGCAAAGTCTGTACCTAAGAGAAGGTATAATAGATTTAAGTGGTGGTGTTATGGCAAGGTGGGCCACTTTGCTATGACTTGCTGGTTTAACACAAGTGTTAAAATCAAGAGTAGTTTTCTTGTTAGAACAACTGCAGGATTACAAACTAACAAGGACCTAGGACCCAATAGTAAATTGGGTTCTAAGGGTAAGTGATTCTTTATTTGATGCAGGTGAATCCAAGTGACCATACCCCTATATGGTACTTGGATAGTGGCTGTTCTAGACACATGACTAGAACAAGAAGAATGTTGAGGGACTATGTACCCATAGAGAATGGTCCCAAAGTCATCTTTGGTGGATCAGAAAAAGGAGTCATCAAAGGATTTGGTAACATTTCTTGTGACTCAATTACTATCACTAAAGTAGCTTATGTGAAGGGTCTGAAACATAACCTGATTAGCATAAGTCAGCTTAGTGATCTAGGTTATGACATCTCCTTTCACAAAGGGGAGTGCCAAATTAATAGGTCAAATGATCAATAGATCATTTTGACTGGCACTAGGAAAGGAAATGTCTATTTTCTTAACCTAGATTGTGAGTTGAACAACTCACCTATTTGCCTAGTTACAGATGAGAAAGCTTCACTATGTGTCAAATGGCCCAAAAGGCTAGCTCATCTGAACTATAAGTCCATAGGATTGCTGTTTAGCATGGGTCTGGTGAGGAATGGTCCTCAAGTCAAGTGCATTAAAGAGGGAGTGTGTTCAGCTTGCCAAAAGGGCAAACATACCAAGTCCTCTTTTCCTGCACTAGATACCAAAGATTCATTGAGATGTTTATATCTCTTGCATATGGATTTGTTTGGTCCTATGCCAGTTCACAGTATTGGTTGAAAAGTATATACACTAGTTATTGCGGATGACTATTCTAGATACACTTGGGTGTTCTTCTTGAGGCAGAAATCTGAAACCCCAAGTGTTTTCCAGACTTTTGTTAGATAAGTTCAGAATGAATTTAACAATTCAGTGGTCAAAATCAGAAGTGACCATGAAACTGAATTTCAGTCTGAATGTATGACAAAATTCTGTGAAGAACTTGGGATACATCAGGAGTTCTCCTCACCTAGAACACCTCAGCAAAATGGAATTGCTGAAAGAAAGAATAGAACTCTCATTGAGGCTGGTAGAGCTCTACTTAGTGATACTACTCTCCCTGAATATTTCTGGGCTGAGGCAGTAAACACTGCTTGTCATGTTCTCAATAGAGCATCCATAAATAAGAAACTTAAGTTAACTCCCTATCAGATTTTGAAGGGCAGAAAACCAAACATTTCTTATTTTAGAATCTTTGGTAGCAAGTGTTATGTCCTAGTTAATGGTAAACACTACCAAACAAAGTTTGCTGCCAAATCCCTAGAAGAGATATTTGTTGGGTACAATAATAATAGTAGGGCATACAGGGTTTATAACTTGACTACTAAAGTTGTAGAAGAGTCAGTCCATGTTGTTTTTGATGAGTCTAGGTTGATTAACAGTGAATTTTCTAGTTCTTCAGTTAGTTCTACAGATCTAACAGACAGGCTGGACAAGCTGACCATCAATGAAGAAGTTCCTGCCAGGCTGGATGAAGAAAAAATGCCAGCTATCCAGGGGGAGAACAAGTCCTACTGGATGAAGAAGACAATGTGGGGGCATCAAGTTGAGGAAACTGAAGAAAGCCATAATGCTGACAGATTTCCTCCAGCAAGAAGACACATGAAGGATCATCCAGCTCACCAAATCATTGGTGATGCAAGTCAAGGGGTTCTAACTATGAGCAAGATCATGAACACAGTTCTATGTTCTAGCTTCCTGTCTCAAATAGAACCCAGGAAGATTGAAGAAGCAATGCAAGACTCCAACTGGATTGATGCTATGCAAGAAGAGCTCAGTCAGTTCAGAAGATTTAAAGTTTAGGAACTGGTGCCTAATCCTAAGGATCATAACATAATAGGAACTAAGTGGATCTACAAGAACAAGCTTGATGAGAATGGCACCATACTAAAGAATATGGCCAGGCTGGTAGCTAAAGGCTACATGCAAGAGGAAGGTATTAACTTTTATCAAACCTTTGCTCTAGTGGCAAGGCTGGAGGCTATAAGGCTGTTTTTAGCCTATGCTTCCTATCAAGGGTTCAAGGTATACATGATGGATGTGAAATCAGCATTTTTGAATGGGGATTTAAAAGAGAAAGTCTTTGTTGAACAACCCTCAGGTTTTGTAGATTCTCATTTTCCTGATTATGTATATAGGCTTAGGAAAGTCCTATATGGTTTGAAACAAGATCCAAGAGCTTGGTATGAGACCTTGTCCGCTTTCCTTATTGAGAATAAATTCTCTAGATGAAAAATAGACAAAACTCTATTCTATAGGGAATCTAAAGACAAGATAATACTAATCTAGATATATGTGGATGAAATTATCGTGGTTCTACTAAAAACAACCTTTGTAGAAAGTTTGCCAAACTTATGCAAGGGAAGTTTGAGATGGGCAGTATGGGTGAGCTGAAGTTCTTCTTGGGACTTCAAGTTAGACAGACTGATAGTGGTTTGTCCATATCTCAGTCTAAGTTCACCAAGGAGTTGATTAAGAAGTATGGTATGGACTCAGCTTCTACCATGAAAACTCCAATGGGAACAAGTATGCTTATAGGCAAAGATGCGGCAGGGAAACCTGTTGATGAGTGTTTGTATAGAGGGATAATTGGCTCCCTACTTTACTTGACTGCCAGTAAACCTGAAATCATGTATGCAACATATGTCTGTGCTAGGTACCAAGCTTTCCCAAAGGAATCTCATTATACTGCAGTTAAGAGAATATTGAGATATCTTAAGGGCACTCCTAATCTAGGCCTTTGGTACCCTAAGAATAGAGATTTCATTCTAACTGGTTTCTTAGATGCAGACTTTACTGGATGCAAAGAAGACAGGAAGAGTACTACAAGAACTTGTCAATTCCTTGGTGGGAGGCTGGTGTCATGGAGCAGTAAGAAGCAAACCAGTGTAGCTATATCAACAGCTGAATCAGAATATATACCTATAGGTAGCTGCTGTGCACAATTGATGTGGATAAAACATCAACTTGAAGACTATGACAACCAGGTAAGTAGAATTCAATTGTTTTGTGATTCTACGAGTGCTATTTCTATTGCTAAGAATCCTGTATCACACAGTAGGACCAAACATATAGAAATTAAGTTTCATTTCATCAGAGAACATGTAGAGAAGGAAAATATTAGCCTAGAGTTTGTGAAAACAGATAATCAAATAGCTGATATTTTTACAAAACCTCTGGATGAAACTAAATTCAATTATTTTAAAATTGAATTAGGTATGTTGAACCTAGAATAGGTTAGCACAAGCTTCCTTAAGTAGCATATGTAAGCACCAAATTTCTCTAGAAATTTGTCTAAGTACAAATGTTGGGTCTACACAAGCAAGTTGTGTCTACACACTCAGTATGTTGTGTCGACATAAAAAAAGGATGTGTCGACACAGAAACAGTATCTGTGTAGACAGAAGAACTAGTGTCGACACAACTCTGTCGATACTTAAATGGCCTGTGTCGACACAGACACAAGTATGTCGACACTGACACAAGTATGTCGACACATAGATGTGTCGACTTAATATAAGTATTATCGACTCAGACATTAGTATGTCGACACATAGTCGTGTCGACTTAAACTAAGTATTGTCGAGACCTAGGTCATTTTTGACGACATGTATGCTGGTTTGTCGACTAAGGCCTGTTTTTTGACCTGCCCTTGACACTAATACTATAAATAGGTGAAGCCAAAATCTGATCGACTACGCTTTCAGAATTCTTGGCTCTGCAGCTTCTGTCGATAAAGACCTTCTCTTCTTTTCCCTCTCATCTCTCTCGTCGATGGCGCCTCATCAATACGACAAAGTCAATGAAGGATATGGGCTGGTTCGTGAAGGGTTCACGACAGCTTCAGAAGAAATTCAGGGTGTAATTGACCTAATTTATGAGAATGGTTTGGAGTACTTGGTCTCTGAACCAACCAAGATTTGGAAGAAGGAAGGTTTGGAATTCTATTCAACAGCAAGCATGGATACAGAAAGGAAGAAGATCAAAGCAACAGTTCAGGATTCCCAAATGAAACTTACATTGAAGAGAATTAGGAAATCTCTTCAGCTTCCCTTGGTTAAGGATACAGATGAAATAACTCCATACCTGACTACAGAAGCATTAAGTTGGTGCGAGCTGAGCCCTAATATCAAGGTTGGATCATTCATAACTCGGAAAGGGATGAATTCCCAAGGGAAGTTATTATCTGAAATAGTTGGGAAGGTGATACTATGTAAGACTGGTGGACATGATCAAATTTCAGTCCACATGTTCAATCTGATGACACAGATCATATTCAAAGTGAAAACTGACTGGGCAGCAGTAGTGCTTGACAAGATCCAAGAAGGAATGAAGAAACCAAACCTAGGAATGATCCTAAGTTTATGTTTATCTTCAGTAATACCAAATGTATTGAAATAAGTGGCTGGATCAAAAATCAATCACATGAGGAGAATAGATGTGATAATTATGTCAAGATGGGATAGGGTTCCGACCAAGGAAGTCACTACTCCTCAGAAACAAACTAAGAAAGATAAAAATAGAAGAAAGTTGTTCAACAAGCAGAATCCTCTAGTGATTCTGAAGAGGAAGTAGCCTTCAGCTCAGATGAAGACCAGCAACCAAAAGAAGCCCAAGATCAAGTGGTGGGCAGTGAGCCCCAAGAACAACATATAGACTCCACTCCAGGGGGAGAAAATACTGAACAAACTGAGCTGCCTGCCCAAGGGGGAGGCATTGCTGAAGCTGCCCTTGAGAGTGAATTTGCTGCAGATGCTGTCATGAACATAGTATTTGAAATCAATAATGCAGCTCAAGACAATATTGAGAAAGAAGCTCAAAATGAGCAAGTAAGTATCTCCTTTAAAAAGAGGGCCCTGGACAAAAATCTGGATGTCCAAGGAAAACCTTTTGCTGTTCAAACTAATCTTGTTCCTCTTATACAGGTGCAACAAGAGTTCACTATGGAAGAGCTCTTTTCTGATTTACCTGATGCAAGAACCGAGGGGGAGCAATCCCAGCTGGAAAAGGATTTGCCAAGGAATAGGGGGAGGAACAAATCAAAGAAAAAGATTTACCAAGGACTGAGGGGGAGCTATATTAGCATGCCCCAACTGATAAGGACATAGTTGATATACAAAGTACATCTGAAACTTCTGATGATGAAGAAGCCTCAACGACTAAGGAAAGAAAAATAGTTGTCTTAAGGAAAAAGAGTTCTGGATACAAAAAGGCCTTGCAAACAGGCACAACACCACCTGCTACAAGCATGGACTTCAGTTCTCTACTGGTCCAAATGCAAATTAAGTTGGATAAGCAAAGACAATCTCTGGAGAAATATGTGGATGAAACTCACAAGGAGTTGCAATTCCAATTGGCTCAGGATATCAAGTCTATTAGATTTGAAGTTAATCAAAATAAAAAGGAAATGACAGATTGCTTCCATAAGGATAAGGGAGGTAATGTTATGGTATTCCTGGCCAAACAACAACAGGATCTGAAAGTACAAGTGGAAGATATTGCAGTAAAGCAGGGTTATGTACTAGAGAATCAACTAAGAATGAATGAGAATCTTAAAGATTCACACCATGCTATCTTGAAAAAAATTGATGATCTAACAACTGCTGTCAAAGCTGAAGTCTCAAAGCAGATCAAGGAAGATATAGCTGCTATTCAGGCCACATTTCAAGCCTCACAGAAGAATATATCTGATTTCTTGACAAAATTCAGAGAGTATTATAAAGAAGGAACTGACTATGTTATTAATCAAGTCAGATTTCAAAAAGATTATATGAGGGATCATATTGATAGAGAAGTCATAAAGGGGGAGAGAGTAGTAGTCAAAGCCTGCTCTGATCATGCTAAATGGATATCAAATAGCATCAGAGCAACTCTTGGATATCCTCCCCTATGTAATGATGATAATATAGCTGAGTCTAGAATACAACCTGCTCATACTGAAGGAGATCAGCCTGAAGTTGCTCAGGTGATTTACCCCCTAGCAGATTTTGAAATGATTCAAGAGGAAGTTCAGAAAATGTATAGCCTCCACTAGAGGCACACAATGTTATTCTAGAGAAAGTAGAAATGTCAGAAGCTTCCATAGAAGCTCAGAAGGAAGCTCAGCTATCCAAGAAGAGGTTCAGACAACAAGCTGAGTTGAAGCTAGACTTTGAGCAATGGAGTCCTACTTCCAGAAACATTATACTGACTGCCTGGAAAGCTGTGAAGGATAAAACCCATGAAAGGGGTAAATGGTATTCAGAACAGGAATGAAATAAGTATCAGGCTGGGAAGGAAGCCATTATTCAACACAGAAGAAGTGCTAAGGCTGGGAAGTAACCTGCTAATGCTCAGGAGCCAATCAAGTACTTCCCAAAGCCATTTCACTATTTTGAAAGGCAGAGAATAAAGACTGAAGAACAAAATAAAAAAGCTCTGAAAGGAAAGAAGCCTGTTGATGATACTGAACCTCCTTTGCAGGCTAAGATCAAGTCTGGAAAAGGCATTGTAATCAAGGAGCCTAGTCAATAATATGATAGCTAGGCTTATGTAAAAGAACAATGCAATATTTTGTTTTTTGTTCTAAAAGAAAATCTTGTAAACATATCATTTTTCTGAATTAAATGAAATCAGTTTTAGTATTAATTTTTGTTGTTTATAATAATTATATGTTAACCTACTGTGAAATTGATGTACATCTATTTCTATTATGTTTTATTATTAGAGATGTATATCTTTGACTAAGGATTATGACTTCTCCAAATAGGAGGAGATTGTTGGGTACATTGAAAAATATGTACCAGATTTGGAGAAGCCTCATCTTAGTCAATGATATGCATCAATTTGTATTTGATAGATATTTGAGTTCCATTGTACAGGTTCAAGAATTTGAAGAAAATTTTCTATGTACAAGTGTCGACACTTGTGAATAAGTTGTGTCGACACCCAAGCTAAGTCGACACTTTTGAAGAAGTTGTGTCGACACTCAAACTGAGTCGACACCTAAAGAAGGAGCTGTGTCGACACCCAGAATTATATCGACACTTGAGGCAGAATTTGTGTCGACACCTAATACAGAAGCTGTGTCGACACCAAGGAGCTATGTCGACACTGGAAGCAGTTGTGTCGACACACTGGACTTGTGTTGACACATCAACTCTCAAAGTGTTGTGTCGAGATCAGAAGTAATTGTGTCGACACACAGGACTTATGTCGACTCACACTCAACGCATATGGACACACTCAATGCTGTCGACACACACTCAACGTCGTCTGTCAGCAATAGCTATGTCGAGACCAGAAGGACTTGTGTCGACACACAGGACTTGTATCGACACACACTCAACATCGTCTGACATACACTCAACGCCATTTGTCTGCAGCAGTTATGTTGAGAACATGAAGACTTGTGTCGACACACTGGACTTGTGTCGACACATACAAAAGAAGAAATGTCAAGTAGCAGAAGATTGACTAAGTCGACACATTGAATGCTGTGTCGACATCCTGAAGACTTGTGTCGACACTTAGCCTATATGTGTCTACACATGTGAAGCAGTTTGTAGAGTGGAATGTGCTGATTTGGAAAGTCTTTGACGAATCAACTGACTTGACTTATGACTCGACAACTGTCATAACCAACCGGTCTGACACCTCTGTCAGAACTGTCAGAAGGTTGTTACAAACCGGATCAGCTGGTAACCATTGGGAAACTCTATATAAGAGTCAGATCTGTGACAACAATAGAGAGAACACAACATAAGAAGAATAAGAAAAACACTAGAGAATTCTTCAACAAGAACAGGGAAAACCCTTACGAAGGCAGATCTAGAGCTATCTGCAAGAAAGATTCAGAATTCATTCTGAATTTAAGGAAGAAGCTGACTGAAGATCATCTTTTATATCAAATGAAGATGCACCTTATTTTGTTCTATCAATAAGCTTTGAAAAGCCAAGTCAGGTTGGATCAGAAGGGTCAGTTCATTCAAGAACTGATCAAGAAGCCTACACTAATAGAGAAATCTAGCTGGTAAATTTTCAGTATCTTTATATCATTCAATTTATTGTAGGATCTATTGTAGATCTGAGTTGTAAGCCTGAAATTATAAAGGCTGAGGTAGGGCTGATAGCCTGAGATGTAGGACTTGTGAAAAGTTTGAGTTGTAAGCCTAGTGATAAAGGCTGAGGTAGGGCTGAGGCCTGAGGTAGGATTTTTGGGAAGAATCTGAGGTAGGACTTGTTTAAGTCTGAGCTGTAGGAACCGTTCTGGTTCTGAGTTGTTAGATTTGCGGATCCGAGCCAGTGGAAGGAAGGTAGGCAAAATCTAGTTATCTACTGGATAGGCGAAGGGGGAAAGTGGATGTACCCATACCTTGGAGAACCACTATAAATCTGGTGTATGCTGTGCTGTGAATTGTGGTTTGTGCTTTGAATTATCTGTGCAGAGTTTAATCTAGCTGTTTGCCAATAAAAATTGTTTACAAAGTTTAGAACCTATTCACCCCCCTCTAGGTGTTTAGGCTCTTGAAATCAAGTCTTTCAAATATCGAAGTCGACACAAGGTCTAGAGTCGAGAAATCTGAAAGCGTAGTCGACAAGATTTTGGCTTCACCTATTTATAGTCTAGATGTAAAGGGGAGTTCAAAAGACGCTCCTCAGTAATAATACAAGGTCTCGACAACACTTTGTTTTAGTCGACACGTCTATGTGTCGACATACTTATGTCAGTGTCGACATGGACTGGTCATGTCTCGACACAGAGTGTCGACTTTGATTTTTGTGTGTCGACAAAATCAGTTAACTTAAAGTCTCGACATAGTTGTGTCGACACCTATTCTTCTGTCGACACAGATACTATTTCAGTGTCGACACATCCTTTTTCTTTATCGACACAACATACTTAGTGTGTCGACACAATTGTTTGTGTCAACACAAACATTGTACTTTGACAAATTTCCTGAGAAATATTGTGCTTACATAATCTACTTAGGAATGCTTGTGCTGACCTACTCTAAGTTCAAAATACCTAATTCAATTTTAAAATGATTGAATTTAGTTTCATCCAGAGGTTTTGTAAAAATATCAGCAATCTGACTATTTGTGTTTACAAATTCTAGATTAATATCTTCCTTCTCCACATGTTCTCTTATAAAATGGAACTTAATTTCTATATGCTTGGTTCTACTGTGAGATACATGGTTCTTAGCAATAGAAATAACACTTGTAGAATCACAAAACAGTGGAATTTTACTTACCTTGATATCATAATCTTCAAGTTGGTGCTTTATCCACAATAATTGTGCACAACAACTTCCTGCAGCTATATATTCAGACTCAGCTGTTGATATAACTACACTAGTCTACTTCTTGCTGCACCATGACACCAGCCTTCCACCTAGGAATTGACAGGTTCATATAGTACTCTTCCTGTCTTCTTTGCATCCTGCAAAGTCTGCATTTGAGAAACCTGTTAGTATAAAATCTCTATTCTTAGGGTACCAAAGACCTAGATTAGGTGTGCCCTTAAGATATCTCAAAATTCTTTTAACTGCAGTATAATGAGATTCCTTTGGGCAAGCTTGGTACCTAGCACAGACATATGTAGCATACATGATGTCAGGTCGACTAGCAGTCAAGTAGAGTAGGGAGACAATTATCCCTCTATACAAAGACTCATCAACAAGTTTCCCTGTCTCATCTTTGCCTATAGGCATACTTGTTCCCATTGGAGTTTTCATGGTGGAGGCTGAGTCCATACCATATTTCTTAATCAACTCCTTGGTGAACTTAGACTGAGATATGGACAATCCATCATCAGTCTGTCTTACTTGAAGTCCCAAGAAGAACTTCAGCTCACTCATACTGCTCATCTCAAACTTCCCTTACATAAGTTTGGCAAACTTTCTACAAAGGTTGTTTTCAGTAGATCCAAAGATAATGTCATCAACATATATTTGAACTAGGATTATCTTGCCTTTAGATTCCCTAAAGAATAGAGTTTTGTCTATCTTTCCTCTAGAGAATTTATTCTCAATAAGAAAAGTAGATAAGGTGTCATACCAAGCCCTAGGGGCTTATTTAAAACCATATAGAGCTTTCCTAAGCCTATATACATAATCAGGATAATGAGAATCTACAAAACCTGATTGTTGTTCAACATAGACTTTCTCTTTTAAGTCACCATTCAGAAATGCTGACTTTATATCCATCTGATATACCTTGAACCCTTGATAAGCAGCATAGGCTAAGAACATCCTTATAGCCTCTAGCCTTGCTACATGGGCAATGGTTTGATCAATGTCAATCCCTTCCTCTTGCCTGTAGCCTTTTGCTACCAACCTGGCCTTGTTCTTAATTATAGTGCTATTATCATCAAGTTTATTTCTGTAGATCCACTTGGTTCCTATATTGTTGACACCCTTTGGTTTAGGAACCAGTTCCCAGACTTTACACCTTTTGAATTGATTCAGCTCTTCTTGCATAGCATCAATCCAGTTTGTGTCTTGCATGGATTTTTCAAACTTTCTGGGTTCTATCTGTGACAAGAAACTTGAACATAAAACTGTGTTCATGTTCTTACTCCTAGTTAGTACACCTTGACTTACATCACCAATGATTTGGTGAACTAGATGATCCTTCAGGTGTCTTCTAGCTAGAGGAAACCTTTCAACCTCATGGCCTTCTTCAATTTCCTCAACCTGATGCTCCTCATTGTCTTCATCATCCAGTGAGTCTTGTTCTCCCCCTGGACAACATGCATCTTTTTCTTCATCCATCCTAGCAGGAGCTTCATCATTGATGGTCAGCTTGTCCAGTATCAGTTAGACCTGTAGAACTAACTGAAGAACTATACAATTCACTGTTATTCAATTGAGACTCATCAAATACAACATGAATTGATTCTTCTACAACTTGGGTAGTCAAGTTGTAGATCCTGTATGCCCTACTATTATTGTTGTAGCCAACAAATATCCCTTTTAGGGATTTGACAGAAAACTTAGTTTGGTAGTGCTTACCATTAATTAGGACATTACACTTGCTACCAAATATTCTGAGGTAGGAAATGTTTGGCTTTCTGCCTTTCAAAATATGATAGGGAGTCATCTCATGTTTCTTTTTGATGGAGGCTTATTGAGTACATGACCTACAGTATTTACTGCCTCGGCCCAGAAGTACTCAGGGAGAGTAGTGTCACTAAGTAGTGTCATACTTGCCTCAATTAGAGTCCTATTCTTTCTTTCAGCAACACTATTTTGTTGAGGTGTTCTAGGTGAGAAGAACTCCTGATGGATCCCCAGTTCTTCACAGAACTTTGTCATACATTCAGACTGAAATTCAGTTCCATGGTCACTTCTGATTTTGACCACTGAATTGTTAAATTAATTCTGAATTTGTCTAACAAAGGTCTAGAAAATAGTAGAAGTTTCAGATTTCTGTCTCAAGAAGAAAACCCATGTGAATCTAGAATAGTCATCCACAATAACTAATGTGTATACTTTCCTACCAAGACTATGAATTGACATAAGACCAAACAAATCCATATACAAGAGATATAAATATCTCATTGAATATTTGGTATCTAGTGCATGGGAAGAGGACTTAGTTTGTTTGCCCTTTTGGCAAGCTGAACACACTCCTTCTTTAATGCACTTGACTTGAGGACCATTCCTCACTAATCCCATGCTAAACAGCTGTCCAATAGACTTATAGTTCAGATGAGCTAGTCTCTTGTGCCATTTGACACATAGTGAAGCTTTCTCACCAGCAACTAGGCAAATGAGTGAGTTGTTAAACTCACAATCAAGGTTAAGACAATAAACATTCCCTTTCCTAGTGCCAGTCAAAATGATCTCTTGATCACTTGACCTCCTTATTTGGCACTCCCCTTTAAGGAAAGAGATGTATTATCCTAGATCACTAAGTTGACTTATGCTAATCAGGTTATGTTTTAGCCCCTTCACATAAGCCACTTTAGTGATGGTAATTGAATTACTAGAGATGTTACCAAATCCTTTGATGATTCCTTCTTCTGATCCACCAAAGATCACTTTGGGTCCTTTCACTATAGGTACATAGTCTCTCAACATTCTTCTTGTCCCAGTTATGTGTCTGGAACATCCACTATCCAAGTACCATATAGGGGTATGACCACTTGGATTCACCTGCATCAAATAAAGAATCACTCATCCTTAGAACCCAAATTAGTTTTGGGTCCTAGGTTCTTGTTAGTTTGAAAACTATCATGTTTACCTACAGTTTTTCTGATAGGTAAACTATTCTTGGTTTTAACACTTGTGTTAAACCAGCAATCCATAACAAAGTGGTCTATCTTGCCACAACACCAACACTCAAATCTGTTGTACCTTCTCTTAGGTACAGACTTCACAACCTTGTTGCCAGCAGTTCGTTTGAGTGTAGGTGCTGGAGCAGAAAACCGCAAGAATTCCTTTTGAACCTGATGGGCTTGCTTATAGAGTGACCTACTGGCATTTGCACACTTGTAAATGTGATCTCTATACTCACATTGACCATGAGTATTTTCATGATCATACCTGTTTGTTGGTTACATCACCTTCCTAAAGAAAATAGGGGGCTTAGAGGCTAGTGGCTGAACTAGGGCCTTACCTTTTCCATGTGAATTAGTGGCCCTTGTTCTTCCCTTAAAGCCTAGACCAGTCTTACCTTTTTGAGAAATGAAGTTATCTATTAAAGGTAAGACTGATTTTGGCTTAGAGAATTTAGACACTAACTCTTTTTCTTTCTAAAGTCTTGCCTCCAGATTCTTGATATGATTTTCCTTGAAAGAGATTGTTGCCCATCTGAATGACAGTTATGTTCTTCAAATTGGCAACCTCATTCAGTTTCAAATCAATCAGCTTGGCTTATTCTTATGCTGCCTGCTTAAGAGATTCAATATCCTTGGCCTGCTCCTTGACAAGAAGCTTGCTTCTCTTTAGAGCTTGCAACAACCCACCATACTCATCAATGAGTTGGTGTACATCCCCTTCAGACTCAGAACTATCCACATCTCTTGATGCAGATTTTTCTAATTCTGATCTAGTAAAATAATCAGATTCTAAGGGAGAATTGTATACCTTGCTTGGACCAGGCTGATCCTGGCACTGATCATTTTCTGATAGATCCATCAGCCCTCTACAGTAATGGTCTTCCACTCCATTTATGGAGTCCAACATTTGTAGGAATTCTAGTTCCCTAGAATCCTCTTCTTTTGAAAACAACCCAACATATGCTTCTGCATCATCTTCTTCTCCTGATCCTGAAGATGAAGAGTCTGTCCTACTCTTCTGTTTCTGAGCAACAAAGGATTTCTCTGCTTGACCTTCAGTTGATGCTTCTTCTTGTCCTTAGATTCAGTCCTCTTGTCTGGAAAGTCAGCTATGACATGTCCTGGCCTGTTGCAACAATAGTAAACAATCTTAGAGTTAGTTTGTTTACTAGGTTTTGAGGCATACATGTACTCCTTGGGAGTCTTCTTTTTCTTGTAATGCTCATCCTTGGAAAAGGATGTTGATGGTTTGGTTCTCCACTTCTTCTTTTTCATGAACCTTTGCAACTGTCTTGTAAAAGCAGTAAAGTCTTCATCAGAGGTGTGGCTGTCTGATGAGATAGTATTAGGAATTTTTTTCTTCTGCATCAGCACTCCTTCTGGGTGGATAAGGAGATTTTCTCCTGCTGTTGGGTATTGTATCCATAATGTACCTGATTTGAAGAAGCCCCTGGACAAGCTAAGGTGAATTGGCTATGTATTTGATGAAATCCTTCTAGTTGTGCTTACAGTTATTCCACGCTAAGTACACACCAATGTCAGGGTGTAGTGGGTCAATATACAAGGGTCTGCGCGACATAATCCCTCGTTGAGCAGATCAGTGTGTTGAACTACGTGTACACTCTCATTATTGGAGTGTACTTAATTTCAAGTACAGGGCTATGATAGAGCAAGAGCAGACAAGGAGCAAGGATGGGCCAAAGACCAGCTCTCGGAAAGAGAGAGGAAATATTGTCTAAGTATGAATCGACGAGAATCACTAAGTGATTCTCGCCTATTCGGCGAGAGTCACTAATGATTCTCGCCGAGTCGTCGAGAATCACTGGTTGATTCTCGCCGGTTGGAGCCGGCTGTCTCATCGCGCCAGAAATTTCTCTAAGGCAGAATCGTCGAGAATCAAGTGTGATTCCCGCCGATTCTCCCCGGCTTCTATATCAGTGCAGCCAGAATTCGGCTAAGTAGAATTCGGCGAGAATCGTAGGTGATTCTCGCCGATTCGTTGAGAATCACCTATGATTCTCGCCGAATTTGACTTGGGCAATTTTTCGATTCTTTCTGGAACGGTCTTTGTTACCTGCGGTATTTCGAACCGGACTTAGGTCTTATTGTGGGTGGGGCCCACAACGGTCATGTGCTTGACCTAAGGTATTTATACCTCCGTATGTATGAGCGGAAACATACACGAATACGCGAATTCAAAAAGAACAGCCGCCGATGTGACCTAGATCGCGATCTTGCTCCGCCGACCGTCGCCGCCGTCGTGCAGTTAGTCGCCGTTGTTGATCTCAGTTTCTTCCAGATCTCTGGTGGCAGAAGCTTAGGCTAACATAGCGTCTCACGCGTCTAACCAGAGATCCCTTGTCTCTTGATTCGTTGATCGGGAAAAACCTTCCCCTTCCGAATCGATCGAGACGACCGATCCTAGTGTGACCGTTGGAAGACCCTGCTTCCTTTGCTACGAAGTTTGAATCCCCTAGCACGACAGCAGCTCTCCGTAGCCGCCGCTTATTCTGAGAACCTTGCCGCCGCTCCAAGCCGCCGCCGGTTACGGGAAGATTCACTCCAAGAGAGATCTAGGGTTGTGGACTCTTCGTTGACTTCAAGAACACGTCGTCGAACGAAGAGGGACACCTTAGTCTCCATAACTTGTTTGTATTTCTTATACAATCTATTTTCAATTTCTTTGTAAAGGACCGATTGGTCTCTAGTTGTAAGGGTTGGGTGTAACCCGTGTTGTGGGAGTGGTGACTCCTATGTGTGGAAGGGTTCCTTTCCGTTAGTGTAAGGATTGGATTTCAATCCTGTTGGTGAAGTGACCGAGTCGTCCCTGGTTGGGAGATAGGTCGAAGAGGGAAAGTGGATGTACCCAAATCGGGGAACCACTATAAATTGCTTGAGTATTTTCTGTGCTGTGTTGTTTGATCTACTTGTGCAGGTAAAACTTTAATTCCGCAAAAATGCTACAAGACACCTATCCCCCCCATAGGTGAAGCTAGTTGGCACTAGGTGGACTCTCAAGTGGTATCAGAGGGAGGTTGCTCATCAAAAAGGTTCACTCCTTGAGTAGAATCCTGCCACCAGTGTCAAGAAGAAGACCGATATCTTCCATGGACGGACTCAAGTACTCCGGCAAAATCCCAGTGTACACCAGACTGAACTTTTTCCTATCTGGAAGGAAAAAATCAGATTCTACATGGAAGCAATCGACCCCCGACTCTTCATGATCGTGGAGGAGGGACCTTACATTCCCACTAAGGCCTCCACCATTGATCCTACCAAGAAAGTGCCCAAGAAACTTTCGAAAATGGACAAGGACGAAATGTTGCTGTTCAGGACTCGACAAGAAAGCTCAGAACATCCTGGTAAGCACAGTTGACGACTCTATGATGCAGAACTTCTGCAACTGCAGGACAGCCAAGGATCTCTGGAGCTGCCTGATTGTATTAATGGAGGGCACAGATGAAGTGAGGGACGATCGGAGATCCCTCCTTAACCAGAAATATGAGGCCTTCAGGCAAGGGCCCAAGGAGGAGATCGGAGTTACCTTCGAAAACTTCCACAAGATCGTCAATGCACTCAAGGGATATGGAAGAGTGTTCACTGACGGTGAGCTCAATGATAAGTTACTTAGGTCCCTTACTAAGGAATGGGACACGAAGATCTGCGCCATCCGGGAGTTTGGCAGACTTGCGGAAACCGACCCTCAGATTCTGTTCGGGAAGCTCATGTCCTATGAGCTTCAATTGAACACAAGGAAGGCTGAAGAGGAAGCAGAGAAAGCCGCAGCCAAAGAAAAGACCGTGGACCTAAAATCCATTCATTCCAGAAAGGGTAAGGGTGCTGCTTCTTCCCGTGCGTGGAAGAAGGATGAAGAGGAAGACTCTGAGCCAAGCTCCTCCGACTCAGAATTGTCTGAGGAAGACTTCTCTCTTATCACACGGGAATTCAAGAAGTTCCTCAAGCTGAGGAATCAGAGAAAGAGAGACGGCTCCTCCTCAAGGGATCAGAAGAAGAACTATTCTTCTGACAGGTATGTTTCCAAACCGAACAAACACCGCTCATCTGACATTATTTACTTTGGTTGCAATAAGCCAGGGCACGTCGTGGCTGACTGCCATCAAGGCAAGAGGGAGAAGGGAAAGGGAGAGGAGCACATGTCCTCAAAATATAAGAAGAAGGAGAGGAGTTACATCGTGAAGAAGCCAAAGACGCTGAGTGAATCTGACACGTCAGACACCAGCGATGATGAGGAAGCCTACTTTGGGCTAATGGGTCGCTGTGACTCGGAAGGAGATTGCCACCCATTTACTGGGAAGGTAAAAGCTCACACCCCTCTCTCCGACTCTGACTCTGATCCCGAGTCTCAGGATGATGACCCTGAGGATAGTCCTTTGGCCCGTGAAGCTGAGCTCCTCGATAAGTATGAGCTTCTGCTCAATACTTTCGAGGAATGTCGAAAGAGGCTGAAGGCTGAGAAAAAGGAAGTTAAATTACTTAAAGGTGAGAGTGTATCCCTGAGGGAAGAGATCACCAGTTTGATCTCCCTCCGACAGGAGCACTTGGACCTGACTTCAAAGCATTCCGAGTCCCTTAAGCTCCTCAATCTTAAGCAAGAGGAAATCGACAAGTTGGAAGAACAACTTGCGGCAGAAAAGAAGATCGTTAAGAGCTTCTCTATGCCTAAGACAGTTCTTCCACTAGTTGATACCTTCACTGCTCAGACCAAAGGAGCTAGTTTGGGGCACATAGGGGCACCTCGTTCCTCTTCCAAGAGAAACAGGAACCAGAGGAAGAATAAGGCTGCTAAGAAGGCCTCTGCTGCTGAAAAGGGAAAGGCCCCACTCAGCCCTGTTGAGTTCAGAAAGCCCAGCTTTCCCTGTAACCAACATGATTTTGAGTCAACATATGGCCATCACTTCAAGCCCTCGGTTGCAAAGCCAAAGAGCCGGTATGATGGTTGGACCTTTCCCCGCAACTTCAGTGAGAGTGTCTTCAAGGCACCTTTTGAGGAAATCCGCGTGGAAAATTATGGTCACTTCTCTAGCGGCCATAATCGGAAGCAGACACCTAAGGCCAAGCCTATCACACTGAAAAGCCAAGAGGTGAAGAAATCATGTGACTGTGGTCATCTTGATGCCTCCACCTCCAGGTCCTCGGCCCTAGTTGAACCCTACGTTCCAAGGGTGAAGCAGGCGCCTAAGAGGAGGTATAACAAGTTTGACTGCTGGTGCTGTGGCAAAGTTGGTCACTTTGCCATGGATTGCTGGTTTAATCTAAGGAATAACAAGACTCCTCATGTTGGCAATGCGAGGCCGACCACTCGTAGGGCTAACCAATCGAGGGGGAGGATGCTAACGAGGAATTTAGGACCCAAGTTCGATTGGGTTTCTAAGGCAAATTAATTCTGTTTTGCAGGAATGTCCAAAGGCCAACAAAACTCCCATTTGGTATTTGGACAGTGGATGCTCCCGTCATATGACTGGGACAAGAAGCCTACTGCGGGAGTACTCTCCAGTCAAGAATGGACCCAAAGTTATATTTGGGGGATCTGATCGGGGAGTCACCAGAGGTTACGGTACGATTTCCAACGGTATACTCTCTATCTCTAACGTAGCTTATGTTGAGGGGTTAAATCATAACCTGATCAGTGTAAGCCAGTTATGTGATAAAGGGTATGACGTTAAGTTCTACAAGGATAAATGCCTGATAATATCTTGTGCCTCTTCGGAGACAGTATTAACTGGCATTAGGAGCAGAAATATTTTCTGCTTAGATTTTCTCAGTCTAGATTCTTCTACCCCAGTATGCCTCGTTGCAAAAGGCAGTGCATCTCTTTGTGAACAATGGCACAAGAGATTGGCACATATTAATTATAAGACAATTAATATGCTATTTTCCAAAGACTTAGTAAGGGATGCTCCCATTATTAAGTGCATTAAAGATAGTCCCTGTCCTGCATGCCAGATGGGCAAGCAGACTCGGGATACCTTTAAGGGCATCCCAGACAAAGACTCCTCCAGATGTCTTTATCTTCTGCACATGGACTTGTTTGGTCCAATGCAAGTTCATAGCTTAGGAGGGAAGTCTTATACGCTAGTGATTGTAGATGATCACTCTCAGTTTACTTGGGTGTTCTTTTTAAAACGCAAGTCTGATACGTTTGACATCTTCACCAGCTTTGTCAAGCAGATTCAGAATGAACTTAACTTCTCAGTGGTCAAAATCAGAAGTGACCATGGAACAGAGTTCGAGTCTGGTGCTATGACAGAGTTTTGTGAAGAACTTGGTATCTTTCATGAGTTTTCCTCCCCGCGCACTCCTCAACAAAACTGAGTTACGGAGAGGAGAAATAGAACACTCATTAAAGCCTGCACGACAATGTTGAATGACGCTTCACTCCCAGAATACTTCTGGGCCGAGGCTGTCAATACGGCTTGTCATGTTCAAAACCGGGCATCGATCAACAAAAGTCATCGTAAGATGCCCTACGAGCTACTGAAAGGCAGGAAACCAACCATGTCCTATTTGAGGATCTTTGGTTGCAGATGTTATGTACTGAATAATGGGAAGTACCCGCATACTAAGTTTGGTGAAAAATGCTTCGAAGGCATATTCATGGGCTATAGTAGCCATAACCGGGCTTATAGAGTTTTCAACAAGAAAACCCTAGTGGTAGAGGAATCAATAAATGTTGTATTTGATGAAGGAAGTTTGCTTAATTGCAAGTATTCTAGTGGTCTTCTTGAAGATGCAGGTGCCAGACTCGAAAAGCTACACCTGGATGAGCCCGAGAAAGATGCAACTCCAAAATACGTCAAGGTCTCCACCTCAACGCCAATCGGAGAGGATAACAATCAGGATGGAGCAGTCCTCCCTGAAGAGGAAGGAGCCCCAGAAATCGCTAGAGCTCCTGATGCAAGACTTCTAGAGCTCCGACACGTGAGGGATCATCCTAGAGATCAGATCATCGAAGATCCTCGCGACGGTATCAGAACTCGAAGAGGTACTATTAATGAGATTTTGCATCTTAGTTTCCTATCACAGGTTGAGCCAAAGAAGTTCGACGAGGCGAACAAAGATGCAGCATGGATATTGGCCATGCAAGATGAACTACATCAATTTGAAAGATGAACGTCTGGACGCTGGTTCCCAGACCAAAGGGGCAGAATGTGATCGGCACCAAGTGGATCTTCAGAAACAAACTGGATGAACATGGTGTCATCATAAAGAATAAGGCCAGGCTGGTGGCTCAAGGATACCGACAGGAGGAGGGGATTGACTTCGACCAGACGTTTGCGCCAGTTGCACGGCTCGAGGCAATCCGTCTGTTCCTAGCCTATGCCTCTCATAAAGGATTCACTGTCTATCAGATGGACGTGAAAACGACATTCTTGAATGGAGACTTGAAAGAGGAAGTATACGTCGCTCAACCTCTAGGTTTTGTCAATCCTACTTATCCTAATCATGTCTACTTTCTCAATAAAGCTCTATATGGGTTAAAACAAGCTCCTCGAGCTTGGTATGAGACCTTGTCTAGTTTCCTTCTTGAGAACAAGTTCTCTAGAGGAAAAATAGACAAGACATTGTTTCTCAGGGAAGTCAAAGGCAAGATCTTGCTAGTGCAAATCTATGTCGATGACATTATATTCGGGTCAACGGACAACAATCTTTGCAAAAAGTTCTCTAAACTTATGCAAGGAAAGTTTGAAATGAGTAGTATGGGAGAGCTAAAGTATTTCTTGGGACTTCAAGTGAAACAGTCTGAGGAAGGAATTTTCATTTCTCAGACAAAGTTCACCAATGAACTCCTCAAGAAATTCAGAATGGAGAATGCAACTTCTATGAGGACTCCAATGGGATCCACCATGTCTCTGGATAAGGATGAGAAAGGGAAACCTTTTGATGAAACCAAATACAGAAGCATCATTGGGTCCCTGCTCTATCTTACTGCAAGTAGACCGGATATTATGTTCTCCACATGTGTTTGTGCCAGATATCAGGTGAACACTAAGGAATCTCATTATGTCGCTGCAAAGCGAATTCTTAGATACCTTAAAGGTACCCCTAATCTTGGCTTGTGGTACCCGAGAAATGATGATGTCGAGCTAATAGGTTTTTCAGATGCTGATTTTGCAGGGAGTAGCGATGACAGGAAAAGCACTTCCGGGACGTGTCAATTCCTCGGAAGAAGGCTCATCTCATGGAATAGCAAGAAGCAGAATTGTGTAGCAACCTCTACAACAGAGTTCGAGTACATCTCGGATGGCAACTGTTGCGCACAACTCCTATGGATCAGAAATCAGTTAGCAGACTATGACCTTCAGTTCAAGGAAGTACCAATGTACTGCGACTCCTCCAGTGCAATTGCTATTGCCAACAATCCGGTATCGCACAGCAGAACGAAGCATATTGAAGTGCGCTACCACTTCATTCGGGAGCACGTGGAGAACAAGGACATCTCTCTCTGCTATGTCCCCAGGGACAAGCAGATTGCAGATATTTTCACAAAGCCCTTAGACGAGGCCAAGTTCAGTCTCTTCAAAACTGAATTAGGGATGCTAAACTATGAGGAATGAAGAACAGAAGCTCCAGGCTTGTGCATCTAGGGGGAGCATCTGCCAGGAACTCAAGTGTAAGCACCGGTGCAAGAACTGAGGGGGAGCATGGTGTCAAATGCACCAGACCCAGATTTGCAGAAGCCGAAAAGGGGGAGATTACCCTCTCGGTCGGCTAAGGTGCTAAGGTGTATGCTCCAAATACTCTAAAGATAATGGTATGGAATTTCAACTCACTCTCGTTTTTCAAAGTTGTGTTTTCTTCCAAGCCGTTATATTCACCTTAGCTTGTAGGGTTTAGGCTTCTTCAAATAGAGGGAGATTATTGGGTATTGTATCCACAATTTACCTGATTTGAAGAAGCCCCTGGACAAGCTAAGGTGAATTGGCTATGTATTTGATGAAATCCTTCTAGTTGTGCTTGCAGTTATTCCACGCTAAGTACACACCAATGTCAGGGTGCAGTGGGTCAATATATACGGGTCTGCGCGACGTAATCCGTCGTTGAGCAGATCAGTGTGTTGGCCTACGTGTACTCTCTCTATTGGAGTGTACTTAATTTCAAGTACATGGCTATGATAGAGCAAGAGCAGACAAGGAGCAAGGATGGGCCAAAGACCAGCTCTCGGAAAGAGAGAGGAAATATTGTCTAAGTATGAATCGACGAGAATCACTAAGTGATTCTCGCCGATTCGGCGAGAGTCACTAATGATTCTCGCCGATTCGGCGAGAGTCACTAATGATTCTCGCCGAGTCGTCGAGAATCACTGGTTGATTCTCGCCGGTTGGAGCCGGCTGTTTCGTCGCGCCAGAAATTTCTCTAAGGCAGAATTGTCGAGAATCAAGTGTGATTCCCGCCGATTCTCCCCGGCTTCTATATCAGTGCAGCCAAAATTCGGCTAAGTAGAATTCGGCGAGAATCATAGGTGATTCTCGCCGATTCGTCGAGAATCACCTATGATTCTCGCCAAATTTGACTTGGGTAATTTTTCGATTCTTTCTGGACCGGTCTTTGTTACATGCGGTATTTCGAACCGGACTTAGGTCTTATTGTAGGTGGGGCCCACAACAGTCATGTGCTTGACCTAAGGTATTTATACCTCCGTATGTATGAGCGGAAACATACACGAATACGCGAATTCAAAAAGAACAGCCGTCGACGTGACCTAGATCGCGATCTTGCTCCACCGATCGTCGCCGCCGTCGTGCAGTTAGTCGCCGCTGTTGATCTCAGTTTCTTCCAGATCTCCGGCGGCAGAAGCTTAGGCTAGCATAGCGTCTCACGCGTCTAACCAGAGATCCCTTGTCTCTTGATTCATTGATCGGGAAAAACCTTCCCCTTCCGAATCGATCGAGACGACCGATCCTAGTGTGACCATTGGAAGACCTTGCTTCCTTTTCTACGAAGTTTGAATCCCCTAGCACGGCAGCAGCTCTCCGTAGCCGCCGCTTATTCCGAGAACCTTGCCGCCACTCCAAGCCGCCGCCGGTTACGGGAAGATTCACTCCAAGAGAGATCTAGGGTTGTGGACTCTTCGTTGACTTCAAGAACACGTCGTCGAACGAAGAGGGACACCTTAGTCTCCATAAGTTGTTTGTATTTCTTATACAATCTATTTTCAATTTCTTTGTAAAGGACCGATTGGTCTCTAGTTGTAAGGGTTGGGTGCAACCCGTGTTGTGGGAGTGGTGACTCCTACGTGTGGAAGGGTTCCTTCCGTTAGTTCAAGGATTGGATTTCAATCCTGTTGGTGAAGTGACCGAGTCATCCCTGGTTGGGAGATAGGTCGAAGAGGGAAAGTGGACGTACCCAAATCGGGGAACCACTATAAATTGCTTGAGTATTTTCTGTGCTGTGTTGTTTGATCTACTTGTGCAGGTAAAACTTTAATTCCGCAAAAACGCTACAAGACACCTATCCCCCCCATAGGTGAAGCTAGTTGGCACTAGGTGGACTTTCACCTGCCCTTTCTTGTGCCTTCAGCCTTGAAGGCTACTGATTTGTCCTTGTACTCAGACCTGCTGCTCTTCTCTTCCTCCTTCCTAGCAGTAAGCTGCATTTCATATGATAGCAGCTTTCCAAACAATATGAGAGGAGGTGTATCAGCAAGCTTGACCACCTCTCTAATAGCACAAATCTTTGTGTCCTAGTCCTTTGTCAGAGACCTGAGAAACTTGTCATTCAGTTCATATGTGCTAAAGACTCTTCCATATGTCATCAGCTCATTAACTATCCTGAAGAACTGTTTGTAGCATTCAGCTATGCTGTCAGTCTTGGCTTGTCTAAAGCTCTCATATTCTTGATTCAGCATAGATTTCCTGTCCTCTCTAACTTCTTCTGTCCCCTCCATATAGACAATCAGGGTGTCCCACATTTCCTTGGAGGTTTTACAATGCACCAGATAATGAAATGTGGCATCATCTATAGCACTTACAATAATGTTCTGTGCTCTTTTGTCTAGTGTTGCCAGAATGATCTCATCCTTTGTAATTTCAGAATAGTTCTTAGGGGTTCTAACATTTGCATTCCGAGCGGATACCTTCATTGGAATGAAGGGTCCTTCTTGTATAGTAATGTAGATTCTTGGATCATAAGCTTCCATAAACAATCTGACCCTTTCCTTCCAAATGCCAAAACATTCTTTCCTATAGATAGGCAGTTTCATAGATCCAAACTCCTTTTGCTTCTCATTTGAACCCATTCTTGAAATCTATTTATTGCCTTGGAGATTCCCTCAGACTGTTAGGTCAATCTTTGAGCAACCTCCCTCTGATACCACTTGAAAGACTTATTTCAAAAGCCTAGATACCTAGATGTGGGGGGGGTGTGAATAGGTTCTAATTTTCTTTTATAATTCAGGCAATTAACTAGTATTAACACAACACAAGAAATATAATCTATAGTACAGAAATCACAGCACAACAAACAACAGATTTATAGTGGTTCCCCAAGGTATGGGTACATCCACTTTCCCCCTTCACCTATCCAGTAGAGAACTGGATTCAGCCCAACTTCCTTCCACTGGTTCAGATCCACAGATCTTATAACTCAGAACCAGATTGGTTCCTACAGCTCAGACTTATACAAGTCTTACCTCAGATTCTTCCCAAGAATCCTACCTCAGGCCTCAGCCCTACCTCAGTCTTTATCACTAGGCTTACAACTCAGACTATCACAAGTCCTATACCTCAGGCCCTCAACCCTACCTCAGCCTTTATAATTATAGGCTTACAACTTAGATCTTACAAAAGATCCTATAAGAAATTAATTATTTAAGAGATACAAATATATCACCAGATAGATCTCTCTATAGGTGTGAGCTTCTTGATCAGTTATTGAATAAACTGAATCTTCAGATTCAACCTGAATTAGTTGTTTCAAAGCTTCTTGATAGATCAAAATAAGGTTGAACTCTTCTTGA
Organism: Platanthera zijinensis; assembly: GCA_039513925.1. Lineage (NCBI taxonomy): Eukaryota > Viridiplantae > Streptophyta > Magnoliopsida > Asparagales > Orchidaceae > Platanthera > Platanthera zijinensis. The sequence continues at coordinate 147,834,203 of CM077096.1, forward strand.
TGTAGAAGTTGATCTCCTGTCAGCTCCTTCCTTGAATTCAGAATAAGATCTGAATCTTATCTTACAGACTGCTCTTGATCTGCCTTCTTAAGGGTTTCCCCTTTTCTTGTTGTCAGATTCTCTTTCCTGAAATAGCTTGATTACTTCCTTAGTTATGTTATTTTTTGTGGTTGTCAAGGATCAGTCCCTTATATAGAGTTTCCTCATGTTTACCGACTGATTCAGTTTGTAACAACCTTCTGGCAGTTCTGACAAAGGTGTCAGACCTGTCTGTTATGATAGTTGTCGAGTCACCAGTCATGACGACTGATTCCTTAAAGATTTACAACTCAGCATAACCACTCAACAAACTGCTTCACATGTGTCGACACAAATAGACTAAGTGTCGACACAAGTCTTGATGATGTCGACATAACACTCTATGTGTTGACATAATCATTCTTTAGCTACTCGACACAACTTCTGTTTGTATGTGTCGACACAAGTCCTGTGTGTCGACACAACTACTCCTGGTCTTGACATAACTGATGCTGGCAGATGGCATTTAGTGTATATCCAGCTGTCATTGAGTGTGTGTCGAGACGTCATTGAGTGTGTGTCGACACAAGTCCTGTGTGTCGACATAAGCCTTCTGACTTAGTATAGCTATTGCTGTTAGATGGCATTGAGTGTCATCCAGATCTCGTTGAGTGTGTGTCGACTCAAGTCCTATATGTCGACACAAACCTTCTTCAGGTGTCGACACAATTTCTGAGTGTCGACATAATCCTTTCATTTGGTGTCGACATAACTCCTGGGTGTCGACACAACTTCTGCTTTAGGTGTCGACACAATTCCTGCCTTAGGTGTCAACACAATTCTGGGTGTAGACACAGCTTCTTCTTCAGGTGTCGACACAATGCCTGGGTGTCAACACAGGCCTTTCTTCTAGTGTCGACACAACTTCTGGGTGTCGACACAATTCTTCACAAGTGTCGACACTTGTACTTAGAAAAATTTCTTGCAAACCTTACACCTGTACAATGAAACTCAAACATCCATCAAATATAAATTGATGTATATCATTGAGTAAGATGAGGCTTCTCCAAATCTGGTACATATTTTTCAGTGTACCCAACAGACACAACTTCTCTTTGTCTCGACATAACTTGTTAAGTATGTGTTGACACTAGTCCTGAGTGTCTCAACGCTTTTGTACTTAGCTTTATTTGCCTACACACATAAACTTAACATCCATCAAATATAACTATGTGTATCATTGAGCTGAAAGGACTTCTTCAAATCAAGTACATTGTGACTAATGTACTCAACAATCTCCCCCTATTTTGAGAAGTCATAACCCCAATTCAATGATATAAAACATGATACCAAAATATAATGATAAAGACATAAGAATACAGTATACTATTATATGTGAAATACCGCACATAAAAACACATATTAAAGCAATAAAGCAAAACAGAAGATAATGCAACCAATTGCAATCCTTTTTAACCACACATAAAATGTTAAGTAAGATAAGATAATCATCAATTGTTTATCACAAGGTTTACTCCTACAAGCTTTGGTTACTTAAAAGTTACAGATCAAGTTTTTAATATGAATTATAAAAATTTAAAACTAAGAAATCCTAAGGCAGCTCTGGTTCCTTGATAACTATGTCTTTTCCAGATAGTATCTTGGCTTTCATCTCAGGCACTTTATCCTCAGCAACCACCTTTCCTTTGTCATTCTTATCTTTAGCTTTTGCAATTGCTTCTTCTTTTAGTCTCTGTCTTTCAAAGTAATGGTATGGCTTTGGAAAATATTTACTGGGCTCAATAGACTTAGCAGGAAGCTTTCCTTTCTTCATATCATATTTGAACTTTAGGATAACTTGCTGCATCTTAAGATATTTGTCCCATTCCTGTTTATTGTACCATTTTACCCTATCTATGACATTAGCATTTACAGTCTTCCATGCAGTAAGAATTATTGATCTAGAGGTTGGACTCCATTGCTCAAAATCTGGTCTAGTCTCAGCTTGTTCTCTAAACCTTTACTTTAATAACTGAGCCTCTATCTCTAGAGCAGTAGAATACTTATCCACTTTCTCACAAATTACATTCTGATCTAGGCCTTGAGGAGGACTGTACATATGTTGGACAATTGCTCGAATAGACTCAAAATTAGCTTGTGCTACAGGATGATTAAAATCATAGATTTCAGCAGGAAGTGCTTCAAGTAGAGGTGGTTGGCAACCAGATTTAGCATTTTGATCTCCATCATACCATAAGGGAGGAAAGCCTAAAGTGTCTCTGATATTGTTTTATATCCAGGTAGCATGTTCAGATTTGGCCTTAATCATTACCCTCTCCCCCTTTATGACTTCTCTTTCAATATGATCCCTTAAATCATTTTTATGAAATCTTACTTGACCATCTAGATAATTAATTCCTAATGCTACTGTGTTCTTAACTCTGAGTAAATTGCTGTCCAAAATCTTATCAGAAGTCTTGATGTCCTTTAGCAGAGATTCTGAATGTGTTTTCAGTTTGGTGTCTATATCTGTTGCAGTTGAAGTAAGTTTTGTTTCCAAAGCAATGGTTTGATTCTTTATTTCTCCCAATGTAGTGTCATGCATAATTATCAGATTTTCATTCATCCTATTCTGATTCTCAAGGACATAGCCTTGCTTGAGTGCCATATCATCCTCTAGTTGTTTGGCTTCCTATTGTTGCTTGGCCAGGTAGACAACAACATGTGCACCTTTCTCAAAGAACTCAGTCATATCCTTCTTTAATAAGATTACTTCAAATCTAATTTATTTGATGTCTTGAGACAGCTGAAATTGCAACTCCTTGTTGCTTTCATCCACATACTTTTCAAGGTCTTGCATTTGTTTATTAAGCATGATTTATAGTTGAACTAACAGAGAGATAGAATCCATAATAGGAGCTGATGGTGGTCCAGATTTAAGATACTTCTTGTATGTCTTACTTCCTTTTCTTAATTCTGATAATTTTCTTTTCTTAAGTTGTGAGGCTTCTTCTTCCTCAGAATCTGATGAGCTGACCATCTCAATAGAGTGTTGCTATTCTGTACCTTCAACATTAGTATTAAGACATTCCAAAGGAACATCTGCATGTTGAATTTCAGCATCAGGTACCTCAATCTAGGAATCTTCAGCTCTCTCCCCTAGATGTTTGATACCTTAGACAAAAAAATTTCTTCTTCATTCTCTTTTGGATTTTCTTCCTCCAACACTTGTTCAGATATTTCATGTTCAGAATCTTTTAATTTTTTCCAAGTCCTGAGCAACATCCATTATAATAGTGGTAGATGTATCCATAGGCAATTCACTGAGGTTCTCCCCCTCAATTTGTTCCCTTTCTAGAATGTTCTCCCCCTACATCTGTACACTTGTTCCAGGGGAATGCCTTGGAGATCTGCCTTGCTCTTCCACATCATCCTCATCAGAACTGAAGTACACCTCTTCTTCAGAATCACTAGAGGATACAACTTCTTCTACCATAGATTTCTTTCCTGTTACCTCCTTTGTCCTCTTAGGTTCTGGTGTTTCTTTTGACAAGACTCTATCCCATCTAGACAGAATTCTTAGGTCCATTCTCCTCATATGATTTATTTTAGATCCATTTTTCTGATTGATATTATCTAGAATGACCTTTACTAGATAAAAACTAATTATTCTACCCATTTTGGGCTTCTAAATTCCTTCTATAATTTTATCAAGAACCACCCTATTCCAGTTAGTTGTGATTTTGAAGATAATCCTTATCATCAGATTAAACATATATTTGAAAATCCTATCATGTGCTCTAGTCTTATAGAGGAGCACCTTTCCAACTATCTCAGATTAAAATTTTTCTTAGGAATTCATTCCCTTCCTGTTTAAAGAATTTCCAAATCTAATCGTTGGAGCTACTCCATACCGTTCCAAGGCATCAACAGTCTTGCTTGAATCTAGTTCATCTTCCGGTATAGTGCGTGGAATCTAAAAGACTTTAGCCAGTCTTTTGATTGCGACCTTAACTCTTGCTTCATTAACACTTGATTTTATCTTGTCTGACTTAGGGCTTAATGAGGCATTAGAGAAGAATTCAGATACCTCTCTCTTCCATATTTTGGTTGATTCTGAAAGAAGATACTCAAGACCCGCCTCATTGACAAGGTCAATCACATTCTTTATATCTTCAGGAGCGGAGACGAAGGCATTGCGTACCAGTTCGTATCCCTCGTTGATGTTGTCATCCATCTTGGGTGCCATACTTATTGAATGAGCTTGAGTTTGAGAGGAGTCGACTATGGATTTCTAGGTCTCGACACACAACGATCAATCTCTCAAGATTTCTGGTAAGTGAAGTCGACAACACCTTATACCTCCTATTTATAGTAATAGTCTTTTGAAGATGAAAAGGCGCGCTGCATTTAGTAATTTTCTAACTACAGGGAAATATCTAGTGACAACCTAGAAAACCTAGTCTGTCGAGATGTGTCGACTTAAGTCGACACAAGGTTCATCTCTCTCGACTCAGACCTCAAGGTCTCGATAACCTTATGTCTCGACACTAATTTATAATGTCTTGACATACTATCACTAATCAGTGTCGATACCTGTCAAGTGTCTCGACACATGATTACTTATAGTGTCGACACACATTCTGGTGTCTCGACACAATACTATATATAGTGTCGACACACACTGTGGTGTCACAACATAATTTTTTGACTTATACAAACTTTGTGTTCTGAATATAATTTCTTGACTTTAATCAAGTTTTTCTTGGTTATTAAGATTTGTATACCTGGTTAGTCATCTTTTTAAGAGTTGTATAAACTTTTGTTACTACTAATTGTACATATTTATTTTATGTTCAACATGCCTAGTTCAAATTTTAAATAATTGAACTTTCTTTCATTTAGGGGTTTTGTAAAAATGTCAACAATTTGTCTTTCTGTTGGAGTATACTGTATGCTTTTATTTTCTTTTTCAACATTCTCTCTGAGAAAGTGATATCTAATTTCTATATGTTTAGTTCCACTGTGTGAAACATGACTATTAGCAATAGAAATTGCACTAGTAGAATCACAAAACATAACAGATTTACTTAGTTATACACTGTAGTCCAGTAGTTGATGTTGAATCCATAGCAATTGAGCACAACAACTCCCAACAGATATGTACTCAGCTTCTGCTGTAGAGATTGAAACACTTATTTGCTTCTTGCTTCTCCAACTTATAAGTCTTTTCCCTAAAAACTGGCAAGTTCCAGAAGTACTTTTTCTATCTTCTTTGCACCCTACAGAATCTGTATCTGTGTACCCTACAAGTTCAAAATCACTATCCCTAGGATACCAAAGCCAAGATTGGGTGTGCCCTTAAGATATCTTAGTATTCTCTTTACAATAGTATAATGAGACTCCTTGGGGCATGCTTGGTACCTAGTACAGACACATGTTGAGAACATAATATCTGGCCTACTAGCAGTTAAATACAGGAGTGATCCAATGATGCCTCTATATAAGGTTTCATCAACTGATTTCCCAGATTCATCCTTGTGTAGTGACACAGAAGAACCCATTTGTGTTCTCATGGTAGAAGAATTCTCCATACCATATCTCTTAATCAACTCATTAATGAACTTAGATTGAGAGATAGATATTCCATCCGTAGATTATCTAACTTGGAATCCTAAGAATAACTTTAGCTCACCCATGCTGCTCATTTCAAACTTGCCTTGCATAAGCCTTGCAAATTTACTACAAAATTTCTCATTAGTAGACCCAAAGATTATGTGATCTACATAAATCTGGACTAGGATGTTTGATCCTTTGATGTCCCTTAGAAATAGTGTCTTGTCTATCTTTACTCTAGAGAATTTGTTTTCTATAAGAAGGTAGACAAGATCTCATACTAGGCTCTAGGTGCTTGTTTTAACCCAAATAAAGCCTTGCACAATCTGAAAACATAGTTGTTGGGTTAACAAAACCTGGTGGCTTCTCTACATAAACTTTCACCTTCAGTGTACTATTGAGGAATGCAGACTTTACATCCATATGGTAGACCTTGTATCCTTTGAATGCTGCATGAGCTAAAAACAACCTTATGGCTTCTATCCTAGCTACTAGTGCAAGGGTTTGGTCAAAGTCTAATCCTTCCTCTTGTCTATATCCGTTAGCCACTAATCTAGCTTTGTTATTGACTATAACCCCATACTCATCTAATTTATTTATGTAAATCCACTTAGTGACTATGACATTGTGATCACTAGGTCTAGGAACTAGACTCCAGACTTTGCATCTCTCAAATTGATTGAGCTCTTCTTGCATAGCCATAATCCAGTTGGGGTCTAAATTGGCTTCTTCAAACCTATTAGGTTCTACCTGAGAGAGAAAACTAGAGTATAGAACCTCATTGTGATGTCTACTCCTAGTAGTTACCCCTAATATGGCATCACCAATTATTTGATTAATAGGGTGATCTATAAGGTGTCTAACTGCTACTGATAGGTGCCTATAATTACCTAGTACTGTAGGAGGATTAGGATGATTCTCTTCCTCCCCCTGGGCAGTTGCAATATCTTCTATAGGAATTTTTATATTGTCTCTAATGTGTAACTCTACATCAGGTGAGTCACTTATTTTTAGCTTTTCCATTCTAGATTCTACAACATCTATACCAGAGTTGTTAGAGATCCCATTAAATAAATAGATGATTCATCAAAAACTACATTAATAGATTCTTCTACAATTTGATGTTTCAAGTTATAGATCCTGTATGCTTTGCTATGAAGACTATATCCTACAAAGATTACTTTATAGGATTTCTCTGAGAACTTGGTTAGATAAGTTTTCCCATTGTCCAAAACATAGCACTTACTACCAAAAATTTTGAAGTAGTACAGATTTGGTTTTCTGCCTTTCATTAGTTCATAGGGAGTCTATATCCTACAAAGATTCCTAGTTTCCTATAGAAATTTGTCATCTTTTTAGATTGAAATTCTATACCATGGTCACTTCTAAGTTTGAACACAGAACATTCCATCTCAATCTGAATTTGTTTGACAAAATCAACAAGGATGTCAGGTGTTTCAGACTTTCTCCTTAAGAAGAATACCCAAGCAAACCTGGAGTGATCATCAACAATCACATAGGTATAAGACTTCCTACCCAAACTAAGAACTTGCATAGGACCAAATAGATCCATATGAAGTAAGTACAGACACCTCTCAGTGTCTTTGGACTGAATGCTCTTAAAGGAAACTTTTGTTTGTTTGCATTTTTGACATGCAGAACATAAGCCTTCTTTGGAGCATTTGAGTTATGAACTATTTCTAACTAAGTCCATAGAGAATAGTTTACTCATAGCTTTATAGTTTAAGTGAGCCAGTGTAACACCTCGAAATTTAGAGTTGAAACGGGCGGTGTTTGTACCAAGTTTGGATCTTGGTAGGGTGAACACGACCTGTGACACGGGCGTGTCACACGACCGTGTCATGCTTGGGTCGTCCAGTGAAGGACAAGACCTGGGACACGGGAGTGTCCCAGGGCGTGTCAGTGCACACGACATGGGACACGGGCGTGTCACATGGCCGTGTACTTCTCTGGAATTTTCTGAGTTTTGTATTGACTGGCGAACACAGTCGTGGACTGTTTGACACGGGCGTGTCAAATCCGACACAGGCGTTGTTGAAGCCAAAATTGACCTCAACGGGAGTTCAAAAACCAGGGTGCAGCCAACGCCTACTTCCCTCAAGCCTTGACCCTCGATTGGCTGCTAAGGTCCAAAGACTGACACAATGTCTCAGCTGGGAGGTCCCACCTCACACCTGAAAGATCTCTGAGAGCTTCCCCTCCAAAGCCAAAAGCTGGGCTAGGAGCTCCTTAGAAGGCACTATGGATTTAGAGAAAAATGAGAGTCCGCCCTCTAAAGAGCCCTTATGGGTCTATTTATAGCCTTTTGCTGATCTGAAGTTACTGAAATACCCCTAGCTGGTCTGCCAATAGCCAAATCCCGCTGTCTGAAAAGTGTTAAAAGTAGCCCCTGAGGGTATAAGGATAATTTCACCCGGGGGCAATTAAGACATTTTACCCTGAGTCGGGCCCCACACAGCGAGATCTCTATGTCGAGAACCCTCTCGCCTTCCTTTGGAGGGAGCTAAAGAGAAGTGTCAAAAGTCTCATGCTGAGCCATCCCCCGCCTTCTTGCCGGTTAGATCCTTCTCGCCGACCCTGCCGAGAGCGGGTCCTGGCTAACCGAAGGTGAACGCTTTTTCCCCTCCCCAGGCGGGAGCTCCTCTAACCTTGGCGCTGTCGCTGGACGCGGCGTTGGGTGAGTGGAGCCCACTCAACGCCCTTGCTGCTGACCCCGGCGCTGAGTGAATGGAGCTAACTCAACGCCCTTGCTGCTGACCACGGCGTTGAGTGAGTGGAGCTCACTCAACGCCCTTGCTGCTGACCACGACATTGAGTGAGTGGAGCTCACTCAACGCCCTTGCTGCTAACCGTAGCATTGAGTGAGTGGAGCTCACTCAACACCCTTGCTACTGACCACGGCATTGAGTGACTGGAGCTCACTCAACACCCTTTCCACTTGACGCGGCGTTGAGTGAGAGAAGCTCACTCAACGCCCTTGCTGCTGACCGTGGCGTTGAGTGAGTGGAGCTCACTCAACGCCCTTGCTGCTGACCACGACATTGAGTGAGTGGAGCTCACTCAACGCCCTTTCTGCTTGACGCGGCGTTGAGTGAGTGAAGCTCACTCAACGCCCTTGCTGCTAACCGTGGCGCTGAGTGAGTGAAGCTCACTCAGCGCTCTTGCTGATTGCGACGTTGAGAGAGTGAAGCTCACTCAGCGCCGTGCCTTCTCGCCCGCTTCTGGTTATGGTGGGATCTCGCCTGCTCCTAGGCGGAAGCTCCTCCGGCGCGAGAGCTCTTCTGGTCCTCAGGCCCGAACTAACTTAGGGCTGGTCCAACCCCGACCATTAATGCCTCTGGGTCCCACCCAGCGAATTTCGGGTTGTACACAATCCCCGCTCTTTTTGAGCTAGCCCTACGCTCGAAAAGACACGTCCAACCCAACAATATTTGCTGGGCACGTGTCACTTCAAAAAGAGAATCTTTTGGTGGGCCATACCTCGGCTATATATATGTGCGGATAGGCGGCCGTAAATCTGCCCGACTGTTGCTGCCCCCTCCTGAGATCTCGCGCGACCTTGCAATGCGTCCCAAATAGGTTGGTAAGCCACTCTCGTAGTGTCTTCAGGGACGCATAAAGGCGACGCAAGCGCAGGCCCTTGCCAGTAGCGCTCTAGTGGCTCCTTGGCTGGCGAGAGGAGCACCCACTGTGGAGCCTCCGCCGCCGTCGAAAGAGAAGAAGAGGAAAAGAAGAAGAGGGCCCCTCGGGACCCCTCGAGGGAGCACCGAGCCTCTCCAATTCCACCCCCAAGACACACGGCTGATCCTCTTCTGTTGCAAAGGGTATGTCTTGCCGACTAGCGGACTGCTGTACTTATGAATTGGTCACTGAACCTTTCTTGGCAGGTGGTCTCGGAAGGTGGAGCTGGGCTTCCACCGGTGCCCCCGGAACCGTTGACGTCTCGCCTGCCTGAGGACCAGCCTCAGGCTCTGAAAAGAGCTCCCGCCAATGGTTCGGGACCTCCAGGTAGCCCCTCCTTTTTCGTCCGCTTTTCTTTTCGTTATTCTAATCCTTGGGCGGGACTCTCGCAGCGCCTGCTTCCGCCTGCCCGGATCTTACCTTACAGGAGACTGTCGCAGAGATTGCCCCCTGTGACGATCCGACAATCAATCCTCACCCTTCCGTGGGTGACGCGCCTGCCGACCCATCCCGGACGCCGGAGTTGGACCGTTCCCAGAGGGAGCGCGACCCTCCCCAGACTTTGGGCCCTGCAGAGATTAGGGCGTGCGAGACATTCCGTCCGAGCCGTGGAAAGCCCCTCCATCTTCTGCTTGGGAGGGATGATGAGGGGGAACCCGGGCCTTCTCGCATTCCCCCGTCCGACGGCTCTCGCCACAGTTCTGGTATGCCACATAATGCTGCTGCCCCTATCCTGTTCTCGCACTGACCGCCCGATTACCTTCTTAGGAGATCCGGACCTGCGATCGGGGGCTGAAGAGGACGAGGACGATGACGGGGATCAAGATAAGGATGGAGACAGCTCTCCCTTCCCCTCCTCTGACGAGATGGAAGAAATGCTGGTTGGCGCGTGAAGCGCGAGAAGGCGAGGGAAAAGGGTCGCGGCCATCCTCTCTAAACTTGCGCAGCGGGAGAGGGCCCAAACCTACGCAGCGAGGGAGTTCCGCTGATCGGTGGAGCAAAGGCTGGAGGCCCTGGAGCGAGACTACTTTCTAAGCGAGGCGGAGCAGCCGGGCTGCCCTACTGCGGGATCTTCTCCCGGGAGGTGTCTTGCACGGATACGAGACCAAGCTCGCCGGATCAATCTAGGGTGCACTGTGCTCTCCTCATACTTCAACCCGTTGGCACCTCCGAGGACCCGACAGCGAGAGCGAGGACGCTGGCGTTGGGAGCCTTATTGATTCTTGCTATCTCGCCTCGCCTCTCCTTACCTCTGGCCTTCCCTTCCCGCCATGCACCATGTCTTCTTATTATGTTTTTCTTAATTGTTTTGGATTGTGGACCGCTTGCGATATTGTGAACTGCTTTTATTGATTAAATGTCATTATCGTTGTTATCTTAGGTCTTGCTTAGCGAGAACATTCTTCGCTTTCGCTTCTGCCGTACCGTTCAACCCTTGCGCGAACTAGGGTTATCGATCAGTCACAGTCAGTTCGGGCGGGGGACCGAGGTGTCGTTGACCTAGGGCGTGACAGCTGTACCTCCGCCGCCATTTCTGGGGAAATCATCATTTGCCACGGTCTCCTATAAATAGGTGGATTCACCCACCATATTTATTTCCCCGGTCCGAAACCTCAGCTTTTTTCCTTCGTTGCTTTCGCAACTTGTCGGGAACACGTGCTCGCTTCCGCCTCTTCTCGTTTCCGCCCACTTCTTGCTTTCTCCTCTTTCTCACAGTTCTCACCCTCCTCTTCCCAACCACAATGCCTGGCGAGAGCGAGGGTTGTGCCAATTGTGCGGAAGCTTTCCGAAAACACCTATTCCCTTCCTGCACCCTGACCTTGGAGGAATATAAGACGATCACCTCCCGCTTTATTCCCGCCGGCTTCACGAAGAGAAACCCCGGCAATCGCGACAAGGTGAACAGCCCGGGAGCGGGAGAGCTCGCCATCCCCCTCGAACACTTCGAGGTGGGCTTTCACCTCCCCTTGTGGTCGGAGATGCGCCAGGCTCTCCGCTATTATGGAGTTGTTCCCGCACAACTGAATCCCAACTTGGTCGCAATTCTCGTAGCGTTCATCTGCCACATGCGGTCCGAGAGGATTGAGTTCAGCCTCCCGATCTTCCGGAAGTTGTTCACTTTCCAGGCGAAAGGAGGAGTGGTCTTCTTCTCCGGACAATTGCTCAAAACCACCGGTCTCGCCAACAAGCACCACCATTGTGGCGAGAAGTTTGTCTACATTGCCGGCAATTTTTGCAACGTCCCCCTCTCGCCGGTGCAGTACGTGAATGCTGCTTACAAGCCGCAGACTCTGGGGTCGCACGAGAACGCTATTTTTAGTTCTTCGGGACAAAGGAATTTAACGTCCCCTTCCTCCGACGAGCCATTGATTCCCTCCTTCCCGTGCTACCGGGTGAAGGTATGGTCTCGCCTCTAACCTGATTCCTTGCTGAGTTTCTATGCTGAATACTAGCATCTCTGCAGGGGAGAGGGAGGTTCCCCAATGCCAGCCATTCCCCGAGACGTATGCTGTTGAGGGCCAGATCGCGGGAGATCCGTTGGCTCTCGCAAAATCTGCGGCCCGCGCTTGCCGGGACGAGCCAGCCCCGCCTCCGCCGTCTGGTGTCGCGAAGCGGAAACCCAGCGACTTCTCGTCTCAACGGGTTAAGAGGCCGAAACCTTTCGCCATCGAGAAAGGGAAGTCCAAGGTGCCCTCGCCCGCCCGACCTCTTCCGCCGAGCAGGTCTTTCGCCGAGATTCTAGCGACAGTAAGCGAGATGAGGGACATCCCCAGGAGCAGTGCTGGGGCCTCTGCTGAGAACCCTTCGGTCGCGGTCGAGGCGGGCGGCAAGGTGGGCGCCGAGATAGTGGCTTCCGTAGGTTCTGCCCAGCCTCTACCCAAGCCTGTACCGAAGGGGCACAGGAACTTTGGCATTAGCGTGAAGAGCCTAGATGTCGAAGGGAAGCCCTTGCTGCAATGGGACCCAGAGGCCAACCGAGTATCTCTCTCGACACTGCTCCTGAGCTGGGCAGAGGGTGACGAGGTCTCCGACGAGGCCTTCGCGCTGGGCTATGGCCTCTACAGTCGGGAGTTTGCGGGCCTGTATGACCAGATGTCCACCGCTTTCGATTCCATCCGGGCCCTGATGCGTGGGTTCGAGCTTGCGCACATGTGTGCTCGCCGAAGCATCACCATTGATCGGAACTTCCTTGACATGTACAAGGCGAGAGAGTAAGCAGTGGCTCAGGTGGAGGCCCTGAAGATTGAGCTAGAGGACGCCCAATGCCAGCTATCTATGCGCCTGGTGGAGGAGGTAAGCGAGACCCTTTCCAACCTTAGTTCTTGCCTATGAGATCCATACCTCCGTTCTTGCCGCTGATAGAACGCTCTTACGCAGGACTCTCTGCAAGTAGTGGTGCTTCGCACACGATTGGCCGGGGTGGAGTGCGAGAATGACATGTTGAAGGGCCAAGTCAAGCGCCTAGAGACGGCGATAGCTGCGATCCCGCCCCCTCCCATGCTCGATGAAAGGCTGAAGCGCCGAGATTATTCCGAGTACGACATCAACAAGCTCTTGCAGGTCAACGCTCAGGTGACGACCAAGTTGATGATCGAGACCTTGCGGAACGTGGGATGCTTGGAAGAGGGTGGCGAGACCCTGACCGCTCCTCAGCTCGTCCCCTGGCTCTTTGTGCCTATCCCGAGACCCCCAGGCGCGCCCGACTCTCCGCCCTCGGACGTCCCAAAATTTACCACGGCTGCTGGCGAGACCTCAGGGGAGAGCTCTGGCGGGAGCTCCAGTGGAAGTCCAAGTGAGGACTCCAGCGGGAGCTCAGGCGGGAGCTCGAGCGGATATAGCGCTCCCTCCCGAGGGGTTTCTTTTTCTTCTCTGTAATGAGCGAGACGCTCTAATTTTTGTAAGACTACCCCGTTTATAATATAAATGTAATTTTGCTCCCCTCTTCCCCCTTCCTTTTTTTTCTTTTCTGCTAGAAATGAATGCTGTTCAAGATCGTTTCCGCCCGGGGCCCCCGACCCCCTCTAGGATAGTCTCTCTTGGCGGCCAATAGGTGAGAATCTGCCGAGAGCCCAAGGCTCCGACACGTCGCTCCCGCCTTATGCCAAGAACTATTTACGATAAGTGTCATTCATAAGCTGAGGGAAGACCGCCCCTCCTTACCTTGTGCGAACGATCGGCCTCCTTACCTAGGCCCGCCGAGGACTTCGCTTGGCAAGATCCCTCAACAAGGATCTCCTGGCCAAGACCTTCCTTGACCGAAACCGCTCCTGGCCGAGACCTCTCCTGGATGAAACCGCTCCTGGCCAAGACCTCCCCTGGCCGAGACCATTTTTGGGTCTGTCCTTAGGATGCCTTTTGCCTAGCCTAGAACATCCGTGTCGAGATATTTCTAAACACTAAACCTCTCCCCCATAGGCGAGCCTTCGGACCTGCCAGCTAGATGAGAGCCTGCGCAGCGGGTCTACCTGGGGCCGAGTCGAGCTCGGGGTGTTGATGAAGATCTCTCAAACCAAACCTCTCCCACACAGGCGAGCCTTCGGACCTTCCAGCGAGATGAGAGCCTGCGCAACGGGTCTACCTAAGGCCGAGCCGAGCTCGGGGTGTTGATGAAGATTTCTCAAACCAAACACCCCCCCACAAGCGAGCCTTCGGACCTGCCAGATAGATGAGAGCCTGCACAACGGGTCTACCTGGGGCCGAGCTGAGCTAGGGGTGTTGATGAATATTTCTCAAACCAAACCTCTCCCCCACAGGAGAGACTTCGGACCTGCTAGATAGATGAGAGCCTGCGCAGTGGGTCTACCTAGGGCCGAGCCGAGCTCGGGGTATTGATGAAGATTTCTCAAACCAAACCTCTCCCCCACAGGCGAGCCTTCATACCTGCTAGCTAGATGAGAGCCTGCGCAGCGGGTCTACCTGGGGCCGAGCCGAGCTCGGGGTGTTGATGAAGATTTCTTAAACCAAACCTCTCCCCAACAGGTGAGCCTTCGGACCTGCCAGCTAGATGAGAGCCTGCGCAGCAGGTCTACCTGGGACCGAGCCGAGCTCGGGGTGTATATGAAGATCTCTCAAACCATACCTCTCCCCCACAGGCGAGCCTTCGGACCTGCCAGCTAGATGAGAGCCTGCGCAGCGGGTCTACCTGGGACCGAGCCGAGCTCGGGGTGTTGATGAAGATTTCTCAAACCAAACCTCTCCCCCACAGGCGAGCCTTCGGACCTGCCAGCTAGATGAGAGCCTGCACAGCGGGTCTACCTGGGGCCGAGCCGAGCTCGGGGTGTTGATGAAGATTTCTCAAACCAAACCTCTCCCCCACAAGCGAGCCTTCAGACCTACCAGCTAGATGAGAGCCTGTACAGCGGGTCTACCTGGGGCCGAGCCGAGCTCGGGGTATTGATGAAGATTTCTCAAACCAAACCTCTCCCCCACAGGCGAGCCTTTGGGCCTGCCAACTAGATGAGAGTCTGCGCAGCGGGTCTACCTGGGGCCGAGCTGAGCTCGGGGTGTTGATGAAGATTTCTCAAACCAAACCTCTCCCCCACAGGCGAGCCTTCGGACCTGCCAGCTAGATGAGAGCCTACGCAGTGGGTCTACCTGGGGCCGAGCCGAGCTTGGGGTGTTGATGAAGATTTCTCAAACCAAACCTCTCCCCCACAGGCGAGCCTTCAGACCTGCCAGCTAGATGAGAGCCTGTGCAGCGGGTCTACCTGGGGCCGAGCCGATCTCGGGGTGTTGATGAAGATTTCAAGACATAAGGCCTATTCTATCATTAAAATGAGAAAGCAGGTGTCAGATCAAAGCAAGAAGAAGACCTTAATAGCATTTTGGTATTACAATGTTTCGAAATTATTTTGTTTGATTACAACCGAACAATCCCCTTTTTCCCCTACGGGTAAAAGCGCTTTAGATCGTCGCCGCTCTAGGTGTGACTCAAGGTCCTTCCCTCCACATCCTGGAGGTAGTAACCTCCGTTTGCCAGAACCTCCTTTACTATGTAAGGTCCCTACCAGCTGGGGTTGAGCTTGCCCACTGGGGCCGACCTACCTGCCGCGTCGACCTTTTTCAGCACTAGATCCCCCTCAGAGAATTGTTTGATTCTAACATGCTTATCGAAGTACTTGGCCATTCGCCGCTTGGTCTCCTCCTGCCTGATGGCCGCAACATCCCGCAGCTCCTCTACCATGTCTAGTGAGAGGCGCAACTCTTCTTCGTTTCCCAATCTCCAGGCCTCATCTCCCTCGCCGGCGGTCGTGACCCGTGAGGACCGAACCTCGAACTCGACCGGGAGGACATCCTCGCACCCATGTGAGAGCTTGAAGGGGGTCTCACTGGTAGCCGTATTCAGGGTCGTCCGTAAGGCCCATAGGATAGAAGGGAGCTGCTCTACCCAGTTCCCCCTCAGGTTCTCCACCTTCTTCTTGAGTAAGTTCACGATAATCTTATTTACCGCTTCCACCTGGCCATTTCTCTGGGGGTGATGGACAAGGGCAAACCTGAGATCTATCCCCTGCTGGGTGCAGAAGTTGATGAACTCCTCACTAGCAAACTGAGGACCATTATCTGTCATTATCGCTCGGGGTAGCCCGTACCTGCATATGATTTCTCCCCAAACAAAGTTTCTGATGACCTGGGAAGTGACCTTAGCTAGAGCCTTGATCTCCAGCCACTTGGAGAAGTAATCGATCATGACCAAAAGGAACCTCCTTTGTCCACTGGCCGGGGGGAAAGGCCCGACCAAGTCCATCCCCCAAATGGCGAAAGGCCATGGTGACGTTATGCTCCTTAGTCTTTGAGCGGGCAAGAGCGGGAGGGGGGCGTTCAGCTGGCACTTTTTACATCTCCTTACGAATTCTGCCGCATCCTTCCTCAGGGTCTGCCAGAAGTACCCTTGCCTGACCACCCTTGCCTCTAGAGTCCTTCCCCCCGAGTGACTGCCGCACTCGCCTGAATGTATCTCCCCAAGTATCTTCGGAACTTCTTCCTCGGTCGCACACCGGGCCAGGAGTCCCGAGGACATCTTGTGATGTAACCCCCCTTCCAACATCAGGTAGTGAGCTGCCTTACGCTTGAAACTCCTTGCATCTTTCACTTCTTCCGTCAGTTCACCGGTTGATAGGAAGGTAACCAGTGGGTCCACCCACGAGGGTCGCCGGCCTACCTCCATCAGCTCCCCTTCTTCGATCGCTGGTCGGAATAGTTCGGTTAGGGTCCCTCCTTCCCGAGTCCCGAACTTTGCCAATCGGTCAGCAGCCACACTCTCCTCCCGAGAAACATGCTGGATTGAGAATGATCGGAAGCCTCTGATGATTGCCCTTACCTTGGATAGGTACTTTATGAGGGTAGGTTCCCGAGCTTCAAATTCTCCTCGAATTTATGACGCCACCACCATCGAGTCCGTGAAAACCTCCACATCCTGGATCCCAAGCTCCTTCGCCAATCGAAGACCAGCTATCACGGCTTCGTACTCTGCCTGAGTGTTGGTCACCAGAAAGTGATAGGCCACTGCCTGTTCTATTTCTACCCCCTGGGGGCTTACCAACACCACTCCTCCCCCCATGTAATGCTTTCCCGAGGCCCCGTCAACCATCACCTTCCACACACCCTGCTACTGTGGCTCATCTTCCCAGACTTCAACAACATAGTCCGCGAGAAAGTCCGCCACCGCCTGCGCCTTAATCGAGAGCCTTGGGACAAAAGAGATGTTGAACTTGCTCAGCTCAATGGACCACTTGGCCAGCCTCCCCGAGTGCTCCACCCCTTCAAAGATCTTATGGAGAGGATGATCAGTTACCACCCTAATCGTGTGCGCTTGGAAGTATGGCCGAAGCTTTCTCGCCGAGACGATCAGAGCATACGCTAGCTTTTCGAGGATGGGGTAACGGAGCTCCCCTTCCTCAAGATCCGGCTTATGTAATAGATGGGTATCTGCTTCTTACCCACCTCCCTGACTAGAACAGATCTCACGGCTTCCGCTCCCGCCCCGAGATATAGGGCTAAGTCCTCCCCTTCTTTTGGGCTTTGAAGTAGGGGAGCCTGGGAGAGCTGCCTCTTCAGCACTTGGAAGGCTTCCTCACACTTGGCCGTCCACTCGAACCTCTGGTTACCCCTCAACACTTTGAAGAATGATGAACATTTGTCACCAGACCGAGACAGGAACCTGCTTAATCCCGCCAGCTTGCCTGCCAAGCGCTGTACCTCCTTGGCATTGCGAGGTGATTCCAAGTCTAGGATGACCTTTACCTTATCCGGGTTAGGTTCAACCCCCGCCGGAGTCAAGAGATGTCCGAGGAACTTCCCGCGGCTGGCCCCGAAGACACACTTCAAGGGGTTCAGCCTCATCTTGAAACTTCGGAGGGTGGAGAAGGTTTCTTCGAGGTCCCGCAGGTGTGAGTTCACACACTTGCTTTTCACCATCAAGT
The DNA here is from genome assembly GCA_039513925.1 of Platanthera zijinensis. Lineage (NCBI taxonomy): Eukaryota > Viridiplantae > Streptophyta > Magnoliopsida > Asparagales > Orchidaceae > Platanthera > Platanthera zijinensis. The sequence continues at coordinate 147,851,959 of CM077096.1, forward strand.
CATCGACATAGACTTCCAAGTTTCTCCCTCTCTGCCCCTAGAAGACTCGATCCATCATGCGCTGGTATGTGGCTCCTGCATTTTTCAGCCCAAAGGGCATCATCTTATAGCTGAAGCACCCTTCCCTATTGATGAAGGAGATGTATTTGACGTCGGGGGGGGGGGGTGCATGCGAATCTGGTGATAACCTGAAAAAGCTTCAAGAAAACTCATAACAAAAAAACCGACGGCTAAGTCAACCAGCACGTCGATTCAAGGCAGAGGGTAGCAATCCTTGGGGCACGATTTATTTAATAAAGATAATTCAATACCCATGCGCCACTTCCCTCCCCCTTTATTAACCATTACCACATTGGAGATCCAGCCTGGGTACTGGACCTCCGAGATGAAGCCCGCCTCCAGGAGCTTTCTAACCTCTTCGCGGATGGGCTCCTCCAGCCTGGTGGCGATGGCCCTCATCTTTTGGCGTATGGGGCGAGTCCGAGGGTCCAGGTTTAGGCGATAACAGGCCACATCCACGTTAATGCCCGACATGTCCGCCGCGCTCCAAGGGAAGATGTCGACATTGTTCTGGATGAAAGCTCTCATCCGCTCCTGGTCCTCGAGGCTCAGGCCACCGCTGATCCGCACCCTCTACACCTGCCCTGCCTTGGTGGAGACCTCCATCTCCACCACTTACTCAGCCGGCTCCAACCGCGATTTCTCCTAGCCGTCCCTTGCTTCTTCCTCAAACTCCAACTCTTCCCCTCCTACAACTTCCATTGCCTCCTCCGGCCTCTCCTCCTGAAGCTGATGGATCTCCACGCTCCCCGGGGCCCCCTGCCCAACTCTCGCAACTTGGCCCTCCTCTTCTTCATCCATCCCTATCTTCAGACCCTCTTGCTCAACTCCAACGGCTAGCTCCTCTATCTCCATCTCCTCCTCCAGGCTCTCTTCCTATTGTGGCTCAACTTCCTCCCCCCTCATAGCCTCCTTCTCATCTTCTCCTACCACTTGCTCCTCCACCTCCGGGCTCAGCTTCTCCTGCTTTGCTAGCTCCCTCTCTAGCTCTTCTACCTCCGCCATCCAAGACACAGCGTTAACCACCGTCACATAGAATTGTCTTGCCATCTTTGGATCCCCCCTTATCCTGACCTGCACCCCTCCGTTGTTGAACTTGAGACATTAGTGAAACAAGGAGGGGACACAGCGAAAGGCGTTGATGAGGGGACGCCCAAAGATGGCGTTGTAACTACTTGGGGTGTCTACTTTCACGAACCTACAGTTTTGTGACACTCCTCCCAGCTTCACATGCAGTCCTACCCCTCCCTCTACTTCTTTCCTCTCTCTAGAAAACCCGAACAACGGTCCATCTGAGGCTAGGACCCTCTTCCATTCAACCTTCATCTCATCGAAGGCCCTCTTGAAGATGACGTTCACCGAGCTCCCATTGTCCACAAGTATCCTGGAGACCGTGAAGTTCTCCACCGCCGTCTAGATCACCAGGGCGTCGCAGAACGGGTCTTCGTAGTCCGGCATATCTGCGGATGAAAAGATGATTTTTTCTTCCGGAGGGGGAGCCAAGGAGGTCGAGGTGACCCCCCTGCGAAACTTGGTTTGAAGGCTCCCCTTGCGGGTTGCCTCAATCCCCACCCCTCCGTGGATCACTCTGATACCTCCTCGGGTCCCCATGTCTACCCGATCCTCGCATCTATCTTCCTCCCCTCCCTGCTGCACTTCTTCAATCCTTACCGACGGATCCTGTCTCCCCATTCCTCTGGCTTCCCGAATCTCCAAGAACTCAGGGCAGGTGGCCATCGCGTGACCTTCCTCCTGATGGAAGTCACAAAAGGGAAACGCCACCCTGCCCCCTTACTTCTCCTCCTCCTCTTCTCCCAGCTCCCTGGAGTCTTCTTCCTCCTCCTCTTCCTCTACCGACCTCCATCGCTTCTTGCGGTGGTGGGAAGTGACCTCTCGGCCCCTATCTCCACGCTTGCTGGTCAAACCTTCTCGGTTCCCGAAGATTATCTCTTCCATAGACACCTCCTCCTTGACCCTGGGGGCGACCCTCCTGAGGCCTCCAACTCAAACGGTTTTTCGGCTCCCGGGCTCCCCATCCCTACTGCTGCCCCTGCCCTCGGGGCTCTTCTCTCCTTCTTTCTTCCCTTTGCTCCCTCTGCTTTCCTACAGCTGGTTCTTTATCATCTTCTGCCAACCGGGCCAGCTTCCTGGCAAACGCCGGGTTCGCCATCTCGAAGTCTATCTCTTTTGACACCCTCTCCATGAGCTCCTCAAAAGAGAGGGGGGGGGGCACTCTCTTCAACTCAATGCTAAAAAACCCTGGCCTCAGGCCCAGGGTAAAGGCAAGCATCAATGCGTACCCCGGGACCTCTTGGACAAGGATAATCTCCTCTTGGAATCGGTCAATATAATGACCCAACGTCTCGTCTTGCCTCTGCCTCACTGCGAACATGCACTCCGCTTCCTTCTTCCTCTTATTCGATGTCGAGAACCTCAACAAGAAACCCCAATGTAGATCCTCGAAGCTGTAGATTGAGCTTTTTGGCAACTGGTGGAACCAGTCCCTGGCCTTCTCCTTCAATGTGATGGCAAACAACCGACACTTGAAGGCATCGAACATCTGCCTAATTAACACCACATCCTCGAACCATTGTACATGCTGTACTGGGTCATCCTTTCCCGAGTAGTAGTACATGTCCGGCTCATGGAACCCCTATGGTACAAGGGCTGAGACGATGAGCTCGCTAAAGGGGGTCTCTCCCCCTGTCTGGCGAGAAGGCACGTCTCGCGACCTCGGCTGGCTGGAATGATCCGCGAGACCGGGCCCAGAGAACAGCTCCCGCACTGCCGCTTCCCTCTCGCCCACTTCTACCGGAACCTCCTTTCTGAGGCGCTACCCTGGGAAGAGTTCCCGCGCTGCCACGTCTCTCTCGCCACCTTCCATCGGGACCTCCTTCCCGGGGCACTGCCCTGGGAAGAGTTCCCGCGCTGCCATGTCTCTCTCGCCACATTCCATCGGGACCTCCTTCCCGGGGCGCTGTCCAAGGGTGTTCTCGCCCAGAAGCGGGACCACCTCCACCGGAACCTGAGGCGTCTCCCACTCACTCCTTACCGAGAAGGCTAGGCTGATGGTCTGTAGGACTTCTCGCCTACAGTCCTCCAACATCTTCCTCATCGCTTCCTCCCCCGGGGTGGGGATACCCCCCGAGCCAGATCCTTCACCTTCACCTCCAGTCATGGGACCAAACTCAAGGCTTTCTTGCACCGGCTGCCTTCCACGCTCACTGCACCAGAACTGTTGAAGCCAAAATTAAACTCAACGGGAGTTCAAAAACCAGGGTGCAGCCAACGCCTACTTCCCTCAAGCCTCGACCCTCGACTGGCTGCTAAGGTCAAAAGAATTATCTAATGCCTCAGCTGGGAGGTCCCACCTCACACCTAGAAGATCTCTGAGAGCTTCCCCTCCAAAGCTAAAAGCTGGGCTAGGAGCTCCTCAGAAGGCACTATGGATTTAGAGAAAAATGAGAGTCCGCCCTATAAAGAGCCCTTATGGGTCTATTTATAGCCTTTTGCTGATCTGAAGTTACTGAAATACCCCTGGCTGGTCTGCCAATAGCCAAATCCCGCTGTATGAAAAGTGTTAAAAGCAGCCCCTGAGGGTATAAGGATAATTTGACCCGGGGGCAATTAAGACATTTTACCCTGAGCCGGGCCCCACACGGCGAGAGCTCTATGCCGATAACCCTCCCGCCTTCCTTTGGAGGGAGCTAAAGAGAAGTGTCAAAAGTCTCACGCTAAGCTAGCCCCCGCCTTCTTGCCGGTTCGATCCTTCTCGCCGACCCTGCCGAGAGCGGGTCCCGGCTGACCGAAGGTGAACGCTTTTGCCCCTCCCCAGGCGGGAGCTCCTCTAACCTTAGCACTGTCGCTGGACGCGGCGTTGGGTGAGTGGAGCCCACTCAATGCCCTTATTACTGACCCTGATACTGAGTGAATGGAGCTCACTTAACGCCCTTGCTGCTGACCACGACGTTGAGTGAGTGGAGCTCACTCAACGCCCTTGCTGCTGACCACGACGTTGAGTGAGTGGAGCTCACTCAATGCCCTTATTGCTGACCACGTCGTTGAGTGAGTGGAGCTCACTCAACGCCCTTGCTGCTGACCACGACATTGAGTGAGTTGAGCTCACTCAACGCCCTTTCCGCTGGATGCGGCGTTGAATGAGTGAAGCTCACTCAACGCCCTTGCTGCTAACTACGACGTTGAGTGAGTGGAGCTCACTCAACGCCCTTGCTACTGACCACGGCATTGAGAGAGTGGAGCTCACTCAATGCCCTTTCTGCTGGACGCGGCGTTGAGTGAGTGAAGCTCACTCAATGCCCTTGCTGCTGACCGTGGCGCTGAGTGAGTGAAGCTCACTCAGCGCTCTTGCTGATCGCGGCGCTGAGAGAGTGAAGCTCACTCAGCACCGTGCCTTCTCGCCCGCTTCTGGTTATGGTGGGATCTCGCCTGCTTCTAGGCGGAAGCTCCTCTAGCGCGAGAGCTCTTCTGGTCTCAGGCCCGAACTAACTTGGGGCTGGTCCAACCCCGACCATTAATGCCTCTGGGTCCCACCCTGCGAATTTGGGGTTGTAATGGCGTGTTGTCACCCGTGTCCACCAAGTGACGTTACGGTTGGCGTGGCGGTTATTGGTGACACGGCCTCTAGTCACGAGCTTGTTGATGACCCAACATGGGCGTGTCAGGTTGGGACACGGGCGTGTACCAACCCGTGTCCTTTTCTGTTCTCGATTTGAGTGGCTGGATCGAGGCACACGACTGGGAACACGGCCGTGCGCACAACCATGTTCGGCCAAGGAATAAAGTTTTCAGGCTATTCTGAGCCGTTCATTTTCTTTAAATAAGATCCAACGGCCTAGATGAGTTCCTGCTGGTGTTTAATCCGAGATTACAGGTTTTATTCCTCATTCCACCTTTAACTCCCTCTTTCTAAGAAGTTAGAGAGAGAAGAGATCAAGGAAGAAGGAAGGGAGGAATCCGGTCGCCGACGGAGCATTGGAGCACCAATCTGAGAACCGAGACCAGATCCGTGGAGAGAATTCCTTTGCGAAGCTTTCTATCTGACTAGTTTTTCATGGCGCCGAAGCGGACTTCAAGGGTAACGATTTTCAACTTGAGCACTTGAAGCTTTTCTTCCTTTGCATGGGAAAACCCGCTCCCGCGAGTGTGCAGTGAGTGCGCGGTGTTCCTTGGGGTAGATATGTTAAGTACCCCTTATTAGATTCCAGAATCGAAGTACGGGCATAGGCATTGTGTGTGAAGCCTACCCAGACGTGTTTGTCTGGATCGGTGATGTTGCATTGCATAAATAGCCGGAGAAGACTCCGTGCGTTGTTTTCGGGTTTATACGCGGTAGATTACGGCAGGGATCCTTGGAGATTAACTACGAGGCGCAGGAAAACTAGGCGGAAACGTATTTCTGCTAACTTGGCGGCCGAGGAGTCAGCCTTGAACATAACTGGGTTATGTGTTAATTGGAAATGATTTAGGATCTGGGTGAAGCTTGGCCTGCGCGTACGTCTTAAAGTGACTAGGCGGCGTGAGCAACGTGCGTGTGGATACGGACCTGGGCTATGTGGTTCGGTGCTAGAGGCCCTAGAGTGGAACTGGCCGTTGGCATAGTCGGGAGCCTTGGACCACGGTCAGAAGGACTCAAAAATGCTCACATTGCTTGCCATCCTAAGGATGGTGGTGAAGCCACGGAATAAACCAGATTCACCGTGAATGTGCCCTGAGTGCACGACGTGTTTGGCCGAGCGAGCCTACACCTGTGGCGAAAGTCTTTATTTGCACTTTGTTATTTAGCTGGGCTAACGATATGCAGGGAAGGAGCACCGCCGTCCCTATAAAGGGGGTGGGGTCGTTATAATTTGGTCAGCTTTAGCTGACCGTTGCTTTGTTTGCCACCATGCGGTGGAATAATTGCTTGCAGGTGCTGCGGAACCAAGCGCCAAGTAGTGGGTTGAAGCCTAAGCTATTGTGCAGGCCCTCGAAGGCTGAAGTGAATTGCTATTTTTACTTTCTGTCGTGTATGGCCGGCCTGCGAGCCGATGTTTGTAAGACATTACTGTTGGGTATTGTATCCACAATTACCTGGATTTGAGGAAGCCACCTGTCTAGCTAAGATGAATTCACAATGTATTTGATGAACTATTTTTTAGTTGTGCTTGCAGTTATTCCATGCTAAGTACACACCAATGTCAGGGTGTAGTGGGTCAATATACACGGGTCTGTGCAACGTAATCCCTCGTTGAGCAGATCAGTGTGTTGGCCTACGTGTACTCTCTCTATTGGGGTGTACTTAATTTCAAGTACAGGGCTATGATAAAGCAAGAGCAGACAAGGAGCAAGGATGGGCCAAAGACCTGCTCACGGGTGGAAAGACGAGAATTCGTCTAAGTATAACTCGTCGAGAATCACCAAGTGATTCTCGCCGATTCGTCGAGAATCACTAGTGATTCTCGATGAGTCGACGAGAATCACTAGTTGATTCTTGCCGGGTTGGGCCGGCTGTCTCGACGCAGTCAGAAAAACCATCTAAGGCAGAATCGTCGAGAATCACCAAGTGATTCTCGCCGATTCGTCGAGAATGACTTTGCATTCTCGACGAGTCGGCGAGAATCCAAGGTGATTCCCACCGATTCTCCCCGGCCTCTATAACCTGTGCAGCCAGAATTCTCTAAGTAGAATTCGGCGAGAATCGTAAGTGATTCTCGCCGATTCGTCGATAATCACTCACGATTCTCGCCGAATTTGACTTGGGCATTTTTCCAAGTCTGCCTGGACCGGTCCACGTTATCATCGGGATTTTGAACCGGACTTTGGTCTTACCGATGGTGGGGCCCACAACGGTCATCTCCTGACCTAGTGTATAAATACTCTGTATTTATGAACAGTAAAAATGGGGATCACAACAAAACGAAAAAGAAGCCGCCGTCAAGCCCTAGATCGGAAGCGAGCTCGGCCGACCCGCTCCGCCTCTCGCTAGCTGCTCGCCACCGTTGATCGAGGATTTCGTTACCTCTCCCGGCGACAGAAGCCTAGTCGGGCACAGCGTCTCATGCGTCTATCCAGAGATCTTTTGTCTCTTGATTTGTGATCGGGAAACCTTTCCCATCCGAATCGATCGAGACGATCGATCCTAGTTTGACCGTTGGAAGACCTTGCCGATTTTGCTAAGAAGATTGGATCTACATAGCATCACCGCCTCTATTGTTGAAGCTGTCGATCTAGAGAAGATTCTCTCCAAGTGAGATCTAGGTTGTGGACTCTTCGTTGACCTCAAGAACACGTCGTCGAATGAAGAGGGACACCTTGGTCTCCATACGTTGTTTGTATTTCTTACAAGCTATTTTTATTTCATTATAAAGGACCGTTTGGTCTCTAGTTGTAAGGGTTGGGTGCAACCCGGGTTGTGGGAGTGTTGACTCCTACGTGTGGAAGGGTTCCTTCCGTTAGTGCAAGGATTGGATTTCAATCCTGTTGGTGAAGTGACCGAGTCATCCCTGGTTGGGAGATAGGTCGAAGGGGGAAAGTGGACGTACCCAAATCGGGGAACCACTATATATTGCCTGTGTCCTCTCTGTGCTTTGTTGTTTTATTTTCTTGTGCAGGTATAATTTCAATTCTGCTAACACGCTGCAAAGACACCTATTCCCCCCCCCCCCATAGGTGAAGGTAGTTGACACTAGGTGGACTTTCAAGTGGTATCAGAGGGAGGTTACTCAACAAAAAGGTTCACACCTTGAGTAGAATCCTGCCACCAGTGTCAAAAGCATGGAGCTGGATTATGGGATCTCTCCGCTAAGACTTCCCGTGTGCACAAAGGACTATTATCCCATCTGGAAGATGCGGGTATCCTTTTATTTGGAGGCCATCGACCCTCGCGCATCAATCATCTTGGAAGAGGGTCCATTCATTCCCATGAAGGCCTCCTGCTCTGGAAAGGATATGCAGATCCCCAAGGAGACTACTGAAATGTCTGAGATTGAATTCTCTCTATTCAACTTGGATAAAATGATTCGTAAAATCATCCTGGATGTCTGGACTGGACCTTCCCGGTCAAAACTTGAAAAGTGTAGGACGGCCAAGTCCTTGTGGCAAACTGTATCAGACCTCATGGAGGGATCAGACAGAACAGGGACAAGTAGCCAGCAAGAGGATGAGGCATATATGGGGGTCAACATTTCTGAAGAAGAAAGAGATGACCAATTTCACAGTATCAGGGCACCTGTGTCTTTATCAGAGACTGAGGAGGAAGTTGAGGAAGACTGCTCAATTGAAGATGACTCAGCTGACTCAGTCAGTTCTACCATTATCCCTGATCAGCTATGTCAGGACCAGGTAACTTCGTCACCTTGCCCCTCTCTTCCTCAAGTTCCAGAAGACAGGAATAGTTTGGATGACTGCCCTTCAGAAAATCCTGATTCCTTGAAGAGAGCCCTTCAGCAAAGCAACCTACTTGTTGAGGAGCAAGCTAAGGAGATTGCTCGGCCGAAGATCTTGTTGGTTCTCCAATTGGCATCCAACAAGGTTAAGGACTCCAAAATCTCAGATCTAGAGAGTAGTCTAGAGAATGAGAAGAGGATAGTATCCAACTTTTCCAAGGTTGATGCTATCAAGAGAAAGGAAGAAAATGGATGGATCTCCCGAATTATCAATTCATGGAGAAATGGGGAAACAGTATTCAGACCCCCCACACCAGGAAGGAAGGGTACTCATCATGCCTACAGGTATGATCACAGGAACAACCATGGTCACTGCAAGGGTGATCTGCCCTCATGTGGAGGCACCCAAAATGCAAGGGCTGTCATGGCCACCCAGAAGAGAATACCTCCGGCTTCCACCAAGCCCTTTGTATTCTCGGCCACAGCCCCTACTCATCATGAATCTGCCAGCATTAGCTCACAATGCGCCTCTCACCTCCCTAGGACTCTGGAAAGGGGGGATAGAAATCATGTTGTTAGGACTCATGAGGTCCTTGGAAGGGGGCTGACTGAAAAGAAGGCACCTCCTCCCAGGCCTCATGACGCCTGCCATATGCATTCTTTCCACCCTTCCAATAGTCACGGTGGAAGAGACAATTCTGTGAGCATATCTGGCTCTATTCTGTCTAGACCTAGAACTATGACTACCTCTGTCATCCGTTTAGGTCACAAACGGCGATACAACATTCATGAGTGTTGGTGTTGTGGCAAAGTGGGTCATTTTGCCATAGATTGTTGGCACAACTATTCGGTATCAATGGCAAGGGGACTTCCACATCCTCGAGGCAATTTTAGTCTTCCCACCAGGATTCCTGAGGGAAGGCAGTCCAACTATTATGCTGACAGGAACCTAGGACCCAATACATATTGGGCTCCTAAGGTAAGGTAATATTCTTTGGTGCAGGGTAGTCTAGACTTCCGTGTCGTGATGGGAGCTAGACAGAAGATGTTCCAAGATTGGTCTGGAGCAAGTATCTGGAACGAAAGAAGTACTATCAACAATGGGATACTCCAATTGAACACCTGGTATGCTCTAATCAGAAGGGCTGAATGATGAATCTTACAATTCCAGGTATCATTGATCAGCCTAAATATTTGAGTCATATTATGTCGACATTTACACACATATATATATATATATATATATATATATATATATATACATATACACATCTATGTGTGTTATTCTAAGGACAGATCAAAACTGTAAAAATAACCCTTAGATACATTATTAAAGGTGTGTCAGTAAATTCTCTGATAGATTTGAGAAGGCACATCAATAGGCACACATTACAAGCTGAAAATTAAAGCTGACACGTCATTAGGAGTCACTGAGAATGACAACTAACATCAAGAATATTGCGTTTATCAATCTCGACATAATCTATGAAATCTGCTAGCCAATGTTAGTGAGTTAGGAATCACAGAGTTGATGTGCCTCCTAAGCTGTGTGGTATGTTAATCCACACTTGGATTAAGAAATGATCTTTTCGAATTCTTTCCAACTCGTGACAAATACATAAAATTGATTTCTGCAATCCTCATCGAACCAAAGCTCTTATATAAATTGGATTTAACGTACAATATAAATCCCGCCGACCCTGATATAAATCCCGCCGACTTTTCATCTTCCACTTCACGCGTTCATTCCGCCAATCCCGTCGACCTTTCACATTCCAGTTTCTCGCCGAGACACAGTCCCAGCTACGAAGGAATCCCTTCGATCCTCTCAGCGAACTCCTCCGTCGACCTCGTTGTGACCTAACGACCCTCCCAAAGACTCCCTCTCGCCGCCGGGGACACGCCCACGCTCAGCTTCGGATCGGCTCGCCGCAACTCTGATAACGCATCATAGTGCCGGAACATTCACTGCATCTCCTCACAAGGTAATCCCTTCTTATCCCTAACCGTGACTTAAGCTTAGTATAGATTGTATCCTCAACCTCACAGGTTCGGAGATCCTTAGACTTGGAAATTGATATTCCCCTTCTTCCTAGTTTGCTATGGCCCCACGGACTACTGCAGGCCTGGTCACTGGATGCGAGCTAGTGAGAACCGGTTTCTCCTAGGCCTCAGACGAGTTCCGCAACATAATCATCATGCTCGAGGAAGCAGGACTGACATTCGTGCTGGAGCACCCATGCAAGATTCTGGATAAAGAAGTGATGGAGTTCTTCGCAACCGCCAAACTTCGGAAATAAGACTCTATCATCAAGAGTAAGGTTGCAGGTGCAAGGATCAAGATGTCTGCTAGGAAACTGACTCAATGCTTGCAGCTCTCCAGTTCTGAGCACGAGGATTATCTGTAGGAACATGATAGAGCCAGGACCCTATTATTCTGTGGGCTAGCTAGGGGCACCAGATCAATAAAGAGAAAAGAAATGAATGAGGAAGGGAAACTCTTGTCCGACATCATTGGGAAAGTACTAATCTGCAAACCTGGATCCCATGACCATATTTCTAGGGAAATGTTCAAAACTTTGGTGGCAATCGTATGTCGAAAGCAGTTCAACTGGGGAGCCTTGCTGTTTGACAGGATTAAAGACTCACTCCGAACCCCCAGTTTTGGCAGAATCATTAGCCTTTACCTGAAACAACTGGACGGAGACAAATTCGACATGAGCAAGGGAGTGCCCCTGCACTACTTGAAAAGGATGGATGCTAGCATATTCGACCGGTGGGAGCGTCGAATAGGGCAAGTCGCCAGGGAAACCGACCACGAGGATGCATCACCGGCCGAGGACACCAGTGCTCCTGCACATTCTATGGCTGCCCCCAGTGAAGTTCCTGATGCACTGATTACAGGAACTGAGGGGGAGCCTGTACTCTCTTCTGCAAACACCATTTCTGATATTTCTCAGATAGCAAAAGATGCTGTGGAGGCTGTGCAAGAAGACCGTGAGGAGGAAGTGGCAGATGTGGAAGAGGAAGAGGACAGTGAGGAAGATATAAATTACCTGGGCGATGAGGTGGCTGATGAAGATGAGGTGGATGCAGTAGAAGAAGACATGCATAACTCTGTAGATCAGGCTGAGAACATGGAGACTGAGGTGGAGGAAGAAGTACCTGTGAAAGTGAAGGGATAGATACTACTCTAGAGGGGGGGGGGGGTGAATAGAGTTATCAAATTTTGTACTAGACAAAACTTAATGGTCTACCCAACTCCCTTGGAGTGAAGTGCGGAATGAAAGATTATAGATATAGATTTAACCCTAGAGCCTAACACAAGTGGAGTGCACAAACTCAAGCTAACTGTAATTACAGTTAAGGCTTGGAAAAACCTAATCAGCAACTAGCACCCTAGTTATATCTAATCACAGCCACAATACAGGAATTAAACAATGGAATCCAGACGACACAAGGAAATTTATAGTGGTTCCCCAAATAACTTGGGTACGTCCACTCTTCTACCCACACGGTAGGAATCCACTCAGGTTTTTGATCAGGTGCCCTGCCACCAACAGAATCTGCTTCAGGTAGATTCAGAAACCCTTTAGACTTTTGATCAGGTGTCTAAAAACCAAGCACAGGTTTTTGATCAGGTGCCCTGCCACCAAGGGATACTTTTGAAGGGAGTAATAACCCTGTACAGGAGGGGGAAGAAGGTTAAGATGTCTTCTCTATTTTACAATAGATTAGAGAAGCACAAAAACTTGCACTGAGCTAGAATGCTCTAAAGAATCAAGGCTCCCCCTGGCTCAAAGATGTCCAGGTGAAGTCTTGCTTCAGTGCAGAAAACTCTTCAGAAAGTTCTGAAGGAAAAACTACAGGAAGAAAATAAATAACAAAATAAAATCTCTTCAAGCAGCTATCTTCTTCTTCTTCTTCTTCAAAGGATCTCTGAGTTTGAACTTCCTGAAAGCAGGAGAACTCAGGTTGAAGAAGAGATGAAGATCTTAACACTTCTCAGTTAGATGGAGTTTGCTGAGAGCAGAAAGCTTGAAGGCTTGAAAGCTTGAATGAACAACTGGTTAGCTATTAGCTAGCTTGAATCCTTCTTCAAAGGGTTCTTTATATAATAGCAGCAAGCAACGGCTCTCTTCCATTTGAATTATTTGTCTTCTTCTGAGCCTTGAGACCTGGGCTGTAAATATCAAGAAGACAGAAACATCTCTGTAGCAAAACATTCTATAAAAGGAATAACCCTTTTTCTAAGAAGCTGCAGGACCAAATCAAATAACAAAAGACTAAATAAAGTCACATCAGAGATAATCTCTTTATAGCAAAGAAGAAGACTTTTCAGTCTAACGGCTATAAAGGGCTGTCAGCAGATAAAGTAATTTATAAAGACAGCTAATAAGACAAACAACTTTATCTTAAAAAGATTTGACTCAGGCAAAAGAGATGGAGCAAATATTGCCTGGTAATTTTATCATACAGCTTAAAATAATGTGCCAGAAAATATATTAATTAATTAAATATAATAAATAAATACAAAATATAAAGGCAGGCAAAAAGCGTCGAACGACCTTCGAAGATCGTCGACCGACGCACGGAGATCGTCGATCTATCGGGCAGATAGTCGAACGATCCAGATAGTCGACCTATCGAAGAAGATAGTCGAACTACCTCGGCAGATAGTCGACCTATCAGAACAGATAGTCGAACTATCAGATAGTCGATCTATCAGGACAGATAGTCGAACTATCAAGCGCAAGCAGATAGTCGACCTATCAAGCAGATAGTCGACCTACCTCAGAAAACAGATAGTCGACCTATCAACAGATAGTCGACCTATCAACGAAGAACAGATAGTCGACCTATCAACAGATAGTCGAACTATCAGCGCAGAACAGATAGTCGACCTATCAACAGATAGTCGAACTATCAGCGCAGAACAGAGCGTCGACCAACTGATAGACGATCGTCGATCAGCCGATAGACGATAGTCGAGCGGCGTTCGACTATGGTCGAACGAAAAACTACTTAACCAAATTCTCAATCTGGAAAAGTGAGGACTCTACAACTAGACTTCTAACCATTGACCATAGATATTTCTTGGGTCAAGGAGCACAAAGGAGAGGACTAAACTCAAATCAAACTAGGGTACCAACAATCTCCCCCTATTTGAGTTAAGTCTCTCAAAAATTAAAACAAACAGCTAGCTATAGAACACTAAAATAATACAGGAAATAGACTAGCAGATTATCAAACAGATAAACAAATATAGCATAGCAGTTAATTAAACTATGGATCAACAGAGTCAGGCTTAGATACAGAGGAGCTAGAAACAAAAGATATTTTCCTTAACGGATCATCTGATTCTTTCTTTGACATTTTCAGGTCCTGCGCACCAATGATCTTCAGCTCTGTAGATCTTGGGACTACTGCTTCCGGATGCTTTTCCATGTATTTGGATGGGTCAAAAACCTCAGGATTAACCTGGAACTTTTCAAGCTCTTTCTTTCTGTAAACAGACATGGTAGTTAAACCTGTCGTATCTTTTCCTTCGGCTCTAGCTTTTCTAATTTGAGCTGCTCCTACTAGTTCTTGGAAACGAGCCATCCTAAAATTAGGATCAAGCTCAGGATTTTCATAAACAGGCTCAGGAGGAGCAGCCTCAGATACTTTATCTAGATAAGATATTAGAGAATACTTAGCAACAGATTCTTGCTAGAAATTTTAAAACAAAATAAACTATTTACCTTCCGAATCACTTTTCTCAGACAGAACTGGTATTGAAGATGGAATTCTTTTCTTTGGAGAAGGAGGAGGGGAAAAGGTTGGTCTTTGAACCACAGCCTCCTTCACTTGTCTTTGAGAACCAGAAAGCGATTTGCCTTGCGAGCTTTGATAACTTTGTCTTGGTTGGGGCTGAAAAGAAGCAGATCTTCCAGAAGAGGCAGCAGGATTAGCTGATAGGTTCCCAGAGGCTCCTGCACCTGGAGGAGGAGGAGGAGGACCTCTGGGAGTCCATCTTGAGACAGGACTAACATACCTCTTAGTCCTTTTTCTTTCTTTCTGCTGATTCTTTGAAAACCACATCCAGTGCTGAAAATCCTTGGATTTAGGGTCAATGCCCTTCAGAATATAATAGGGAGTGTCATTATCTTTACTTGGAGGAGGAGGAGCAGCTTTCCTTTTCTTTGAAACAGCTTTCTTTCTCTTTGACTTCTCAGAAACATCAGAATCATCCTCATCATCAGAGGGAGATGATGGAGGATTTTCATATGGATCATAGGCTTCAGAAACAGCCTTTTCTTTAAGCTTAAGAGCAGATTTTTCTCTTTCCTCTTCCATGGCATCCAGAGCCAGAAGGGAATCTAAGTCCAACCCTGGAGAGTCATCCTAGATGGTTGACTTTTCAACTTGCAATTCCTTTTCTTTCTCTTCTAAAGATTGTACTCTCAAAACCCAGGCAGCTCTTGCTTGAACTTCTTCCACACTCAGAACGGGAGTGTCTTCTTTGACTTTATCTTGATTTTCAGATTCATCTCTATCATCTAGAAAAGATTCCAGTTCAGGATCTACTGGAATATCAGGAATACTTGGGGCAGCTTCAGAAACAATTTCTATTATCTGGGCAGATAAATCCTCTCTAATATCATCTGTAGAATTATGAATATAGATCTGCTAAATAAACAGAAATCATTCCTTCCAGGAATTCACAAGCTAACAAATTAATCGACTCATCAACAAAACGAATAAATGAGTTACCTTCATATTTGACCATCTCCCATGATTCATTCAGATATGAAGTTATAATTCCTTCTAAGAATCTAGCAATCACAGGAGTGGTAAGGTCTTCCAGGCAGACTTTAACTGCAAATTCAGACAACATGATTCCATCTGTTATTTCCTTATCAGATAAAACTGGAGCTATTTCTATCTCAGCAGGAGCAGATTCTTCCTGGGCAGACATGACTGAATCTTTTATGGCTGGAGGGGAGGCAGGATGGTCTGAGGCATCTTCATGGAACATCTCCCCCTGCCTGATTTCAGTGGCTACTGAAACCAGGCCCCTAGAGGAAGATGGCTCAGCAGATTTTGAAAGGGATTTGATGGAGGTAGTTAAGAGATCAATGGAGGCTGCAAGGGGAGCGATTGCCTCTTCAATCATGGTTTTGATTGACGGGGTAATCAGCTCCACAATGCGGGAGATAAGCTCAGGAGAGATCTCAATAGATGAAGGATGAGAGGTGGATGGAGCTGCAGCAGATATGGGAGTGGTGCTGGGATGAGAAATGGTGTGGACAGGGGATCGAGCTGGAGATGGAGCAGGAGAGTTAATTGGGGAATGAACGGGAGATACAGGAGGAGTAGGAATTCTCTCTGATCCTAACAAATCGAAGCTAGGAGCAGATATCCTAGCCAGATGACTAGGTAGAGGAGAGGCTGGAGGGGAAAGAGGAACAACCATAGTTGTTTCTAGAGCAGCAGAGGAAGAAGGTCTTACTTCAGCTGAAGTTGATGGAACTTCAACTGAGGCAGACAATAATGCAGAGGAGGAGGAAGGAAGAGCTGAGCCAGCTTCACCATGGTGAGGAGCGACTGATACAGTCCTTGTGTCCTCAGATGTTGCTGGAGCAGGTTTCACAAACGTTCTCTTCCACTTTGAGAACAGATGGGGATCCATCTTCTTGCTGGCGTTGATTGTAGTTGCAGTTGAACTCAGCAGATGGGGGAATCTTTCCTTCAGGAAAATTTCGATAACCCTTCCTAGGGTGACTTCTTTCTTGCCATTCTTTTTTCTTATTAAATCAAACATCACTGCTGCCCAATTGATCCTTTTCCGATTAACAATTGCACACATGAGTGCGAATTGCTGCCTTGTTATATTATCGTGGGCAGAGTGCTTGCCCAGGAGCACTTTTCCTACTATCTCAGCCAGAAACTTGATTTTGAAAGGAAAATTCACTTTGAGCAGCTTCGTGGGAATGCCCTCAGCATGTCCCAGCTCAACAAGCATACTTTCGAATTCCTGAGCATCTAGCTCAAAATCCTCGTCACCATTAACTAAACCAAAAACATCAGATAAAACGGCCGGAGTCAGGAGTACCTCCTCTCCGCCGATGGTACCAGTCATCGATTCGTCTGTGGAAGACGACGTGAAAGCCCATTCTTTGATTTCTGGAATGTTGATCTTAATCCTTGCAGACATTAACTTTTCTAATCCTTGATCCCTGCACAGCTGTAGAACTTCTACGATTCCTGCATCACAGCTGCTGAACGCGTCAAAATCCACGCTAAATCCTGCATCAAACTTCACGACGGCCAGAACTGCTGGAGAGACCGCCATGGATTCGCTGGAGAAACGCGAGAAGGACGAAGAAGACGAAGGGGACGAAGCGGCAGAAAATCGCAAGCGGGAAAGCAGAATGCGAAAGGGCACGCTCCGTCGACGATAAAGCAAAAGATCTTTTGACCTAGGTCGACTATCGGCTTTATATCAGACCGGATATAGTCGGTCTATTAAAAAGATCTAGACCCGATGGTCGAACGGTCGTTCGACGATCGGCTCAGAAGCAGAGTAGTCGGACAATCGTTCGACTATTTCTGGCTTCTCAAACAACAGGCTATCGTCATCCAGAGATCGACGATGAGCTCGACCTGTTCGACGATGGTCGAACGTCGATCGACGATCTTCAAACAGATAAGCTATCATTAACCAGAGGTCGACGATAGGCTTAATCCGTTCGACGATCTTCGATCATCGTTCGACTATCTTCAAACAGATTTCAACATAGGCAGATATAGTCACACTTAGTCTCGTCCATTGATCATGCCTAGTTGAACTAAAAAGAACAGATGCTTCTGTTCATCTAAAGGCTTGGTGAATATATCACCTCTCTGAAACTCAGTGGATATGAACTCAAGACAAATCTTGTTCTTTTCCACACAATCTCTCAGGAAATGGTGCCTAATCTCAATGTGCTTCGTTCTAGAGTGGTGCACTAGATTTTGTGCAATTGAGATAGCACTGGTACTATCACACATGATCTTGGTGTTCTTGTGTGAGTAACCATAATCCACAAGCTGGTTTTGAATCCACAGCATCTGTGAACAACAACTAGCAGCAGCCATATATTCAGCCTCTGCAGTTGAAGTTGAGACAGAAGCCTGCTTCTTACAGAACCAAGAGACCAATCTCTCTCCCAGGAACTGACAAGTTCCTGAGGTGCTCTTCCTGTCAACTCTGCAACCAGCATAATCAGAATCAGAATATCCAATTAATTCAAACTCTGACTCAGCTGGGTACCAAAGTCCTAGATCTGGACATCCCTTCAGGTATCTCAGGATTCTCTTTAGAAGAATCAGATGAGATTCCTTGGGGTTGACCTGGAATCTAGCACAAAGGCATGTAGCAAACATTATATCTGGCCTACTTGCAGTTAGATATAATAGGGAACCAACAATGGCCCTATAATTCTTTTGATCAACTGGCTTGCCGTGATCATCAGAATCAATAACTACATTAGTAGCCATGGGTGTAGGCATTGCTGAAGCATCAGCCATCCCAAATTTTTTTACCAATTCCTTGGCATATTTGGATTGGGAGATGAAGATACCATCAGCATCTTGCTTAACTTGGAGACCAAGAAAGTAAGACAGCACACCCATACTACTCATCTCAAACTTAGAGTGCATCAGGTCAGAGAACCTTTTGCAAAGTTTGGGATCAGTGGAGCCAAAAATAATATCATCTACATACACCTGAACTAACAGGATTGTGTCCTTGTGATGCTTGACGAAAAGGGTTCTATCAACTACTCCCCTAGTAAAGTTGTGCTCTAACAGGAAACTAGCTAAGGTCTCATACCAGGCCCTAGGAGCTTGCTTTAGTCCATAAAGAGCTTTTTGCAACTTAAACACATGTGAGGGCTGAGTTGAAGAAACAAACCCTGGTGGTTGTTCAACAAACACCTCTTCCTTAAGCTCACCATTCAGGAATGCACTTTTGACATCCATTTGGAACACCTTAAACTTCATGAAGGCTGCATAGGCCAAGAAGATCCTTATTGCTTCTAGCCTTGCAACAGGAGCAAAGGTTTGGTCATAGTCTATACCTTCCTCCTGTCTGTAGCCCTGAGCTACAAGCCTAGCTTTATTCCTTACTATAATTCCATTTGCATCTAGCTTGTTTCTATACACCCACTTGGTGCCTATGATCAGTTGGCCTTTAGGTCTTGGAACCAAAGTCCAAACTTTACATCTCTCAAACTGATTGAGCTCCTCTTGCATTGCAATGATCCAGTGGGGATCTAGCTCTGCATCTTTAAAGGTGAGGGGCTCAACTTGTGAGAGGAAACAAGCATGCATCACATCCTGTCTTAATTGATGTCTTGTTTGCACACCAGCTGATATGTCTCCAATCACTTGAGATGTGGGGTGATCTCTAAGTGTGACAATATCAGCAGGTGGGATGTGATCTTCAGCAACAGTTGGGATTAATTCCTCAGGAGGAATTTGATCTACTGTTGGTGGAACAACAACAGCTTCAACAGCTTCAGCAATGTCTTCATCACTGTCTGATTCAGTGATCTGAAGAGTTGAAAGTTGAAGAATTTCTTGAGGGGCATCATGTACCTGCAAAGAACTTGAGGAAGGAGAATTTTCTTTCTCCTTGTAAAACATCTGAGACTCATCAAAAGTCACATGCACAGATTCTTCAATCTTACAGGTTGATTTGTTATAAACCCTATAAGCTTTGCCTACTTGGGAATATCCAAGCATGATTCCCATTGAAGCTTTTGCTTCAAACTTTCTAATATATTCTTTATTATTATTATGAATATAAACAATACAGCCAAAAATTCTAAAATAATTAATTTTTGGTTTCTTTCCTTTAAGCAACTCATAAGGAGTTTTACACTTAAGTTTGTGTATCAAACTTCTATTCAAGACATAGTTGGCTGTACTAACAGCTTCTGCCCAATAGGATAGAGGCATGTTAGCATCTGCCAACAATGTGCTAGCAGCTTCAATCAGTGTTCTATTCTTCCTTTCAACTACCCCATTTTGTTGAGGAGTTCTAGGAGCTGAGAAGCTATGTTTGATACCTTCTCTCTCACAGAATTCTTGCATGAGAAGAGAGTCAAACTCAGTACCATGATCACTTCTGATCAAGGCCACATGAGTAGAGTACTCAGTCTGCACACATAGTAGAAAGTCTGTAAGGGCTTTGAAGTTATCAGACTTAGTTCTCAAAAAGAAAACCCAACTGAACCTAGAGAAGTCATCTACAATTACTAATGTGTAATACTTCCCTCCTAAACTCTGTACATTTATTGGGCCAAAAAGGTCCAAATGTAATAAATACAGGATCCTAGGAGAATCACTTTTATTTACAGATTTAAAAGAATTCTTGGTTTGCTTGCCTAGCTGACAAGCCTTGCATAGGCTCTCCTTCTTGTAGGGGTAAGAAGGTAAACCTCTAACAAGGTTGTGCTTAGATAACCTAGATATATTTTTCAGGTTTACATGACTAAGCCTTTTATGCCATAGGGAATTATTATTAAGGGTTACTTCATTAAACAGGCAGATTTCAGATTGAGATGAATTGAAATCTACTAAATAAATGTTACCTATTCTAATACCTACTAAAACAATATTATTATTTAAAGTAATACTGCAAGAGGAGTTAGAAAATGAAACCTGGTAGCCAGCATCACATAGCTGGCTGACTGAAATCAGATTATGCTTCAGTCCATTTACATAAGCAACTCTCTTGAAGGTAACTGCTCCAATTGTGATCTTGCCATAGCCTTCTGTCTGACCACAGCTGGAGTCTCCAAAGATAACCTTTGGGCCGAGCTTAGCTTTGAACTTTGACAGTAGATCTTTATTTCCTGTCATATGCTTAGAGCATCCACTATCCAAATACCACTTATTTTGAGTGATTGGATAGGCCTTCACCTGCAAGACAATTATTTAGACAGAGTGGACCCATGTAACCTTGGGTCCCTTGTTTTTCACATAAGAAAAACTGGAAATGTATGAGAATGCAGGCTGAGGGTGATAACCTAGTGGGTGAGATCTCCTAGGTGGGATTCTCCATGCTGATGATGGGTCAACAAACCTAGGGTTTCTATTCTCATTTAGGTTTCTATGGAATTGATTGTGATTTTGAAAATCATATTGAAATCGTCGATCGACGTTCGACGATGGGTGCTCAGATCGTCGACCTTCGTTCGACCATGGAGCTTCCGATCGTCGAGCGGCGTTCGACGCTCTTTGCATTTCTTTAAAGAACTTCTTTCTCTTTTCTCTCTTAGCTTTATTTAAGGTTTTATTAACCAGATTTACTTGCTCAGTGTTCTTCTTTCCACTAGCTGAAATGAAGTTCACTGGAGTTGAAAGGTTATTTTTAAGAAGGACTGGGGGTTCACTGGGAGAAGCTCCTAGGCCTAGTTTATCATTACCTGACCTAGTGTTAGTCATGCTGGTAATTTCTAACAGCTTAAGGCTTCTACCATTAAGGGATTCTTCTAATCTCTTAGACTTAGCTAACTCTATTTTAAGAAATTTGATTTCTTCACTACAAGTAGTGAGTTCTTCCTTTAACCTAATGTTTTCAGAGGCTATTGATTCTGAGTCAGCTAACCTATTTCTAAGTTCTTTTATTTCCTTTTCTGAGCTAATTAAATCTAAGCATAAAGATTTAAATTCTACTTTAAATTCTTCTGAAGTAAAATCATAAGAGGAAAGTACCTCATCTTCTGTAGGCATCTCTTCATCAGAATCAGAACTCTCTGCAGCAGAGTGGTTGCTGCAGGCATCTATTGCCATGAGGCAAACTTCTTTTGCCTTCTTCTCTTCCTCATCTTCACTGGAGCTTGATGAGGAGGATTCTTCATCAGAATCACTCCAGGTTTCAGCAATGAAACCTCTCTCCTTCTTTTTGTTTTTGTAGGAGGATGGCTTGGAGTGCTTCCTGTGCTGTTCTTTATCTTTTCTCTTTTCTTTGTTCTTCTCCTCTGGACACTCTGGCAAGATGTGTCCAGGCTTCCTGCAACCATAACATATAATTTCTTTAGCAGGAGAGCGGTCATACCTTGGTTTGTCTTCATAGCGTGAAGACTTCTTTCTGAACTCCTTTCTCCCCATCTTGAGAAACCTTTTGGCAAATAGTGCCATAAGTTCCTCATTAGATTGGCTGCCTTCAGAAACATCTGCAGCCTTAAGAGCTAGAGATTGCTCTTTTCTTGTAGGAGTGGGGGTCTTTGCTTCAGCTTCTGCTTCTCTAGTCTTCAGTACTTGCTCAAAAGACTTGAGCTTGCCGAGGAGAGCTTCAGTGGAGATCTCATTAGTACTTCTGGCTTCTTTGATGGGCCAGATTCTTAGATCCCATGTGCTAGGGAAGCACATAAGAATCTTATCATTGACCTCTGTCAATGATATGTCCTTGTCCAGGGTCCTCAGCTCATTGATGATTGAGCTGAGCCTGGTGTACATAGCTTCAACTGATTCAGCATCAGTTTTCTTGAAGTTCTCGTACTGTGAGATCAGGTTGGACCTTCTGTCCTTCCTTTCATCAGCTGAACCAGCCACAATCTGGTTCAGTGTGTCCCACATAGCCTTTGCTGAGGAGCAGTCAGCAACCTTCTGGAACACCTCATCAGACATTGTCTGAGCCAGTATGTTCATTGCCTTGGCATCTGCAATTTTGGCCTTCTTGTACTCATCATTATAATCTGGAGGAGGCACTGCACTCATATCAGATGATGAGGCAGTGGCAGCAGCAGGTGCTCTTGGGGGACCTGACAAAATAGAAGAAAAAATACTTTCATCAATAGAATTCATATAAAGTTTGATCCTTGCCTTCCAGATGCCAAACTTAGCTAAGTTGCATGCTGGAGGTCTGGTGCTTGAATAATCCTTAGACTGGGCCATGATAGTGAATATCTATAAGCTTTGGTATCTATCAGGATCTTGTGACTTAGGTGTTAGCCTATTCAGTCAGTCAACCTCCCTCTGATACCAATTGAAAGTGAAGGGATAGATACTACTCTAGAGGGGGGGGGGTGAATAGAGTTATCAAATTTTGTACTAGACAAAACTTAATGGTCTACCCAACTCCCTTGGAGTGAAGTGCGGAATGAAAGATTATAGATATAGATTTAACCCTAGAGCCTAACACAAGTGGAGTGCACAAACTCAAGCTAACTGTAATTACAGTTAAGGCTTGGAAAAACCTAATCAGCAACTAGCACCCTAGTTATATCTAATCACAGCCACAATACAGGAATTAAACAATGGAATCCAGACGACACAAGGAAATTTATAGTGGTTCCCCAAACAACTTGGGTACGTCCACTCTTCTACCCACACGGTAGGAATCCACTCAGGTTTTTGATCAGGTGCCCTGCCACCAACAGAATCTGCTTCAGGTAGATTCAGAAACCCTTTAGACTTTTGATCAGGTGTCTAAAAACCAAGCACAGGTTTTTGATCAGGTGCCCTGCCACCAAGGGATACTTTTGAAGGGAGTAATAACCCTGTACAGGAGGGGGAAGAAGGTTAAGATGTCTTCTCTATTTTACAATAGATTAGAGAAGCACAAAAACTTGCACTGAGCTAGAATGCTCTAAAGAATCAAGGCTCCCCCTGGCTCAAAGATGTCCAGGTGAAGTCTTGCTTCAGTGCAGAAAACTCTTCAGAAAGTTCTGAAGGAAAAACTACAGGAAGAAAATAAATAACAAAATAAAATCTCTTCAAGCAGTTATCTTCTTCTTCTTCTTCAAAGGATCTCTGAGTTTGAACTTCCTGAAAGCAGGAGAACTCAGGTTGAAGAAGAGATGAAGATCTTAACACTTCTCAGTTAGATGGAGTTTGCTGA
This sequence comes from Platanthera zijinensis, assembly GCA_039513925.1. NCBI lineage: Eukaryota > Viridiplantae > Streptophyta > Magnoliopsida > Asparagales > Orchidaceae > Platanthera > Platanthera zijinensis. The sequence goes on from CM077096.1 coordinate 147,875,281, forward strand.
GAGCAGAAAGCTTGAAGGCTTGAAAGCTTGAATGAACAACTGGTTAGCTATTAGCTAGCTTGAATCCTTCTTCAAAGGGTTCTTTATATAATAGCAGCAAGCAACGGCTCTCTTCCATTTGAATTATTTGTCTTCTTCTGAGCCTTGAGACCTGGGCTGTAAATATCAAGAAGACAGAAACATCTCTGCAGCAAAACATTCTATAAAAGGAATAACCCTTTTTCTAAGAAGCTGCAGGACCAAATCAAATAACAAAGGACTAAATAAAGTCACATCAGAGATAATCTCTTTATAGCAAAGAAGAAGACTTTTCAGTCTAACGGCTATAAAGGGCTGTCAGCAGATAAAGTAATTTATAAAGACAGCTAATAAGACAAACAACTTTATCTTAAAAAGATTTGACTCAGGCAAAAGAGATGGAGCAAATATTGCCTGGTAATTTTATCATACAGCTTAAAATAATGTGCCAGAAAATATATTAATTAATTAAATATAATAAATAAATACAAAATATAAAGGCAGGCAAAAAGCGTCGAACGACCTTCGGAGATCGTCGACCGACGCACGGAGATCGTCGATCTATCGGGCAGATAGTCGAACGATCCAGATAGTCGACCTATCGAAGAAGATAGTCGAACTACCTCGGCAGATAGTCGACCTATCAGAACAGATAGTCGAACTATCAGATAGTCGATCTATCAGGACAGATAGTCGAACTATCAAGCGCAAGCAGATAGTCGACCTATCAAGCAGATAGTCGACCTACCTCAGAAAACAGATAGTCGACCTATCAACAGATAGTCGACCTATCAACGCAGAACAGATAGTCGACCTATCAACAGATAGTCAAACTATCAGCGCAGAACAGATAGTCGACCTATCAACAGATAGTCGAACTATCAGCACAGAACAGAGCGTCGACCAACTGATAGACGATCGTCGATCAGCCGATAGACGATAGTCGAGCGGCGTTCGACTATGGTCGAACGAAAAACTACTTAACCAAATTCTCAATCTGGAAAAGTGAGGACTCTACAACTAGACTTCTAACCATTGACCATAGATATTTCTTGGGTCAAGGAGCACAAAGGAGAGGACTAAACTCAAATCAAACTAGGGTACCAACAACCTGAGCGGGAGAAAGTGGTGGACTCTCAGGAGGCTGCTGAGGTTCCATCTGAGGAACAAGCTCCTAGGCGGTCAGATGCAAGGATGGAGGGGGAGCAATCATTTGTTCGCCCTGTGGACTATATGCTGCTCTCCAGCTCTCCCAGTACTTCTGCGGGGGAGCCTGACCAGGGTCAGCCTGCAGCTCCTCCACTACAAGAAAGCATAGCAAATCTCACTGTCAACTTTGTCCAAGGTATGCTTGATGAGCTCAAGGATACAGTTGTGAAATCGCACAACAAAGTGCTATAGAGACTGCGGGAGTCTGAGGATCTCATGCTGAAGAATGTGGTTCAGATCAACCACAAATTGGATTTGATGGAAAAGAAATTTGATGAGAAATCCTTAGAGGCAGGCACAGCAGTATCTCTTCTCATGTAAGGACTGAAGAAGAATACTAACGATCTGGCTGTCGTCAATAAAAATGCACATATTGTGGCGGACATCATACAAAAATTTGATACCAACATGGTGCTCCTCAATAAAAATCAACAAGACCTGCTGACTGAGTTCTCTAAATCTCTGAAGCACATTGATGAGTCCCTGCACTCCTATGCAAACTCCATTGCAATCGAAGCCAAAAAGGGGGAGAAAGAGTATACTGCTAAAATGGAAGGGCTTCAGCACATCATCATCGAAAATTTTGACCAGTCTAATGTATATGTGTATGACAGCTGCCAGTGGTTGCTCAACCAAGCATTAGGCAACAATACAACCAATATTCCTGAGGATAATCCTGTTCACGAGACTACTGAGAACAATACTGTGGATGACGAAGGAGCAAGTGCAGAAGTTGTTCCGTTAAGCGAAGCTGAGTCAAAGAAAGTTGCTGAAAGGGCTGAACGAAGAACCTGGTTTGATCAAGATGCCTTAGCCAAAGCCAAAGGCAAAAGGCAAATCAAAGAAGGACCTTCAAAGGAAACACCAGCTGAAAAGAGGATCAGATTGACGGAGGAGGATGTGAGAAATGAAAAATGGAGTCCTGTATCAAAGAGTATCATCTTGGACACATTTTTGTTACAGCAGAAGGGGCACATAAATCGAAGTGAGGTATATAGCCAATACGAATGGGAGAGGCATAAAGAATTTGAAGCCAAACGCAACATATTCTTCAGGAATAACACAGTGGCAGATAAAGCCCCTCCTCCCAGATATCATCCGAAGCCTAAGGAATATTTCGAAAGACAGAGCAAGAAATTCCTGGCTCAGAAGCTTAAGAATGATCTTGCTAAGGAAAAATAGGCTTAGGATCTTTTCCGCCTCTTATTGCACATCAATGTTTCCCTATTATCTTACGAACAAGTATTATGAATTTATATATATATATATATGTGATGTCATGTTTTGACTCAAGTATTGTTATGTTTGTTCTCGTCTACTTAAAATTTTAATCATTCTCTGGATGGTGGTATTCATCTTAGCTAGTAGGATTTTGGCTTCGTCAAATAGGGGGAGATTGTTGGGTATTGTATCCACAATTACCTGGATTTGAGGAAGCCACCTGTCTAGCTAAGATGAATTCACAATGTATTTGATGAACTATTTTTTAGTTGTGCTTGCAGTTATTCCATGCTAAGTACACACCAATGTCAGGGTGCAGTGGGTCAATATACACGGGTCTGTGCAACGTAATCCCTCGTTGAGCAGATCAGTGTGTTGGCCTACGTGTACTCTCTCTATTGGGGTGTACTTAATTTCAAGTACAGGGCTATGATAAAGCAAGAGCAGACAAGGAGCAAGGATGGGCCAAAGACCTGCTCACAGGTGGAAAGACGAGAATTCGTCAAAGTATAACTCATCGAGAATCACCAAGTGATTCTCGCCGATTCGTCGAGATTCACTAGTGATTCTCGACGAGTCGACGAGAATCACTAGTTGATTCTTGCCGGGTTGGGCCGGCTGTCTCGACGCAGTCAGAAAAACCATCTAAGGCAGAATCGTCGAGAATCACCAAGTGATTCTCGCCGATTCGTCGAGAATGACTTTGCATTCTCGACGAGTCGGTGAGAATCCAAGGTGATTCCCACCGATTCTCCCCGGCCTCTATAACCTGTGCAGCCAGAATTCTCTAAGTAGAATTCGGCGAGAATCGTAAGTGATTCTCGCCGATTCGTCGAGAATCACTCACGATTCTCGCCGAATTTGACTTGGGCATTTTTCCAAGTCTGCCTGGACCGGTCCACGTTATCATCGGGATTTTGAACCGGACTTTGGTCTTACCGATGGTGGGGCCCACAACGGTCATCTCCTGACCTAGTGTATAAATACTCTGTATTTGTGAACAGTAAAAATGGGGATCACAGCAAAATGAAAAAGAAGCCGCCGTCAAGCCCTAGATCGGAAGCGAGCTCGGCCGACCCGCTCTGCCTCTCGCTAGCTGCTCGCCACCGTTGATCGAGGATTTCGTTACCTCTCCCGGCGACAGAAGCCTAGTCGGGCACAGCGTCTCACACGTCTATCCAGAGATCTTTTGTCTCTTGATTTGTGATCGGGAAACCTTTCCTATCCGAATCGATCGAGACGATCGATCCTAGTTTGACCGTTGGAAGACCTTGCCGATTTTGCTAAGAAGATTGGATCTACATAGCATCACCGCCTCTATTGTTGAAGCCGTCGATCTAGAGAAGATTCTCTCCAAGTGAGATCTAGGTTGTGGACTCTTCGTTGACCTCAAGAACACGTCGTCGAACGAAGAGGGACACCTTTGTCTCCATACGTTGTTTGTATTTCTTACAAGCTATTTTTATTTCATTATAAAGGACCGTTTGGTCTCTAGTTGTAAGGGTTGGGTGCAACCCGAGTTGTGGGAGTGTTGACTCCTACGTGTGGAAGGGTTCCTTCCGTTAGTGCAAGGATTGGATTTCAATCCTGTTGGTGAAGTGACCGAGTCGTCCCTGGTTGGGAGATAGGTCGAAGGGGGAAAGTGGACGTACCCAAATCGGGGAACCACTATATATTGCCTGTGTCCTCTCTGTGCTTTGTTGTTTTATTTTCTTGTGCAGGTATAATTTCAATTCCGCTAACACGCTGCAAAGACACCTATTCCCCCCCCCCCATAGGTGAAGGTAGTTGACACTAGGTGGACTTTCAATTACCTTGTTAAGAGAAACTTTGTAAGGCCATAAGGCCATGTACTCTTCTGTGTATTCATTTTATTTCATTCCTATTTTGGTTAGTGGACATTCATGCCATGCTTGTGCAAATTTTGGGTTCTATTAACTGTTTAAAAGCTTCCGCTAGAATGCTCTGTGTTAGGACGAGTAGTTGAGAACTTAGTATTATTTGGTAACCCCTCTGACTGTCCGTGGTATATGGCGTCGGGTTCCATCTGGACCTTCTGTTATATGCCATACCACGGATGGGGGTGTTACAGCTAGCCTCTTGTGCTACTGTACACACAAAGAGTCTTTCTCACTAGCTACAAGACATACATGTGATTTTTCATTTATACTAAGGAAGTTTAGAAAATAAATGTTCCCACTCCTAGTGCTTGAAAAAATGATCTCTTCATTACTTGAATTCCTTATCAAACACCTGTCATTGTGGAAAATAATTTCATACCCTATATCACAAAGCTGACTTATGCTTATCAGATTTTGGTTCAATCCTTCCATATAAGCCACTTTAGTGATGGTAACTAGGTCATTTGAAATATTATCATATCCCTTGGTGAGTCATTTCTCTGACCCTCCAAAGATGACTTTTGGTCCATTCCTAAGTGGAGTGTAATCTCTTAGTAAACTCCTTGATTCAGTCATGTGCCTGGAGCAGCCACTATCCAAGTATCATATTGGCCTTCCTTTAGTACTTGGCTCCACCTGCAAACACAAATTTAATTCACCTTAGGCACCCAAATAATTTTAGGGCCTTGGTTCCTGTTAGGCTTTGCTGTGTGAAACACAACAGGCTTTCTAAATAAAGCTGGTTGAAACTTATATGAAGGTGCTGTTGGATTATACCAATAATCTAGGGCAAAATGCCCAACCTTCCCATAACACCAACACTCAAATTTATTGTATATTTTCTTTGGTTGCACATTTGAGGTTGTTCTTTTGTGCAACACAGAATTGTCATCCAACTTCCAAGGTATTGGTGCAAAATTCACACCCTTCCCTTTCAGATTTAGGTGAGATGCACTGGGACCAGATCCAAGAATTCCTTGGCTTCTTGGATTGATTACCTTTTGTGGTGGTTTTTGGCCTATATTGCCTTTAGATGTTTGATCCATCCAGTAAGGCTCTTTATTGACCTTATTGGTAGAGCACTCAGACCTCATGTGTCTAGGAACACATGATCTCAAGCATCTATTAGAAGGCATATATTTGACTGGTTGCCTAACTGGACCACTTGGAGCTTTACCCTTGGGTACAAACTTCTTTTTAAACTTTTTGTCCTTACCATATCCTACACCACTTCTAAATAGTGCAGAAAAGGTATCTATAATAGGTACTGACTTAGGTTTTGAGAATTGAGTCAGAAGATGTCTTTCCTGGGTAAGCTTTTCTTCCAGGTCCTAGAAAGTCTTGACATGTTCTACTATTACCTCTGCTTGGCTATCTATCTTGTTAGTTTGTTCTATAAATTTCAGTTTTTGTAGGTCCAACTTTATGTTGGCTCTTTCCAACTGAAAAGATACTCCTCTCAAGGATTCTAATTCTTCGGCCTGATCCTTAGCAAGTTGTTTGCTTGCAATCAAGGCCTTTAGTAACTTCCCATATATGTTGATAAGGGAGTTAAAATTCCCTTCAGTGTCTGAATCATGTTCTTTATTATTAGAGGAGTGTGAACATGATTCATTTTCTGATGCAGACAAAGAATTTGAAGCTAAACTATGAGAGATTGATTTTACCTTAGCAGGATCTGAACAATCCTAATTTTATTCTCCAAATTGGGTCTCCTCAATAGCCATCAAACCCAAGAGAGCCCCCTCCTTTGATTCTGATGAATTATACTCACTATCAGACAGTGTCAACTGTCTTTTTGCCAAGAGGCTTTTGTCAGCCTTCTTATGTTGTACCTCTTTTAAGTTCTCTGACTTTTTCTCCTTCCTTTTTGCTAGGCAATCAGCTATGGCATGCCCTATTCTGTTGCAGCAATAACACACTATATTAGTCTTAATATATTTATTCTGTGAAGATCCATACCTATCCTCAGATTTCTTCTTCCTGGCTTTCTCTGGATGATTAGTCTTCTTGAGAGAAGAGTCTCCAGCTGACCCTTCCAGCTACCCTGCCTTCTTATCCTCAACATCTTCTTGAACTGCTTGAAGAAGAGAGATAGTTCCTCCTCAGTCAGGTCTCCTCCTGATGAGGAAGATTCTGAACACTCAGAAGTTTTTTCCAGTCTTTTTGTGAGTGTTGACTTCTCTCTGACTTTTTTGGATGACTCAGACTTTAGGGCCAAGGTCTTTTCTCTATTATATGCTCTAGCTGAATCTTCTTCAGACTTCCTGAGGTTGAGCTGTAGCTCATGTGACAACAGCTTGCCAAATAGGGTCTGGGGGTATATGTTGGCAAAGTTCCCCATTTCTCTTATAGCACAGATCTTGATGTCTCATTCCTTATTCAGGGACCGCAAGATCTTATTATTAAGTTCATAGTTAGTAAAACTTCTGCCATAAGTCCTCAGGTTTTTTACAATTCTGAAGAATTTTTCAAAACATTCAGCTATAGAGTCTCTCTTATCTTGTCTGAAGGCTTCATACTATGGTTTAGCAGAGATTTCCTATCATCTCTAACCTCATCAGTTCCTTCCATATAAACAATTAGGGACTGCCATATTTCTTTGGCTGTCTTACAATGAATCAGATTCTGAAAAGTGGAATCATCTATTGCACTGACTATAATATTCTCTGCTCTTTTGTCCATAGAGTCCAAAATGATTTCATCCATATCCATCTCCATATAAGTCTTGGGCATCTTGATGTTTGTATCAAGAACTAACACTTTCATGGGAATGAAAGGTCCTTCAATCACTGTGATATATATTCTTGGATCCGTTGCCTCCATGAATAACCTGACTCTCTCCTTCTATATTCCAAAGTTTTCTTTAGAGCAGATAGGGAGCTTAATGGAATTATTTTTCCTTTGAGCCATGATATATCTTTCTCTGCAATCCTTTGGATTCTCACTAGGCTGTTATGCCTTTTTCAGTGAAACCTCGCTCTGATACCAATTGTAAATATTTTCTTTAGGATTGAGAATGACCTAGAGGGGTGGGGGGGGGGGAATAGGCCCAATTTAAACTATGAGTACCCCTTTAATTAATCAGAGTTCTACTTTCCTTTAAGATGATTAACACAGTCAGATAATTAAGATAAACTTAACATCAATTAGAAAAATTATCACAACACAGTAATTCAGCAAACACAGCACAAAACACACAGATTTATAGTGGTTCCCCAACTTATGGGTACATCCACTTTCCCCATTCACCTATCTAGCAAGGAACTAGATTCGGCCAAACTCCTTCTCTTTATTTTACTCAAATCCTTAGATCTTACAACTCAGAGCCCAGCTGGCTCCTACCACTCAAGCTACAAGTCTTACCACTCAGATCTCCAAGATCCTACACCTCAAGTTCTTCCCAAGAACTCTACCTCAGAATGAATCTACACTCCCACTTCTCGGGCAACTCCTGCCCTACAACTCAGAGAAATACTTACTTCTCCTACCTCAGGATATCCCAGCCCTACATCAGCCTTTATAACACAGACTTGCAACATAAAGTGAATGATTCTCCTACACTCAGATCTACAGGTAGATCTTACACAATTAATGATGGTAAAAAAAATAGATTCAAAAAATATCACCCAGCAAGAAGGAAATAAGTGACAGCTTCTTGATCTGATCCTGATGAGTTTGCTTCCTTTGATCTTATCAAGATAGATCAGATCCAACCCTTCTTAGCTTTTTCAAAGCTTCTTGAAGTAGAAATTAGGGTAGATCTAGGCTGGAGAATGTTGAAGTTGATTATTGATCTGGCTTCTCTCCACCTTCTAAATTATTATTGATGCTTCAAAGATCTACCTTCACCAAATTGTTCTTCTTTTCGTTGTTATCTTTTTCTCTGAAGAGTTGATCTCTTTAAATAGGCTCTGATAGGAGTAACTGACTGCTCCAGTTAATAACTGACATCTGATAGTTCTAACAGTTGTTAGTACCTCCGTCTTGATTTCTGTACATAGGAAACAAATCTGCTTGAAGAGTTGACACTTGATAGTTGAATGCACCGACAAAAGTCCTGGGTGTCGACATAGCTCTTGTAGTGGTGTCGACATACATCTAAATGCGTCGACACAACCCTTCACCTTGTCTCAACACAACTTATATAGAATGTGTCGACACTAGTCCTTAGTGTCAACACAGCTTGCTTCCAGTCACGACATAGCTTGTGAAGTGTGTCGACACTAGTCCCGAGTGTCGACACAGTTGTATTCAGTTTCGACATAGCTTGAATAGAGTGTGTCGACACAGTTGTCCTTAGTGTCGACACAGTTATCCTTAGCTTCGACACAACTTCTCTTTGTCTTGACACAACTTATTCAGTGCGTGCTAACACTAGTCCTAAGTGTCTCAACGCTTTTGTACTTAGATTTATTTGCCTGCACACATGAACTTAACATCCATCAAATATAACTACGTGTATATCATTGAACTGAAATGACTTCTTCAAATCAAGTATATTGTGACTAATGTACTCAACAAATTCTCCTTCAAGGGGTCAACAGCCTCCTTTCTTGAGGCCGACAGCTCCTCTTCAAGGTCCAGCAATAGAAATCATATTCCCCTCTCCTCCAAGTGTCAATAACTCCTCCATCCCTCTTTGCCTTTGTTTTGGCCAGTTGATTTTGAGTGGGACACTTTGGGTTTGCTCAATTCCCCCTCTACTAAGATTTTGGAGCTCGGAGTTGGATCCACAGGCTCAGATTCGACTCCCTCCGGTATGGACCTCCTCCTTCCTCCTTTATTTAGATTTTCTTTAATTTGTTTTGCAAACATTTGTGCTCCAAATTGTGTATATGTTGTGATCCATGATTTTACCTCTCTTATAATCGTCTAACCACTCGTATTTATGATTTTCGGTGACTCTCATGAATCTAATTGATGGGATCGCTCAAAACTCTCTTCGATTTAGGGTGTTCATAATCGAAGTGTCGCCAAATTTCTGATTTCTACATGGTAACCTTCTCTCCACTCACCTTTAAGGAATGAAATTTTGTTAAACTTTATTTTTCTTAAGTTCCACTACGTAGAATGCATGTGCCAGCATAATAAATTTTTCTTAATTGATTATCACTTTCATCGTTTTTGAGCAGGTTTAACTAGGATTTCTAAAATTACTTGTGTCACTTAGCCGCCACTGTCAGATTCAGCCTTACCCTTGCAAGTAGAGAAATCTATCTTGCTTGCAAACATCAGATTTAATTTCATACACCCCATCTAATGTTTATGAATTTTTTAATCTTGGATCCTGAATCATTAAATTTGTAGCATTTCTTAATATGCTAGTATTCACTAAGCTATAAATCATTTAATTCATTAAATGTCATAAGCGAATCTTGAAAGATAGGGTCTAATTGATGCAACTCCTGACTTGAATCTTTGATAAGTCTTGAAATCTGAACTTAAACCTCTAATAAGCTTCAAATTTGAACTTGAATATGCTTGAAACGTGAATCTTGTGCATAAAAAAACACACATATTTTTTCATTGGTTACAGCTTATGACATTACATGAACAAATATATGATATACTCTGGAGTAGACTAAAAGTTTTAGTTATTTCTGCTTGACTCATTTACTTGTCTGTCTTACCAGTTTTATCTCATAAAAATATGTACACTACTAGAAAAATGACGTTTAGCCACGGGGGAAAACCGTGGCTAATAATGAAGTATTAGCCACGGTTTCTATTCCATGGCTAATAAGCTAGTATTAGCCATGAATGACTAAACCGTGGTAAATAACCCGACTTTTTGCCATAGTTTTCCTGTTTCGTGGCTAATAATCTAGTATTAGCCACGGAGGCCTAATCCATGACAAAAAGTCGGGTTTTTTTTAGTCCCACACCGCCAACTAAAATATCAATTTGGGGTTTATATTGCCTATTCTCAATTAATGTTTGAAACAAAATCGGCTCGCAGGCGGCGGTGGCGGCGGCTGGGCGGCAGCGGCGGTTGGGCGGCGACGACGGAGGCTGGGCTGCGACGACGGTCTGTCGGTGGCGGCGGCTGCCGGGCGGCGGCGGCGGAGGCCGAGCGGCGGCCTGGCTGCGGCGACCGCGGCCGGGCAGCGGCGTGCGACCGAATCTTTTTTATGTTACAGACCCTTTAGCCACGACAATTGAATCGTTGCAAATAAGGAGCTTTTAGCCACGACAATTGAACTGTGGCGAATAACCTATTTGCCACGGATTCAGCGTGGCTAATACTATTAGCCACGCTCGTGGCTAATACTATTAGCCATGCTCGCATTGGCCACGTCCATTTGTCGTGGGTAGGCCGTGGCTAAAAGTTATTAGACACGGTTTTGGACTTTTAGCCACGACAATCTGCCGTGGCTAAAAGTCTATTTTCTAGTAGTAGTACATGTATATTTCTGATTCCCTTGCTCGTATTGTATTTTACTTTGCTCACTTTTGTTTCAATATTTTGAGGTTTTTTATTTCTTATTTTGAAATTTTCCTGTGGACTTAGACAAATTTCTGTCTTTCCAGCATCCTTCCTTGACATCTAGCATTGAGTGAACTGACTTCACTCAACGCCTGTGGACTTAGATAAAATTTTGTCTCTACAACTTTCTTCCTTATGACCACCTGTCACTATCACTTACACAATCTATCTAAACTTGTTCTAAGGAACATCTTGCATATAATGAACTTGAATATACATCTAATACAATTATGCTCTTAGTATTAATGTTGATGCCTCTTCAAATCTAAGGAACATTGAGGGTAATATTTCTAATAATCCCCCCTATTTGAAGAAGGCAGAACACAAAACAATACTAAAAAGAATTATCACATAAAACATATTAATTCAATGCAGTTATAAGCTAGCAGATGTAGTTTTCTCATACCACTTGAATTTCTGTCTCTCTAGCATATTAATTAAATATTCTCAATTTTAATGCATTGACTCAACACTTGAACATTTACTCAAGTAATATGCACTTCCTCATACCACTTAAATGGAGCATTTTTCTCATACCACTTGAAGCACTTTCCAAGTAATATGCACTGACTCAACATGATCTGGTCATGTCAAGTATTGCCCACACCTCCCCCTTTTTGGCTTCTTCAAAAAGGCATTTTTCTAATGAGAGAGGTGAAAGGATCATGAAAGAATTGATCTCTTGAGCCTAGCCAGATTCCACTACACTAGTGATCAAACTACTTGACTAGAGATCTTACCTCTTGTGTTGATACCATTGATACAACACTTCATTGCAACCACTTGACACTTGAGTGGTCCATTGATCCATTTGAGCTAGCTGCTATCATTGATCCACTTGAGCTAATGCCACTTGATTGTCTTGTCAACAACAACATTCCACTCGTGTTGATCTCCCCCTCAGTTTGTTCATTGTCCCGAGGACATACAAATTAGTAGTGTTGATCTTTGATCCACTATAGAAGCTGCTAACTCCCTTTCAATCAGGAAGCTGAACCTATTCCTGCAACTGCTGGATTTGCTCCCCCTCAACATGAGCATCTTGACTTGCTCCCCCTCAACAGGAGTAACTTATGTCATACTCTCTAATGGAAACTTGACTCCATTTAAATCTTGATACCAATTGACAAACTTGAAAGTCTTGATACCACTTGAGAGACTTATCATCACGCAAGAAAAATGATTCCTGCAATAAAACAATATATGGAGCAACTAAAGCTATACTAAGTTCAACATTCCAAACTCAAACTTGAAGGTGTTGAGCTTAACTTCATCTAGTGGATTAGTAAAGATGTCAGTCATTTACTTGTCTGTGGGGACAAACTCAAGACTTATGTCTTCCTTCTCCACATGCTCCCTAATAAAATGATACCTAATCTCTATGTGCTTAGTCCTGCTGTGTGAGACAGGATTCCTAGTAATAGAGATTACACTAGTTGAATCACAGTGCATGGGGGTATTACTTATCTTGATGTTGTAGGGCTGGAGCTGATGCTGGATCCATAGCAACTGTGCACAACAGCTACCTGCTGAGATATAATCTAACTCAGTTATTGAGATTGCAACACTGGTCTGCTTTTTGTTGCTCCAAGACACAAGTCTTCCTCCCAAGAACTGATAGGTGTCTGATGTGCTTTTCCTGTCCTCTTTGCAGCCTAAAAATCAGCATAGGAATAACCTATTATTTCAAAATCCCTATTCCTAGGGTACCATAGGCCAAGATCTGGTATGCCCTTAAGACATCTCAAAACCCTCTTAGCAGTAGAGTAGTGAGATTCTTTAGGGCTAGCCTGATATCTAGCACAAACACATGTAGCATACATGATGTATGGCTTACTTGTAGTAAGATATAGAAGGGAGCCAATAATACTTCTATACAAAGTTTCATCAACAGGTTTCCCGGCCTCATCTTTGTCTATAAGCATACTTGACCCCATGAGAGTTTTCATGGTGGAGGCATTCTCCATTCCAAACTCTTTAATCAACTCCCTAGTGAACTTAGACTGTGAAATGGACAATCCATCTTTAGTCTGTCTTACTTGGAGGCCTAAGAAGTACTTAAGCTCGCTCATACTACTCATCTCAAACTTCCCTACATAAGTTTGGCAAACTTCCTACAAAGGTTGTCATCAGTAAACCCAAAAATTATGTCATCTACATAAATTTGGACTAGGATGATCTTGCCCTTAGATTCCCTTAGGAATATGGTCTTGTTTATCTTCCCCCTTGAGAATTTATTCACAATGAGGAAGCTAGACAGGGTCTCATACCATGCTCTAGAGGCTTGCTTCAACCCTTATAGAGCTTTCTTATGTCTATAAACAAAATCAAGAGAGTTAGAATCAACAAAACCTGAAGGCTATTCAATATAGACTTCTTTCTTTAGGTCACCATTCAGGAAGGCTGACTTCACATCCATCCTGTAGACTTTAAATCCTTTGTATGCAACATATGCAAGAAAAAGTCTGGTGGCTTCCAATCTGGCTACTAGGGCAAAGGTTTGATCAAAGTCAATACTTTCTTCTTATCTGTATCCCTTAGTCACAAACCTATCCTTATTCTTGATTATAATGCCATTTTCATCAAGCTTGTTCCTGTATAACCACTTGGTTCTCATGAAATTATGTCCTTGTGGTCTGGGAACCAGCTTCCAGACCTTACATCTCTTAAACTGGTTCAGTTCCTCTTACATTGCTACAATCCAGAATTGATCTATGTTGGCCTCTTCAAATCTCTTAGGCTCAACCTGTGATAAGAAACTTTAATACAAAGCTATATTAAGGCTTATGCTTCTTATTATTACTCCTTGGTTGGCATCACCAATTATTTGGTGTCTTGGATGATTTCTTAGATTCCTGACAGTTGGAGGCAATCTTCCTTCAGCATCTTGAGCTTCAGTGGCTGGAGCTTGCTGATATTCATCCACTTCAAGTGTGCCTTGTGCTTCTTATGGAATATCCACTCTAGCTTGGACTATTGGAGCAGCTTTCTTGATGGTTAGCTTGTCCATCATCAACTCTATACCTGCAGGACTAGATGAGGAGCTTGGCAGCTCACTGTTAATCATAGTTGACTCATCAAATACTATATTAACAGGCTCTTCTACAACTTGACTCTTCAAGTTGTAAATCCTATAGGCCTTACTATGATTGTTGTACCCAACAAAAATCCCATCATAGGACTTGATATCAAACTTAGTCATATAGGACTTCCCATTATATATCACGTATCACTTGCTACCAAAGATCCTGAGATAGGACAAGTTTGGTTTTTTTCCCTTCATAATCTCATAGGGAGTCTTCTTGTGGCTCTTAGTGATATAATCTCTATTAAGGACATGACATGCAACATTTATTGGCTCAACACACAAATATTCTGGGAGAGATGTGTCACTTAGCAAGGTCCTACCATCCTCTATGAGAGTTCTATTCTTCCTCTTAGCAATCCCATTTTGCTTGGGTGTTCTTGGAGAAGAAACTTCTTGATGAATCTCTTGCTCTTCATAAAAACTTTTCATTCTTTCAGACTGAAATTCAATCTCATGGTCACTTCTGATTTTGACCATAATACTGTCTAACTCATTATGAATTTGCATGACAAATGTCTTGAAGATATCAAGGGTTTCAGACTTTTTCTTAAGAAAGAAAACCCAAGCAAACTTAGAATTATCATCAACCACCATAAGGGTGTAGACTTTATTACCTAGACTATGAACTGTTATAGGACCAAACAAGTCCATATGTCGGAGGTATAAACACCTCACAGAGTCTTTGGTCCCAATGCTCTTGAAGGAAGCTTTGGTCTGCTTGCCCATTTGTCAAGCTGAGCAAATGCCTTCCTTGGTGCATTTCATCTTGGGATCATTCCTAACTAGCTCTTCACTAAAGAGCTTGCCAATGGTCTTATAGTTCAAATGAGCTAGTCTCTTGTTCCATTGAACACAATATGAGACTTTCTCATTTGCAACTATGCATATAGGAGAATCTATATCCAAACACAGAAAAATTTAAGCAATAGACATTTTCACTCCTAGTGCCTGTCAAGATGATCTCTTGGTCACTTGACCTCTTAATTTGACACTCATCCTTGTGAAAAGAAATGACATAGCCAAGATCACAAAGTTGGCTTATGCTTATCAGATTGGGTTGCAACCCTTCAATATAAGCCACTTTTGAGATGCTGACTATGACATTGGTAATCTTACCATAGCCTCTTGTCACTCCTCTATCTGAACCACTAAAGATTACTTTGGGTCCATCCTTTACTGGAGTGTACTCCTTTAGATTGCTCCTTGTTCCAATCATGTTCCTGGAACAACCACTGTCCAAGTACCATATATGGGTATGACACTTGCGCCAACATGCAATATATAATTTATTTTACCTTAGGACCCCCAATATTTACTGGGTCCTAGGTTCTTATTAGCCTGAAAAAGAAACTGTCTTCCTGCAGATTTTCTAACAGGAAGACTAACATTTGCTCTGGGCACATTTTGATTGTGCTAGCAATCTAGGGCAAAATGACACACCTTGCCACAACACACCACTCATGAACATTATATCTTCTTTTTTGAGCAGGTCTGGCAGTGTGGTTAACTGCTAACTGTATAGAAGGAAGAGGAGCAACAACCTCATGTTCCTTTTAGCAAGGATCTGATAGAAGGTGAGTCTTCCAGTAGACTAACTTGGCTTTCTCTGAATCCCATTAACAATAGACTTCTTTGTAGAGGATATGTTATTTATAACATCAGAGATAGCAAGACCAGGCTTACTGACAGACTTCACCTTTGTCTGAATCTTTCATGTATGGGCTTGAGAGAAAGCCACTGCCTTGTTATTGAGAGTGGGGGTTGGGGTACCAAAGACAAATGATCCATGATGGGCCATTTCAATTTATTCATGTGGGGGCCTTAAAGGCACTCATTCCCCTACTATATCTTCCACCATAGCTGTGAACATCTTTGTTCACACTAGTGTATCTACCATTCATCCAGTGACCATAGATACTCTCTTGGTCATACATGTTTGAAGCTAACTGAACATTCATAAAAGAATGGGAGGCTTGGATGTCAGGGGTTGAACATGAACTTTCCCTTTCCCTTTGGGATGAGCAACTCTAGTGTTTCCCTTGAATTCCAACCCCTTCTTACCCTTTTGAGAGGAGAAAGAGTCTATCAAGGGCAACACAGTACTGGGCTTAGTGTAACTAGCCACAACTCTTTTCTCCCTCTAGAGTTTATCTTCAATATACCTAATGAGACTATTCTAGAATCAGATGGTGCCAATTTCAATGAGGGAAATGTTCTTCAGTTGGATGAATTCCCTAGCCTTCTTGTCCAACAAGGATATTGTCTCAGCCTGCTACAAAGCAACTAACCGAAGGGAGGTAATCTCCTCATCTTGCTTCTTAGCCAGTTTCTTGCTTCTTTTAAAAGCATCCAAAAGGGAACAATACTTGTCAATCAATTGATTGACATCTTCCTCAAATTTTGACCCATCTTCATCACTGGATGATGATGCATCAGAATTTTAACTAGGCTCATAATCTGAGTTAGAAGATGAGCTAGATAGAGAGAATACCTTTTCTGGACCAGGCTGATCCTGGCTAGATTCTTCATCAGACCTGTCCATCAGCACATAACAGCTGTTGGAATCTTATTCATCATCATCATCCTTTGAGTCACTATCTAAATCTGACATAGGGTCCTTGATACCTATCCTGGTAGCAGGATAGTCTTCATCTTCTTCTTTAGTAGTAAAAAGCCCTATGTAGGCTTCTTCTTATTCAGAATCTAAAGATGCTGAGTCACACTTACTCCAGCTCTTCTCCTTCTTTGTAATGAAGGACTTTTACTTCTTGCCCTTATGTGGGTGGACCTTTTCTCACAGACTCTCTTCTCTTGACTAGGCAGTCAACTATTACATGCCCAAGTTTGCTGCAAAAATAACAAACCACTTTAGAGAAAACATATTTACTAGGTTTAGAGTCATACCTATCTCCCTTGGAGTGTCTATTTTATGTGATGAGAGGAGGAGGAAGGTCTACTCCTCCACTGCTTCCTCTTCACCAACTTCTAAAACTCCCTAAAAAAGGCAACAAAATCTTCTTCAGACAAGTTACTATCTAATGAGCTAGGCCCTGTGCTATCTTAATCAGCAGGCCTCCTTGGAGGAGAGGCAATCCTCTCCTTTCTCTTCTTGGTGCTCTCTACGTTGAAGGCCAAAGACTTTCCTTGGCCTATGATTTGCTGATAGTCTCCTCCTCCTTCTTGGAAGATAAGTGCATCTCATAGGAGAGCAACTTACCAAATAGTATGTGAGGTTGAGTATCAGCCAGCTTTGTCATCTCTCGGATGACACAGATCTTTGTGTCCCAGTCTCTAGTTAGAGACCTGAGGAACTTGTCATTCAACTCATAATGACTGAATACCCTTACATAGGTCCTCAGCTAATTCACAATCCTGCAAAATTTCTCATAGCATTCAGAGATACTATCTTTCTTGGTCTGCCTGAAAGCTTCATACTCTTAGTTGAGCATGGACTTCCTATCATCCCTGACCTCCTCTATAACTTCCATGTAGACCACCAAAGTGTCTCACATCTCTTTGGAGGTCTGGCAGTGAACTAGATTCTGGAAATTAGAATCATCAATATCAATGACTATGATGTTCTGAGCTCTCTTGTCCATGGTGGCTAGAATGACCTCATCCTTGGTCATCTCTGAATATTTCTTTGGTGCTTGTACTATTTCATCCAAAACTGAGACTTTCATAGGGATTAAAGGTCCCTCTTTAACTGTAATAAAGATCCTTGGGTTAGATGCTTCCATGAAAAGCCTGACCTTCTCCTTCCAGATCCCAAAACTCTCCTTCTTGCAGATTGGAAGCTTCATAGAACCCAGCTCGTTATGGTTCTCTCCTGAACCCATAAGTACAGTTTTTTTAGCTACCCTTTGAGATCTACTTAGACTGTTAAGTTCTTTTTGAGTAACCTAGCTCTAATATCACTTGAAAGTCTTTAGTTTCAAGGATAGCTAAACACCAAGAGGGGGGTGGGTGGGGTTGGGGTTAATATGTTTTTCCTTCTTTAAGTTTGTTTTGAGTTAGTTATTTTCTGCTTTCAAGACAAACCACAAAAATACATACAAGATTTATATAGTAGTTCCCCAGATTATGGGTACATCCACTGTCCTGCTCATCTTTCTAACAGTATGTTAGACAAGACACTTCTCCAAAACTCGGCTCCAAAGAGCTTACAATAGAGATCCCTCGGGATCTCTCAGTCTCCTCCAAGACCTAACTCAGGCATAAAGCCCTACCTTAGAGCAAGCTTGCTCTTCTAAATCAGTGATCTAAAGATCACCTACCTCAGACTAAATTAATAGTCCTACAGCTCAGGCTAGGAGGTTAGCCCTACAAATCAGAGAGGATGACTCTCCTATAGCTCGAGCACAAATGCCCTATCTTAGATCCACAGATGGATCCTTCAACTTAGGCATAAAGGCCCTACCACTTAGAGAGAATGACTCTCCTACCTCAGGCAAACAGCCCTACCTCAGGAACACAGGCCCTACCTCAGATCCACACAGGATCCTACCTCAGATCAACTAATGATCCTACACTTAGCCTTTATAATTAGGCTAACACTCAGATCCAAAGGATCCTATAGAAAGTAAAAAGATTTTCATGATTTGACTCTAGAGAAATATTCTCTGAGTCTTCTTCTTCCTGAGCTGAGATGTACTCAACCCTAACTTCTTCACAACAACAAGAAAGTTGATCTTCAGGAAACTGTTGCTTGTGCTACAAGACCTTAGAAACGCAGGTTTCTGAACTTGCTGATGAAGACAATGAGTTAATAGTTCTTTGTATTCTTCACTCAGCTAACCTTGTGTAGATATCAAACTTGCTTTGCTTCTCCTTCCTTCTTAGAATATTCTTTTGAACTTCTTGTTGCCGGAGAAAATCGCAACAGCTAACTGCTTGAACTTTTAGATCAGCGGGTTGAACTTAAGCTTCAACCTCTGCAATAATTTTGAGAGGAAGAAGATGAAGTTGCGCCTCTTTTTGAAAAGATAAAAACCTAAAAGTTGATTTGCTTCTGCCGATCTCAAGCCCTTTATCTTTCGCCTTCCAACGACTCTTTGATCCGTGGGACCCACTGTAGTTTTTGGCTGCAACTTTGCTTTTACAGAAAAAGTCGTATAGTAGGTCTCTGGCGCCATTTGTCGTGTACAGTAGACTTCCCGCAATAATTTGAACTTTGCTGACGTCAGCATCTGTGGACTTAGCCAAAATCAGAGAATTCATCCCAGACATTGAGTGTGTTGTGTGAACAACCTTCACTAAGCGCAAAAAACATTTAGCCAAATAATCTGTACTGCCAGACATTGAGTGCGTTGAGTCAACCTTCATCACTCAATGCCAACTTGACTTGGCCAATACTTCTACACTGCTAGACATTGAGTGCATTGAGTGAATGTCCTTCACTCAATGCATTTATCCTTAGACCATCTTTCTGCTAATCAGGTGTTGAGTGCATTGAGTGAGCCTTCATCACTCAACACTTCTGGACTTAGCATCTTCTCTGAATGAAGGCATTGAGTGAGTTGTCTTCACTCAATTCTTCCTGCCTTAGCCTTCCATCTTGTTGAGGAGTTGAGTGAACTGCCTTCACTCGACGCTTCTGTACGTAGCCGATTTTCTTATTCATGAATGCATTGAGTGAGCCTTCATCACTCAATGCTTTTGTACTTTGTAGAATTTCCCGGTCGAGTTGGCTTTGAGTGAGCTCCCATCACTCAACACATCTGGACTTAGACAGATTTTATGTCTACATCTTTTTAAGCTTTGACATCACACTGTTCTATCGACGCTTTCTTCTTTGGGCGTTGAGTGAGCTATTCTCACTCAATGCTTCTGGACTTAGCTAGAATTTTCGACAGATTCTTCAAATGCTTTGACTACTTGAGCATGGCTCAACGCTTCTTTCTTTAGGAATTGAGTGAGTTGTCCTCACTCAACGATTCTGGACTTAGTCGGATTTCTTCCTTGCTAGTGTGGATGCTTTGACTGTCATAGCTTTACTCGACGCCTCTTGTTATATGGCTTTGAGTGAACTGCCTTCACACAATACCTGTGGACTTAGCAGCAAATATGCTTTGCAAACTATTGGTCTTTGACTATCTATGCTTTACTCAGCGCTTTTTGGCATCTGGTGTTGAGTGAACTGGCTTCGCTCAACGCCTGCAAACTTAGACAAATTTCTATCTTTCCAGCATCCTTCCTAAACATATGGCATTGAGTGAACTGGATTCACTCAACGCTTGTAGACTTAGACAAATTTTTGTCTCTCCAGCATTCTTCCTTATGACCACATGTCACTATCACTGAGACAACCTTTCTAAACTTATTCTAAGTAACATCCTGCACATACTGAACTTGAACATACATCAAATACAATTATGCTCTTTGTATTGATGGTGATGCCTCTTCAAATCTTGGGAACATTGAGGGAAATATTCCCAACACATGGGTTTTCAAAGTATTTGCTACTGCATGTGATTTTGTTGTTGCATTTTGAAAGTCTTTGATTACAAGGGTAGCTAATCACCTAGGGGGGGGGGTGAATAGGTTATTGCAGTCTTTTCTTGATTCTTTAAAATCTTCTATGACTTATGTCCTACTGTGTATACTTATTTCAGCTTTCAAGAAAACAATATTCAGCACATCAAAACACAATACACAATACACCAGATTTTATAGTGGTTCCCTAGTGTATGGTTCCCCAGTGTATGTTAGACAAGGCTCTTCTCCAAAAACTATGGCTCCTCAGAGATTACAACACGATCCCACTAGATCAGCCAGTCTCCACTGAGACATACAACACTGGCTCACAACCCTCCACATAATAATCACCTGACAACCACACACAGGCATAAATACCCTTTACATAGACTGGGAGAAACAATCTCACACAGATTCACATAGGAATCCAATCACACAACCTTTATAATTTAGGCTTTACAATTAGATCTCACACACAGCCTAATCAATTTAGGCCTCAACACAGATCTTTCACAGATCCACTGATTTTGAAAGTATTTGTTGATTTGACTCAAGAGAAATTATTCTCTAAGTCAATTTCTATTTGGGCTAAGTAATATTTAGCCCTATCTGCTTCCCAGCAATAAGAATGAAAATCTTAGACTATCTGCGGCTTGTGCTGGAAGTTCCTCAGGACCTTGATCCCGTTCTTGCTGATGAAAGGGGAATATTCAGAATGAATATCTTCAATCAGCTAATCTTTATTGATAGGAAATGAATTGCTCTACCTCTCCTTCTGTCCGGAGAAAACTCTGTGTAGAAATCTTCTTCTTCTTCAACGATCAAGAGATAGATCTTCAGATTTGGCTCAGCTTGGATTGTGAATCAACTTCAACTAGGGTTTGCCTAGACTGATTTGTCTTCCTCAGAGAAATCCTCTGTTCTTACTGTAGCAGATGTTGATTGCACCAGTGAACTTCGAAACCCTTCAGATTTTTCAATTGAAGTTCTTGGTTCTGTAATAATGGCAGATGAAGATGACGAACTCCCTCTTCTCATTTTTTAGAATATTAATCAGAACGATTAATTTGATCTTAATATCAACTGTTCTTTATAACCCCGTCGATTTGTGGGATGTTTGACACGCGTCCCAGTTTTAACGGTGGTTAAAACCTCAGCTTAATCAAATTGAGATGCACTGTAGATTGACGGCGACGTTAATGTCGATTTACAGTAATTAAATAATGAATAAGAAAATCGTTGACTTGTTGACTTTGCTGATGTCAACATCATTCTAGACTTAGCCAAAATCATGCAATACTTCAGAAATCCTTAGTTCGATGAACTCAAAACTCAGTTCGACGAACTCAAAACTCAGTTCGACGAACTCAGAGCTTAGATCAACAAAATCAAGCAATACTTCAGAAATTTTCAGTTCAACGACCTCAAAACTCAATTCGATAAATCCAGGGCTCAACACGACGAAATAGAGCATCATCTCAGAAATCTTCAGTTCGACGAACTTAAAACTTAGTTCGACAAATCCAGAACTCAGCTCGACAAAATCAAGCATCATTCCAGAAATCCTCAGGCCGACGAACAGGTGAAAGCTGAGTTTGATGAAATCTGAACTTAGTTCGACGAAATCAAAACTAAGCTCGACGAAAACTGGATAAGCAATACTTCGATGATTCTGGACTTAGAATTTTCTTCAGCTCAGCTAGGCGTTGAGTGACGTTGAGTGAATAGGCCATTCTCAATGAATCTGGACTTAGAAATATTTCAGCTCTGCTAGGCGTTGAGAGCGTTGAGTGTTTAGGCCATTCTCAATGAATCTGGACTTAGAAATATTTCAGCTCTGCTAGGCGTTGAGAGCGTTTAGTGTATATCCCTCACTCAACGCTTTTTGCCTTAGCCATATTCTTTAGCTTTCTTCCTGATGGATTTGAGAGCGTTGAGTGTATATATTCCACTCAACGCTTTTTGCCTTAGCCATATTCTTTAGCTCTGCCTGATGGCATTGCGTGTATAAGCTTCACTCAACGCTTCTGGACTTAGTCAATTTTTTGGCTTCCACTGCTTAGGATTTGACATCATATCCTTGACTTCAACGATTCTTGCCAAATGGCGTTCAGTGAATTTAGCTCACTCAACGCCTGTAGACTTAGCCAAATTTCTGTTTTGTCAATATTGTAAGCTTTGACTGCCAGCCTTCTCTCAGTGCTATTAGCTGTATGGTGTTGAGAGCGTTGAGTGAGCTCGCCTCACTCAACTCTTCTGGACTTAGGCATTTTTCTGACTTTCCAGCCTATCACTTTGAGTCCACCTGTAATTGTCTCTTGAACTATATGTTCAATCATTGTGACAAAGACCAACCTGTATACATGAACTTAAACATACATCAAATACAACTATGTGTATACCATTGACCTGTTTGACTTTTTACAAATCAAGGACATTGGAATCAATGGACCCAACACATTTGTATGATCAATACTTAGAGTTGTCTATTGAAAATGCTTTAATTATTTTATGATTTTCTTATTTGACAATATTAAAGCGTTAAAACCTATAGTCTTAATTCTTTCTGTTTAGCTTGACTGTTTTTCTTACCTGATTCTCTTTTATCTCTTTCTATATAGATCCTAAATAGTTCCAACACAAGTAGGCTACCTATTTTGGGGGGGGGGGGAGCTTTTGTAGATGCCACTGCCCAGCTTCTAAGGCAGATTCTGGAATGTATCACTCGCCAAGAAAAGGATAGCCAAACTCCCGATCTAGCCTCTGATTCCGAGCGCATTGGGACAGCTGGATCAGCTATCATTGTTGACCATCCTATAGCCACTCCATATGCATCTGAACCCAGAACCAGCTGTCATCAACCTAGTGACCGCTCCCATGTCAAATCTGACTACTCTTCCTATGGAAATGACAGATACTCTGGCATTTAATAGGCTAAAGCCACCACCTTACAATGGTGATCATAACTACTTCAATATTTCTGAGTAGGTCTCCTAAATTAAAAGCACTTCGAGTATGCTGGAGTTCTGGAAGCTTAAAAGGTTCTTCTTGCGGCCTACCAGTTGACCGAGGATGCTTACACCTAGTGTCTTCATCATCACAATCTCCCTAATTCCTCCTCTTTTACCTTGGTACATTTCAAGGAATCCATCCTGGAGAAGTTTCTCTCTTCTATGGAGTGGGTCAAGAGCTTCTCAACTAGTTAGTGATTGGGTACGAAAAGGAGTACACTTGCATATCTCTCCTTGCTGCGGAGTTCATTCCAAACGAGCTCAAGAAGATCAGTTATTTTGTAAAGGGACTTCAATATGATTTCTATTAGCTTCTGGTAGCTCATGGCGCCGCCACCTATGCCAATACTATGGGGGCACCTTACAAGTGGAAGTTATTGAGTTTACCATACTGCTAAGAAGGTCCAGTATGGTATAAGCAATGTCATAGCATCTGACCACAAACGCAAGTGTGCTCCATCTCAAGAGCAAGCCCTCATGTCCAAAGAGGTGTATGCCTTTTGCCATAAGGTGGGCAATATCATGCATGTCTGCCGCACCCTCCTAAAGAAGTAGAAGATAGTTTTTCTTGCACATCAACCTTAGTTTATGCTTGCCTTTGCCGCCACAGTCTATGCTTACTTCAAGAAGCTAGGTCACTTGCTGAAGGACTGCCGCCGTAAGAAGTATACTTGCTATAGATGTGGTCAAGTTGGGTATCGTATTCAAGATTCCTCTTGGAAGAAAAGCTCGATTCCCGCTCAACCTCTATAATATGTTTTAGGAGCTCAGGAAAAGGGCAAAGATATATTGAATGGAATCTCTCAGGGCAAGATGCTCGTATCTATCGATGTCATCTTTAGTGTGTAATGCATGTAATATCCCATTTCCGGCTAGACCCCTAGGAGTCGGTTGGTCGTCACAGAACCCTAGGAAGCCCAAAAATTGAAATGAATCAACCAAGATTTCGGGTCACGGGTTGGTCACGCCCATGACCGACCCGTCACGCCCGTGACCTAGGGCGTGACTCCTTCGACGATTGTCGATCTCAGGGAGACGATCATCGGGCGCAGAATTTTCGACCCGGCCCTGTCACGCCCGTGACCAGGGTGTCACGCCCGTGACCTAGGGCGTGACCACCCTTCGACGACCGTCAATCTCAGTTCGACGGTCGTCGACCTCAGAATTTGCCATTCGGGTATGTCACGCCCGTGACCAAGGTGTCACACCCGTGACCTAGGGCGTGACCACCCTTCGACGACCGTCGATCTCAGTTCGACGGTCGTCGACCTCAGAATTTGCCATTCGGGTATGTCACGCCCGTGACCTAGGGCGTGACCACCCTTCGACGACCGTCGATCTCAGTTCGATGATCGTCGACCTCAGAATTTGCCATTCGGCCATATCACGCCAGTGACCAAGGTGTCACGCCCGTGACCTAGGGCGTGACAACCCTTCGACGACCGTCGATCTCAGTTCGACGATCGTCGACCCCAGAATTGGCCACCCGGGCCTGTCACGCCCGTGACCTATGTGTCACGCCCGTGACATTGACCGAAATGACGGTTCAGGCCCGAAATTATTCTAACACGCATGGAAATAAATGCTGGTGTGGGAAGTTACACTAGGAGTAATTATGGGCCATTTCCTAATGTAATTTCTTAATAAAATAAGGAGATGTGGTCCAATAGGAAACCGCCAACTGGACATACCTTTTTTATCTTCCACCGTTTCTTATCCCTTCAGCGTAACCGAAATGTTATTAAGAGGAGCCTTCATGACCATTAAGGCTTTACCCTTTCACCTCCCCACTTGCTGACTTATAAAAGCCCACTTGGAGCAAGAGGAGAAGTTTACACGCTCAATCAAACAAATTCAGACATTTTCTCTTGCTGTATGAGAAGTTCAGCAACGCCACCACCGTGCCATGGCACCCCGTCGTTCATCTCGCCTCCAAACCGCGAACAAGGTCCTCCTCTGCTTCTTCTTTCATGGTAGATCTTAGGATTCTTAGAAAGGAGGTTCGTGCTCAACGGAGCCGGACCTATCTCTCGTTTTCATGGAAAACCATGAAAAAATGTACTTTTGAGTTCGCCGGAAACTGCCACCTCCGGCGGCCAAACCACCGCCGACCGATAGCCATCGCCTCAACGGAGGTGATGGTGGTGGTGGCCGGCCAGGGAAGTGACCGGATGACCGGTGACGGATCGCGAAAGATCTACAGGATATATGAGTTTCTGTGTTCTGGTTTTTCGGGTTCTGTAGAAGATGAACAGTAAAAGCTGTTTATAATATATAAATTATGTAAATAATTTGTATGGAAAATATAATTAGATGAGCACATTTTGATGCTGCAAAACGAGGCACCTAGAGGCCGCTTTAGGAAAAATTACCAATCACAAAAGTTGTAGCCCTTTGAGTCTAGTTTAATTTAAAATTGATTTCAACCCGTTTGGGTAAGCGGTTCGACCGCAACACCCGTTTTAGTGGGGGCTATATCAAGAGTTGGGCAGAAATTAAAATGGATGCCCATTCTTCGTCCCTTGTCCAAATGACCTGAAATTTGGGCAGGGGGTTAAACTTAGCTATACCTAAAGGCAGACCAAAAATGGGAATTTTTGGAGATACTTTGCCTAAAGTTTTTGTTTCAATTTAATTAAGTTAGAGAAATTTATTTAAGTGGTCAAATGACCTCTAAACCCTCCCAAATTTTGGTGAGTGGTCCCTGGCTATAAAACCTAGATCTGTACAAAATTCCAACTAGATTAGAGGAGTTTTGGGTAGGAAATTTTCTACCCTTAGATAGGCATTAGAGAGACATCTTTTAGTAAAAGCGCACTAAGAGTTTGAAAAGGTCAAATCACCTCAACAGAGGTTGATTTTCTGACCTCTGACTTAGAAGGGTGTTATAACCTGCTTGGAGAAAAATGGTGAGGTTTAGGGTTGATTTACCTTAGGATCCAAGCTCAAACCCTAAATGAAGGGTTTTGAGGGTTGTGAAGGACATGGGGGCAATTGCTCTTGTATTGACTTGAAACTTTGTAGAGTTGACAAAGGCATGATAAGATTCATCTGGATGGAATCTTGGAGAATTTGGAGACAAGTAGATACCTTAAAACCCTAACCTTAATTTTAGGGTAAAATATCAAATAGGTAAAACCATTCACTAAACCTTACTTAAAAGCTGTGAAATTTGGGTAGAGTGAGTTTTGGATTAGGTAGAACTTATAGCAATTTTTCTGGAATTTTATGTTGATTATTGCTAGCACTTCATTTGTAAAGCTTGCTATGGCCTTAAATGATGTTTTAATTGTTTAGGAATTTCTGTTCATTGAAACCTTATGAAATCTTCGAGGTAAATGTTTTAGGTCAGAATGGTTGCCCCTGAATTTTTGTATGATTTTTAGTTGAGTAATTCTAGTACTTCATTCACATATGTTAGAAAGGGGTTTTATGGTTTAAAAATTAATTATGGATGATATAATTGTTGGAAAATTATGAAACCTGTCCAATGTTATTTTGAATGTCTTATCTGCTTAGTATAATTAATTTACAATTTTTGGATGGATATTTTCTGTAC
This sequence comes from Platanthera zijinensis, assembly GCA_039513925.1. NCBI lineage: Eukaryota > Viridiplantae > Streptophyta > Magnoliopsida > Asparagales > Orchidaceae > Platanthera > Platanthera zijinensis. Next base: position 147,902,255 of record CM077096.1, read on the forward strand.
TTGATTCATAAATAACAAAAGATAGAGATTATTTCTAAAATAGTTTTAGTGCCCTTTTAATGATAGAAAAATTGTGATATCTTGGATTTACCATATTGGGATAACATAATATTTATAGTAAAATTTCTGGACATCTTGCATGATTACTTAGGGTAGTTCATGTTCAAACCGGTAACCCTTGGGTCTTTCGAGGAAATTAATTAATCATCAAATAAATTAGGAAAATTACCACTTTCTGGATTTAGGCTAGTTATATCATGATAAGTCTCCAGTAAATAATTTAGGGCATTTGGATGAGTATTGGATCATTGCATAGAAAGTTCAACATATAGTCTAGGTCGGTCTGCATATAACAAATTTGTGATATGCAATTTGACATGATCTGAGGAAGTCATTGGAGTTAATGATTTTGTCTGGGTGGACAATTGTGGATGATATCACGATAGGATGGTATGAAGAGTAGTGAGAAGTGGTGATAGTTAGAGTTAAGGGGTGCTCGGGTTCGACGAAAGATCGTCTTCCCCAAAGAGTAGAAGGTTTAAAATCACCCTAGGATAGTCTATCGTAATATGAGAAGGGAATTGGGTTAAGGGAGATCAACCAATAACATTAAGTGCCTTGCGAAAGGGAACTTCGGGCCGTAATGCCGCCGTCTTGGTTCCTAGTGCCCCTTGAGAGCCCTTCACGGGGAATACCGGGGGCAGTCCTGGGCTAACGTAAACTGTAATAACAAACCGACAAGAGTAACTTAGTAACTAGGGCTGCACCCTTCACAAACACTATTGGCACAGGAAGATTGATGAGAGCTTCGGCTCGGATGGTTAAGAGACGGACGGGATGGTCCGGGGAGCTTCGGCTCGGTTGGTTTGGAGACGGACGTTTTGGTCTGGGGAGCTTCGACTCGGCTTTTGTGTGTTAAATATTAAACTGCTGCATGTGCATAAAATAGGAAAGATTAAGGTGGTGGGTTTTCGATATCGGGGAGTTCGATTGCACCGACACCGATATCATTGACTCGGCAAGGTGACTAGCACTTAGCCAAGGTTAAGTTCGGCGGACCAGTCGACAAGAGTACGCAGGAGTCCGCCTTGTGCACCAGGCGTTGAGGGCGTACGATAGGTCAAACCAGTGGTGCTTTTACTGGTTTTGAGGTGGGCGAGGCCCAACCCACCGCTTCTGTTTGCCACTACGGGAGTAACCTGGGAGTTATCTCCAGAAAGGGGGAACTAAAGGTTTGTGTACACAGAGTCGGGTGTGTGAGTTGCACTTGCATGTTTCATCATACCCACTTGCATGTCATAGCATAATCGGTTCATTTAACCCTGACACCTAAAGTATAAGTGGTATGGAACGCTTATACGTTAGGACCTGCAAAACGACCCCTTGGTCTATAAGCTTGTGTGGGCAAGTTTATAAATCAAAGGTTAATTTCAATATATATACATGCTGTTGTTTGATAACCGACACCCCAACGTATAGGTGGTATGGGACACTCTATACGATGGGAGCCTCGCAGAAGATCCCTTGGCTTATGCGCTTTCGTACATAAGTTAAGGTTACCTTTCTTATTTTCTGTTTCTGTTATATTAATATATAATTGCTAGAATAGTTCCGCTGCCATTTGTTTCTTGATTAAATCTCCACTTTCATGTCCTTCCCTTTCTTCCTCTCCGCTCGGTTCCTAGGAGCCATGGGGGAAGGGGTAGGGGATGATAGGGCTTAGTCTTATGACTAACGATTTTCGAACCGCATCATTTAGGGGATCGTGGAGCCCAGCATGGAGGAGCAGCTCAGGAGGCCGGTACGCTTGGAGATGGGGCAGTCTAGCACTGGAGCTCAGACTGCAGGGACCGTGAGTCCTTACCTTCAGTAGAGTTTTAGTTTTGCTTCCGCATTGAGTGATTTTGTAGTGAGGACTTGATGTACCGGGCATGAGCCCTTATATTTCTAGTATCACTGTACTCTGATGTTTTCTATGGACACTCCCTTCGTGGAGTTTATATACATGTGATTTATTATTGTGGACTGCATTGCTCTTACTTCAATTATTGTGCTACCTTTCTGTGATTGAATTGGCCGGCAGAATCGGCGCCTTGTGGTGATGACCCTTCAGGACGTGAAGGTGTCACCGCAAAGCGGCGACTCTGGGCCTAAGACCCCGGGTTTTAAAAAGAAAAAAAAGAGGGTCTTACAAGTGGTATCAGAGGAAAACATCGATTAGAAGAAAGTAGCAGTCCACAAACCCTGGGTCACCCCCGCATGAGTTTAGTTTGGGGACAAACTAAGCAGCGGAAGCAGTGGTGTGCCCATATGGTGATCACATATAAATTGTCCACTTCTTCAACAAATGAAATTCTTCTTTGTAGCTTGAGGCAAACCCTGCCCCCAGCAGGGAGCACCTCCGGCTATAAAGACCTCATCTTATAATTCTTTAGTCAATAAGTTAGACTCAACCTAGTAGGACACATGACTGACCATGACGACTTATAACATGCCCTAGTTCGAAATAGACCCTGGGTATGAACTTGTTTAAGGTAAGGAGATACCCAAACAGAATAAAAGGAGGAGTTTTACATAAGAATGACAATCTGATAGATAAACTCAGGTGACCCTACGACCCCTATCAAGAATTACTCAAATTAGTAGACTGCTTTAAGGAGAATTGAGATCAATAATACTTTAGCAGAATGGTAGAAGACAAGTAGTCTTAACCCTCGTACCGGTAATAAGATTACTCGGAGACAACCACCAAGACAAACACCGAGGTTCAGATAGGAATTCAAGTTCGGAAGATACCCATTTGGGATTAAGAACATTTTGACTGGGATAAGGTTGTCATAAATGTGACTCAGAGAGTTTTATGTATGAAGTATATCAACAAGTTTCAGGTTGGAACCCTAAGTCGAAGATTGATACCCTAGGGATTGTGCACCCAACTGGGATGGAGATAACATGATAATATCAAAGATGCTTAGCCCAAGGTAGGTAGGGGCTTATCTTTTGTTTATTGGGGGCTAAACTTTTGTTTATTGGGAAAATTAGTATTGGCTTGGGTTCCCTCAGACCAAGTTTAGGGAATGTGGCACTTCCGAAGCCGGGCCCCATGTCATGTCTTTAGAGATATTGCGGAGCTTTGAAGATATGCACATCACCTTGGTATCGTCCGAAGACACTGAGCTGTACGAGGAGTACCTGGACGCTACGAGCACCACCTATGATATTCATGACAGAGTCAGAGATTGGCAGAGGCGGGATGCCAAGCTAGAGCCGATTTTCCGGGCCTTGGAGGCAGGCTCAGCTGGGGACTACTCGATGCGAGATGGACTGATATGTTTCAGAGGTCAGACTTACATACCTGATGGAGGCCAGATCCGAGAGGATATTATGACGGAGGCGCATTGCAGCCAGTACTCTGTGCACCCGGGGATCACAAAGATGACCGCTGATCTGAAGAAGACGATGTTTTGGCCGGGCATGAAGAAGGACATTACGTACTTCGTGACCCTTTGCGAGGCATGTCAGTTGGTGAAGGCGGAGTGCAGGAACCCCGCAGGATTGTTGCAGCCACTCCCGGTGCCGGAGTGGAAGTTTGACGATATAGCTATGGATTTTATACATGGTTTTCCCCGGTCTCGGACGGGGAACGACTCGATCTGGGTGATTGTTGATCGGTTGACGAAGGTGGCCCGCTTTATACCAATCAGGAAAGATGACTCGGTGGGAGTGCTGGTTCGGAAGTTCGTGGAGCAGTATGTCCGATATCATGGCGTGCCCCGGACGATAGTGTCGGACCGCGATGGACGGTTTACATCCAGGGAGTGGCGGTCAGTGCAGGCATATTTGGGCACCCGATTGACTTTTAGCACGACCTTCCACCCTCAGACGGACGGGCAGACAGAGCGCACCAACAGGACATTGAAGGATCTACTACGATTGTGTATACTGGACCGAGGGGAGCTGTGGGAGAAGATCTTGCCAATAGTCGAGTTCTCCTATAACAATAGCTACCAGTCCAGCATCAGGATGGCGCCTTATGAAGCCTTGTATGGAAGAAAATGTAGGACCCCGCTTTCTTGGGTTCAAGACAAGGATCCGAAGTTGTTGGGATCGGATTTTGTTGAAGACACCGAGGCTCAGGTGAGACTGATCAGAGATAGGATGTTGGAGGCGCAGAGCAGACAAGCTAAGTACTATGACGCCCGACATCGTCAGGTGGAGTTCCAGGTAGGGGACCGAGTGTTCTTGAAGATCCGGCCCATGCACGGAGTCTCACGAGTGCGCGGTCGGAGGAAGAAGCTCATCCCTAGGTATATGGGCCCTTACCGGATCCTGGAGCGGATCGGACCCCTAGCCTACAGGCTAGAGTTGCCACCAGAGCTGGCAGCTCTACACGACGTCTTCCATATTTCTTCGCTGAGAAGGGCTCTACTATGCCCGGAGCAGCAGATTTTGACCACCGAAGGGCCGGTAGCTTCAGACCGATCTGTTCACTTGGAGCCGGTCCGGATCGACGACAAAGGAGTACGGATCTTGCGCCGCAAGAAGATCCCCTTAGTCAAGGTTCTGTGGAGAAACCATGGTCAGGAGGAGCACACCTGGGAACCGCAGGACCTGATGAGGCAAAAATACCCAGAGTTGTTCAGTCAGGTATACCTCACCACCTCTTGGTATACTATAAATTACCTTCTTGTACAAAACTGGTAAGATTAGATAAGGAAAATTGAGAACCTAGACATGCGCAGGAAAGTAGGGGCTAATCTTTTGTTTATTGGGGAGATTGTCTTCGTTTATCAAACAAGTAGTCGCTTGAACCCAATAGAAAAATCGTATGGGATGTTACAAGTTTAATTTATTCCGATAGAAATCCCCGTAGGCTCAACCTCAATTTCGGGGACGAAATTTTTGTTTTGTTTATTGGGATTTATAACATCCCATTTCCGGCTAGACCCCTAGGAGTCGGTTGGTCGTCACAGAACCCTAGGAAGCCCAAAAATTGAAATGAATCGACAAAGATTTCGGGTCACAGGTTGGTCAACCCGTGACCGACCCGTCACGCCCGTGACCTAGGGCGTGACTCCTTCGACGATCGTCGATCTCAGGGAGACGATCGTCGGGCGCAGAATTTTCGACCCGGCCCTGTCACGCCCGTGACCAGGGTGTCACGCCCGTGACCTAGGGCGTGACCACCCTTCGACGACCGTCGATCTTAGTTCGACGGTCGTCGACCTAAGAATTTGCCATTCGGGTATATCACGCCCGTGACCAAGGTGTCACGCCCGTGACCTAGGGCGTGACCACCCTTCGACGACCGTCGATCTCAGTTCGACGGTCGTCGACCTCAGAATTTGCCATTCGGGTATGTCACGCCCGTGACCAAGGTGTCACGCCCGTGACCTAGGGCGTGACCACCCTTCGACGACCGTCGATCTCAGTTTGACGATCGTCGACCTCAGAATTTGCCATTCGGCCATGTCACGCCCGTGACCAAGGTGTCACGCCCGTGACCTAGGGCGTGACCACCCTTCAACGACCGTCGATCTCAGTTCGACGATCGTCGACCCCAGAATTGGCCACCCGGGCCTGTCACGCCCGTGACCTATGTGTCACGCCCGTGACATTGACCGAAACGACGGTTCAGGCCCGAAATTATTCTAACACGCGTGGAAATAAATGCTGGTGTGGGAAGTTACACCAGGAGTAATTATGGGCCGTTTCCTACTGTAATTTCTTAATAAAATAAGGAGATGTGGTCCAATAGGAAACCGCCAACTGAACATACCTTTTTATCTTCCACCGTTTCTTATCCCTTCACCGTAACCGAAATGTTATTAAGAGGAGCCTTCATGACCATTAAAGCTTTACCCTTTCACCTCCCCACTTGTTGACTTATAAAAGCCCACTTGGAGCAAGAGGAGAAGTTTACACGCTCAATCAAACAAATTCAGACGTTTGCTCTTGCTGTAGGAGAAGTTCAGCAACGCCACCACCGCGCCATGGCACCCCGTCGTTCATCTCGCCTCCAAACCGCGAACAAGGTCCTCCTCTGCTTCTTCTTTCATAGTAGATCTTAGGATTCTTAGAAAGGAGGTTCGTGCTCAACGGAGCCGGACCTATCTCTCGTTTTCATGGAAAACCATGAAAAAATGTACTTTTGAGTTCGCCGGAAACCACCACCTCCGGCGGCCAAACCACCGCCGACCGATAGCCATCGCCTCAACGGAGGTGGTGGTGGTGGTGGCCGGCCAGGGAAGTGACCGGACGACCGGTGATGGATCGCGAAAGAGCTATAGGATATATGAGTTTCTGTGTTCTGGTTTTTCGGGTTATGTAGAAGATGAACAGTAAAAGCTGTTTATAATATATAAATTATGTAAATAATTTGTATGGAAAATATAATTAGATGGGCACATTTTGATGCTGCAAAACGAGGCACCTAGAGGCCGTTTTAGGAAAAATAATCAGTCACTAAAGTTGTAGCCCTTTGAGTCTAGTTTAATTTAAAATTGATTTCAACCCATTTGGGTAAGCGGTGTGACCGCAGCACCCGTTTTAGTGGGGGCTGTACCAAGAGTTGGGCAAAAATTAAAATGGATGCCCACTCTTCGTCCCTTGTCCAAATGACCTGAAATTTGGGCAGGGGGTTAACCTTAGCTATACCTAAAGGCAGACCAAAAAGGAGAATTTTTTGGAGATACTTTGCCTAAAGTTTTTGTTTCAATTTAATTAAGTTAGAGAAATTTATTTAAGTGGTCAAATGACCTCCAAACCCTCCCAAATTTTGGTGAGTGGTCCCTGGCTATAAAACCTAGATCTGTACAAAATTCCAACTAGATTGGAGGACTTTTGGGTAGGAAATCTTCTACCCTTAGCTAGGCATTAGCGAGACATCTTTTAGTAAAAGCGCACTAAGAGTTTGGAAAGGTCAAATCACCTCAACAGAGGCTGATTTTCTGACCTCTGACTTAGAAGGGTGTTATAACCTGTTTGGAGAAAAATGGTGAGGTTTAGGGTTGATTTACCCTAGGATCCAAGCTCAAACCCTAAATGAAGGGTTTTGAGGGTTGTGAAGGACATGAGGGCAATTGCTCTTGTATTGACTTGAAACTCTGTAGAGTTGACAAAGGCCTGATAAGATTCGTCTGGATGGAATCTCAGAGAATTTGGAGACAAGTAGATACCTTAAAACCCTAACCTTAGTTTTAGGATAAAATATCAAATAGGTAAAACCAGTCACTAAACCTTACTTAAAAGCTGTGAAATTCGGGTAGAGTGAGTTTTGGATCAGGTAGAACTTATAGCAATTTTTCTGGAATTTTATGTTGATTATTGCTAGCACTTCATTTGTAAAGCTTGCTATGTCCTTAAATGATGTTTTAATTGTTTAGGAATTTCTGTTCATTGAAACCTCATGAAATCTTCGAGGTAAATGTTTTCAGTCAGAATAGTTGCCCTTGAATTTTTGTATGATTTTTATTTGAGTAATTCTAGTACATCATTCACAGATGTTAAAAAGGGTTTTATGCTTTAAAAATTAATTATGGATGATATACTTGTTGGAAAATTATGAAACCTGGCCAATGTTATTTTGAATGTCATATCTGCTTAGTATAATTAATTTACAATTTTTGGATGGATATTTTCTATACTTGATTCATAAATAACAAAAGATAGAGATTATTTCTAAAATAGTTTTAGTGCTCTTTTGATGATAGAAAAATTGTGATATCTTGGATTTACCATATTGGGATAACATAATATTTATAGTAAAATTTCTGGACATCTTGCATGATTACTTAGGTTAGTTCATGTTCAAACTTGTAACCCTTGGGTCTTTCGAGGAAATTAATTAATCATCAAATAAATTAGGAAAATTACCACTTTCTGGATTTAGGCTAGTTATATCATGATAAGTCTCCAGTAAATAATTTAGGGCATTTGGATGAGTATTGGATCATTGCATAGCCGGTTCGACATATAGTCTAGGTCGGTCTGCATATAACAAATTTGTGATATGCAATTTGACATGATCTGAGGAAGTCATTGGAGTTAATCATTTTGTCTGGGTGGACAATTGTGGATGATATCACGATAGGATGGTATGAAGAGTAGTGAGAAGTGGTGATAGTTAGAGTTAAGGGGTGCTCGGGTTCGACGAAAGATCGTCTTCCCCAAAGAGTGGAAGGTTTAAAATCACCCTAGGATAGTCTATCGTAATATGAGAAGGGAATCGGGTTAAGGGAGATCAACCAATAACATTAAGTGCCTTGCGAAAGGGAACTTCAGGCCATAATGTCGCCGTCTTGGTTCCTAATGCCCCTTGAGAGCCCTTCACGGGGAATACCGGGGGCAGTCCTAGGCTAACGTAAACTGTAATAACAAACCGACAAGAGTAACTTAGTAACTAGGGCTGCACCCTACACAAACACTGTTGGCACAGGAAGATTGATGAGAGCTTCGGCTCGGATGGTTAAGAGATGGACGGGATGGTCTGGGGAGCTTCGGCTCGGTTGGTTTGGAGACGGACGTTTTGGTCTGGGGAGCTTCGGCTCGGCTTTTGTGTGTTAAATATTAAACTGCTGCATGTGCATAAAAATAGGAAAGATTAAGGTGGTGGGTTTTCGATATCGGGGAGTTCGATAGCACCGACACCGATATCGTTGACTCGGCAAGGTGACTAGCACTTAGCCAAGGTTAAGTCCGGCGGACCAGTCGGTAAGAGTACGCAGGAGTCCGCCTCATGCTCCAGGCGTTGAGGGCGTACGATAGGTCAGAACAGTGGTGCTTTTACTAGTTTTGAGGTGGGAGAGGCCCAACCCACCGCTTCCGTTTGCCACTACGGGAGTAACCTGGGAGTTATCTCCAGAAAGGGGGAACTAAAGGTTTGTGTACACAGAGTCGGGTGTGTGAGTTGCACTTGCATGTTTCATCATACACACTTGCATGTCATAGCATAATCGATTCATTTAACCCTGACACCTAAAGTATAAGTGGTATGGGACGCTTATACGTTAGGACCTGCAAAACGACCCCTTGGTCTATAAGCTTGTGTGGGCAAGTTTATAAATCAAAGGTTAATTTCAATATATATACATGCTGTTATTTGATAACTGACACCCCAACGTATAGGTGGTATGGGACACTCTATACGATGAGAGCCTCGCAAAAGATCCCTTGGCTTATGCGCTTTCGTACATAAGTTAAGGTTACATTTCTTATTTTCTGTTTCTGTTATATTAATATAGAATTGCTAGAATAGTTCCGCTGCCATTTGTTTCTTGATTAAATCTCCACTTTCATGTCCTTCCCTTTCTTCCTCTCCGCTCGGTTCCTAGGAGCCATGGGGGAAGGGGTAGGGGATGATAGGGCTTAGTCTTTATGACTAACGGTTTTCGAACCGCATCATTTAGGGGATCGTGGAGCCCAGCATGGAGGAGCAGCTCAGGAGGCCGGTACGCTTGGAGATGGGGCAGTCTAGCACTGGAGCCCATACTGCAGGGACCGTGAGTCCTTACCTTCAGTAGAGTTTTAGTTTTGCTTCCGCATTGAGTGATTTTGTAGTGAGGACTTGATGTACCGAGCATGAGCCCTTATATTTCTAGTATCACTGTACTCTGATGTTTTCTGTGGACACTCCCTTCATGGAGTTTATATACATGTGATTTATTATTATGGACTGCATTGCTCTTACTTCAATTATTATGCTACCTTTCTGTGATCGAATTGGCCGGCAGAATCGACGCCTTGTGGTGATGACCCTTCAGGACGTGAAGGTGTCACCGCAAAGCGGCGACTCTGGGCCTAAGACCCCGAGTTTTAAAAAGAAAAAAAAAGGGGTCTTACAATGCATAGTTTTGAATTTTCTACATCTTAATTTGTCTACCTTAGTTTTGAACAATCATGAATTGCATTTGAGATTTCCATTTATAAGGAGATTTAGGGTCAAGAATTAGTGGATGCATATTTTTTCATGTTGGTGCATCCAATTCATTCATTGCATGTCATATTATGGACCATCATTATTGTCCTACTTCACCACTTGAGGTCCTTAATGAGATCTCTGTGCCTGATCATCAATAATTTTTGAATAGGGTAATTCTCAACTATTCGACAATGCTTGGTGAATTGTGAGTCTCAGCCGATCTTATAGTTCTAGATATGACACAGTTTGATGTAATCTTGGATATGAATTGGTTGGTTGCGTACAAAGCAAAACTAGACTATATGGCAAAGAGGGCAATCTCAGCTTCGATAATAAGGACTATAGCATTCATGTTCAGACACGCAGTCACCCAAAGGTAATTTATGTTATGTGCGCCACTCGTCTTCTTATTCAAGGATATTCTACTTATTTTGTATATGCTTTGCTTTCAAATTTTGCCTCTCCGCAACTCAAATCTATTTTAATTATTTTTGAATTTCCTGATGTCTTTCTTACTTAATTGCCTGGATTGCCTCATGATCGAGATGTAGAGTTCTTTATTAATGTAGAATCTGGAACGTGCCCCATATCTAAAGCTCTATATCATATGCCCTCATGTGAACTTGAGGTGCTTAGATTGTAATTGTACGAATTGCTTGAGCAAAGGTACATTCCCCATATCTCTTCATCTTGGGGATCCCCCGTTCTTTTCATGAAAAACAAGGATAGTTCCATGAAACTGTGCATTGATTATCGAGACCTAAATAAGGTAACAATTAAGAGTAAGTATCCTCTTCTGCGCATGGATGATTTCTTTTATCAGCTTAAGGGTAGTACCATCTTTTCTAAGATAGATCTCATATTGGGTTACAATCAGTTGAAGATCAAGGAATTTGTCTTTCCCCGAACCACCTTCAAAACTCGAAATGGACAATTTAAATTCTTAGTGATATCCTTTGGGTTGACTACCACACCTTCTGCTTTTATGGATATGATGTACCGTGTCTTCCTCAAATATTTAGATAAGTTCTTCATCATATTCATTGATGATATTCTGTTCTATTTTAAGACTCATGAGGATCTTGTTTCATATCTTAGACTCACTCACTCTACTCTTTGTCAAAAGCAACTCCATGCTAGCTAGCAAAATATTAGTTCTGGCTGGATCGTGTTACTTTCTTTGGGCATGCCATTTTAGGAGAAGAACTTTCCGTTGATCCTGCCAATATTTTTGTAGTAATGGACTAAAAGCGATCATTTACCCTTATTAAATTCACAGTTTCCTTGGATTGGCTGGCAACTACTAGGGACGGAACTAGGATTTTCGCTCATCCCGGACACATATAATTCTAAATTAAAAATAATTGGTAAAGAAATTTTGCAATTTTTTTTGCTCTAACAATAACATGACTATATGGAATTCTAATAAAGTAGAAATTATAAACTCCCCAAAACTCATAAATAAAAAGCAACATATGCAAAAAAAATACATAAAAATATAATACCTTGTTCGTAAGTATTGACATAGAAAAAGCTTCAATTCCTAATAATTTACTCACATGTTTGATAAATATATAAAATATATCTGTGCCTGAAAAAAAAGCAAAAAAAATGAAATTAACTAAAGTTAAAAGTCTACATTATCCAAAAAAGTGATTAAAACTTTTAAAATAAAAGTAATATTTTCATACCATTCAACAAACCACTTTTCGTGGACATAAGAGTCTCATTACAAATAGTATTAACAACATCTTTCTCAGTATAAACTATCATACAGTCATTCATACATTCATCTCATTTTATTCCGTAAACGATTCTTTATAATTTTCATGCCAGAGAACATTCTTTCAATACTGGCAGTCGCAACTGACAGATGACATGTCAATTTCAAAAGCCTGAAAACCAATTGATAGTGATCTTGTTTTTTGAACTCTACTAATGTTTGTAAATGTCCACTATTTCCTTTACAATTAGATAATATATCGGTTGACATAGACCGCATGTCAATGATGTATATATCAAGTTGTCCTTCCAGTATTTGCAATTCAGGTGGTCTAAAATTTTCTTGATATAATTGTGCATATCGAATTAACTTTTGTTTATCAAATGAAGCAAATTGATCATATGGGTCAAGATAAGAAACACATAGAAGCAGTTCAGTATTCACTTCATTAAAATGATCATTTAACTCATTCAATGTCCAATCGAGTAATGTATTGAAGAATTAAACATAAAAATGATGATAATTTGTAATCACTCTTGCATTGTGCATTAATCTTCCTGCTTGAATATATTTTTAATCAATATTTGGTACTTCTATACACTGCTTAGTGCAAAAAGATGAAACTTCACCCATAAAAGTGTTCCATTCAAGAACATCATTTCTCAAATTAATCAACAATTATTTTGAAAATTTTACAAATTTTATTGCATCAATAATATCTTGATCTTTCTTCTATAAAGCTTGTGATAGCTTGTGTGTTTTTGCTTAAATATTTTTTATTAAGTGCATGAGTAATATAAAATTAAAAGCTGAGAGACATTTAATTAGATTGTAAGCCATTCCTCTTTGAATTCCATCTGCTCCATCAACTTTGATAAATTCAAGTGCTTCAATAATAGATGAGAATTTCCAAATAAAATTTAAAAATGTACCGAAGTGTGAACTCCATCGCATATCTCCTGGCCTCTTCAATTCAAGGGGTTGATTTTCCCCTCGACCTCTTTTTAAATCCCCGTAACCAAGCACTTTAGCATCCCGATCAATTTCTAATGCTCTAATATAATCACAACCAATACAACAAACTGCACCTGTTGTAAGGACTGAAATATAACTAAAATATAGTTTGTTACTAATAGCTATATTCAGTAACAAATTTTTTCTGTTGTTACCAAAAAATACTTTGTGTAACGAATATTTTATATTTTGTTACAATAAAAATTAATTTGTTATTATAAATGTAAGTATTTGTAACAACACTAATGTTACGTTACAAATAGAAATTTTTTCTCACAATATGTTTGGCCATTTTTAGTCCCACACAACCAGTTAAAACATCAATTTTGGGTTTATATTGCCCATTCCACAATGAATTTTTGAAATATGATGGGTTCGCGGGCAGGCTTGCGGGTAGGAGCGACAGCGGGCGGCGGCGGGCAACGGGCAGCGACGTGCGGTGACAGGCGGCGACGGGCGGCAGACGGCGGCGGCCGGCGGGCGGCCGGCGACCGGCCGACAGAATCTTTTTTACTATTGTAACTAATTTATTGTAACGATACACATACATTCGTTACAAGAAGTATTAGCGTCGAGCTTTAGAGGATGACCGTTACATAAAGTTTTTTCTGTTACCAAAGAGTTTTTGTAACGATTTTTGGTACTTATTATAACGATTTAGGTCCTTACTATAAGTGCAATTTGTTGTAGTGAACGTTTACAAGAGCCTCCAACAACATTCAACACAAGATTATTAAGTGTGAAAAATCTCTGCAACTTCTTAATGATCTTTTGCCACATCTACTAGTATTAATTGGAGTTGATGAGCAAAACAATGAATGTAGAAAGCACAATTATTCTCTTGTAAAATAAATGTTTTAAGCCCTTGAACTCACCCCTCATATTGATAGCACCATCATAACCTTGTCCACGCAATTTTGAAATACTTTGGCCATGTCTTACAGATAAATTTTCAATGGCCTTCTTCAATAATAAAGTAGTTATATCTATAACATGAACAAACCCAAGAAGACGCTCCATAATGAGACATTTGATATTCACATACTGTAAAACAATGACTATTTTCTCTTTGGTGGATACATCACGCAATTTGTCAACCAAAATATTAAAGCAATTATCTCCAATATCTTTAACAATAGTTTTCGTTACTTCATTTGCAATGCAATGAACAGTTTCTTTTTGGATCTTTGGAGATACTAGTTGGAAATTCGTAAGAGAATTTTCTTATATGACTGACTTTATCTCATTACTATGCAATGCAAGAAATTTTAAAAGTTCCCTCTGTTGGAACACCCTAATCTGAATTTGGGTCAGGATCACTATGTATTTAAGTTTATTAGATTGACCCATCAATGTATAGCTAAGGGTCATAAGTTGTGGTTAGTCAGAGGCTCTCAGAGATTGAAGAATTCAGTCAGAGAAATCAGTCAGAGAAATCAGTCAGAGAAATCAGTCAGAGAAAACAGAATTCAATACTATGCTCAGGTCGACGATCGTCGAGCTCCGGTCGAAGATCGTCGAGCTCATCTCTGCTGGAACGTCGAGCTCTGGTCGACGCCTTATCTCTTAACCGTGATCGACGATTTCTGTCAAAGCTGAGTTCGACGCTTTCCGTCGAGCTCAGGTTGACGCTTTCTGAGAAGCTGCGTTCGACGCTTTCTGTCCAAAGCTCAGGTCGACGCTTTCCAAGCTCAACTATGCTGGAACGTCGAGCTCCGGTCGACGTTCCCTATGCTGGAATGTCGAGCTCCGGTCGACGTTCTCCGAGCTTCGTTCGACGATTTCTGTCACAGACCAACTCCAATATCTGCCAGCTCAGATCGACGATAGTCGATCTCCGTTCGACGTTTTCTGCCAGAAATCTAAATGCAAGTTTCCAGGCGGATTTTCAGGATATCTTTTGTCCTATTAAAGCCAGCTGTTATTATTCCAATACAGCTATATTAAAGGACTATTACAGGAATGCTTTTATGAGTATTATAGCCGTTGGAGTATCCAAAAGGAAGCAGTAATAAATGCTATTATTCAAATGTCCGCTGCTCATCTATCAGGATATATATACACAGATTTACAGAGGAACAATATAGTAGTGAAGAAAGAAGAAAGCAAAATACAGTGAAAATAAATTACAGGAATCAGAGTTCCAGGAAGAACTCAACTCCACCTGTACAACTAAGTGATCTTCTCAGATATGCTGTTCCAGGAAGCCTGAAGAGACAACTTCTCTACATCAGTCTGAAGGCTTACTGGAAGATCATCATCAAGGCTTCATCATTTACTCTCCAAGACAACCAACATTTCAGCCTTTGCTGAAATCATCATTTGCTGGAGCAGTCATCCATTGAAGGCCTATCACCCTGTGCAAAGCTTCCACTCCTGAACCATTCCACATCTCAGGGGGGAGCTTTGACATCATCAATCCACTTGTGCTTCTCTCATTTGATTGAGAACAGAGAAGACACCTTCAACTCTTATTTTTGTTTTCCCGCTGTAAAAGGGTTCTTGAACTCCCTTCAAAAGTTCTGCTTGGTTCTGAGAGCCTTGTCAAAACTCAGTGGTGGCAAGACACCTGATCAAAAAATCTAGCTTTGGTTTTTGAGCACCTTATCAAAAGCTCATTGGTGTCAGGACACCTGATAAACTCATCCTGAGTGGATTCCTACCAAGGGTGGTAGAAGAGTGGACGTACCCAAGTTGTTGGGGAACCACTATAAAATTCTTGTGTCGTCTGGATTGCAATTTTTATTTCTTGTATTCTTGTTGTGTGTGTTTGCTCTAATCTCTAGGATAGATCTGACTTTCAATTGGTATCAGAGGGAGGTTGGTTATACAACAACTAAACCATCACTAGGTTGGTTGTTCATACAGGCTAACACCTGAACCAAAAGATCTCTGGTTTGATCCATTCTAGTTAGATTAATTATTATATTTTTCACATAGCAAGAATATGGATTATTCTAGCACCAGACCTCCTAAGTGCAACATAAACCAATTTGCACTTTGGAAGACAAGAATTAAATTATATATGAACTCTATTGATGAAGATATTTTTCCTTCTATTTTGACAGGTCTCCCAACATCGGTAACAACAACTAAAAAGGCCAGGCTAGCTGATGCCAGAGCCATGAATATCCTAGCACAGTCATTATCTGATGACTTGTTTCAGGA
This sequence comes from Platanthera zijinensis, assembly GCA_039513925.1. Lineage (NCBI taxonomy): Eukaryota > Viridiplantae > Streptophyta > Magnoliopsida > Asparagales > Orchidaceae > Platanthera > Platanthera zijinensis. The sequence continues at coordinate 147,918,079 of CM077096.1, forward strand.
AGTTGTTGAATGCTCAACAGCTAAGGAGATATGGGATTCCCTCCATCAAATGGCTTCTGAACCCGTGGATAAAATATCAGAAAGAAGCCACAACATATCATTTGAAGAAGGAGAATTAATATCTCTAGATATTATTTGGGATGTTTCAGATGATGAGTCTTCTTTTAAAGATGAAGAAGAGGAAGAAAGGGCCAAAGAATTCTGCTTAATGGCCATAAACTCTTCCTGCAGCAATTTAAAGGCTGAACAAACAGAAGGCAATTCAAAACCTGAAAAGGATCAGGTATTATCAAACTTTAATTTTAGTTCAGTTAAATTAGAACTTCAAAATTTCTGCCAAGATTTAATAAAACCTGAGAAGGAAACAAAACTTCTCAGAGGAATGTTTTTAGAATATATTCAAAGGAAAAAGAAATATTTTAATCAACAAAATGAGTTCAGACCATCGAACTCAGTCTGCCTTTTCATAAATCTGATTAATAAATATAAGGATAAACTAATTAAAATAGTTTCAAATCCTTTTCTTATTTGGAACAAATTTATTAGGAAACATCTTTTCTTATGGCTGTTTCTATCTTTTTGATATTTTGTTCAAAATTATTTTAGGACTTCTGTATGTGAATTCTCTGTCAGATACTTTATATTTCTTATAGATCTTTTTCTAAAATTCATCTAGATTGAGTCCTCTACTCTAGTTGCATTGATCAGCAGTGATCATGGCACTGAGTTTGAATCTCTTCTGATGAAAAGAAATTCTATAGGAAGGAAGATATCAGACTTTGTTTTTCAGATCCAGAATCATAATAAAATTTGCTGGACAAATATCATTTTGCTGCTAACATATCCTTTCTTCAAGGAGAGAGCAATCTCTACCATAGCTTTCTGCAGGTACCATCTATAATAGTTAGCTGGATGACTCAATCAAAATAAAATTTTCAAAGTCATCCCAGCCTCCTCCAATCACAGTTACTCCATCAACATATGGGGAGTTTGTAGTGCCAGCAACAGTTAGAAATAGAAGCCAGAATTGCAAAGTTTTTCTTTTTATATCTTATACTTTGTAATATTCATTGTAATATTTTCATTTTCATGTAAATAGTAATCCTAACCCAAATAGGGGGAGATTGTTGGAACACCCTAATCTGAATTTGGGTCAGGATCACTATGTATTTAAGTTTATTAGATTGACCCATCAATGTATAGCTAAGGGTCATAAGTTGTGGTTAGTCAGAGGCTTTCAGAGATTGAAGAATTCAGTCAGAGAAATCAGTCAGAGAAATCAGTCAGAGAAAACAGAATTCAACACTATGCTCAGGTCGACGATCGTCGAGCTCCGGTCGAAGATCGTCGAGCTCTTCTCTGCTGGAACGTCGAGCTCTGGTCGACGCCTTATCTCTTAACCGTGATCGACGATTTCTATCAAAGCTGAGTTCGACGCTTTCCGTCGAGCTCAGGTTGACGCTTTCTGAGAAGCTGCGTTCGACGCTTTCTGTCCAAAGCTCAGGTCGACGCTTTCCAAGCTCAACTATGCTGGAACGTCGAGCTCCGGTCGACGTTCCCTATGCTGGAACGTCGAGCTCCAGTCGACGTTCTCCGAGCTTCGTTCGACGATTTCTGTCACAGACCAACTCCAATATCTGCCAGCTCAGATCGACGATAGTCGATCTCCGTTCGACGTTTTCTGCCAGAAATCTAAATGCAAGTTTCCAGGCGGATTTTCAGGATATCTTTTGTCCTATTAAAGCCAGCTGTTATTATTCCAATACAGCTATATTAAAGGACTATTACAGGAATGCTTTTATGAGTATTATAGCCGTTGGAGTATCCAAAAGGAAGCAGTAATAAATGTTATTATTCAAATGTCCGCTGCTCATCTATCAGGATATATACACACAGATTTACAGAGGAACAATATAGTAGTGAAGAAAGAAGAAAGCAAAATACAGTGAAAATAAATTACAGGAATCAGAGTTCCAGGAAGAACTCAACTCCACCTGTACAACTAAGTGCTCTTCTCAGATATGCTGTTCCAGGAAGCCTGAAGAGACAACTTCTCTACATCAGTCTGAAGGCTTACTGGAAGATCATCATCAAGGCTTCATCATTTACTCTCCAAGACAACCAACATTTCATCCTTTGCTGAAATCATCATTTGCTGGAGCAGTCATCCATTGAAGGCCTATCACCCTGTGCAAAGCTTCCACTCCTGAACCATTCCACATCTCAGGGGGAGCTTTGACATCATCAATCCACTTGTGCTTCTCTCATTTGATTGAGAACAGAGAAGACACCTTCAACTCTTATTTTTCTTTTCCCGCTGTAAAAGGGTTCTTGAACTCCCTTCAAAAGTTCTGCTTGGTTCTGAGAGCCTTATCAAAACTCAGTGGTGGCAAGACACCTGATCAAAAAATCTAGCTTTGGTTTTTGAGCACCTTATCAAAAGCTCATTGGTGTCAGGACACCTGATCAACTCATCCTGAGTGGATTCCTACCAAGGGTGGTAGAAGAGTGGACGTACCCAAGTTGTTGGGGAACCACTATAAAATTCTTGTGTCGTCTGGATTGCAATTTTTATTTCTTGTATTCTTGTTGTGTGTGTTTGCTCTAATCTCTAGGATAGATCTGACTTTCACCCTCGATTACTTAGATTCTTTTGACAACATACATATTGTTCCTGAACATGTATAAGATGCACTGCATGATGGATTGCTGGGCCAACACAATGGTCAGTATGCAGAGCAATATGATTCTCAACAATATGGCATTCAAGAAGATGCTCAGTGGACTGAACCTGCAACTACTAAAATTCCCTCCTTCAGCCCCACTATTGAGCAGATAGTCAGGTCCAAAGGTAAATTTGTTGTTGAAGATGAAGAAGAGGTACAAGGAAGAAATGGAGTCCAGACCAGATTTTGACCAATGGAGTCCTCAATCTAGGACTATAATTTTGTCTGCCTGGGATCAAGTTAAGTCCGTGAAAATTGAGAGGGGAAAGTTTTACAGCTCCCTAGAATGGACAAAGCTAGAAAAGAATGAAGAAGCTAGGAGGAAGTATAGAAGGGACAAGAAGTCAGGTATTCTACCACCAGATGCATTAGAGCCAAGAAAATACTTCCCTAAGCCTTATAGCTACTTTGAGAGGCAGAAGGAAAAGAGAGAAGATGAAGCAAAGACTGCAAAGAAGTCCAAAAGGGATAGTAATTAAGGAACCAGAAACATGAGATGTTTTGAAATTTCCTTAAGGGGCTTTTTAGAATGTGAACATTATTTTAAGCACACTAAATATTTATGCTTAATGCTGTTAAATATATTCATATGTTTCTGTGTGCTTCAATTTCAATTCTCAATTGTCTATGTATGATTAAACTTCTATATGTGTTAGTGCATATCATTGTCTAAGGTTTTGACTTTTTCAAATAGAGGAAGATTGTTGGGTCCATTGATCACAATATCCCAGATTTGAAGAAGGATAATAAGATAATGGTATACATATAATTATATTTGATGCATGCATTAAGTTCTATGTATGCAGGTTGGTCTTTGTTCACTGGTTAAACAAGTTGTATAAGCAACAATGATAGGTGGACACAAGATAGGATGCTGACAGGGCAGAAATCTATCTAAGTACAGATGCATTGAGTGAAGGCAGTTCACTAAATGCCAGATGGCTTTAAGCATTGATTAAAGCCAAGGCAGTCAAAGCCTCAGCTTTGCCCAAATAGAAATCTTGTTAAGTCCAAAAGCATTGAGTGAAGGCAGTTCACTCAATGTCTAGAGCCAGAAGCATTGAGTAAAGCTCAAACAGTCAAAGTTAGAGAAAAGCTGACAAAAAATATGGCTAAGTACAGAAACATTGAGTGAAGGCAATTCACTCAACGTCAGGAAGGGAAAGCATTGACAGAACACAGTTCAGTCAAAGCCGTAGGATTAATTAACTTGTAAATCTGTCTAAGGACAGATGCGTTGAGTGAAGATGACTCACTCAACGCCTATTTAACAAAAAATCTGTCAAAGGACAAAAGCATTGAGTGAAGGCAGTTCACTCAACACCTATTATATAAAACATGCAAAGACAGAAAGCGTTGAGTGAAGATAACTCACTCAACACCTTAATACATAGAAAATCCACTAAGTCCAAATGCATTGAGTGATGAAGGCTCACTCAACACCTAGTCAGTTTGACAACAATTGTAAATATTCATTGAGTGATAAATGGTCACTCAACGCCTAGTGATGCAGAATTCTGACTAAGGGTTTTGGCGTTGAGTGACAAGTCTTCACTCAACGCCTATGCAGAATTTTCTTAATTTGGCTAAGTCCACGGGTGCTTAGTCATGATGACGTCAACATCAATTCAAATGTTGCGAGAACGGAATAGTAGAAGACAAATGGCATCGCTTGCCTGTTGTACAACAATTAATGCTAAAGAGAAGTTGCAGCTACCAACTCCAAGTGGTCCCACTGTTCAAAGAGCCATTGGACGGTGGGATAGAAAAAGAAAAGATCAAGGAAGACGAAATCAACTTTTGGAAATACAGAGCTTCATCTTCTTTCTCTCGACCTTGCTGTAGAGCTTGAAGATTTGCTCCTTCTGGTGATCTAGAAGTTCATGCAAGTTGGCTGTTGACATTTTCATCTTCAACAATAAGTTCAGAGAGTAATCTCTCAGAGGTAGAAGAAGGGACAGAGCAAACCCTAGTTGTAGTAACTTCACAGCTCAAGTAGAACATTCTTGAAGATCCATCCTTAGAGTTGTGAAGAAGATAGGACTGAGTCATCTCAGTTCAGCATGAGACAGACTCAAAGAAATCTTCTCTAGAGTCATTCAACATCAACTACCAACTTTACTCCCTGTAGTATTTTAATTGATTTGAGAGTTAGTCTAAATTATAGAGGCTGAGGTAGGATCTTTCTATAAATCTGAGATGTAGGGCATTAGTTCCTGAGTTGTAGGATCTTCCTATAGATTTGAGTGCAGGGCTAACCTCCTAGCCTGAGTGTAGGACTTTGAGTTAAAGTGTGAGGTAGAGCCTATGTGCCTGAGTTATAGGAGAATATTTTTCTGAGTGTAGGGCCTTGGGCCTGAGTGTAGGACTTGGAGGGGTCTGAGAAATCCTGAGGGATTTGCGTTGAAAGCTCTTGGAGCCGAGTTTGGAGAAGTTGGCCTTGTCTAACAAACTGTTACCCATACTCTTGGAAACCACTATAAATAACTTGTGTGATTGCATCTAAACTAAAAACTCACCAAATCAGAAGAAAGTATCAAAAAGATAGAAAAACCTATTCACCCCCTCTAGGTATTTAGCTACTCTTGAAACTAAAGACTTTCACTTTGTACTCCGTGACGTTGTTTGTGGCGAGAAATTTCAGCCGGAGCACATACTCAAGGGTGGCCCCCCTCGGGGCCTATCCGTAGCAATCTCGTTCCTGCCCATGCAGTGTCTGAGGCTCCATTAATGTGTAGGGTCCACGACACTGGAGCCTGGTTGACGGAGCTGGGGGTTGCTTCTGGCGGGAGCATGCATTAAACTATGAAGCATGTCAGGACTTGGGACTCGGCGATGGGCCTTTGCAAGAATTGGATATCGAACTCCCCAGCTCCACTGCCCATTTGACTAGCCTTCCTGACACCTTAGCCTTTTGCAGGATCGCCCGGAGTGGTAGCTATGTGAGTACTTTGACGGCGTGGGCTTGAAAGTAAGGGTGAAGCATACAAGTGCTAGGGCTATTTTGTTTGTCACGGGATACCTGCTCTGGGTATCGGTTAAGACCTTACTGAGATAGTAGACCAGGCACTGGATCCCCCCTTCATCTTTTACTAGGACCGAGATGAGAACGTGCGATGAGATTGTTAGGTATAAGAAGAGGTCTTCCCCTTTGACGGGCTTAGAAAGCAGTGGGGGAGTGGCCAGATACTGTTTGAGGTGTTTGAAGGTAGCTTGGCACTCATCCATCCATGGAAAAATGGCAATGTGAGTTCCTCAAAGTGCTTTAAAGAAGGGGAGGTACTTATCCCTTATACGGGCCCAGAAGAGAGAGAGCAATTATTCTACCATTGAGGTGGTGGACCTCCTTGAAATTGGGTGGAGGCGACATGTATTCCAATGTCTTGATATTTTTGGGGTTGGCCTCTATCCCCCGCTATGTTACCATGAAGCCTGGGAACTTTCCTGCAGTGACCCCAAACACGCACTTGGTGGGGTTCAAGCGAAGCTGGAAATGACAGAGGAGCTGGAAGCATTTTGCCAAGTCTTTTAGGTGACGACCTCGCCGAATGCTTTTAACCAGCTTGTCATCGATGTAAACTTCCATGGATCGCTCGATGAGGGTTTTGAATATATGATTCATTGAACTTTGGTAGATAGACCCGCCGCTTTTTAGCTCGAATGACATTACTTTGTAGTAATACACTTATTTGTCCGTGCAAAAAATGATGTGCTCTTCGTCTGTCGGGTTCATCCGGATCTGATTGTATCCCTAGTAGGCGTCCATGAAGCTGAGAAGTTTGTGCCCGACGGTTGCATCCACGAGCTGATCGATGTGGGGGAGGGGTAAGTTGTCCTTTGTACAAGCTTGGTTGAGGTTATTGTAGTCAATGCACATCCTCCACTTCCCCCGAAGCCTTTTTTATCATGACTACATTGAGCTAAGTGGGGTAAGCTGCTTACTGGATGAATAGCATAGTAAAAAGCTTGTCTACCTCTTCCTCGATGGCACAGAGCCTTTCTGGCATGAAGTTGCACTTTTTCTGGATAACCATCTTGCAAGCTAGGCTGAAGTTTAGTGGGTGGGTGATGACTTGCGGCTCAACCCCTAACATATCCTCGGGACTCCAAGGGAATATGTCTTGGTTGGAGCATAAGAAGTTCATGTACTCCCCTTACTCTGTCGGGGATAAGAGTGACCCGAGTAGCACTGTACGGGTGGGATCCCTCTCGGGAGCGCGATCTTGATTAGGCCTTCAACTAGAGTGGCCCTCGGTATTGAGGTTTTGTCTCGAAAATCAAAGCTTTCGATGGACTTGGTTGCCTTTTGTAACGATTGAGTTTGGTTGATGTAGCAGATTTGTATCATTTCCTGATCGCCCCAAAAAGTGCCTATACCACCGAGTGTGAGGAATTTTATCGTCAGGTGGGGTATGGAGTGATTCTCCCTGAACAAATCTTGTAGGGGCCTACTGAAGATGACGTTTTAGGTGGATTCACATTCCATGAACAAGAACTGGATATGTTGGGTTTCTTGCCTCGGGTATTCTCCCATGGTCACCGGTAGGGAGACCACGCCCCACACAGGGACCGACTGATTGTTAAATTTAAAGATGGGTCCACCCACGGGATGGAGAGACTCTTTGCGGAGCCCCATCTTCCGGAACGTGACTATGAACAGGACATCATCTGAGTTTCTATTATCAACGAGGATCCTCTCGAACTTCAAGTCGGACTCTCCTATTCATGTGCTAACAACTAGAGGATCTTGATGCGGCTTGCGCACTCCTTTCATGTCTTCGGCACCGCAGTGAGTGGTGCGATCTTTGCACGCCCTTTTGTTGGGATGCACTCCTCACTTTGAGCTATAGTGAAGACTTGTACGACCAAGATGGTGGGCCCGACGATCATGTTCACCTCCATGCCTAAGATCGTCTCCCTCCCCCTCGAGCCCTACGGAGCTTCGTGGAGACTAACGTACGCGTTAGGTCTTGCGTCACGTTCCTGTTAGTTTTAGGTGCTTGTGCGCAACAAGCGCTCCTATCAAGGAGTTACAAAGTTTTGGGATCACTTTCCCATAGACGATGCCAAACTATTATGGGTCACCAGGCCTTTTCCCCGGTCTTGATAATCAGACCTCCTTATCTCAGAGTCGAGTCGGGCGTGCAATCAGTTAAAGAAAACTACAGCAATGGACAAAAAATGTTTTTGATGTGGAAAACCCGGAAAGGGTGAAAAATCATGTGGTTAGAACTGTATCGAGCCAAAATCCACCAGGTTCTTCTAGTGTTACAGAAATTGGTTTGATATTGGAGGGTGACAGACCGGTACTCCGTTACAAGTACAAAAAATAAGAAAATGGCTAAGTCCTGGAAGCCTCAATAGAAGCACTTTGGCCTTGAGATGGCGTCGAGCTCATGGTACCTTAGTAGGCATGTTTCGGTTGGAAAATATTCTAAGTCAATGGGCCTTCAGGATGTTGTGCTCTCATTGATGCGTAGCCTAGATGGGAGCGCTCTCGCTGAGGCGGTTGCCGTTACTTGAGGCATAAAGAATTTGTAGCGCAAGGAGAAGATCGGAGTGAAGTCCTAAGCGGAGAATCGGCTTAAGTACACGATCTCACTTGAAAACTTTAGATATCTCTTGCCTCCTGAGTTGCTTGGATGTAAATGAAGGCATGAGGGCCTATTTATAGTTTTTTGGAAGGGAGCGCCGATAATTACACCAGGGAGTGATTTGTGCTGGCGAATGACATCGCTCCATTTTGATCACGCGGATCTTCATAATTAGCTAAATGACGGAGGTTCCCACTTCCTCTGGGGCGGTTCGGGCGGCCCGGGTAGGGTGATCGAAAGCGGCGTCGGTGAAGGGGGTGGCCGAGGCGGCCCGACGGTGGCGCGGGCCTCCAGCGGCTCGCAATCGTGGCGCTTGGGCAGGGTTTGGCCGCGCGGGCGCACGTCCTGGTGGCCGCGTGGGCGCGCGGCCTAGCCGTGCGCGGCCGTGCGGGCTGGCTGCGCACGACCATGCGGGTTGGCTACACGCGGCCTCCACCTGTGCAGCCACATGCGGCCCTACGCATTGCGCGCGTGTAGGCCGCGCACGCTGGCCAAGCACGCGCATGCCGCGTACATGCTGCCTGCGCGAGGCACGGTCATGCGTGCTTAGGCTCGGGCCCGGCTGTAATGCCCCCGATTTTCTAATAATATTATTTGATTTGGTGTCGTCATATTTATGACGTCAATGCGTTACTTTTTACGTTATGTTGATGGCGCTGCACTGTTAGTGCGTTTTTGCGTCCGTTGTGTTTGTTTGACCAGATTTATGGGATTTTGATTTGGATTGAAGGTTTTCCTTGGCTGAAAGGATTGAGTTTTGAGGTTTTGGACTTGTCCAGTTTTATTACGATCCGAGCATTTTGGGTCTCGACGCGTGTTTGGATCTTTGTGATGATATTTGCTTATGTAAGCATTTGATGATAGTGTCTCAGGAATGGTGCGTCGGATTCTTGGGTTGTTTTCGCTGTTAAATTCGTATTCCCTTATTCAAACCATTTGAATATGGTTATTTTTATATTTAAGCCTTAAGTTTGTTTTGATTCTCGGGAAGCCCTCCTTAAGGGCAGGTTTTCGTCGAACAGAGGCGGAAGACGAAATTTTTTTAGGCGCTGTCTGGGTTCTTATCAAAGCGTCAGGCAGAGTTCAATGAAAGTCGAATGAAAGGCGCTGACTGGGCTTTGACTAAGCATCGAGCGGAGATCGAAGATCGTCGAACGGAGCTCAACGATAGTCGATTGGAGTTTTCCTTTGCGCTCGACGATCGTCGAACAGAGATTGACGATAGTCGATCAGACTTTTTGCTTTGTGATCGACAAAAGTCGATCAGGTTTTCCATTGTGCTCGACAAACTTCGACCAGAATTCGTCGAATGGGTTTTGTGTTCGACAAATTTTGAGCAGAATACGTCGAACAGGGTTCTTCTTCCCTCTGGTTCTCGAGAAGTCCTTCTATAGCTCTCTAGAAATGTCTCAGTTGTTCTCGAGAATCCCTTCTGTTGTTCTCGAGAAGTGTCATTGTTCTCGAGAAGTGCTTGCCTTCTACTCGAGTAATCCTTCTTTTGTACTTGAGTAGCTAGGCAATTTTTAGTACTCGAGAAGCCTTTATTTTCTCGAGAAGTGTCTTGTTTCTAGATAGGGCATGTCATTCTCGAGTAGTGCTTGTCCTATTCCCGAGAAGTCTTCTTCTTCTCGAGAGGTCCGGTCCAGTTAACCCTCTTCCCCAGTTCTTTCTTAGAAATATAACTGTTATTGGTAAAAAAAATTACTTTTATTGTTACAAATTATACCTAAAGTATATATATGTACTTCTTCTTCCTCCTTTTATACCGAACTCCTGTTCATCTCCCGAACCAGAGCGGCGTGAGCATGAGAGAGAGAGAGTTTTTTCATAATTCTTCTGGTGGCCGCCGACGGAGCTCCGGTGCACGAAATCTTCAACCGATCATAGATCCTGAAAGCTCTCAACGAGAGATTCGTCATCGTGGTAAAATCTTCCCCATTTCTTGGGTTTTTCTCATTAGGGTTTTTGGCCCTAACGTCTTCTTTTGGCTATTCTTGTTAGATTTAAACTTCCCTCATCCTCTTTAGCCCCGATCTACGACAAGGAGCGATTTGGAGAGTTTTTCCCGACAAAACTAAGGCAAGTGGTGGTTTCACTCCCCTCTTTCCTTCTTTCTCCCGATCTGCTGAAATTTCTAACTTCTTTTGTCGTTATCGTTAATAGCTTGATGATTATAGTGCTGTCTTAAATCCCTTGTTCAAAACACACTTGTATTATCATGTTCTTGATTTCGCTAATCTAACCTTGTATAGTGGTTTATATTTTAATGATGAGATTGAATCTTGCTCTTTTAACTGTCCTTTAACTATTATGTTGGATGTGTTATAGTTTATCTAGGATTGTAAATCCTTCCTAAAGGTTGATCACCCGTTTCTTAATCTAGAAATGTCTAGTAGAATCCGATGTGCCAAGTCTTGAGATATATCATGATTCTCTTTTTTGCGGGAGCAAGTGGGCGTATCCACCTCCGCAATGTTTTGAGACTTATTAGTACCTTGTGGAACTCTACCGGGTGTTTGTGCATCTGCAGTGAATGGTGGAGTATATGAGTCTCCCCCGCAGTTAGACGAATATTATATATATGAGGGTGTGTCCAGATGAGTGACCACCTCGGCCGTGGTTTTGGGTAGAGTTAACCACATGTGGCTAATAGGGTTGTTGTGATATTCTTGCTTTTTTATTTAATCATGCTTTCCACCTTTTTAGCCTTGTGCATCTGGTGTATTTTGATGTGCGTGACGATTCACGTAAGTTCTATTTATTGATTTTTTTGTACTTTACTTCAGTACTTCTGGTCTTGGGTTGGTACCCCTTTTGACCTTGTTTACTTTTTGGCTTACTTTTTCTACCACCGCTTGTACCTTCTTGCTGAGGTGTTCTGTGTTTGGAATGCATCAGGTCCGAAGCTTTAGCAGGTAGTGGAACTGGTTTTTGGGAGTTCTTGGGCAGCAGTGTTGGCTGTGGTTTTCACCTCACCGTTGCGAGGTAGTTTATTGTTTCAGTTTACTCTACTTAGTTTAGACATACTTTTGTTTTATGTGGGTTCGTGTCAGATTGCTGATGCCCATATGGTTGTTGATTTTTGATACTTGCTAGCTGCTAATTGTTTTCTTCCTGATTATTTTGTATTACTTGCTCTTTGGGATGTTTTATGCTAGGTCTGCATGTTAGATATTTTTTACTTATAAAACCCTATTATTAATAAATCATGCATGACATCTCTTTCAAAAATAAGTCACTACTTTCTAGTTAGCGTAAAGACCTTTTTACTATACTTATTACAAATTTAGAGTCTTGCATAGCATGAGTTGTTCTTCAGGGATGTTTGTACTCATGTAGGATGTGTAATCTCATAAATGAAGTATTTCCGCAGCGTATAAACTATTTTATTTCATGGAATTGATGAGCCACTAAGACGAGGGATACAGTAAAATGCTTAACTTTAATTGGATTTTTACTAAATCACTTAAAGATCTCTCTTTTTGTGTCTAGTAGGAGTTTTGCCTGAGCGTCCGCAGTTATCCCCTGCAGACGTGGCATCATGACATGCATTTTCCCTTACTCTGATATACCCCTTTTTATGGAGAAAATGTGGGTTGTGACAGTTGGTATCAGAGGGAGGTTGGTTTGACAAGTTGGTTGAACCAACCACCCATTGTTGATTTGATTTCCATCATTCATTTGCATACACACACCGATGTGTCATCAGTACGTCTTTGTCGAAGCATAGTCACTACACTCATAGCATGACAAGAAGTATACATGGCATATTATGTAGTATGTGATGCATAATATGTGTCTGTATATAGATCCACCATAGGTGGCAACATGTGGCGTTTATGTAGTGTGGGATGCATAACCACCATTATATGGGTGCCCATTAACACATTTTCTTTTCTCGTTGCATGCGATGTTATGTAGTATGGGATGCATAATATTTCATGTGTACGCCGCTAAAAATATGCATTAAGGCCTTTTTAGAATGCATAGCACTACATACATAACATATTATCGCATAAGCACGCGTGCTAAGTTAAAGTTTACATGATGACACATGTACACACATGATTTTAAAAAAATAAGAATAAAGAATCCATGCATTCATATCATAGGCACATGAGTTAATAGGATGAGAGGAGATCATCTTAAGTAGGACATGGTATCATTTATAAAATCCCAAACCAAGTTTGCAGCGTAAGCAAGTGTCTTTTAAGTATGGTCTGAACTAAGTTGTGTGGCCTAGTCGTAATCTAGGATTTTGATGAGTTGTTCGTTTCCTTTTTAAAAATGCAGCCAAAGTGTCCCACGATGAGGTCGACTCCCCTGTCGGAGGGTGAGTCGTCAGGTGCGCAGAGCGACACATTGATCGAGAGTCCGTGTCAGAGCAATGCGGCTCTATCGAGGCAATTAGTTGCGATGCAATCGCAGATTCAGCCTTCGTTATCTACCGCTCCTGCGCAGCAACCCTTAGTGCAAGATTCTGCCGTGGGTCAAGCTGTACCCATTTTTCCTGCTCCTCTGGTTCCCCCGGTGATGCTACCACCGGAGATGAATTTTATCTCACATTTCCAGTGATTGGGACCTCCCACTTACGATGGGAGAGCCAAATTTATGGTTCTGGATGATTGGATCATCGCTATAAAAGAGATGTTCTCGTATTTGGGGATTACAGAAGCCCAGAAGGTAATGATTGCAGCATATCAGCTAAAAGGCCTGACAAAGAGTTTGTGGATTCAGGAGAAGGAGAGCCTGAATGAAGGATGTTCGTGGGAATCATTTAAGAAGATGTGCTGAAAAAGTTTCTACCCTCGGTCTAGCAGGACCTCCCGATGAATAATTTCCTACATCTGAAGAAGAGACAACTCACGGTGAGCGAATATGAGATTGAATTTGGTAAGTTGAGCAGATTTCCTCCGGATTTGGTAGCTTCAGAGGAAGGAAGAGTGAAACATTTCCTTGGAGGACTAAGAAGCGATGTCCAACAGTGGGCATGCATTAATAGAGCTGAAAGTTATGTTGAGGCAGTAGAAGCCGCTCTAAAAGTTGAGGCGATTGAAAATGCCAAGAACCGAGGTGCTGCGGCGAGAAAAGAGAAGAGAAAGCGTGTTGAGGATGGAAGCTCTAGGGCATCTCGCCTTTCTTCGAAGAAGAAAAGTGGAGAGATTTGTAGCTTCTGTGGTCGGTCTGGCCACCCTTACGAAAGGTGTTTTAAAAGGACTGCCACTCTGAATCAGCAGCAGGTGCTCGCCATCCAAGGTGCACCCAAAGGAGATCTGGTGTGCACATTCTATTCAAGAAAGGGACATGATGTTAGTCATTGCTTGTCGAAGGACAAGGCTTGCTTCCAGTGCGGGCAGAAGGGGCATCTAAAGTCTTCATGCCCCCAGGCTCAGTACCCACTACAGCCTGCCCCGCTTCGGGCTCTGCCGCCACAACCAAACCAGGACAAAGGGAAGAGAAAGCTAAATGTGGTGACCAGAGAGGAAGCTCGGACCTCTACCTAAGTGATATCAGGTTAGATTCTAGTTTAACTTTTACTCTCCATTATTTGTCCAAGTTTTCATTCGTTTAGTTATGTATGATACAGTTTTAGGGGAGTTTAAGGTGAAGAATAGGTGGGCACGCATTCTTTTCGAATCGGGTGCCACCCATTCCTTTGTGGCGCGAAGTTTCGTAGATAAACATCATTTGAACCTGGATCAATTAGGAGATTCCTTTAACGTCAAGTTTCCCTCTGAAGATCTGGTAATATCAAATCAAGGAGTTCTGAGATGCCCCATTTATCTGGGTGATTTCCTAGCCTTTGCGGATTTGATGGTGTTGGATCTGGAAGATTTCGACGAGATTTTGGGCATGGACTGGATTTCCAAGTATGATGTGGTATCCAGTGCAAGGCAAAGAGACTGGACTTCAAGATGGACAATGACCAACCTATGAGTGTCTATGGTTTTCAGGACAAGGGTTCCCTCCTTATTTCTACGGTACATGCTTGTCGAGCTCTAGAGTCTTATTGTGAGGCGTATCTTGTTTCTATTTCTGCTTTGGAAACAACTTTTGTTACACCACGTCTTGAGGATATCTCGGTGGTGCAAGAGTTTCCAGATGTCTTTCCTTATTGTCTTACAAGACTTCCTCCTGGGAGAGAGGTGGAGTTTGTGATAGACCTCGAGCCAGGTATTCGTCCTATTGCTAAGGCACTGTATCGTATGGCTCTGGGTGAGTTAGAAGAGTTGCTCACTCGCTGGATAAGTTGCTGTAGTGTGGTTTTATTAGGCCGAGTTCTTCTCCGTAGGGTGCCCCTGTTTTGTTCGTAAAGAAGAAAGTCGGTTCCATGAGGCTCTCCATAGATTATCGGGAGTTAAATAAGATAACCATCAAGAACAGATATCAGTTGCCTCAGATTGATGATCTATTTGATCAGTTGTGGGGATGCACTGTGTTTTCGAAGATTGACCTTCGTTCAAGCTACCACAAATTGAGGGTCTGTGAGGCTGATATACCACGGACGACTATTCGTTCCCGGCATGAGCATTTTGAGTTCTTGGTGATGTCCTTTGGTTTGACAAATGCCCCATCTGCTTTTATGGACTTAATGAATAGAGTGTTCAAGGACTTCTTGGACCACATTGTGGTCGTGTTCATAGATGACGTTCTCGTGTATTCCCAAAGTGTTGAGGAGCATGCTCAACACTTGTGCTTAGTTTTATCAACCCCGAGAGAGCACAAAATTTATGCCAAGCTGAGTAAGTGCGAATTCTGTTTCCCCCAAGTGTCATTTCTGGGCCATGTTGTGGGCAAGGACTGTATTTTCGTAGACCGGACCAAGATTTTTGTTGTGATGGAATGGAAGAGACCTTCTACACCTAAGCAGATTAGGAGCTTCTTAGGTTTGGCTGGTTATTATAGAAGATTCATGGAAGGGTTCTCTGTGTTGTCTGCACCTCTAACTAGACTTACACAGAAGAACACTGCGTTCATTTGGAGCGAAAAGTGTGAAGAAGCTTTTCAAGAGTTGAAGAAGAGATTATGCACTGCCCCAGTTTTTACTTTGCCTACTGAAGGAGTTGAGTACGATGTGTATGTGGATGCATCACACATTGGACTTGGTTGTGTCTTGATGAAAGAAGGAAAGGTGATCGCGTACGGATCAAGACAATTAAAGATTCATGAAAGGAACTATCCTACGCATGATTTGGAGTTTGCTGCTGTGATTTATGTGCTGATGCTTTGGAGACATTTATTGTATGGCGCACTGTGCAAGATCTACACAAACCATAAGAGTTTGAAGTACGTCTTCACTCAAAAGGAGTTAAATCTGCGCCAGCGTAGGTGGTTAGAATATGTGGCCGATTATGAAGTGGAGATTCATTATCATCCGGGAAAGGCTAACGTAGTAGCCGATGCTTTGAGTAAGAAGAACGCCAAAATATTCAATCTATCTGTACAATCATTGGTGGAAGAATTCTTGTTGATGGACATTGAAGTTGGGAGTGGTACTGTGCCTGCTAGTTTGGAAGCAGAAGAGCCCTCTTGGATTTCTCTTACTAGAGTGCACCAGAAGGATGATCCTGATTTGTTACATCTCCAAAATAGAACTGAGAAGGGAGAGCTACCTGATTTCTCTTTGGATGAGTTAAATACTCTGAAATATTGGGGTAGATTTTGTATCCCCATTTTTGGTGATATTCGGGCTAAAATTTGTAATGAAGCTCATGGTTCCAGTGTTGCCTACCATCCTGGTTCCACCAAAATATATAACGATCTGAAGCAAATTGTTTGGTGGTCGGGAATGAAGAATGATATAACAAATTTTTTTTCGGAATGTTACACGTGTCAGCATATTAAGGCAGACCATAGAAGGCCTGATGGTAAACTGACACCTCTTTATATTCCAGGTTGGAAGTGAGAGAGTATTTCGATGGATTTCATCACTAGTTTACCAAAATCTCCCCGTGGGCACGATCTGTTTGGGTGATAGTTGATAGATTGACTAAATGTGCTCACTTTATGCCCTTTAAGATTGGGTATTCTATGAAGAAGATAGCTGAGTTATATATCGATGAAGTCATCAGGATACATGGAGTGCATGTTAGCATTATATCAGATCGAGACTCTAGATTTACGTCTCGTTTTTGGAAGAGCTTACAAGAGGGGTTTAGTACCGATTTAAGGTATTCCACTGCCTATCATCCGCAGACAAATGGTCAGACGGAAAGGGTAAATCAGATCGTGGAAGATATGATCAGGTGTTATATATTGGATCATGGTGGTGCTTGGGATGAACGCCTCAGACTCATGGAATTTGCATACAATAATAGTTATCAAGAGAGTCTGCAGATGGCCCCGTTTGAGGCCTTGTACGGAAGGCGTTGTAGGACACCTTTGTTTTGGGCAGAGGTTGGTGAGAGATTGCTGCTAGGTACCGAAGCCCTTCAAGAGATGAATTGTGATGTGACTCACATTCAAGAGAAGCTCCGTATAGCGCAAGAGCGTTATGAGAAATATGCTAATCGACAAAGGGTCAATCTGAAGTTCGCCATTGGGACTTGGTTTTTCTGAAAGTCTCTCCGATGTCAGGTGTTAAAAGGTTTGGAAGGAACCACAAGTTAGACCCCCGTTATGTGGGACCTTTTCAAATTCTTGAGCGCATCAGAGTGTCAGCTTATAGATTAGATTTTCCTGCTACCTTCCTTAGTGTCCATGATGTGTTCCATGTGAGCCAGTTGCAGAAGTGTGTTTGTAGTGATCGTCATGTCCTTGACTCGGTACCTCAGATTCATCCCAACCTTTCGTATGTGGAAGAACCTGTCCGTGTTTTGGAATATCAAGATCAAGTGTTATGAAGAAAGACCATCCCCATGGTCAAGGTTCTTTGGAGAAATCAAGATGTCGAGAGCGCGACATGAGAATTGGAGTCGGTGATGAGGGAATCTCATCCGCACCTCTTCCCTTAGTTTCTGGTATGTCTCCATGCTTTTGGTAGTGTTTGGTTTTCTTGTTTTGGTTTGATTTTGGAGTTGTGTTAAGTTTTGGGACGAAATTCTTTTTAGGGGGAGTGACTGTAATGCCCCCGATTTTCTGATAATATTATTTGGTGTCGTCATATTTATGATGTCAAGGCATTATGTTTTACGTTATGTTGACGGCGCTGCACCGTTAGTGCGTTTTTGCATCCGTTGGGTTTGTTTGAACAGATTTATGGGATTTTGATTTGGATTTAAGGTTTTCCTTGGTTGAAAGGATTGAGTTTTGAGATTTTGGACTTGTCCAATTTTATTGTGATCCGAGCATTTTGGGTCTCGTCGTGTGTTTGAATATTTGTGATGATTTTTGCTTGTGTAAGCATGTGATGATAGTGTCTCAGGAATGGTGTATCGGATTCTAGGGTTGTTTTCGCTGTTAAATTCGTATTCCCTTGTTCAAACCCTTTGAATATGGTTATTTTATATTTAAGCCTTAAGCTTGTTTTAATCCTCGGGAAGCCCTCCGTAAGGGCAGGTTTTCGTCGAACGGAGGCGGAAGACCAATTTTTTTAGGCGCTGTCTGGGTTCTTGTCAAAGCGTTGGTCAGAGTTCGACGAAAGTCGAACGAAAGGTGCTGTCTGGGCTTTGACTAAGCGTCAAGCAAAACTCAAAGATCGTCGAGCTGAGCTCGATGATCGTCGAACGGAGCTCGACGATAGTCGATTGGAGTTTTCCTTTGTGCTCGACGATCATTGAACGGAGCTCGACAATAGTCGATTAGTCTTTTTCCTTTGTGCTCGACGAAAGTCGATCGGGTTTTCCATTGTGCTCGACGAACTCCGACCATAATTCGTCGAATGGGTTTTGTGTTCGATGAATTTGGAGCATAATTCATCGAACGGGTTCTTCTTCCCTCTGGTTCTCGAGAAGTCCTTCTGTAGTTCTAGAGAAATATCTCAGTTGTTCTCGAGAAGCCCTTCTATTGTTCTCGAGAAGTGTCATTGTTCTCGAGAAGTGCTTGCCTTCTACTCGAGTAATCCTTCTTTTGTACTCGAGTAGGACTTTTTCAGTACTCGAGAAGCCCCTATTTTATTGAGAAGTGTTTTGTTTCTCGAGAGGGCATGTCATTCTCGAGTAGTGCTTGTCCTGTTCCCGAGAAGTCTTCTTCTTCTCGAGAGGTCCGGTCCAGTTAACCCTCTTCCCTGGTTCTTTCTTAGAAATATAACTGTTATAGGTAAAAAAAATTATTTTAAATATTACAAATTATACCATAAATATATATATGTACTTCTTCTTCCTCCTTCTTTTACACCGAACTCCTGTTCATCTCCCGAACCAGAGCGGCGTGAGCGTGAGAGAGAGAGTTTTTCGGTAATTCTTTTAGTGGCCGCAGACGATTCTCCGGTACTCGAAATCTTCAACCGATCATAGATCCTGAAAGCTCTAAGCGAGAGCTTCGTCAATGTGGTAAAATCTTCCCCATTTCTTGGGTTTTTCTCGTTAGGTTTTTTCCCTAACATCTTCTTTTTGCTATTCTTGTTAGATTTCGACTTCCCTCGTCTTCTTTAGCCCCGATCTACGATAAGGAGTGATTTGGAGAGTTTTCCCAGCAAAACTAAGGCAAGTGGTGATTTCACTCTCCTCTTCCCTTCTTTCTCCCGATCTGCTGAATTTTCTAACTTCTTTTGTCGTTATCGTTAATAGCTTGCTGATTATAGTGCTGTCATAAATCCCTTGTTCAAAACACACTTGTATTATAATATTCTTGATTTCGCTAATCTAACCTTGTATAGTGGTTTATGTTTTAATGATGAGATTGAATCTTGCTCTTTTAGCCGTCATTTAACTATTATGTAGGACGTGTTAGAGTTTATCTAGGATTGTAAATCCTTCCTAAAGGTTGATCAACCATTTCTTAATCTAGAAATGTCTAGTAGAATCCGATGTGCCAAGTCTTGAGATATATCATGATTCTCTTATTTGCGGAAGTTAGTGGGCGTATCCACCTACGCAATGTTTTGAGACTTATTAGTACCTTATGGAATTCTACCGGGTGTTTGGGCGTCTGCGGTGAATGGTGGAGTGTTTGAGTCTCCCCCGCAGTTAGACAGATATTATATCTATGAGGGTGTGTCTAGATGAGTGACCACCTCGCCCATTTTTTGGGTAGAGTTGACCATATATGGATAATAGGGTTGTTGTAATATTCTTGCTTTTTGATTTAATCATGCTTTCCACCTTTTTAGTCTTGTGTATCTGGTGTATTTTGATGTGTGTGACGATTCACGTAAGTTCTATTTACTGATTCTTTTGTACTTTACTTCAGTACTTCTGGTCTTAGGTTGGTACCCCTTTTGACTTTGTTTACTTTTTGGCTTACTTTTTCTGCCACTGCTTGTACCTTCTTGCTGAGGTGTTCTGTGTTTGGAATGCCTCAGGTCCGAAGCTTTAGCAGGTAGTGGAGCTGGTTTTTGAAAGTTCTTAGGCAGCAGTGTTGGCTGTGGTTTTCACCTAGCCGTTGCGAGGTAGTTTGTTGTTTCAATTTATGCTACTTAGTTCAGACATACTTTTGTTTTATGTGGGTTCATGTCAGATTGTTGACGCCCACAGGGTGGTTGATTTTTGATACTTGCTAGTTGCTAGTTGTTTTCTTCCTGATTATTTTAGATTACTTTCTCTCTGGGATGTTTTATGCTAGGACTGCATGTTAGATATTTTAACTTATAAAACTCTATTATTAATATATCATACATGCTATCTCTTTCAAAACTAAGTTACTACTTTCTCGTTAGCGTAAAGACTTTTTACTATACTTATTATAAATCTAGAGTCTTGCATAGCATGAGTTGTCCTTCATGGACATCTGTACTCATGTAGGATGTGTAATCTCATAAATGAAGTATTTTTCCGCAGCGTATAAACTATTTTCTTTCGTGGACTTGATAAGCCACCAAGTCGAGGGACACAGTTAAATGCTTAACTTAAATTTGATTTTTACTAAATCACGTTGTTATCCCCTGCTGACGTGGTATCATGACGCACATTTTCCCTTACTCTGATATACCCCTTTTTGTTGAGAAAATGCGGGTTGTGACACCGGTGCGCCCTACCAGTCTTCTCGAGTTCTTGCAGTTCTTGGCATGCCGCTGGTCTGGTTGGGCTTTTTTTTCCTGGACCGACTCGGCTCAGAAATTTCACGGGGTCTCTATCAAGAATAATAATGATTAACCATGTTTCTTAATAACATGGTTGTCTTAGGCATATATTAAACAATAGCTATGTACTACCAATGCACATTTATAAATAAGGGAACAACACAGAAATGCATTCCTAAAAGCACAAAAATCTCCGCTTTGCATGGTGGTAGCGGTCGCAAACGTAAGGTTAAACCGTCATTCGTTAGGGATCACCTAACAAATATCATCCATTTGAATATAAAAGTGGATGAAGTTCCTTAGGTGAGTGTTAACAAATGACAATTTAACCCGCATATTTATGGCCGCCCCCACCGGGCCAAACTGAGCCTAAATAATTGAGCTCACAATTTCCAATGCTCCAAACATTCTCCTTTTAAAGCAAAGCACCAAGACATGTGATATTTATATCTAATGACATGGAAAGAAAATTAGATGTAGACTTAACATTATTGTTTAGAGACTAAACCATATATGTAAGAAGCTATATAATTCAAATTATTGAGGTCAAGGGCTTCAAACAAATTAGGCAAAATACCTTCTTAGAGAAGATATTAAAAAAAACCTTTTAAACATGGGTCGTTGATATCATTGCTATTTAAAGCTAAATAACATAAAATTAGTGTAAATTTTAGGTTTATTTGTATTTTTAAGCAATAAAACAATATCTAGTAAATGCATAATTAAAATGGGAAGCTTAGAATAAATTTTGTAAGCCAAATATAAAAATGAAGACATGTTTTAAGAAGATTTCAGCTTTCAATTATCAATTTCAACTTTTTTTCTCATTCACAATACTTTTAAGGAGGAGATAATCAATCTATACAATACTACTGCAGTTTATTTGCTTTAATAGGAGGTACACTGCCTTTTCTTGAAAGGTCTTGATCAACATATAGAAAAAAGAATCCTTTTAATACATGAATCTATTTAAAGCATCTAAACTGCACAAATTGGAACCTAAAATGCTTGAATATCCTTCTTTGTATTGCTCATGTGAGCTTGAAATGGTTGAGAAGATAAATTGGTAGGTATACAAAAATACAAAGCCCAAAGAAAAACCTAGCTTGAATTCAAAGGTAGATGTAATAACCTGACAGCCTGTAATGGTTGAAACACAACTCCCAAAGAAAAACCTAGCTTGAACAGACCGAACAGGGGAAGATATTCAAAATAAACTACATGGAGCTGAACCGCGCCACCGCAAACAGGTGAAGGAAGAACAAGACGAAAAAAACCCTAACCTAAAAGCTAGAATTGACGGCGAGTCTCCCTTAATTCTATATTTGATGTATGTATATATATAAATGGGGGCTCCTCCTGTGCGGGCTTGCGCCTGTGCGGGCGTGTGGGCGATCAATGACAGCCGTTCGATTGGACAATCCAGAGGCAACAATGCCGAAAGATCCACCTTCCGACCGGCGGATCCACCTCCTCCTGGTTCAAGATCCACCTCTCCTCCTAGTTCCAGATAAACCTCCCAACCGGCGGACACAACTCCTCCTAGTTCAAGATCGGACGGCACCATGACAATGATCCTGCATCTGAACGCCGACGAGCACCACGATGAGCCCACAGTGCAAAAAAAGAGCACGTCGACGAGCACAATGGCGGGGCCACCCGCAGACCGCAACAGTGGTCGGCGGGTGAAAAATCACGACTAAGCAAATTTTGCAAACTCAGCGGCGGTCGGTGGTTGCGGGCTCGCCGACCACCGGCCGCCCTGGATTCGCCGGTGAATCCAACGCAGCCGATGGCCGGCGAGCCCGCAGCCGCCGGCCGCCGCTGAGTTTGCTGGCTATTTTCTCCCGCCCGCATGCCCGCACGGGCGCCAACCCGCATTTGAGACACATCCTATATATATATATATGGTTACTGTATATACGTAGGCTGTGTATATAGGCTATATACGCGACGATGAGAAATACAGAAAATACACCCGGTTCCATGCATTTTTAGGAATAGTGTTCAACATGAAAGTTATAGACATCGATGGGATCTTCAACTTTTATGTTGAACACTTTTCGTAAAATGCACGCAACCGGGTGTATTTTCAAAAGACGCGGAACCGGGCGGGACTATTGCTTTTGAAAATACACCCGGTTCCGCGCATTTTTAGGAAAAGTGTTCAGCATTAAAATTGTAGATCTTGTCGAGATATACAACTTTCACATTGTATTTTCAAAAGGCGTGTGCGCTATGTATATAAGCCATATAGACAGTCTGTGTTTTTCCATTAAATCATATATATATCTTATATATATAAAAGAATATATATATATATATATATATATATATATATATATATATATATATATATATATATATATATATATATATATATATATATATATATATATATTTGGAGGCATACCATCCATTCAATTTAAGCCATTAGATCTTCTCAAAAACTATTATCATCCCTTAGAAAAAGTAGGAGAGAGGAGGAAGAGAGAGAAGAGGGAGGCGAGGGAAATTGGTGAAGAAAGAGAGGGTGGGAGGGAGAGGAATACGGAGGGAGAGAGAGAGGAAGGAAAATAATTTTTTTAAAGTCAGAAGATACATTTTTTTACAAAAAAATTTATAATCTTAATTTATATATTTTTTACGGTCATTTTGAGTACTCGTATGTATATGTTGTGGGCGCAGTCCGCAGACGCATTGAGCACGGGCAAAGCCCGTGCGGAGTCAGGTGAAGCCCGCCGGGATGCGGCCAAAGGCTGCCCTAGAGCATCGAGCACGAGGGTAGCCCGCCGGGGGAGGGTTTTTCCCCCGCTTTCGTCCACTTGGCTGCGGGCGAAGCCCGCAACGCCGCATCGAGACGGGCGAAACCCGTTCGAAGATGCTAATATATATATCTATATATATATAGAGAGAGTTATATGTATATACACGTAGCGCTGTTTTAGGGGATTTACGAGTGATAGAATACTACACCGTTCTTTTAGGGTTTAGGCGATCGGGATTCGGCTGACGGCGGAAACAAGCAGCCTCGCCAACTAGGATCAGGCCTGGGGAGGAAACTCTGCGCGTACTGCTCGCCGATTGGGATCAGGGTTGGGGGAGGAAACTCGCCTAAACCATTCTCGCCGATCGGGATCTACTTCTCGCAGATCGTCGCTGAAGTGCGGAGAGGACACACCATCAACGAATCGCCGATGTTCATCTTGTTCTCTCCGATTGGAAGATTGGGATCCGACAATTAGAAGTTCTTGACAGTTATACAGGTTCCATAAGTCAAAAATTTCACCAATTTCTGGCGGCTTTGCAGTTATGCTAAAGCCGATTTGTACTAGATGTGTTTCCTATTGATATAATCTGCTACTATTGATTAATAACATTTCTAAGCATGGTTCTTATTGTTTATTATAGTGTTTGATGATGATCATAGAATCTGCTCCTATTTTTTATGATTTTGAAAAGGATTGTCCATCTGAATTTAATTGCAGCTTACATGATTCACCAAAAATCCATGATAAGAATCTTGAACCATATATTGGGCTTGAGTTTGAGGATTTGGATTCTGTATACATTTTTTACAATGCATACGTCCGTAATCATGGTTTTGGAATTAGAAAAATTCATCTGCCAAATTTCAAGTTACTAAAGATCTGATTTGGAAGAACTATGTATGTGATAAAGATGGTAAGAAAAATATGTATACACCAGAAGACCCATCAACTTCAAAAAAACGGTATGTCACTAGGATGGATTGTAAGGCTAAATTAGATGTTCGGCGAAGTAAAGATGAGAAATGGGTTATTACTGGTTTTGAAAAACAGCATACTCATGAGTTAGATATCCCGAGAAGGACTATAAAACATTGGTCACATAAAGTTGCACACAAAAGCTTAATAGTCAAGAATGCAATGGATAACTTACATGAAACTTGATTGGGTCCATCAAAGATTGCAAAAACATTAAATGCTACTGTAGTTAATACAGATATTACAGCTCAAAACGTTATTGATCACTTAAGAATCAAAAGAAAAAATAACATTGGTCGAGAAGGTGTTTTGGTTGCGCAATACCTACAAGCACATATGGTCAAAGATCCCAACTTTTTTTTTTGCATTGGATTTAGATTCTGATGGGATATTAAGATCATTATTTTGGGCTGATTCACGTGCACGGAATGATTATATAACTTTTTGTGATGTTATTGTTTTTGATGTGACTTATAAAACAAATAGACTTATGATGCCTTCTCACCTTTTACGGGGGTTAACCATCATAGACAATCCATGTTGTTTGGATGCGCATTGCTAGCAGATGAGATGGAGGATACATTTATATGGTTATTCAAACAATTGTTGAACTGCATGTTTGATAAACATCCACAAGTTATTATAACTGATATGGACCGTGCGATGTATAACGCAATTAAAATCGTGTTTCCAAACACTAGACATCGATTTTGTTCATGGCATATTAATAAGTACCTTATTGAACATGTTTATGATATGCGTGATACAAAAAGTGAGTTTGCATCAGAGTACAAAATATGGTATAATAGCAGAATAATGGAACATTGTTAAGTCCTATGGAAAGAACAAATTATGGGATTTAAGTTGCAAAATAATAAATGGCTATCAAAAATGTGGAATCTAAGACATCATTGGGTACCAGTTTATTTTAAAGATATTTTTGTCGCTGGAATGACTTCTACAGGTAGAAGTGAGAGCATAAATTCCTTTTTTGATGGTTTTGTCAATTCAAATACCCAATTACCTAAATTTGTGGTTCAATTTGAGAAAGCATTATTGACGCACCGTCATTCAAAGGAAGTAGAAGATTACAAGACATTGAATTCTGCACCAGTTCTACTCAGCAATACGAATATCGAGACATATGCAAGCAAACTCTATACCAGAGCAATTTTAAAACTTTTTTAGAATGATTTAAATAAAGTTTAGAGTGCGGCCACCAAAAGCTGACAAGTTCTGGAAATTCATGCACTTATCTTGTTGGGTTATCTTCTGAATCAATTGACAAATGGTATAAGGTTGTTTATGAGGATTTTGAATCAAATAGTATTTTATGCGAATGTGCAAAATTTGAAACATATGGGTTTATATGCAAACATATTATTCATATGTTTTTCAAAAAAACAAATGTTTGTTTTGCCATCAAAATATATCATAAAGCGATGGATAATTCAGGTAAGACATATGGTGGCATATGAAAAAGGTTCGTTAGACAACTCCAATGTCCAATTAGTAACGCCGATTATGAAATGGGATTGATAAAATTTATGTCGTAAATTGGTTGAGAAGGCATCAATATCTGAGAAGTCATTTAGAGAGGTGTACAATTTAATCAGCAGGAAATTAGATGAGCTCAGTTTAACTGTTGATACTACCACTAACAATTTGATGGAACAAGAACTAGTTACAGTGGATATTAATACAATTAGAGATCCGATACAAGTGCGAACTAAGGGAAGACCAAAGATAGCAACCAGAATGCATTCAAGTATTGAGATCTCTCAAAATAATTTGAAGAAAAGAACTTGTGGTGCTTGTGGCAATAAAGGTCACTATTCTACCACATGTCCTAAAAATAAAAAGGTAATTGCTAGATCAGTACGTTATTTTCTTATAAATATCATTTCAATCCATCTGATAAGATTTATTAATTTCTTGTTTTATAATGTTACAGGCTATAGATAGCGGGTGAAATTTGTGTGAGATCGATTTCTTCGAGATGGTGGACGGAGCGGATGTTATACACCTGAGTATATTGGTTCTTGAAGTATATATGTTTTTTTCATTATTGAATTGGCCTGCAGCTTTTTATGTGATTTGAGATGTTAGATTTATGTGATTTGAGATGCTAGATTTAGGTGATTTGATAGTATTAATTGGCCTGCAGCTTTTTAATTGGCCTGTTAATTAGTTGGCCTGCAGTTTTTTAACTCCCAATATTAATTAATTGGAGGGTTAATGAACAGCGCGTTTTCACAAAATTCCACGCTGCGCATACCTGCAGTGAGCCGATATAGAGTTATATGTATATACACGTAGCGCTGTTTTAGGGGATTTACGCACGATAGAATACTGCATCGTTCTTTTAGGGTTTAGGCGATCAGGATCAGGCCGACGGCGGAAACGCGCAGCCTCGCCGATTGGGATCAGGTCGGGGGCAGAAACGCTACGCGTACTGCTCGCCTATTGGGATCAGGGCTGGGGGAAGAAACTCGCCTAAACCATTCTTGCCGATCGGGATCTACTTCTCGCAGATCGCCGTTGAAGTGCGGAGAGGACACACCATCAGCGAATCACCTCTGTTCATCTTGTTCTCGCCGATTGGAAGATTGGGATCCGATAATTAGAATTTCTTGACAGTTATACAGGTTCCAGAAGTAAAAAATTTCACTAATTTCTGGCGGCTTTTCAGGTATGCTAAAGCCGATTGTACTAGATGTGTTTCCTATTGATATAATCTGCTACTATTGATTAATAACATTTCTAAGCATGGTTCTTATTGTTTATTATAGTGTTTGATGATGAGCATAGAATCTACTCCTAATTTTTCTGATTCTGAAAAGGATTGTCCATCTGAAACTAATTACAGCTTGCATGATTCACCAAAAATCCATGATAAGAATCTTGAACCATATATTGGGCTTGAGTTTGAGGATTTGGATTCTGTATACATTTTTACAATGCATACGCCCATAATCATGGTTTTGGAATTAGAAAAAATTCATCTGCCAAATCTCAAGTTACTAAAGATCTGATTTGGAAGAACTACGTATGTGATAAAGCCGGTAAGAAAAATATGTATACACCAGAAGTCCCATCAACTTAAAAAAACGTTATGTCACTAGGATGGATTGTAAGGCTAAATTAGATGTTCGGCGAAGTAAAGATGAGAAATGGGTTGTTACTAGTTTTGAAAAACAGCATACTCATGAGTTAGATACCCCGAGAAGGACTATAAAATATCGGCCACATAAAGTTGCACACAAAAGCTTAATAGTCAAGAATGCAATGGATAACTTACATGAAGCTGGATTGGGTCCATCAAAGATTGCAAAAACATTAAATGCTACTAGAGTTAATACATATATTAAAGCTCAAAACATTATTGATCACTTAAGAATCAAAAGAAAAAATAACATTGGTCGAGAAGGTGTTTTGGTTGCGCAATATCTACAAGCACATATGGTCAAAGATCCCAACTTTTTTTTGCATTGGAGTTAGATTCTGATGGGATATTAAGACCATTATTTTGGGCTGATCCACGTGCACAGAATGATTATATAACTTTTGGTGATGTTATTGTTTTTGAAGTGGCTTATAAAACAAATAGACTTATGATGCTTTTCGCACCTTTTCCGGGGGTTAACCATCATAGACAATCCATGTTATTTGGATGCACATTGCTAGCAGATGAGATGGAGGATACATTTATATGGTTATTCAAACAATGGTTGAACTGCATGTTTTATAAACATCCACAAGTTATTATAACTAATATGGACCGTGCGATGTATAACGCAATTAAAATCGTGTTTCCAAACACTAGACATCAATTTTGTTCATGGCATATCAATAAGCACCTTATCGAACATGTTTATGATATGCGTGATACAGAAAGTGAGTTTGCATCAGAATACAAAATATGGTATAATAGCAGAACAATAGAACATTGTGAAGTCTTATGGAAAGAACTAATTACGGGATTTAAGTTGCAAAATAATAAATGGCTATCAAAAATGTGGAATCTAAGACATCATTGGGTACCAGTTTATTTGAAAGATATTTTTGTCCCTAGAATGACTTCTACAGGTAGAAGTGAGAGCATAAATTCCTTTTTTGATGGTTTTGTCAATTCAAATACCCAATTACCTGAATTTGTGGTTCAATATGAGAAAGCATTATTGACACGCCGTCATTCAAAAGAAGGAGAAGATTACAAGACCTTGAATTCTGCACCAGTTCTACTCAGCAATATAAATATCGAGACATATGCAAGCAAACTCTATACCAGAGCAATGTTCAAAATTTTTCAGAATGAATTTAAACAAAGTTTAGAGTGCGGCCACCAAAAGCTGACAAGTTCTGGAAATTCATGCACTTATCTTGTTGGGTTATCTTCTGAATCAATTGACAAATGGTATAAGGTTGTTTATGAGGATTTTGAATCAAATAGTATTTTATGCGAATGTACAAATTTGAAACATATGGGTTTATTTTCAAACATATTATTCATATGTTTTTCAAAAAACAAATGTTTGTTTTGCCATCAAAATATATCATAAAGCGATGGACAATTCAGGTAAGACATATGGTGGCATATGAAAAAGGTTCGTTAGACAACTCCAATGTCCAATTAGTAACGCCGATTATGAAATGGGATTGATCAAATTTATGTCGTAAATTGGTTGAGAAGAGATCAATATCTGAGAAGTCATTTAGAGAGGTGTACAATTTAATCAGCAGTAAATTAGATGAGCTCAGTTTAACTGTTGATACTACCACTAACAATTTGATGGAACAAGAACCAATTACAGTGGATATTAATACAATTAGAGATCCGATACAAGTGCGAACTAAGGGAAGACCAAAGATAGCAACCAGAATGCATTCAAGTATTGAGATCTCTCAAAATAATTTGAAGAAAAGAACTTGTGGTGCTTGCGGCAATAAAGGTCACTATTCTACTACATGTCCTAAAATTAAAAAGGTAATTGCTAGATCAGTACGTTATTTTCTTATAAATATCATTTCAATCCATCTGATAAGATTTATTAATTCGTTGTTTTATATTGTTACAGGCTGTAGATAGCGGGTGAAATTTGTGTGAGATCGGTTTCTTCGAGATGGTGGCTGGAGCGGATGTTATACACCTGAGTATATTGGTTCTTGATGTATATATGCTTTTTTCATTGTTAAATTTGCCTTCAGCTTTTTATGTGATTTGAGATGCTAGATTTATGTGATTTAAGATGCTAGATTTATGTGATTTGATAGTATTAATTGGCCTGCAGCTTTTTAATTGGCATGTTAATTAATTGGCTTGCTGTGTTTTAACTCCCAATATTAATTAATTGGAGGGTTAATGAACAACGCGTTTTCACCAAATTCCACACTGCGCGTACCTGCAGGCTGCAGTGAGCCGTATATATATATATATATATATATATATATATATATATATATATTCTAAAAAGAAGTATTATGGTTCAAAATTTATTGGAAATAAAAAGCCACTGTGATGATCCTGGCCGTCAAATCCTTCTGATGTGCTAAAACGCGGCTCTTTTTATTTAATGAAAAGATGACGAGTGGGATTTTATTTTGTAAAGAAAAAGAAGAGCGTTTTTGTTTTATTAGAAACCGAGTTTTAACGAGAGGTAGGCAAGCGCACCTATCGCGTGTAGTACAGGATATTCGGTGGTGGAATATCGGGTCGTATTGTTCTCGGGGCCGGCTTAGCTATATCTACTCTTTCCCTGAAAGCCTATTATTCTACCGATAATATCTTAGGTGGATTATATAAAAAATGAAATGGCGAACATAAAAATAAATACAATACAGAAAATGAAAGCAGGAAATAAAGTGCAGAAGGCCGACGAAGAACTTAGCGCGACGATATCAAAAAGAGAATTTGAACTAAAATAACTTTTAATAAAAAGAGATCCAAATTTTCAAATTAATTAAGGCGGAGACTCGGCCGTGGAGGTTCCATAGGTATGAGCTCACCTTGGTCTAGGGATATCGCTCACCTGAACGCTAAGACTATTCGACCGATCGTTAGACCGACGAAGGATTCCTCTTAACGCCCGCATTAAGCTGAGAACCCCGTTATTGGGTGGGGAACCCAATCCGGTAGAGTCGCGTGCCTCCTCTCTCGAGGGTTAGCGCGGAGCTCTCTTTACCCAAGGGGGATCGGTCCATACGTGCGGCCTCTCGGCGTTGCGTATGGATAATGGAAATAGGTCCCGCACATCGATATGCGGTCCTACGCGTCGTTAACCCGGGGTAAACCTTAAAAAATTTAATTAAATAGAAAACAGGACCTTTAATTATTTAAAGCCATTTTATCTGTCCCAATGCTCTTCGATATTGAGGGCTAAGGGCGGTTAGCCACTCATCAGAATGGGGACACTTACACTAGAAAGAGATAAAAGAAAGCAGTAAGAAAGCAGTAAAGAAAGCTGAAAATTGCAAGTCCTACTCAAACGAGTAGGACTGAAGAAAGCAGTAAATGCGAATCCCGGCTCGAGCGAGTGGGCGGGGGTAAATCTATACTCATACACACACACACTCTACAGGAAAGTAAAATCACACACACGCACTCTACAGAAATGAAAACACACGCACGCACTCTAAGTTTTCCTACTCAAGTGAGTAGGAAGAAAATGAAAGCATTAAAATGACGAGTCCTACTCAAACGAGTAGGCGGGAAATGAAAGCAGAGCGCCATTTAACTCTTAACGAGTAGGCGGAAATAAATGCATACGCACACACTCTACAGAAATTGAAATAAAGCAATAAGATCTAACTCATACACGCACACACACTTACAAAAATAAGAAAAACAAAGTGACTGAAAAATTAAAACAACTGCATTTCTACCGCTAGAATGCGGTAGAAATGCATAAAAAGTTAAAATAAAAATTAACCGGACAAAAAGTTTTGAAAATTAAAACGAAAAGCTAAGTGCTCGAAAAATTAAAACGACTGCATTTCTACCGCTAGAATGCGGTAGAAATGCATAAAAAGAGAAAATAAAAATTAAACGGAGCGAAAAGTTTTGCAAATAAACGCAAAATGGAAGTTGGCAAAAAATTAGAACAACTGCATTTCTACCGCTAGAATGCGGTAGAAATGCATAAAAAGTGAAAATAAAAATAAACTAAAGCTAAACGGGTGCGAAAAATGAAAATAAAATGGACATTACAACGGCTAGTAAATGCGATAAAATCCTAAATCTAACTAAGTTATAAGGCTAAAAATGACGAAAACATAAAAAGCACGAAAAAGGGAACGAAAAATTACAAAGATAGGGCGCTTCCAAATGAGATTCATGCTAAGCAAGAGAGAAAATAAACTATTTTTATAAAATAAAAAGCTATTACAAACTAAGGGAGGGGGGAGAAAAATCTCTTACATAACATTTGGATCCAAATGGGCAGCACAACATCTAAGTAAAGTGGCCAAAAAAAGAGACAAAATAAGCTTCCTGGAAGCTCTTATTTATAGGCAAAATTTCGGGTGGGTCACGCCCGTGACTAGGGCGTGACAGGGGGGCGTGTCGATACTATTCATGAGCTGATCGGGTGACTTGACTGGAAGGTTGACTTCGGCTGAAAACGTGGCGGTCACGCCCAAGGTCACGGGCGTGACAAGTGTCAGTCACGGGCGTGACTGGGGCGTGTCGGGGAGGTCGATCTGGGCGCGGTCCGGCCGCAAAGTCGCGCGCGTCACGTCGGGCCAGGTGGCTAGGTCACGCCCGTGTCGCACCTTGACACGGGCGTGTCTTAGGGCGTGTCGAGCTTAGTTTGATCATCGCCGAACGTCGAGCTGGCAACCTGTGGCCGGCGATCGTCGGGGGGGGGGGGGCATGACACGGGCGTGTCGGTCAATCGACACGGGCGTGTCAGTCAATTTTTTTTGACTTTTCTGAAATTTTTCTGGAATAAAAATAAAACTAAGTTAGAAATAATATTTACAAAAATAAGCAATTTATTGAATAAAACTTGATATAAAAGATAAAAAATAAACAGAATTGACTTAAATAAAATACGAAAATATAGGTATATTTACAACTCATCAAACACCCCCATACTTAAGCTTTTGCTATTCCAGAGCAAAAGTTGGAGATGAACCTATAAGGAATTAAAAAGAATCCTAAATTTAACTAACGCTTGATTTAATTGTACGAAAGATCGAAATGAATTTCCGGGGTCTCGGAATTAAATCTTAACTTATGAAAATGTTAAAATAGAGGAACTGTTTCAAAAATACTTCTAAACGAGAAAAATAGAAAGCGAAAATTATTTTGTTAGTTTAACAAAAATGGATTTGAATTACCGAAAAAAACTTTAGCTACAAAGAAATTAATAGGAAATAATTCAATTTAAAAATTATGCTCTCAAAAATTTTTAGATTAATTCTAGAATCATGAAAAATGGATAAGTGGATTGGCGGTTATGAAGAGGGCTTTGATTTTTGAGGCGAGGTAATTTTTTTCGAACCTCCATAATAATATTTTTTTTAAATAATTAGGAAAATAAAATCTTATTTTCCTAACACACATAAATTTTTTTTTCTTTTTCTTTCTTCATAAATATAAATAAACCCAATGCATATGTATAGGAGTAATGAATTTTATCCTCTTACTCCTAACATACAATCTTTTTAATTATTGGGTGCCTATGTTTGCGGGACAAAATCTTATCCCCATTGACATAAGATCTTTTAAGGGTGAGTGGGGAATCATACCAAGTAAGGCATGAAAAAAAGGTAGAAGGAGTGAATTTTTAAAAGAAAACTAGAGTTTAATAAAAATTTCGAGAGCAACCTTTTTAATTTGGACGTTCCTACGTTTCTAAAAGCATAAGTAGAAATAATGTAAAATCCATGAATGTTATTTTCTAACATAAAAACGTGCTTTTATTCAAAAAATCAGAAGTGAAAATGAGAAAGACAAGTTCCCTATAATAAGAAAAAGCCATAAAAAATTCTTAAAAATCTTAACCCCAGAAATTTAAGTCTATCGAGCTACAATTAATAAACGAATAGTAAATAAAGAATTAATTAAAATTCGCTTATAAATAAACTCGAAACGATTATTTTGGAGAGCAAAGAGGTTAAGAAATGAGGTTTTCGAATTATTTATTACGAAATAATTTTTTTGATTTTTATTGGTTTTTCTAATAATTTTTTTTTTCATATTTTGGTGTTTTTATCATTTTTTTGAATATTTTTAAAGGTTATGCAAATTTTTTTGAATTTTTGGAGTTATAAATTTTTTTTTTGAATTTTTGGATTTACAGAAATATTTACAAGAAAAGAGAGAGAATTTTTACAAGATAGGAAAGAGAAGGGGAAAGTGACGAGAATATTTACAAAAATATTTACAAAGTAAAAAAGAATCGCCCGCGAACAGACTCTTATTTGTGGTTGGTTCGATGAGTCGAACGTCGCGGAGCGATATTTCATTATTTTTTTTTTGAAAATAGTTTTTTATTTATTTATTATTATTATTAAAGCATGAAATTTTTTTTTTTTTTGAAGTTTTTAATTTTGTAATATTTTTAAGTTTTTTATTAAGTGCGGGAAATAAAAGGGCACAAAAAATAAGAAACACCCCCATACTTAAGTCCAACATTGTCCCCAATGTTGCACTAAGTAGGAGGAACATAATATATATATAAACAGATATGTACAAAAAGTAAAAACAGGGGTTTAGAAATCTGCCCTAAACCGCGTTCGGAGAAGCCTGTTAAGATAACCCTGCAAAAGTTAAAAGAAAAAGCAAAAATATAATAAAAAACGAAAACGATAAATTAGGCGAAAAATGTGCGGGTGATAGGGGGCGCGAGTGAGTGTGACTCGTAAGCTAACGTCTTAGCTAGGAGCGCGACCGATATGCGATCCCCTAGCGCTCACAATTGTGAAGCGCACCGAAACTACAAAATAAATACCTAATTTAATTTTTTTGTTTTATAAAAAAATTTTCTTAGTTTTTTTTTTTTTTCTTTTGAATTTTTAGATTATTTTAAGTTTATGTTTTTAGTTTTTGATTTGTTTTATTTTTTATTTTTTTAAAAAAAGAAAATAAGATAATGGCAAAATAAAATAAAGAAGAAAAATATTTTTGTTGAATTTTTTTTATTTTTTGATGAAAAGGAAAAAAAATTCATCAACATTTTTTTTATATTATTTTTAAGTTTTTAAATTTTTAATTTTTATAAGTTGTTTAAGTTTTTTTTTTTTTTTTTTTTTTTTAAGTTTTTGAATTTTTTAGTTTTAAATTTTTCTGATTTTTTTTTTTTTAAAAGTTTTTTTAAATATTTTTTTATTTATTTATTTTTGATTTATTTTTTTGTTAAAGTATTTATTATTAATATTAATATTGATATTATTATTATTATTATAAATATAATTTTTTTAGTGGCCATTTTGTTGTTTTTTTTTATATAGAAATAAAGGGTAAAATTAATAGGTTTCAGGAATTCAAAATAGTAAGTCGAAATTTCCCCGGCAACGGCGCCAAAAACTTGATGTGCTAAAACGCGGCTCTTTTTATTTAATGAAAAGATGACGAGTGGGATTTTATTTTGTAAAGAAAAAGAAGAGCGTTTTTGTTTTATTAGAAACCGAGTTTTAACGAGAGGTAGGCAAGCGCACCTATCGCGTGTAGTACAGGATATTCCGTGGTGGAATATCGGGGTCGTATTGTTCTCGGGGCCGGCTTAGCTATATCTACTCTTTCCCTGAAAGCCTATTATTCTACCGATAATATCTTAGGTGGATTATATAAAAAATGAAATGGCGAACATAAAAATAAATACAATACAGAAAATGAAAGCAGGAAATAAAGTGCAGAAGGCCGACGAAGAACTTAGCGCGACGATATCAAAAAGAGAATTTGAACTAAAATAACTTTTAATAAAAAGAGATCCAAATTTTCAAATTAATTAAGGCGGAGACTCGGCCGTGGAGGTTCCATAGGTATGAGCTCACCTTGGTCTAGGGATATCGCTCACCTGAACGCTAAGACTATTCGACCGATCGTTAGACCGACGAAGGATTCCTCTTAACGCCCGCATTACGCTGAGAACCCCGCTATTGGGTGGGGAACCCAATCCGGTAGAGTCGCGCGCCTCCTCTCTCGAGGGTTAGCGCGGAGCTCTCTTTACCCAAGGGGGATCGGTCCATACGTGCGGCCTCTCGGCATTGCGTATGGATAACGGAAATAGGGCCCGCACATCGATATGCGGTCCTACGCGTCGTTAACCCGGGGTAAACCTTAAGAAATTTAATTAAATAGAAAACAAGACCTTTAATTATTTAAAGCCATTTTATCTGTCCCAATGCTCTTCGATATTGAGGGCTAAGGGCGGTTAGCCACTCATCGGAATGGGGACACTTACACTAGAAAGAGATAAAAGAAAGCAGTAAGAAAGCAGTAAAGAAAGCTGAAAATTGCAAGTCCTACTCAAACGAGTAGGACTGAAGAAAGCAGTAAATGCGAATCCCGGCTCGAGCGAGTGGGCGGGGGTAAATTTATACTCATACACACACACACTCTACAGGAAAGTAAAATCACACACACGCACTCTACAGAAATGAAAACACACGCACGCACTCTAAGTTTTCCTACTCAAGTGAGTAGGAAGAAAATGAAAGCATTAAAATGACGAGTCCTACTCAAACGAGTAGGCGGGAAATGAAAGCAGAGCGCCATTTAACTCTTAACGAGTAGGCGGAAATAAATGCATACGCACACACTCTACAGAAATTGAAATAAAGCAATAAGATCTAACTCATACACGCACACACACTTGCAAAAATAAGAAAAACAAAGTGACTGAAAAATTAAAACAACTGCATTTCTACCGCTAGAATGCGGTAGAAATGCATAAAAAGTTAAAATAAAAATTAACCGGACAAAAAGTTTTGAAAATTAAAACGAAAAGCTAAGTGCTCGAAAAATTAAAACGACTGCATTTCTACCGCTAGAATGCGGTAGAAATGCATAAAAAGAGAAAATAAAAATTAAACGGAGCGAAAAGTTTTGCAAATAAACGCAAAATGGAAGTTGGCAAAAAATTAGAACAACTGCATTTCTACTGCTAGAATGCGGTAGAAATGCATAAAAAGTGAAAATAAAAATAAACTAAAGCTAAACGGGTGCGAAAAATGAAAATAAAATGGACATTACAACGGCTAGTAAATGCGATAAAATCCTAAATCTAACTAAGTTATAAGGCTAAAAATGACGAAAACATAAAAAACACGAAAAAGGGAACGAAAAATTACAAAGATAGGGCGCTTCCAAATGAGATTCATGCTAAGCAAGAGAGAAAATAAACTATTTTTATAAAATAAAAAGCTATTACAAACTAAGGGAGGGGGGAGAAAAATCTCTTACATAACATTTGGATCCAAATGAGCAGCACAACATCTAAGTAAAGTGGCCAAAAAAAGAGACAAAATAAGCTTCCTGGAAGCTCTTATTTATAGGCAAAATTTCGGGTGGGTCACGCCCGTGACTAGGGCGTGACAGGGGGGCGTGTCGACACTATTCATGAGCTGATCGGGTGACTTGACTGGAAGGTTGACTTCGGCTGAAAACGTGGCGGTCACGCCCAAGGTCACGGGCGTGACAAGTGTCAGTCACGGGCGTGACTGGGGCGTGTTGGGGAGGTCGATCTGGGCGCGGTCCGGCCGCAAAGTCGCGCGCGTCACGTCGGGCCAGGTGGCTAGGTCACGCCCGTGTCGCACCTTGACACGGGCGTGTCTTGGGGCGTGTCGAGCTTAGTTTGATCATCGCCGAACGTCGAGCTGGCAACCTGTGGCCGGCGATCGTCGGGGGGGGGGGGGGGGGGGGGCGTGACACGGGCGTGTCGGTCAATCGACACGGGCGTGTCAGTCAATTTTTTTTGACTTTTCTGAAATTTTTCTGGAATAAAAATAAAACTAAGTTAGAAATAATATTTACAAAAATAAGCAATTTATTGAATAAAACTTGATATAAAAGATAAAAAATAAACAGAATTGACTTAAATAAAATACGAAAATATAGGTATATTTACAACTCATCAAACACCCCCATACTTAAGCTTTTGCTATTCCAGAGCAAAAGTTGGAGATGAACCTATAAGGAATTAAAAAGAATCCTAAATTTAACTAACGCTTGATTTAATTGTACGAAAGATCGAAATGAATTTCCGGGGTCTCGGAATTAAATCTTAACTTATGAAAATGTTAAAATAGAGGAACTGTTTCAAAAATACTTCTAAAAGAGAAAAATAGAAAGCGAAAATTATTTTGTTAGTTTAACAAAAATGGATTTGAATTACCGAAAAAAACTTTAGCTACAAAGAAATTAATAGGAAATAATTCAATTTAAAAATTATGCTCTCAAAAATTTTTAGATTAATTCTAGAATCATGAAAAATGGATAAGTGGATTGGCGGTTATGAAGAGGGCTTTGATTTTTGAGGCGAGGTAATTTTTTTCGAACCTCCATAATAATATTTTTTTTTGAATAATTAGGAAAATGAAATCTTATTTTCCTAACACACATAAATTTTTTTTCTTTTTCTTTCTTCATAAATATAAATAAACCCAATGCATATGTATAGGAGTAATGAATTTTATCCTCTTACTCCTAACATACAATCTTTTTAATTATTGGGTGCCTATGTTTGCGGGACGAAATCTTATCCCCATTGACATAAGATCTTTTAAGGGTGAGTGGGGAATCATACCAAGTAAGGCATGAAAAAAAGGTAGAAGGAGTGAATTTCTAAAAGAAAACTAGAGTTTAATAAAAATTTCGAGAGCAACCTTTTTAATTTGGACGTTCCTATGTTTCTAAAAGCATAAGTAGAAATAATGTAAAATCCATGAATGTTATTTTCTAACATAAAAACGTGTTTTTATTCAAAAAATCAGAAGTGAAAATGAGAAAGACAAGTTCCCTATAATAAGAAAAAGCCATAAAAAATTCTTAAAAATCTTAACCCCAGAAATTTAAGTCAATCGAGCTACAATTAATAAACGAATAGTAAATAAAGAATTAATTAAAATTCGCTTATAAATAAACTCGAAACGATTATTTTGGAGAGCAAAGAGGTTAAGAAATGAGGTTTTCGAATTATTTATTACGAAATAATTTTTTTGTTTTTTATTGGTTTTTCTAATAATTTTTTTTTTCATATTTTGGTGTTTTTATCATTTTTTTGAATATTTTTAAAGGTTATGCAAATTTTTTTGAATTTTTGGAGTTATAAAATTTTTTTTTGAATTTTTGGATTTACAGAAATATTTACAAGAAAAGAGAGAGAATTTTTACAATATAGGAAAGAGAAGGGGAAAGTGACGAGCATTTTTACAAAAATATTTACAAAGTAAAAAAGAATCGCCCGCGAACAGACTCTTATTTGTGGTTGGTTCGATGAGTCGAATGTCGCGGAGCGATGTTTCATTATTTTTTTTTTTGAAAATAGTTTTTTATTTATTTATTATTATTATTAAAGCCTGAAAATTTTTTTTTTTTTTGAAGTTTTTAATTTTGTAATGTTTTTAAGTTTTTTATTAAGTGCGGGAAATAAAAGGGCACAAAAAATAAGAAACACCCCCATACTTAAGTCCAACATTGTCCCCAATGTTGCACTAAGTAGGAGGAACATGATATATATATAAACAGATATGTACAAAAAGTAAAAATAGGGGTTTAGAAATCTGCCCTAAACCGCGTTCGGGGAAGCCTGTTAAGATAACCCTACAAAAGTTAAAAGAAAAAGCAAAAATATAATAAAAAACGAAAACGATAAATTCGGCGAAAAATGTGCGGGTGATAGGGGGCGCGAGTGAGTGTGACTCGTAAGCTAACGTCTTAGCTAGGAGCGCGACCGATATGCGATCCCCTAGCGCTCACAATTGTGAAGCGCGCCGAAACTACAAAATAAATACCTAATTTAATTTTTTTGTTTTATAAAAAAATTTTCTTAG
The DNA here is from genome assembly GCA_039513925.1 of Platanthera zijinensis. Classification (NCBI taxonomy): domain Eukaryota; kingdom Viridiplantae; phylum Streptophyta; class Magnoliopsida; order Asparagales; family Orchidaceae; genus Platanthera; species Platanthera zijinensis. Next base: position 147,957,260 of record CM077096.1, read on the forward strand.
TTTTTTTTTTTTCTTTTGAATTTTTAGATTATTTTAAGTTTATGTTTTTAGTTTTTGATTTGTTTTATTTTTTATTTTTTTTAAAAAAGAAAATAAGATAAAGGCAAAATAAAATAAAGAAGAAAAATATTTTTGTTGAATTTTTTTTATTTTTTGATGAAAAGGAAAAAAAATTCATCAACATTTTTTTTATTATTATTTTTAAGTTTTTAAATTTTTAATTTTTATAAGTTGTTTAAGTTTTTTTTTTTTTTTTTTTTTTTTAAGTTTTTGAATTTTTTAGTTTTAAATTTTTCTGATTTTTTTTTTTTTAAAAGTTTTTTTAAATATTTTTTTATTTATTTATTTTTGATTTATTTTTTTGTTAAAGTATTTATTATTAATATTAATATTGATATTATTATTATTATTATAAATATAATTTTTTTAGTGGCCATTTTGTTGTTTTTTTTTATATAGAAATAAAGGGTAAAATTAATAGGTTTCAGGAATTCAAAATAGTAAGTCGAAATTTCCCCGGCAACGGCGCCAAAAACTTGATGTGCTAAAACGCGGCTCTTTTTATTTAATGAAAAGATGACGAGTGGGATTTTATTTTGTAAAGAAAAAGAAGAGCGTTTTTGTTTTATTAGAAACCGAGTTTTAACGAGAGGTAGGCAAGCGCACCTATCGCGTGTAGTACAGGATATTCCGTGGTGGAATATCGGGGTCGTATTGTTCTCGGGGCCGGCTTAGCTATATCTACTCTTTCCCTGAAAGCCTATTATTCTACCGATAATATCTTAGGTGGATTATATAAAAAATGAAATGGCGAACATAAAAATAAATACAATACAGAAAATGAAAGCAGGAAATAAAGTGCAGAAGGCCGACGAAGAACTTAGCGCGACGATATCAAAAAGAGAATTTGAACTAAAATAACTTTTAATAAAAAGAGATCCAAATTTTCAAATTAATTAAGGCGGAGACTCGGCCGTGGAGGTTCCATAGGTATGAGCTCACCTTGGTCTAGGGATATCGCTCACCTGAACGCTAAGACTATTCGACCGATCGTTAGACCGACGAAGGATTCCTCTTAACGCCCGCATTACGCTGAGAACCCCGCTATTGGGTGGGGAACCCAATCCGGTAGAGTCGCGCGCCTCCTCTCTCGAGGGTTAGCGCGGAGCTCTCTTTACCCAAGGGGGATCGGTCCATACGTGCGGCCTCTCGGCATTGCGTATGGATAACGGAAATAGGGCCCGCACATCGATATGCGGTCCTACGCGTCGTTAACCCGGGGTAAACCTTAAGAAATTTAATTAAATAGAAAACAAGACCTTTAATTATTTAAAGCCATTTTATCTGTCCCAATGCTCTTCGATATTGAGGGCTAAGGGCGGTTAGCCACTCATCGGAATGGGGACACTTACACTAGAAAGAGATAAAAGAAAGCAGTAAGAAAGCAGTAAAGAAAGCTGAAAATTGCAAGTCCTACTCAAACGAGTAGGACTGAAGAAAGCAGTAAATGCGAATCCCGGCTCGAGCGAGTGGGCGGGGGTAAATTTATACTCATACACACACACACTCTACAGGAAAGTAAAATCACACACACGCACTCTACAGAAATGAAAACACACGCACGCACTCTAAGTTTTCCTACTCAAGTGAGTAGGAAGAAAATGAAAGCATTAAAATGACGAGTCCTACTCAAACGAGTAAGCGGGAAATGAAAGCAGAGCGCCATTTAACTCTTAACGAGTAGGCGGAAATAAATGCATACGCACACACTCTACAGAAATTGAAATAAAGCAATAAGATCTAACTCATACACGCACACACACTTGCAAAAATAAGAAAAACAAAGTGACTGAAAAATTAAAACAACTGCATTTCTACCGCTAGAATGCGGTAGAAATGCATAAAAAGTTAAAATAAAAATTAACCGGACAAAAAGTTTTGAAAATTAAAACGAAAAGCTAAGTGCTCGAAAAATTAAAACGACTGCATTTCTACCGCTAGAATGCGGTAGAAATGCATAAAAAGAGAAAATAAAAATTAAACGGAGCGAAAAGTTTTGCAAATAAACGCAAAATGGAAGTTGGCAAAAAATTAGAACAACTGCATTTCTACTGCTAGAATGCGGTAGAAATGCATAAAAAGTGAAAATAAAAATAAACTAAAGCTAAACGGGTGCGAAAAATGAAAATAAAATGGACATTACAACGGCTAGTAAATGCGATAAAATCCTAAATCTAACTAAGTTATAAGGCTAAAAATGACGAAAACATAAAAAACACGAAAAAGGGAACGAAAAATTACAAAGATAGGGCGCTTCCAAATGAGATTCATGCTAAGCAAGAGAGAAAATAAACTATTTTTATAAAATAAAAAGCTATTACAAACTAAGGGAGGGGGGAGAAAAATCTCTTACATAACATTTGGATCCAAATGAGCAGCACAACATCTAAGTAAAGTGGCCAAAAAAAGAGACAAAATAAGCTTCCTGGAAGCTCTTATTTATAGGCAAAATTTCGGGTGGGTCACGCCCGTGACTAGGGCGTGACAGGGGGGCGTGTCGACACTATTCATGAGCTGATCGGGTGACTTGACTGGAAGGTTGACTTCGGCTGAAAACGTGGCGGTCACGCCCAAGGTCACGGGCGTGACAAGTGTCAGTCACGGGCGTGACTGGGGCGTGTTGGGGAGGTCGATCTGGGCGCGGTCCGGCCGCAAAGTCGCGCGCGTCACGTCGGGCCAGGTGGCTAGGTCACGCCCGTGTCGCACCTTGACACGGGCGTGTCTTGGGGCGTGTCGAGCTTAGTTTGATCATCGCCGAACGTCGAGCTGGCAACCTGTGGCCGGCGATCGTCGGGGGGGGGGGGGGGGGGGCGTGACACGGGCGTGTCGGTCAATCGACACGGGCGTGTCAGTCAATTTTTTTTGACTTTTCTGAAATTTTTCTGGAATAAAAATAAAACTAAGTTAGAAATAATATTTACAAAAATAAGCAATTTATTGAATAAAACTTGATATAAAAGATAAAAAATAAACAGAATTGACTTAAATAAAATACGAAAATATAGGTATATTTACAACTCATCAAACACCCCCATACTTAAGCTTTTGCTATTCCAGAGCAAAAGTTGGAGATGAACCTATAAGGAATTAAAAAGAATCCTAAATTTAACTAACGCTTGATTTAATTGTACGAAAGATCGAAATGAATTTCCGGGGTCTCGGAATTAAATCTTAACTTATGAAAATGTTAAAATAGAGGAACTGTTTCAAAAATACTTCTAAAAGAGAAAAATAGAAAGCGAAAATTATTTTGTTAGTTTAACAAAAATGGATTTGAATTACCGAAAAAAACTTTAGCTACAAAGAAATTAATAGGAAATAATTCAATTTAAAAATTATGCTCTCAAAAATTTTTAGATTAATTCTAGAATCATGAAAAATGGATAAGTGGATTGGCGGTTATGAAGAGGGCTTTGATTTTTGAGGCGAGGTAATTTTTTTCGAACCTCCATAATAATATTTTTTTTTGAATAATTAGGAAAATGAAATCTTATTTTCCTAACACACATAAATTTTTTTTCTTTTTCTTTCTTCATAAATATAAATAAACCCAATGCATATGTATAGGAGTAATGAATTTTATCCTCTTACTCCTAACATACAATCTTTTTAATTATTGGGTGCCTATGTTTGCGGGACGAAATCTTATCCCCATTGACATAAGATCTTTTAAGGGTGAGTGGGGAATCATACCAAGTAAGGCATGAAAAAAAGGTAGAAGGAGTGAATTTCTAAAAGAAAACTAGAGTTTAATAAAAATTTCGAGAGCAACCTTTTTAATTTGGACGTTCCTATGTTTCTAAAAGCATAAGTAGAAATAATGTAAAATCCATGAATGTTATTTTCTAACATAAAAACGTGTTTTTATTCAAAAAATCAGAAGTGAAAATGAGAAAGACAAGTTCCCTATAATAAGAAAAAGCCATAAAAAATTCTTAAAAATCTTAACCCCAGAAATTTAAGTCAATCGAGCTACAATTAATAAACGAATAGTAAATAAAGAATTAATTAAAATTCGCTTATAAATAAACTCGAAACGATTATTTTGGAGAGCAAAGAGGTTAAGAAATGAGGTTTTCGAATTATTTATTACGAAATAATTTTTTTGTTTTTTATTGGTTTTTCTAATAATTTTTTTTTTCATATTTTGGTGTTTTTATCATTTTTTTGAATATTTTTAAAGGTTATGCAAATTTTTTTGAATTTTTGGAGTTATAAAATTTTTTTTTGAATTTTTGGATTTACAGAAATATTTACAAGAAAAGAGAGAGAATTTTTACAATATAGGAAAGAGAAGGGGAAAGTGACGAGCATATTTACAAAAATATTTACAAAGTAAAAAAGAATCGCCCGCGAACAGACTCTTATTTGTGGTTGGTTCGATGAGTCGAATGTCGCGGAGCGATGTTTCATTATTTTTTTTTTTTAAAATAGTTTTTTATTTATTTATTATTATTATTAAAGCCTGAAAATTTTTTTTTTTTTTGAAGTTTTTAATTTTGTAATGTTTTTAAGTTTTTTATTAAGTGCGGGAAATAAAAGGGCACAAAAAATAAGAAACACCCCCATACTTAAGTCCAACATTGTCCCCAATGTTGCACTAAGTAGGAGGAACATGATATATATATAAACAGATATGTACAAAAAGTAAAAATAGGGGTTTAGAAATCTGCCCTAAACCGCGTTCGGGGAAGCCTGTTAAGATAACCCTACAAAAGTTAAAAGAAAAAGCAAAAATATAATAAAAAACGAAAACGATAAATTCGGCGAAAAATGTGCGGGTGATAGGGGGCGCGAGTGAGTGTGACTCGTAAGCTAACGTCTTAGCTAGGAGCGCGACCGATATGCGATCCCCTAGCGCTCACAATTGTGAAGCGCGCCGAAACTACAAAATAAATACCTAATTTAATTTTTTTGTTTTATAAAAAAATTTTCTTAGTTTTTTTTTTCTTTTGAATTTTTAGATTATTTTAAGTTTATGTTTTTAGTTTTTGATTTGTTTTATTTTTTATTTTTTTTAAAAAAGAAAATAAGATAAAGGCAAAATAAAATAAAGAAGAAAAATATTTTTGTTGAATTTTTTTTATTTTTTGATGAAAAGGAAAAAAAATTCATCAACATTTTTTTTATTATTATTTTTAAGTTTTTAAATTTTTAATTTTTATAAGTTGTTTAAGTTTTTTTTTTTTTTTTTTTTTTTTTAAGTTTTTGAATTTTTTAGTTTTAAATTTTTCTGATTTTTTTTTTTTTAAAAGTTTTTTTAAATATTTTTTTATTTATTTATTTTTGATTTATTTTTTTGTTAAAGTATTTATTATTAATATTAATATTGATATTATTATTATTATTATAAATATAATTTTTTTAGTGGCCATTTTGTTGTTTTTTTTTATATAGAAATAAAGGGTAAAATTAATAGGTTTCAGGAATTCAAAATAGTAAGTCGAAATTTCCCCGGCAACGGCGCCAAAAACTTGATGTGCTAAAACGCGGCTCTTTTTATTTAATGAAAAGATGACGAGTGGGATTTTATTTTGTAAAGAAAAAGAAGAGCGTTTTTGTTTTATTAGAAACCGAGTTTTAACGAGAGGTAGGCAAGCGCACCTATCGCGTGTAGTACAGGATATTCCGTGGTTGAATATCGGGGTCGTATTGTTCTCGGGGCCGGCTTAGCTATATCTACTCTTTCCCTGAAAGCCTATTATTCTACCGATAATATCTTAGGTGGATTATATAAAAAATGAAATGGCGAACATAAAAATAAATACAATACAGAAAATGAAAGCAGGAAATAAAGTGCAGAAGGCCGACGAAGAACTTAGCGCGACGATATCAAAAAGAGAATTTGAACTAAAATAACTTTTAATAAAAAGAGATCCAAATTTTCAAATTAATTAAGGCGGAGACTCGGCCGTGGAGGTTCCATAGGTATGAGCTCACCTTGGTCTAGGGATATCGCTCACCTGAACGCTAAGACTATTCGACCGATCGTTAGACCGACGAAGGATTCCTCTTAACGCCCGCATTACGCTGAGAACCCCGCTATTGGGTGGGGAACCCAATCCGGTAGAGTCGCGCGCCTCCTCTCTCGAGGGTTAGCGCGGAGCTCTCTTTACCCAAGGGGGATCGGTCCATACGTGCGGCCTCTCGGCGTTGCGTATGGATAACGGAAATAGGGCCCGCACATCGATATGCGGTCCTACGCGTCGTTAACCCGGGGTAAACCTTAAGAAATTTAATTAAATAGAAAACAGGACCTTTAATTATTTAAAGCCATTTTATCTGTCCCAATGCTCTTCGATATTGAGGGCTAAGGGCGGTTAGCCACTCATCGGAATGGGGACACTTACACTAGAAAGAGATAAAAGAAAGCAGTAAGAAAGCAGTAAAGAAAGCTGAAAATTGCAAGTCCTACTCAAACGAGTAGGACTGAAGAAAGCAGTAAATGCGAATCCCGGCTCGAGCGAGTGGGCGGGGGTAAATTTATACTCATACACACACACACTCTACAGGAAAGTAAAATCACACACACGCACTCTATAGAAATGAAAACACACGCACGCACTCTAAGTTTTCCTACTCAAGTGAGTAGGAAGAAAATGAAAGCATTAAAATGACGAGTCCTACTCAAACGAGTAGGCGGGAAATGAAAGCAGAGCGTCATTTAACTCTTAACGAGTAGGCGGAAATAAATGCATACGCACACACTCTACAGAAATTGAAATAAAGCAATAAGATCTAACTCATACACGCACACACACTTGCAAAAATAAGAAAAACAAAGTGACTGAAAAATTAAAACAACTGCATTTCTACCGCTAGAATGCGGTAGAAATGCATAAAAAGTTAAAATAAAAATTAACCGGACAAAAAGTTTTGAAAATTAAAACGAAAAGCTAAGTGCTCGAAAAATTAAAACGACTGCATTTCTACCGCTAGAATGCGGTAGAAATGCATAAAAAGAGAAAATAAAAATTAAACGGAGCGAAAAGTTTTGCAAATAAACGCAAAATGGAAGTTGGCAAAAAATTAGAACAACTGCATTTCTACCGCTAGAATGCGGTAGAAATGCATAAAAAGTAAAAATAAAAATAAACTAAAGCTAAACGGGTGCGAAAAATGAAAATAAAATGGACATTACAACGGCTAGTAAATGCGATAAAATCCTAAATCTAACTAAGTTATAAGGCTAAAAATGACGAAAACATAAAAAGCACGAAAAAGGGAACGAAAAATTACAAAGATAGGGCGCTTCCAAATGAGATTCATGCTAAGCAAGAGAGAAAATAAACTATTTTTATAAAATAAAAAGCTATTACAAACTAAGGGAGGGGGGAGAAAAATCTCTTACATAACATTTGGATCCAAATGGGCAGCACAACATCTAAGTAAAGTGGCCAAAAAAAGAGACAAAATAAGCTTCCTGGAAGCTCTTATTTATAGACAAAATTTCGGGTGGGTCACGCCCGTGACTAGGGCGTGATAGGGGGGCGTGTCGACACTATTCATGAGCTGATCGGGTGACTTGACTGGAAGGTTGACTTCGGCTGAAAACGTGGCGGTCACGCCCAAGGTCACGGGCGTGACAAGTGTCAGTCACGGGCGTGACTGGGGCGTGTTGGGGAGGTCGATCTGGGCACGGTCCGGCCGCAAAGTCGCGCGCGTCACGTCGGGCCAGGTGGCTAGGTCACGCCCGTATCGCACCTTGACACGGGCGTGTCTTGGGGCGTGTCGAGCTTAGTTTGATCATCGCCGAACGTCGAGCTGGCAACCTGTGGCCGGCGATCGTCGGGGGGGCGTGACACGGGCGTGTCGGTCAATCGACACGGGCGTGTCAGTCAATTTTTTTTGACTTTTCTGAAATTTTTCTGGAATAAAAATAAAACTAAGTTAGAAATAATATTTACAAAAATAAGCAATTTATTGAATAAAACTTGATATAAAAGATAAAAAATAAACAGAATTGACTTAAATAAAATACGAAAATATAGGTATATTTACAACTCATCAAACACCCCCATACTTAAGCTTTTGCTATTCCAGAGCAAAAGTTGGAGATGAACCTATAAGGAATTAAAAAGAATCCTAAATTTAACTAACGCTTGATTTAATTGTACGAAAGATCGAAATGAATTTCCGGGGTCTCGGAATTAAATCTTAACTTATGAAAATGTTAAAATAGAGGAACTGTTTCAAAAATACTTCTAAACGAGAAAAATAGAAAGCGAAAATTATTTTGTTAGTTTAACAAAAATGGATTTGAATTACCGAAAAAAACTTTAGCTACAAAGAAATTAATAGGAAATAATTCAATTTAAAAATTATGCTCTCAAAAATTTTTAGATTAATTCTAGAATCATGAAAAATGGATAAGTGGATTGGCGGTTATGAAGAGGGCTTTGATTTTTGAGGCGAGGTAATTTTTTTCGAACCTCCATAATAATATTTTTTTTTGAATAATTAGGAAAATGAAATCTTATTTTCCTAACACACATAAATTTTTTTTCTTTTTCTTTCTTCATAAATATAAATAAACCCAATGCATATGTATAGGAGTAATGAATTTTATCCTCTTACTCCTAACATACAATCTTTTTAATTATTGGGTGCCTATGTTTGCGGGACGAAATCTTATCCCCATTGACATAAGATCTTTTAAGGGTGAGTGGGGAATCATACCAAGTAAGGCATGAAAAAAAGGTAGAAGGAGTGAATTTCTAAAAGAAAACTAGAGTTTAATAAAAATTTCGAGAGCAACCTTTTTAATTTGGACGTTCCTACGTTTCTAAAAGCATAAGTAGAAATAATGTAAAATCCATGAATGTTATTTTCTAACATAAAAACGTGCTTTTATTCAAAAAATTAGAAGTGAAAATGAGAAAGACAAGTTCCCTATAATAAGAAAAAGCCATAAAAAATTCTTAAAAATCTTAACCCCAGAAATTTAAGTCTATCGAGCTACAATTAATAAACGAATAGTAAATAAAGAATTAATTAAAATTCGCTTATAAATAAACTCGAAACGATTATTTTGGAGAGCAAAGAGGTTAAGAAATGAGGTTTTCGAATTATTTATTACGAAATAGTTTTTTTGATTTTTATTGGTTTTTCTAATAAAATTTTTTTTTCATATTTTGGTGTTTTTATCATTTTTTTGAATATTTTTAAAGGTTATGCAAATTTTTTTGAATTTTTGGAGTTATAAAATTTTTTTTTGAATTTTTGGATTTACAGAAATATTTACAAGAAAAGAGAGAGAATTTTTACAAGATAGGAAAGAGAAGGGGAAAGTGACGAGAATATTTACAAAAATATTTACAAAGTAAAAAAGAATCGCCCGCGAACAGACTCTTATTTGTGGTTGGTTCGATGAGTCGAACGTCGCGGAGCGATGTTTCATTATTTTTTTTTTGAAAATAGTTTTTTATTTATTTATTATTATTATTAAAGCCTGAAAATTTTTTTTTTTTGAAGTTTTTAATTTTGTAATGTTTTTAAGTTTTTTATTAAGTGCGGGAAATAAAAGGGCACAAAAAATAAGAAACACCCCCATACTTAAGTCCAACATTGTCCCCAATGTTGCACTAAGTAGGAGGAACATGATATATATATAAACAGATATGTACAAAAAGTAAAAACAGGGGTTTAGAAATCTGCCCTAAACCGCGTTCGGGGAAGCCTGTTAAGATAACCCTGCAAAAGTTAAAAGAAAAAGCAAAAATATAATAAAAAACGAAAACGATAAATTCGGCGAAAAATGTGCGGGTGATAGGGGGCGCGAGTGAGTGTGACTCGTAAGCTAACGTCTTAGCTAGGAGCGCGACCGATATGCGATCCCCTAGCACTCACAATTGTGAAGCGCGCCGAAATTACAAAATAAATACCTAATTTAATTTTTTTGTTTTATAAAAAAATTTTCTTAGTTTTTTTTTTCTTTTGAATTTTTAGATTATTTTAAGTTTATGTTTTTAGTTTTTGATTTGTTTTATTTTTTATTTTTTTAAAAAAAGAAAATAAGATAAAGGCAAAATAAAATAAAGAAGAAAAATATTTTTGTTGAATTTTTTTTATTTTTTGATGAAAAGGAAAAAAAATTCATCAACATTTTTTTTTATTATTTTTAAATTTTTAAATTTTTAATTTTTATAAGTTGTTTAAGTTTTTTTTTTTTTTTTAATTTTTTAAGTTTTTGAATTTTTTAGTTTTAAATTTTTCTGATTTTTTTTTTTTTAAGTTTTTTTAAATATTTTTTTATTTATTTATTTTTGATTTATTTTTTTGTTAAAGTATTTATTATTAATATTAATATTGATATTATTATTATTATTATAAATATAATTTTTTTAGTGGCCATTTTGTTGTTTTTTTTTATATAGAAATAAAGGGTAAAATTAATAGGTTTCAGGAATTCAAAATAGTAAGTCGAAATTTTCCCGGCAACGGCGCCAAAAACTTGATGTGCTAAAACGCGGCTCTTTTTATTTAATGAAAGATGACGAGTGGGATTTTATTTTGTAAAGAAAAAGAAGAGCGTTTTTGTTTTATTAGAAACCGAGTTTTAACGAGAGGTAGGCAAGCGCACCTATCGCGTGTAGTACAGGATATTCGGTGGTGGAATATCGGGGTCGTATTGTTCTCGGGGCCGGCTTAGCTATATCTACTCTTTCCCTGAAAGCCTATTATTCTACCGATAATATCTTAGGTGGATTATATAAAAAATGAAATGGCGAACATAAAAATAAATACAATACAGAAAATGAAAGCAGGAAATAAAGTGCAGAAGGCCGACGAAGAACTTAGCGCGACGATATCAAAAAGAGAATTTGAACTAAAATAACTTTTAATAAAAAGAGATCCAAATTTTCAAATTAATTAAGGCGGAGACTCGGCCGTGGAGGTTCCATAGGTATGAGCTCACCTTGGTCTAGGGATATCGCTCACCTGAACGCTAAGACTATTCGACCGATCGTTAGACCGACGAAGGATTCCTCTTAACGCCCGCATTACGCTGAGAACCCCGCTATTGGGTGGGGAACCCAATCCGGTAGAGTCGCGCGCCTCCTCTCTCGAGGGTTAGCGCGGAGCTCTCTTTACCCAAGGGGGATCGGTCCATACGTGCGGCCTCTCGGCGTTGCGTATGGATAACGGAAATAGGGCCCGCACATCGATATGCGGTCCTACGCGTCGTTAACCCGGGGTAAACCTTAAGAAATTTAATTAAATAGAAAACAGGACCTTTAATTATTTAAAGCCATTTTATCTGTCCCAATGCTCTTCGATATTGAGGGCTAAGGGCGGTTAGCCACTCATCGGAATGGGGACACTTACACTAGAAAGAGATAAAAGAAAGCAGTAAGAAAGCAGTAAAGAAAGCTGAAAATTGCAAGTCCTACTCAAACGAGTAGGACTGAAGAAAGCAGTAAATGCGAATCCCGGCTCGAGCGAGTGGGCGGGGGTAAATTTATACTCATACACACACACACTCTACAGGAAAGTAAAATCACACACACGCACTCTACAGAAATGAAAACACACGCACGCACTCTAAGTTTTCCTACTCAAGTGAGTAGGAAGAAAATGAAAGCATTAAAATGACGAGTCCTACTCAAACGAGTAGGCGGGAAATGAAAGCAGAGCGCCATTTAACTCTTAACGAGTAGGCGGAAATAAATACATACGCACACACTCTACAGAAATTGAAATAAAGCAATAAGATCTAACTCATACACGCACACACACTTGAAAAAATAAGAAAAACAAAGTGACTAAAAAATTAAAATAACTGCATTTCTACCGCTAGAATGCGGTAGAAATGCATAAAAAGTTAAAATAAAAATTAACCGGACAAAAAGTTTTGAAAATTAAAACGAAAAGCTAAGTGCTCGAAAAATTAAAACGACTGCATTTCTACCGCTAGAATGCGGTAGAAATGCATAAAAAGAGAATAAAAATTAAACGGAGCGAAAAGTTTTGCAAATAAACGTAAAATGGAAGTTGGCAAAAAATTAGAACAACTGCATTTCTACCGCTAGAATGCGGTAGAAATGCATAAAAAGTGAAAATAAAAATAAACTAAAGCTAAACGGGTGCGAAAAATGAAAATAAAATGGACATTACAACGGCTAGTAAATGCGATAAAATCCTAAATCTAACTAAGTTATAAGGCTAAAAATGACGAAAACATAAAAAGCACAAAAAAGGGAACGAAAAATTACAAAGATAGGGCGCTTCCAAATGAGATTCATGCTAAGCAAGAGAGAAAATAAACTATTTTTATAAAATAAAAAGCTATTACAAACTAAGGGAGGGGGGAGAAAAATCTCTTACATAACATTTGGATCCAAATGGGCAGCACAACATCTAAGTAAAGTGGCCAAAAAAAGAGACAAAATAAGCTTCCTGGAAGCTCTTATTTATAGGCAAAATTTCGGGTGGGTCACGCCCGTGACTAGGGCGTGACAGGGGGCGTGTCGACACTATTCATGAGCTGATCGGGTGACTTGACTGGAAGGTTGACTTCGGCTGAAAACGTGGCGGTCACGCCCAAGGTCACGGGCGTGACAAGTGTCAGTCACGGGCGTGACTGGGGCGTGTCGGGGAGGTCGATCTGGGCGCGGTCCGGCCGCAAAGTCGTGCGCGTCACGTTGGGCCAGGTGGCTATGTCACGCCCGTGTCGCACCTTGACACGGGCGTGTCTTGGGGCGTGTCGAGCTTAGTTTGATCATCGCCGAACGTTGACTGGCAACCTGTGGCCGGCGATCGTCGGGGGGGGGGGGGGGGGGGGCGTGACACGGGCGTGTCGGTCAATCGACACGGGCGTGTCAGTCAATTTTTTTTGACTTTTCTGAAATTTTTCTGAAATTTTTCTGGAATAAAAATAAAACTAAGTTAGAAATAATATTTACAAAAATAAGCAATTTATTGAATAAAACTTGATATAAAAGATAAAAAATAAACAGAATTGACTTAAATAAAATACGAAAATATAGGTATATTTACAACTCATCACCTTCCCACTTTTCTTTGATCGACTTTTTCACGATCTTTTTTCCATATTCACTCCAGCGACCTCTCCCCGTCCAGACCCTCCCCGAATCGCATTTTCTAGGGCTTTACTCGTTGTTCTCCTCCCGACCTTCTCACCGTGGAACTCCTCCCGTCACCGACTCCGCAAATCCCATTGCCCGAAACCATCTTCCATCCTCTTCCTCCTCGCTTATGAGGGGAATCCCTCCATTCTAAGGCAATGTCTCTCGCGCAAACAGTCACCATAAGTTACATATATGACCCTGTTTGGGAGGGTTTTTTTCCTCCTTTCCATCAATAAAATGTCATCATTCATAATATTGTATTTATTTTATCTGTCAGTGGAAAACGCAACTCATTCAAAACGAGTTATTTTATCTTTTTAGAAAGTCCCCCGTCCATAAAACAAACACAATATTATGGACAATGACATTTTCCAGAAAATGAAAAGGAGGAAAAAAAACCCTCTAAAATGGGGTCGCAATTTCATTCATTCTCTGTTCCCATGAACCATAGTCAGAACCTTCGCCCAAGGCTTTGTCGGACTGTATGTGCTCTAGGTAAAATGTTTACTCTTCCATCTCATTCATTTGTTCCTCCATTCATTTGTGAAGCCCTGTAATTTTTTTCTCAACCATTATGACATTGGTTTCACTTCCTTTCAATTTCATTGTGCAAGAATAGGGCATCCAACATTTCTGAAGCTCTGCTATATACCTGTAAAATAATGTTGACAAATGAGGGAATATTTGTTGAATATCTTATAAAAAGTTTATCGATATTCCTGAGAGGAAAAACCAAATACTACCTTGGAAAATCTGACTAAAAAAAAGTAAAGGTGAGAAGAGGTTGATGTAAACCCTCATGAATCTAAGCAAACTGGAGCAGCAACACCAAAATTAAGATGATTAACATTACTCTATTTTTCAATATACGCATAATAATGTTACTATTTAAACAACACGTTAAAATCAGTAGACATGTTTCACCTGAAAAGTTATTAAGGGACCGTTCGTTTGCACAGTATTCCTATTAGGTTTTTGTTTTGCTTCAAAATAAAAAAAATCACGTGTTTTTGTTTTGGTGCAAAACGAAAACTTATGTTCATTTGCAACATGGTTTTAAAATCCATTTTGAGGAAAACGAAAACTTATGTTCATTTGTCTAATAATTTCCAGTTGTTATTTACTTCATGATTGAATAATATAGTCACTTAACATATGATTTATTTATGTTTCATCGTGTGAAATCGGAAAGCACCGTGCTACGAATAATATGACATGAAAATATCTTAGCATCCTGAAGTAACAAAGGATAAATATTAGCATAGAGTGGGATATGAGGAAACAAGAGAGATGTGAAAAATAGTTGAAATTTTAAAAGATCTGTAAACTTTGTTATACAAGTGTACACAAAGGGGATTGTTAACCGCAGATCAAAAATGGTTATTTGCAAACCAAAAATAGCACTTTTAAAATGTGTTAAAGATTCCCTTGCTTTCTGAAAGCTTTTATTCACAAACCAACCCTAATTCCTTTTCCCTTCCCAGCCAACAGCCCGATCCCGCACTCCAAATCTTCCCCTCTCTCGCTCTCCCAACTCTTGATCGCCCTCCTATGCCACCCTCCTGCGCCGCCCGCCTGCTCGCAATCGCACTCCGCACTTCGCATCTTCCCCTCTCTCGCATCTTCCCAGCCACCAGCCCGACGTCGCCCGACTGCTCGCCGACGCCGCTCGCCTGCTCGCCGACGTCGCCCGCCTGCTCGACGACGTCGCCCACCTGCAAACATTTTATTGGCTGGTTTGTTTAGGGTTTGTTTGCGATACGGACATAGGGATCGATGGTGTGGGGTTTGATTGATTGGATCTCGATTTTCTGTGCTGGAGGGTGGATTTCTACGCTGTTTATGTGATTTTGGTTTGTGTGGAAAGATTTGGATAGTTAGGGTTGAAGAATAAAGGATTATTTCAGTAGGATCTTCTTAAGTTGGGTGTTTATTGATGTTTTAAAGTGATTTTTTATAGCTATTTCTCAATTTTTAGATGGTTAGTTCAGATTTGACACTTCTTGATATTTTTTGACACTTCTTGATATTTTTTGACACTTCTTAAGTTTGGTTTGTGTGGATTTTTAGATGGTTAGTTCAGTTAGTTCACATTTTATTAGTTCAGATCATGAGTATCAAACTCTAGCTAAAGACTAAGGTTTCATTTGACACTTCTTGATATTTTTTTTACTTTTAATGTTGGTCTACGAATAACAATAATTTCTGTGAATAACAATTTTGAGTGTCTTTAGATCTGCGAATAGCCATATTCGGTCTGCGGTAAACAATCCCCATACACAAATCATGCGGGAATGGAAAGAGAAATCAAACCATGGATGTGAATAAAAAAAATTGAGAATAAAATTCGATGGGGGGAATGGAAAGAGAAATCAAACCCTAGATGTAAAGCCAAAAAAAATTGAGAAAAAAATTCGATTGTCATGATTCAATTGAATAAGGAATTAAAAATCCTTACAAAGGTCGAGCGTAGAGGGAGGTCGCAGAGGTGGAGCTTAGAAATGTGGAGAGGATCTCTAGAAGCGTGCGAAAATCCTTACGGAGGAGAAGACGGAGGCGTTGATGACTTCGGGTGAGGTCTTTAGGCGGGGGCTTCAAGAGGGTCTTCAGGCAGGGGTTGCGTCGAGGGTTGTGTTGAGGGATGCGTCAAGGTGTGTCGAGGGATGAGACAAGTATTCAGGCGAGGAAAGGCGTCCGGTGAGGGGATAAATAAGGGCTTCAGGTATGAACACGGATGAAATGTCATGGAGGGAGAGAGAAACACGGGAGGGTTTCGCATCGTGGTGGGTAGGCCTTCAGGCGGCGTCTTTAGGGTAGGACTTCAAGCATCGATCGGGCTTGGGGGAGAATGTAGAGATCGGGAAATGTCGCGAGTTTGAAGAATAGAAGGATTGCATAGGAGTTAAATAGCTAGGAGTGTGTGGAAAGATGTGGTATATTTGAGAGGATGAGGTCGAATGGATATAAATAAAGTATTTAAAGATTGTATGGAAGTGATTAAAAGCATTGTAAGAGCGGGAAGATTGTTATATTGTTTTATATATATGTATATATATATAGTATCGAAGTATGGGTTGTATGGGCATCGCACGGGCTTGATGCACCTAGGCTGGCATCACGCACATTCTAGTATGCTGCACCCACATGAATCCTGTGTTTGCCGCTCACACTCTACTTCAAATTGATCGAGCAAAAGTTGGAATATTCCTCCCACAAGGATGCGAGTGAAATTCACTCGAACATCAAGCACAGGAAAAGCACGTGTGAAGATGCTAGTATATATACATATATATACAAGCAATCATGCATGGGGGACCCCGTGTGAGGGCGATGATATTTGGAGGGGGTGATGAGATTCAGCGGGGGGGGGGGGGGGGGGGGGGGACACTTGGCGAGGGCAGCGACATTTGGCCTGCAACGCGAGGAAATAATTGAACACTTACGCTCAACACCCTCTAAAAGTGTGAATAGTTGTGTAAATCCTCCGAGAATTCTCTAGAAGGGATGAATAAAGATTTAAAAATTCTGCTTAAATAATTTTACTTATTAAGGATTTGCAGCACACACAGAATTCAGACTATAAGCTACTCATAACATAGCACAACACATCACAAAAATAAAATAAGAAAGAAAAACAACAAACACAGAAGACACCAAAGCTATAGTGGTTCCCCAAAATCTAGATACATCCACTCTTCTACTATCCCGGTAGAAATACACTATCTAAGTGCCTGAGTTTTTTAATAAGGAGACTCTCAGAACTAACAACTAGATCTTTTGGTAAAGAGATCTTGAACCACTACCAACTGAGTCTTTTGACAAGGAGACTCTCAGTACCACAACTTGTATCCTTTGAAAAGGATTCTAAAAATTCTTTACTCAGTTTATACAAAAGAGATATAGAGTGGGAGAGAGAAGGTTGAGAAGAAGAACTCTTCTAGATGAGTCCTCTCATCAAGAATCTGAGGACTGTTTTGCACCAAGTAATTCTGATCTTTGAATATGAAGAACCTCTTTCAGATAAAAGAGTTATAAGAGTTATAATCTTTGGATCCAATTAGCTTCTCTGAATGTTCTAATAGATTAGGTGTTTCAGCACTAGCAGCGAAGAAAGAAGATTGAGAGGATGAAGAAGAAGAACATACACCTATTACCTTTTCTAAGTATTAGTTCGTTCTTATCTTCATTCCATTCTCTGACTATATCATCTTTGAATAACATTTGAATTATCTCTTTCTTGGTATAATATCTTTAGAAGGAATGATGATATATTTTTTCAAAAAAAATTCAGTTAGTCTTGATATTCTCTTCAAAATCTTTATATAATATCTTCTTTGAATCTGATAAAGAAATCTTTCCGTGAGTATCTCTCCCAACGGTAAGAATTGTTTGAATAAATCCATGGATTAAGCCTGAAACAATTCTCTGAAAATTACTTTTATGATCTGTACTTGACTCTACGTTGACTTCATGTAAGAGCAACGTCGATTTCCTGATTCTGTATAGAATAAGTCTGTAGTTAAAGTTCCCTCGATATCTTATCGACGTATGCGTCAACTTTTTTCCTGGAGTAGTGTCAACTTTAGTACATGTAGGTGCTCTGAATTATTGTCGAAGTGACGTTGATATCCAATCGACGTTGCGTCAACTTCTAGTCGACGCAGGATTAATTTTCTTAATTTTCTTCTTCAATTCAAAGTGCCTAACTTATGTCCTTGACTCTACTTACTTCCTAGAACTTCTATGACTATACTACCCTCTCATCAACATGTATAATTAACCTAGGATGTAAAGTCACTTTAAATAAAATTTGTTAAGTTAAATCATAAGAGTTTTTCCCAACAATCTCCCCTATTTAGCTTAACAAATTTTACACATTTTCAATTGTGAGTTTACTAGAATAAAACATGAAATACACAAAATTATGTTCAATAAGCATTTGTAAAGACACAAAAAATTGCAGGGACGCAAGCATGACTGACATTTGAATGATTTGCTTCTGAATAAATTATATAGAGGAATAATTATTGCATAACATCATGGCCCTAGTAGCATATGATTTCAGTATATATGTGTATATATATCACCTTTAAGATTATGTATCTTTCTTAGATGAGATTTTTCTTTTTCTTGAGAATTGAACAAGTTTCTTAGCTGGTTGCCCTTCATTTGGCTTGTCCTGATTCTCCTCATTGATTGTTGTATCATTCTTTAAATCACAGACTACTACCTGTAATGCTTCCCTTGCAATTTGTAGAATATTAGCAGAGTCATTCTCCCCCTATTTAGGTAACTCCCTATGAATTGCATCTGTAGGGTTTTGAGCCATTTGACTATCAACTTCTTCTTTCAGCAAAGCTTTTTTAACTGCTTTACTCAAGGCCTCATTTTCTTGCAATAGTTCCATGAGCTAGAATTCCTCAAATATCTCCCCCTTCTGAACCTCATGGTCCAATGAGGTTAAGAAATATCTGGTTATACTAATAGAATACATCTTTGCTTGAACCCTCTTCACAGACTCTTTGAATTTATTCATCTGAGTCTCTATGTTTATAAAAGAGGTTGTGAAATGTGAGGCATGCCCATCCATCAGTCTAATGAGAGAGGTAGATGCATGTTGGATTGCTTGAAGAATAATAGCCTCAAGATGGGAGGTATTTAAAGAAGGGGCTGTAGAGACACTTGGTCTGATTGAAGAAGATTGTTGTGATGGCATTTATTGTACACCTGAAGTAGAAGCGGCATGTTGTTCATGCTCAGTAGGAGCTGAGGTTAGAACAATAGTTGGGTTAGTAATGTTGTCAGTAGATGATAATGTATTGTCCTCTTGTTGGACATTTTCTATAAGATAAGCTGGAGAATAGGATGATGGAGGAGTGGATTCTTTTTGAGATCCAAGCTATGCAATCTACTTGGTCCTTTTTGAGAAGATAATAATTGACAGTTTATTCTTTGGAGGGATATTTACTCCCTTAGATTTACATAATTGAGGATAGTGATGCTTGAGAATTTGACTCATGAAAGTCATATATGCATTTTCCTTTGAAAGAATTTATTTTCAAGGTCAGCTAAACACCTAGAGGGGGAATAGGTTTTCTGGTCTCTATAAACCTTTATCAGATTTATAATTTACTTTGCTGTGCTTTGTGAGTTAGTAGTAAAGCTTTCAAGAACACACACAGAAGACAGTTATTTTATAGTGGTTCCCCAGATTATGGGTACGTCCAATGTCCCTCCCATCTTTCTAACAGTGTATTAGACAAGGCTCTTCTCTAAAATCTTGGCTCCAAACAGCTTACAACATGATCCCGCAGGACCACTCATTCGTATTCAAGACCTACAACTCAGGCACTATGCTCTAGCTCTTAGATCCCAACTGGATCCTACCTCAGCCTTTATAATACAGGTCTACCACTCAGATTCACACAAGAATCCTACACTCAGATCAACAACAGATCCTACTCTCAAATCAACAACAGATCCTACCACAGCCATTATAACACAGGCCTACACTCAGAATCACTCAAGAATCTTACATTCACATCCAAGATTGAGTCCTATAGAAAATAGAAGAGATTTGAAACAAGTAGACACCAGAGAAATTTATGTGTCTGTCTTACTAGGCTGAAAATAAGTCTGCCCTAACCTATTCTTCACAACAATAAGTTAACAGATATCTTCAGAAGAGTCGCGGCTTATGTTGGAAGTAACTTGCAGAAACTTCTGTCTCTTCTATTTCAGGAATCAGTCTTGATCTTGATGTCACAGATGAAAATCGCAGCAGCTATCTCTTTTTTTCTTTCAGGTTGACTGAACTGAAAAAGACCTTTAGGCTCGACAGCAATGACGAGGAAGAAGACGATATTCAGCCGCAATGCGAAATCAGAAAACCCTAATTTCTTCCAATCTGGCTACTGGAGCAAATGTCTGATCAAAATCGACCCCTTCTTCTTGTCTATATCCTTTAGCCACTAGTCTAGCCTCATTCTTCACTATAATGTCATTTTCATCAAGTTTATTTTTGTAGATCCACTTGACACACATGACATTATGTCCTTTTGGTTTGGGAACCATCATCCAAACTTTATTTCTCTTGAACTGGTTCAGTTCCTCTTACATAGCTCCAATTCAGAATTGGTCTATGTCGGCCTCTTCAAATTTCTTGGGCTCTACTTGTGACAGAAAACTTGAGTAGAGTGTTGTGTTGATACTCTTTCTTCTGGTCTGTACTCCTTGGTTTGCCTCACCAATGATTTGGTGTGCTGGATGATCCCTTTGATGCCTGATAGCTGGAGGCAATCTAAATTCAGCTTGTTGTTCTTCATTATCTTCAGCTAGGTGTTCTTCATCCTCAACTTGTGATTCTTGTGCTCCCTCTGGACAACACACATCTTTTCTCTTATCTTGGACTACTGGATCATCTTCCTTGATGGTAAGCTTGTCCATCACCTTCTTTATGTCTGCAAAACTAGAAGAGGAGCTTGGCAGCTCACTATTAATCATGTTTGATTCATTAAAGACAATATGAACTGACTCTTTTAAAACTTGACTTGTCAAGTTGTATATCCTGTATGCCTTTCTATTGTTATTGTACCCAACAAAGATCCTTTTATAGTACTTGACAACAAACTTAGTCACATAAGACTTTCCATTGTTCAGTACATAGCACTTGATACCAAAAATCTTGAAGTAGGATAAGTTTGGTTTTCTATCTTTCAAGATCTCATAGTGAGCCTTCTTGTGGCTTTTGGTGATAGAAGCCCTGTTAAGGACATGACATGCATTGTTTACTATCTCAGCCCAGAAATATTCTAGGAGAGATGTGTCACTTAACAAGGTCCTACCAGCCTATATGAGAGTTTTGTTTTTTCTCTCAGCAATCCCATTTTACTGGGGTGTTCTAAGATAGGAGAATTCTTGGTGTATCCCTTTCTCTTCACAGAATCTTATGCATTCAGACTGAAATTCAGTCTCATGGTCACTTCCTATTTTGACTATAGTACTGTCAAGTTCATTCTGAACAAATGTCTTGAAGACATCATGGGTTTCAAATTTCTTCCTAAGAAAGAGCACCCAAACAATTTGGAAAAGTCATCAATAACCATAAGGGTGTAGACTTTCCTACCTAGACTTTGAACTGGCATAGGACCAAATAAGTCCATATGTATAAGTTATAGACACCTCACCGAGTCTTTGACCCCAATGCTCTTAAAGGATTTCTTGGTCTATTTTCCCTTTTGGCATGCAGAGCAGATACCCTCATTAGTGCATTTCAACTTGGGGCCATTTCTAACTAACTCTTCACTAAAGAGTTTGTCTATGGTCTTGTAGTTCAGATGAGTCAGCCTCTTGTTCCATTAGACACAATATTAGACTTTCTCATTTACAACTAGGCATATAGGAGAGTCCTTACTTTCACATACAAAATTAAGACAATAAATATTTCCTCTCCTAGTGCCTGTCAAGATGACCCCTTGGTCACTTGACCTCCTAATTTGGCATTCATCCTTGAGAAATGAAATGTCATAACCAAGATCAAATAGTTGGCTTATGCTTGTGAGGTTGTGTTGCAAACCTTTCACATAAGCTACCTGTGTGATAGTGATTATGCCATTTATTATCTTACCATACCCTTTAGTCACTCCCCTATATGAACCACCAAAGATAACTTTGAGTCCATTCTTTACTAGAGTGTACTACTTCAGCATGCTCCTTGTTCCAGTCATGTGCCTGGAACAACCACTGTCCAAGTACCATAAGTTAGTTAACCTTAGGATCCCAATTCTTATTAGGTCCTAGGTGCATGTTAGTCTGATAATAACCATGCCTACCTACAGCTCTTCTGACAGGTAAGCTCTCTCTTGCTCTCGACACACTTTTATTGTGCCAACAGTTAATAGCATAGTGGCCCACTTTTCCACAGCACCGACACTCATAAATGTTGTACCTTCTTTTAAGAGCTGGTCTTGTAGCAGTGCTGCCAATAGCTCTCAGTCCAGAAGGTACAACAACTACCTTTTTCTTGTATCTTCCAGCCACAGTCTGACTTGGGATATGTCTTGTAGTAGACGTACTTGGAATATCTTAAGCCCTACTAGCAGTAGTCTTCTTTTCAGAAGACATACTCTTGATGGACTTAGATATGCCCAAGTCTTGCATACTAACAGACTTGCCCCTAGTTTGATTTTGGGTTGGGAGATCCGGAGAACAAGCAGCTGCCTTATTCTTGAGTGTTGGGGTAGGTGTACCTAACACAAATGGTCCATGATGGGCCATTTGAATCTTCTCATGGTCTGCCTTAAAAGCACTTTCACCCTTGCTATGTCTTCCACTATAGTGATGAACATCTTTGTTCCCTTTAGTGGATCTACCATTCATCCAGTGACCAAAGATACTTTCTTGGTCATACCTGTTTAAAGGCAATAATACTCTCTTAAAAGGAACATGAGTCTTGGAGGTTAGTGGATGTACTAGAGCTTTGCCCGTTCCTTTGGGATTGGAAATGCTTGTGTGCCTTTGAAGCCCAACCCCTTCTTACCCTTTTGGGAAGTGAAGGTGTCTATCAAAGGAAGAACTGAACTTGGCTTTGAATAACTAGCCACTATCCTCTTCACTCTCTCTCCATCAGCACTTATAGGTCTCTTATTCGGTTTTCTTGGTACTCTATGGTGTCTATCTTAATGAAGGAAATTGTTTTCGGCTCACTATTTCTTTCATTTTCTGATTAAGCAGGGAGCTAAATCAGCATGCTGGGAAGTAGCAAGCTGAAGGGAGGAAAATTCCTTAGCTTGCTTCTTAGCTAGGAACTTGCTTTTCCTAAAAGCACTCAGAAAGACACCATATTTGTCAATTAAAGAATTGACATCTTCCTCAGATTCAGAATCTCCTCCATCTCTTGATGAATGAGCTTCAGAATATGGGCTAGTTTCATAGCCTGACTCAGAAGAAGACTAAGATAGAGAATGTACCTTTTATTGACCAGGTTGTTCCTGGCTGGATTCTTCATCAGTCATAGCCATCAGTCCATGGCAGCAGTTGTCTTCTTCTACATCATCCACCTCTGAATCACTATCTGACTGTGATAGAGGGGCCCTGATTTCAATTCTTGCAGCATGATACTCTTCCTCTTCTTCATGCATTGCAGTAACTAGCCCAATGTAGTCTTTATCTTCCTCTTCTCTTTCTGACTTTGATGAGGAAGAGTCAGTCCAGCTCTTCTGTTTCTTAGCAATGTAGGATTTCTCCTTCTTGCCTTTGTACTGGTGACCCTTCTTCTCCCCAGCTTCTCTTCTTTTGATAGGGCAGTTGACTATTATATGCCCTAACTTGCTGCAATAGTAGCGAATGAACTTAGATGAAACATGTTACTTCGTTTGGAATCATACCTATCCTCCTTGGAGGATTTCTTCCTGAGATGTGAGGAGGAGGAAGGACTGCGTGTTTTCTCACAAACTCTGATTTTGACAAATAATATATCTATTTCTATGTAATTTGACGTTCTGAGTACGATGGAGGACCCCATTTTCTTGAAATTCATGTTGGTTACTTAAATTCGTACCAATTGCACCGAAAATCGCACTTTTTCTCATGATCTCAGCATTTAGCAAATAATATGTCGATTTATAGGTTTTACGACCTTCTGAGTCTAACTGTAGACTATGTTTTCTAAGATTATACTCTATTTGATAATGGAATGTCTAACATGATTATCATTCCATAATCAACATTATTTAACACTAAAATGATTACATAATTACAGGATGTTTCAACTTCCCCCTTCAACAACTCATAAGGTGTCTTCAACATAGTTTTATGAATAAGACTCCTATTCAAAACATAGTTGATAGTGTTAACTGCTTCAGCCAAGAAGGACTTAGGAAAATTTAACTGCACCAATAATGCCCTTCTTGATTCAATTAGGGTTCTATTTTTTCTTTCAATTACCTTATTTTATTATGGAGTTCTAGGAGCTAAAGAGTTTTATCTTATACCATCATCACCATAAAGTCCATAGATAAACTAGTTTTCAAACTCTGTGTCATGGTCACTTCTGGTCATAGAGACGTGAGTGTTGAATTCAGATTGAATCTATCTAATGAATCTTGAAACGATCAAAAAGGTATCAGAATTAGCTTTTATAAAGAACATCTAACTGAATATAGAAAAATCATCCACAATAACTAAAGTATGGGACTTTCCTCCTATGCTTTGAGTGGTGAGTGGACCAAATAAGTCCATATGCAGCAGATACAAAATTCTAGGAGAATCATTTTTATCAATTAGTTTGAATGAAGACTTAGTTTGCTTACCTAGCTGATAGACTTTACATGGATTTAGCTTTCTATATTTACCTTTTGGTAAGCCTCTAACTAGATTATCCTTAGCAAGCTTGGATATGGTCTTGTGATTGAGGTGACCAAGCCTCTTATGTTATAGTTCATTTTTGTCTATATTAGTATTGAATAGATAGATTTCCTTATCACTTGAGATGAACTCAACTACATATTCATTACCCTTTCTAGACCTAGATATCACAATTGCATATGTTCTAGTGTTGAAATTTTGGCATGGGTTATGGGTGAAAACAACTTTGTATTCAATATAATATAGCTGACTACTGCTAATTAGGTTATGTTGAAGCCCTTCAACATCAGCTACTCTAGATAAGGTGATATCTCGAGTTTTGATCACACCATAGCCTTTGCTCCGACCATAATTAGAGTCACCAAAAATTACCTTGGGGCCATTTTTGGCCTTGTAGTTTTCAAGTAGTTTTTTATGTCTAGTTATATGTCTGGAGCATCCACTGCCCAAGTACCATAACTTGTTTGTGGAGGGACATTCCTTTTCCTACAAATGAAACTAAACATTAGTTAGGATCTAGGTTACATTGGACACATTTCTTCTTTTTCTATTATAAGGGGTGATGAAAGTATAGGAAGGTCTTTCATGATACCCCTTGGGATAAAAGAGTGTTGGACTGTTAAACCAATAGCTTCCAGCTTCATGAACTCTTATAAACATCTTGTACAGGTAAACAAAGCAGGATGATAATCAGAAAATGATGCGTAATTATGTTCTTGGGAGATGTGTCGTCTGACTTTTGACACGACTTTCTGGTTATGGTGATTTGATGCCGACGTATCACAGAGGTTGTGTCGATATGAAGTCGATGAATGTTCCCAGCTAATAGAATCTACAGGTTTTAGCACATTATTTATTATAGGTCCCCCCCTAAAATACCCTTACCTTAGATACATCCACTTTATTAAATACTATGATTCTTTCAGGATCATTATTTAGGTTTGTGACAGGTTGAATTTCTTTAGTCTTAGTGAAGGATATTGGATTCCTCCATACATGTGTATTGGTAATTCTCACCATTCTCGTAGGGTCAGCACCCAATCCTAGGTGATTAAATCTTTTCTTCAGGTTTTTTGTAATATTCCTGAGTTATTGACTCCTTCCATTTAAAGAGTCCTCAAAGGCTTTTGCCTTTGTTAGTTCTTCCTTTAAATTTGTTTTCATCTCTTAACTCTGTAACAAGGTTCTTAAGGTTTTCTATCTCAATTTTTAGAAGATTATCTTGTTGAGTTTGTTCATTATCAAATGGATAGTTCTTAATTAGTTCAATTTCTTTTCTTAGTTGTTTAATTTGTTTTTTTTCTTCTATGTGATCTTTACAAAAATTCTTAAAACAATCTTTAAATTCTTCATCCTCTAAATAGGCTCCTAAATCCATCAGGCATGCCTCTTTTGCAGTGGCTTCATCCTCACTTTCTGATGAAGAGCTTGACTCTGAGCTAGAGTCACTCTAAGTTTTTGCAATGAAATCTCTTCCTTTCTTCTTATCTATCATGTTGAAGAGTTGCTTCTTGTGCTCCCTTTTGTTGGGCTTGTCCTTTATTTCTTCAGGTCATTCCAGAGCAATATGGAAATCACCACTTCAAACTTAGTCCTACTTTTTAAGAGGAGTTCATAGGACTTGAGTTTGTCTAACATGACATCAGTAGTGATTTACCTATAGCATCTGGACTCTCTGATGGCCCAAATTCTTGAAACCCAATTATTTGGGATGTACATGAGAAGCTTGTCATTGATCTCAGTGAGTGAGATCTCTTTGTCTAGTCCTTTCAGATCATTGATTATGATACTGAATCTTCCATACATCTCTGTCATTATCTCATTATTTTTGTAGAACTTCTCATACTGGGATATGAGAAGGGTTCTCTTATCCTTCCTTTCACCAGAGCTTCCATCAACAAGTCTAGACAGTGACCCCCAGATTTAATTTGCTGACTAGTAGTTAGCAAACTTCTGAAAAATGTCATCTGACTTGATTTAGACCTTGACATTCATGGCCTTTGCATCCTAGTCCTTTACTTTCTTCTCTTTATCTGCCCATTGTGATCTTTGCAAAGGTTCTGATGTGATGTTGCATTCTGCATCTTTATTGTATGGCATGGTGTTCCTCTCAAAATAGAACCAAATATGTCATCATCAATAGAATTCATATAACTTAATTATATCCTTCCAGAATGTGAACTTCTCTAAGTTACATACTAGAGGTCTGGTAGATACAAACCCTTTGAAATTATTTGAAGACTTTTTTGAAAATAAATTTTTATTTATATGTGTAACTTTACAACTATTCAGATCTTTGTGATCAAGGTGTTAACCTTTAATTAATCAACCAACCTTTGATACCAATTGAAAGTGTGAACAGTTGTGTAAATCCTCTGAGAATTCTCTAGATGGGGGTGAATAAAGATTTAAAAAGTCTTCTTATATAATTTCACTTATCTAGGATTTGCAGCACACACATCATTCAAACTAGAAGTTATTCACAGCACAACACAACACATCATAGAAATAAAATAAGAAAGAAAAATAGAAAACACAGAAGACACAAAAACTATAGAGGCTTCGTAAAATCTAGGTACACCCACTCTTCTACTACATTGATAGGAATTCACTATCTAAGTGCTTGAGTATTTTGATAAGGAGACCCTTAGAACCAACAACTAGATCTTTTGGTAAGGATATCTTGAACCACTACCAACTGAGTCTTTTGACAAGGAGACTCTCAGAACCACAACATGTATCCTTTGAAGTGGGATTCTAAAACTTCTTACTCTATTATATAAAAGAGATATATAGTGAGAGAGATGGTTCAGAAGAAGAATTCTTCTAAATGAGTCCTCTCAGCAAGAATCTGAGGACTATTTTGCACTAAGTATTTTTTATCCTTGAATATGATGAACCCCTTTCAGATAAAAAATTTGTAGGGGTTATAAGCTTTGGATCTAATTAGCTTCTCTGAATGTTCTAGTAGATTAGATGTTTCAGCACTAGTAGCAAAGAAAGAAGATTGAGAGGATGAAGAAGAAGAACAGTTGGCTATTACTTTTTCTGAGTATTAGTTCATTCTCATCTTCATTCTATTCTCTAACAATATCATTTCTGAATAACATTTGAATTATCCCTTTCTTGGTATAATATCTTCAGAATAAATGATGATATGTTTTTCAAAAAAATCTTCAATTAGTCTTGATATTTATACAAACCCGAATACACCGAATGGGTTCCTCAAAACAAGAAAGTTGGGGTTCAGGCGAGTTGAACGGGCGAGAGGGGTAGGACCCCTCCCCGACTCGCGTAGGTTAATACGGCTAGGGGGCGTAGGGGGAGAGTGGGTCATGTGGGCCCACACTCGCCCTAAGATCAGGTTGAGGGAGCGGCGAGTGAGTCCACCACGCTCTCACTCGCATAGTGCCCTCTAGTCGGTAGTGAGTGCTAACCTCAACAGAGGCACTCGCAGGCCCGGGCGAGTGGAAATAACGAGTGCAATTTGTTTAGCAGTATTTTTACCAGAATGCCCCCACTAGCTTGCTAGTAGCTCTTCCAAACAGTGGAGTTTGGCTGTTGGCAGACTCATATAGGTTGCGTATAGCATTTCCAAAAGGCGGGATTGCGATATTTGCAGGCCAAAGTCAGAAAAACCATGAATAAACCCTTAAGGGCACCTTTGGAGGGGACCTTTTTCTTGGCTTCTTCCCCCTCTGGTATACTTTTAGTTGGTATTCAGAGCCCTCCAAGGTGCCCAGCTCGGCCTTAGCTTTGGAAGGAAAGATCTCTTAGATCTTCCGGGTATACGGTGGGACCTCTTTGTTGTAGCTCAAGGTCTGTTCCTTAGTTCAAAGTCTTTGGACAAAAGTTCTTGCTCGAGATAAGTAAGAGCGGGCTACCCCCTTTGGGTCCAAACTCTTTTTTGTATCGGGTTCCAGTTCCAATAATATTCTATTCAAAATCTTTCTATAATATATTCTCTCTGATAGAGAAATATTTCCTTTAGTATCTCTCACAATGGTAAGAATTATTTGAATAAATTCCATGGAAGTTCTTTGGATTAAGCCTAAAACAATTCTCTGAAAATTTCCTTTCTGAT
Organism: Platanthera zijinensis; assembly: GCA_039513925.1. NCBI lineage: Eukaryota > Viridiplantae > Streptophyta > Magnoliopsida > Asparagales > Orchidaceae > Platanthera > Platanthera zijinensis. The sequence continues at coordinate 147,985,859 of CM077096.1, forward strand.
ATGTACTCGACACTACGTCGGCTTCATGTAAGAGCACCGTCAACTTCCTTCTTTTGTATAGAATAAGTCTGTAGTCAAAGTTACGTAAATATCTTATCGGCGTAAGCGTCGAATTCTTTCTTGAAGTAGCGTCGACTTCAGTATATATAGTTGCTCAGAATTCTTGTCAAAGTGACATCGATATCCAATTAACGTTGCGTCAACTTCTAGTCAGCACAGAATTACTTTTCTTGAATTTCTTCTTCAATTCAGAGTGCCTAACTCATTTCCTTGACTCTAGTTGTAACACCCCTATCCGTCACATAGCATATAGCAGTAGGTCCGACCAGGGCCCGACGCAATATACCACAGACAGACCGGTGGGTTACTCAATGAAACCATTCAACCAATACACACGTCCTACACAGAGCATCTAGCAGAAGAAATTTTTTTAGTTGCAACAATAAGAACCCTGCCAACAAGCATGAATGTCCACTAACAAAAAACCCAATAGGAATTAAGTACAAAATACACAAAAGTATTGGACTTATGGCCTTACAAGAGTTTACAATAATTAAACAGTGTCTTACAAACTTCGGCTCGCAGGTCGGCCACACATGATTTAAATAAGTAAACAAACAAGGCCTTCGAGGGCCGACTCAGCAACTTGGGCTTTGGCCCGCTATTTGCCGCTCGGCTCCACAGCACCTGCAAGCACAAATCACTGCAACGGTGGCAAACAAGAATAACGGTCAGCTAAAGCTAACCAAATTATAACGATTCCGCCCCCAAACCGGGGCAGCAAAGCTTCTTCCCTGCACTTGTTAGCAAAGCAAGCAACATAGCGAATAAACATCACATCACAGGTGCATGCTCACACGGCCGTACACCCTGGGTTCTCAGGGAACTTACTCGGCAAAGCCAGTCCACACCCAGTCCGGTCCTCGACTCCACCACCACCCAAGGGCGGCAATCTCGTGAGTATTATGTCCTTTCAGCCATAGCCTAGACTCGATCTCCAAATCATCGATAAGTGCCACGTTCACTTTAGGTCTTTTTAACAGAAACAGATGGAGCGGGTAGGGTTCCACTAGCCCGTTGCTCACCCCACCATGGCCATTTGGCCTTTGACGCGGGCCAAGCTTCCCCCAGTCCCAACTATCGATAAAACACGGTACATAGCCCCGCTCTATACCCGGCTGGCTCCCAGGCCACCGAAATGGCAGAAATGCGTTTCCGCCGAGATTTCCGGGTGCACCTTGGGGTTACACCCCAAGATTCCCTGATGCATTCTAACGCATAGCAACCCGAAAACAAACAATATGCACGGAGTCTTCTCCGGCATAATATGCATAGCAAAACATCACCGATCCAGACCAACATGTCTGGGTAGGCTTCACACACCATGCCTATGTCCGTACTATGATTTCGGACTCTAACAAGGGGGACTTTTCATATCTACCCCAAGGAATACCGCAAACTCACTGCACACTCACGGGAGAGGTTTTTCCCATGCAAAAGAAGAAGAGCTTCACATGCTCAAGATGAGAATCGTTACCCTAGAATTTTTTCTTGGCACCATGGAAATCTATGCAGATGGAAAGCACTGCAATCTCCTTGCCTCCGCGGATCCGAAGTCGGCTCGCAATTTGGAGCTCCGAAGCTCCGCCGGTGACTGGATCTAGCTCTCTTTCTTCCTCCTTGCTCTCCCTTCTCTCTAGCTTTTAGAAAGAGAGAACCAAAATGGAAATGAGGGTTTTCAAGCCCTATTCCTGGGTATATCTCATCAAGAACAGCCCCCAGCTATTGGATCCCAAAATGAGGAAACATACGACCACGATTCAGCCCAAAATTAGAATTCCTGGGCAGAATACGGGTTGCAACACGGCCGTGTTCAGGGCCGTGTCACCCATTTGCCGTCAAAACCGACGCGTCTCGAAAAGAACACGGGCACCCGACATGCCCGTGTCAGGCTTGACACTCCTGTGTCAGCCAGTACACGCCCGTGTCGCTGAGTGTGTTCCCCTAACGACACAGGTCTAAAACAACCCGAGCACAACACGGCCATTTGACACGCCCATGTGCTAGACACGCCCGTGTCCCAGACCGTGTAACTGTCTTAGCACATAACGCCGCACGACTAGAGGATGATACGGGCATTCAACACGCCCGTGTCGAATTGCACACGCCCGTGCCGAACCCGAACACGCCTGGGCTCAGGCCGTGCGCCCCTCACTGAACGATCGTTGAGTGTAAGGCTCCGAGTTACTGACACGCCCTGGGACACGCCCGTGTACAAGGCCGTGTTCACCCCCCCCCCCCCCCCCCCGCTGATCGTTGACTCCAAAATCGTCGACCACGCGACCAACGTCGAACCCGAGTAAGACACGCCCTGGGACACGCCCGTGTCCCAAGCCATATCACCACCACCAAAACTCAGATTTGGCTCAAAATGCCACCCATCACCCTTTTGAGTTTCGGTGCATTACAACTCTCCCCCTGTTAAAATAATTTCATCCACGAAATTACCAAAGGAAAAGATAAACAAAACCAAACGCGTTACCTGAGTGAAATAGCTCTGGGTACACCTCCAACATGGTCTGCTCCCGACCCCAAGAGAGCTCCTCACATTCGCAATTGCCCCAATGAACCTTAACCATCCTGATCTCCTTGTTACAGAGTCGCTTAACCACAAAGTCCTCAATACGAATGGGCTTGACCTTAGTCGTCAACCCTTTGTCCACCGACACTTGATCAACTGCAATCACCTGCGAAGGCTATTGCACTGCCTTTCACAACACTGGTATGCGGAATACACTGTGTAGACCACTTACTCCACCGATAGCTTTAGAGGATAAGCCGCTTCGTCGATCCTCTCCAGACTCTCAAATGGTCCAAGGTATTTCGGGCTCAACTTCTCAAGCGTCGTACCCGTGAAACACCCTTGAACGGCTTTAACTTCAAATACACCCAACCGCCAACCGCGAACTCCACGTTCCGATGCCTGGCATTGTAGTATTTAGCTTGACTATCCTGAGTGATCAACAAACGCTCCTGAACTGGTGCGCACCAATGAAGTAGTGTTTTCCACCTCTTGCTTTTGTACAACCTTGCCCCACTCGTTTCTAGCCACGAAATCGGCATGCGACACTTTCTAGCATAAAAGGCCTCGAAGGGTACCATTTGTATGCTCGCTTGGTAGCTATTATTGTACTCAAACTCCACCAAATACAGATGGTCTTCTCACTACTTTCTGAAGACCGGAACGCACATGTGGATCATGTCCTCCATGGTTCTCTTGACCCTCTCGGTCTGCTCATCCATCTGCGGATGGAAGACTGTGCTGAACTTCAACTTAGTCCCCAGCATTTATTGCACCAACCTCCAGCCATTGGACGTGACCCACCCAACTCGGTCACTCACGATGTTGCGGGGCACACCGTGAAGCTGCACAATCATATCCACACACAGCTTCGCCAGTTTATCCACAGAATCACCCTTCCTATGCGGAATGAAGTGCGACACTTTTGTTAACCGATCTACGATCACTAAGATGGCATTGTTCCACTTCTGCGACCTTGGCAAGCCATGCACAAAGTCCATCGATATGTCATCGAACTTCCATTTTGGAATAGGCAAGGATTTCAAGAATCCTCCAAGCTTTTGGCACTCCGCCTTTACCAAGGCGCACATTTGACACTTAGCCACAAACAGTGCCACGTCCTTTTTGAGCCCTGGCCACCAAAACAGCTTCTTTAGGTCCCGGTACATCTTCGTGCTCCCTGGGTGGATTGATTACTTGGTATTATGAGCATCGTACATCAACTCCGTCCGTAGATTTCCCCCGCTTGGGATGCACAAACGATGATCCTTCCTTAACAGCCCATCCTCAACTGAAAACTGGGAATTTGACCCATCCAATGCTGCATCCATAAGCTCCTTCATGCTACCATCCAACTCCAATGCCCGCCAAACACGATCAGGCAGGTCATACTGAACTTCCGTCCAGTTCAACAATGCTTTAGCGCTAGTATGCTTGTCCACACAACAGATCTCAAATGCCTCCAACTCTTGAACTAGCCTCTCATCATGAACTGACAACCAGTTGACTTGGGCGGGAGCCCTGCGACTAAACGCATCTGCAACTACATTGTCCTTGCCAGGTACATAATGAATCTCTAACGTATAGTCCCCTAGGAACTCCATCCATCTCCGCTGCCTCATATTGAGATCCTTCTGATCTAACAGGTACTTTAGGCTCTTGTGGTCGGTATAAACATCGACCCTTATGCCGTACAAGTAGTGTCTCCCCAGCTTAAGCGCAAATATAACGACCGCCAACTCCAATTCGTGGACCGGATAATTCCTTTCGTGCACTTAGAGCTGACTCGAACCATACGCTATAACACTTCCATACTGTAGCAGCACGCAGCCCAAACCACTACCAGAGGAATCACTATAAGGCTCGAAGCCCTCGGTCCAACTTGGCGAACTTAGCACTGGCGCCGAGGTCAACCGACTCTTCGACTCCTCAAATGCTTGCACGCACTCCTACGTCAATAAGAACTTCTGATCTTCCTTGACAACTTCGTGAGAGGTAGCGCTATCCGCGAGAAGTTCTCTACGAAGCGCCTGTAGTAGCCGGTCAGCCCCAGAGAACTCTAGTCTTCCGCTTCCGAACGCAACACAGGCCACCCGTGTATCATAACTATCTTTGCTGGATCCACAGCAACACCCACTCTACAAACTTTACGACCGAGGGACGCTACCTAAGATAACCCCAAAACTCGCGTTTGGAGAACTAGGCATAGAGTTGGTTCCTCTTTAGCATTTCAACCACCGAAAGCAGATGCTTGAAGTGATCCTCTTGCTCTGCGAGCACACCAATACGTCGTCAATGAAGACAACCACAAAATGGTCTAGGTATGCCCTGAACGATCTATTCATCAAATCCATGAACACTGACGGCGCATTAGTCGGCCCGAACGGCACGACGGTAAACTCGAAATGTCCATACCTTGCGTCGAACGCTGTCTTTGGGACATCGCTTTCACTTATCCTCAGTTGATGGTAACTGGACTTAAGGTCCACTTTTAAGTATACCGATGACCCGACCAACTGATCAAAAGGTCATCCACCCTTGGGATCACGTACTTGCTCTTTTCCGTTAACTTGTTCAGTTTCCCATAATCGATACCGAGTCACAACCTTCCGTCCTTCTTCTTAATAACGAGGACTAGCGCGCTCCAAGGCGACAAACTTGGACGCGCATAACTTTGCTCCATCAACTCTTCCAGTTGAGCCTTTAGCTCCGACTTCTCCTTAGGAGTTAGCCGATATGGAGAGCATGGCACAGGTTTGGCACCTGGCACCAGCTCCATCGTAAAGTCAAACTCTCACTACGGTGGGACTCCTGGAGACCATCAACGAAACACATCAGGATATTCGGATACACCCGAGATACTATCCGATGTAGGCTTAGGCTTTGAAGCCTCCCATGGTGGCAGTAACGATGCTTGCAAGTTGAACCCCTGACTCCCAAACCGTAACCTTACGACATAGACACACTCTCTCTCTCCGTGCATAGAACGACCATTAGGCAGCAACACATCCAAATTGCCCTTTACCATCGAAGGAGATACTCTGATGTGCAATACTACACCTTTGGGAAAAAGGAGTGTGAAGTGCCCGTATCGAAACTATTCCCTCGCCGGGTGACCAAAAGTCCAAAACAAAGCCTAGAACTTCCAGTCCTAAGCTAGCACGCATAAGGTAACAGGTATAATAAGTTAAATTGCTATTTATTAAACCATACCTGACAACCCGACAGTCGGCCACAAGACCTCCTGCTGACCAAGGATGTCCACCCTCGGTTGGGACGGAGTATACAGTGATGCAGTGGACTCCACCGCCTTGCCCTTCTCCTAGATGTTGCCCCCGACTTCTTCTCGGACATTGGGCATCCACTCCGACAATCCCGGACATAGTGTCCCGGCTTTCCACAGTTATAGCATGCACCCGGGGTTTGTCCTGTAGTCGCTCCGGATACGCCAGAGGAAGGGACTAGACCCGACATCCTAGCCTTCTTGTACCACCTACGGTACCCAAATTTTGAGGTTGGCATTTTGAACACCGTCTCCTTTGTACTAGAGTCTTCGACTGCTCCTGCCATAGCTTTCAATGTCTTCTGAGCACCCTCCCGACAATCTCAGGGAAAGTGCCCTTTCTTTCCACAAGAATGGCAACTGTACGTAGTCTGGCTAGTAGGTGATCTAGCTTCTTTTCTCAGCGTTCTGCGGTAGCCAGCCCGTATAGGATCTTCAGGGTTTAATACCCTATTCACTGGTATTTGATGAGTTTTCCCCAACTCTACTTCCAAAGTTCTGGCCGACTCCACCAAGTTTCGGAATCCAAATAGCTTTGGTCCTAGCAGTAGGATGCGCAACTCGCTGCGCAGACCATTATAAAATCTATCGACTATAGACTGCTCGCTTTCTCATTCAAAGCCTGGGTAGCGCCTTATCATAAGGAACGTCTGTAAATAATCGTCAACTGACTGTGCTCCCTGCAACACAATCATGTTCATCTGCTGCCCTAAAGGGCCTCTGCATGTCATTTGCTCCATCAGACTGCCCGGTGTTGGGGCCATCTCAGGGACAAAGGGTTGCACATTTCTTCCATGTTGTGCGTTGGTCACAGCGAACACGGCTTCAACTACCCTTCTTATGGTTTCAAAATAAGTAGGAGTCTCAGGCACGTCGCTTGGTGCAGTACTTTTCTCAGAAAGTGTGCGTTCAGGCTGCAACGCGCCACTCCCGGACACCTAAAGTCATACAAAACACCGATAAGCGACCAAACAACATTGTAAAACGCAATTATAGGAACACGCAGGTTCCTCAAACATGTGTATTTTTATTCCTATGTGGACATTCATGGGTTCTTTTCATGTTATTACGATGACGCACACACATGTGCTCACCACCCCTTAAAGTGAATTCGCCCACGAATTCAGTCAAGCTGGACCGAAACCGGTAGTATGATACCAAATTGTAACACCCCTATCCGTCACATAACATATAGTAGTAGGTTCAGCCGGGGCCCGACGCCATATACCACGGACAGACCGGTGGGTTACTAAAAAAAACCATTCAATAAATACACACGCCCTACACAGAGCATCTAGCGGAAGCAATTTATTAAGTTGCAACAATAAGAACCCTGCCAACAAGCATGAATGTCCACTAACAGAAAACCCAGTAGGAATGAAGTACAAAATACACAAAAGTACTGGCCTTATAGCCTTACAAGAGTTTACAATAATTAAACAGTGTCTTACAAACTTCGGCTCGCAGGCCGGCCACACATGATTTAAATAAGTAAATAAACAAGGCCTTCGAGGGCCGGCTCAGCAACTTGGGCTTTGGCCGGCTATTTGCCGTTCGGCTCCGCAGTACCTGCAAGCACAAATCACCGCAGCGGTGGAAAATAAGAATAACGGTCAGCTAAAGCTAACCAAATTATAACGATTCCGCCCCCAAACCGGGGAGACAAAGCTTCTTCCCTGCACTTGTTAGCAAAGCATGCAACATAATGAATAAACATCACATCACAGGTGCACGCTCACACGGCCGTACATCCCGTGCTCTCAGGGCGGAATTCTCGTGAGCATTTAGTCCTTTCAGCCGTAGCCTAGACTCGATCTCCAAATCATCGGTAAGTGCCACGTTCACTTTAGGTCTCTTTAACCGAAACAGATGGAGCGGGTAGGGTTCCACCAGCCCGTTGTTCACCCCGCCATGGCTATTTGGCCTTTGATGCGGGCCAAGCTTCCCCCAGTCCCTACTATCGATAAAACACGGTACATAGCCCCGCTATATACCCGGCTGGCTCCCAGGCCACCGAAGTGGCAGAAATGCGTTTCCGCCCAGATTTCCGGGTGCACCTTGGGGTTACACCCCAAGATTCCCTAATGCATTCTAACGCATAGCAACCCGAAAACAAACAATAAGCACGGAGTCTTCTCCGGCACAATATGCATAGCAAAACATCATCGATCAAGACCAACATGTCCGGGTAGGCTTCACACACCATGCATATGTCCGTACTACGATTTCGGACTCTAACAAGGGGGACTTTACCTATCTACCCCAAGGAATACTGCAAACTCACCGCACACTCGTAGGAGATGGTTTTCCCATGCAAAAGAAGAAGAGCTTCACATGCTCAAGATGAGAATCGTTACCCTAGCATTTTTCCTTGGCGCCATGGAAATCTATGCGGATGTAAAGCACCGCAATCTCCTTGCCTCTGCGGATCCGAAGTCGGCTCGCGATTTGGAGCTCCGAAGCTCCGTCGGTGACTGGATCTAGCTCTCCTTCTTCATCCTTACTCTCCCTTCTCTCTAGCTTTTATAAAGAGAGAACCCAAATGGAAATGAGGGTTTTCAAGCCCTATTCCCGGGTATATCTCATCAAGAACAGCCCCCAGCCGTTTGATCCCAAAATGAGGAAACGGACGACCACGATTCAGCCCAAAATTAGAATTCCTTGGCCAAACACGTGTTGCAACACGGCCGTGTTCAGGGCCGTGTCACCCATTCGCCGTCGAAATCGACGTGTCCCGAAAAGAACACGGGCACCCGATACGCCCGTGTCAGGCTTGACACGCCCGTATTAACCAGTACACACCCGTGTCACTAGGCGTGTTCCCCCAACGACACAGGTCCAAAATAATCCGAGCACAACACGGCCATTTGACACGCCTGTGTCACATGCCGTGTGCTAGACACGCCCTTTGACACGACCGTGTCCCAGGCCGTGTAACTACCTTAGCACACAATGCTGCACGACCCGAGGAGGACACGGGCATTCGAAACGCCCGTGTCGAATTGCACACGCCCGTGTCGAACCAGAACACGCTTGGGCTCAGGCCGTGCGCCCCTCACTCAACGATCGTTGAGTGTAAGGCTCCGAGTGACTGACACGCCCTGGGACATGCCCGTGTCCCAGGCCGTGTTCACACCCCCCCCCCCCCGCCGATCGTTGACTCCAAAATCGTCAACCACGCGACCAACGCCGAACCCGAGCACGACACGCTCTAGGACGCGCCTGTGTCCCAGGCCGTGTCACCACTACCAAAACTCAGATTTGGCTCAAAACGGCACCCGTCACCCTTTTGAGTTTCGGGGCGTTACACCAGTGACTTCATAGGACTTCTATGACCACATTACCTTCTTTATATAACATGGGTAATTAACTTAAGATCTAAAATCACTTTAAATATAATTTGTTAATTTAAATCATAAGTTTTTTTCCCAACACCCTCTCACTCATAAAAAAACATAGGTACATTAAGAATCCGTTTAAACTATAAATACAGAAAATATGTGGAAGCTTACTGAAATAATTCCTATTGAAAAATTCTTCAAAATATATTTCTAAAGAATAGCATTAGCAATTTGGCATAAAAAAATAAAGAATAACATTAACAATTTGGCATAGAACATACAATAAAAGAGAATTGAAAGCTTATATTTGCATAGAAATTTTGGATTTGAATCAACCAAATAAGTAAACTTATGCAGATAATAATAATATTGTTGTCTGCTCGATGCTTTTAGCAGACCGGACTAACTAAATCGTCTTAGCCTATCAAATGATCGAGCATGCAAATAGTCAGAAAAGACAGAACAGATAAAGGGTCATTTTTGATATGGAAAACCCTTAAATTGGGTGAAAAATCACACAGTCGATTCAGTGTCGACCAAACTTTTACTAAACATCATTGTTTTATAGGGATTTAAGAAGAAGGCAAGGGCGACAGGTCACTCCTCATTACAGAATATAAGGTGAGATAAGGTAGGCGTTCAGAGCATGATAAGGCAATGCTCGCTAAACTAGGGTGTTGCTTCTACATGTAGTGGAGAGCACATGAGCTTGAGAGTGTTGATAGGCTGAGAGTGTTGGTGCTCAGAAAGCTTGCAGAGTGGTCTGCTCGTATGCATACGCAGGTGGTTAAAGGAGGTTGCAGGAAATCCTGAAACTCTAAATCACTCAAAGGAACTCGAGGGATGCTTTGAAGAATGGGATTTATGTTGTAGAACCTGTGAAGAGAGAGAAGAGAGAAAAAGAGAGTGTAGAAGGAAATTCATATGCCGAAAAAGGTAAGAATAAGTAGAAAACTGGGTCCATTTATAAATTTCTATAAGGGCGATCTGGTAATTTTACTGGATTACTACCAGACAGATGAATAGGAATGCCTGGATTTGAGCACGCAGATAGCCAATTTTAGGTAAATGACAAATTTGCCCACAGGCTAAAAAATCCCACCCGAGGATACGGGCAACCTGACGAGTCTTATGGCTAGACGAAGACTGCGGCAAAAGGCCAAGGCCTCCCTTGTGTCGGGCGTCCATAGGAACGACCAGCCTCGCGGAGGCCAACTGAGGCTGCCAAGGTGTCCGGCGGCTAAGGGGCGGTCGACCGAGCCTGCTCAGGCGGCGGGCGGCCAAGGGGCGGCTGATCTTGCGATGGCTGGCCAAGGCCGCCCAGGCGTCGGGATACCAAGAAGAGGCCAGCTTCACAGAGGTTGGCCGAGGCCGCCAAGGTGTCGGGCGGCCAAGGGGCGGCGGACCTCCTAGAGGTCCGTCGAGGCCACCTAGGCACTGGGTGGCCATGGGACGGTCGACATCGCGGATCCAGCCAAGGTCGCTCGTATACCAGGATACCAAGGCGGTGAGCATCCTCACGGAGATCGGCCGAGTCCGTCCCCGTGGAGGTCGGTCGAGGCATGTCAAGTGCCGCTTTTTGAGAGGGTCGGCTCCTCCCGGATTACCTTTGACAAGCATCTCCATCCTTCACCTCTCCTCCATGAGTGCTCCCGTGCGCGCCGCTACCTTGCGTGCTCCTGCACATGCCATTACCTTCTGCGCTCCCTCTCCCGCATGCGCCTCTATCTTGAGCGCTCCCGCGTGCACTGCTACCTTGCGTGCTCCCATGTGTGTCGCTACCTTGCACTCTCGCGCGCGCCGCTTCCATGACCGCTCTCGCGCACACCGCTACCATGCACGCTCCTATGCGCGTCGCTCCTATACGCGCTCCCACGTGCACTGATTCCCTGCGTGCTCTCGCGCAAGCCACTTCATCGTGTGCTCCCGCATGCGCCACTTCACAGTGCTCGCCCGCGCGTGTCGCTTCCCCTCACGGTACCACACATGTCGCTTCTCCATGAGCACAACTCCCCCACGGGCCTCTGCTCGCTCTGCTCCCCATATGCCTCTTCCATCTTCGCTCCTCGTATTCCTCTGCCCGCTCTGCTACCCTGCGAGCCTCCGCCCGCTCTTCTCCATGTGTAATGCCCCTAGTTTCCCGAAGCAGGAAATGATTTCTGTGAGATACTGCCCGGCGGTAGGGTTATAGCTGGCGGTAGCATGGCCAATTTATTTGGCAGAGCTCTCAGGTAGGTACCGCATGGCGGTAGTGATACTGCATGGCTGTAGCGATACCGCGTGGCGATAGCGTTAGGCATCAAGAGCGTCGAGAGCGGCGTGTTGATGGGACCCATCGTCTACCGTGCGGAGGTAGGTTGTTATTGTGCGGCGGTAGCAAGGCTTATTTATTTGGCAAAGCTCTCAGTGATACCGCCCAGTGGTAGGCTAGTGTTGGACGTAGCTGTGCTTTTGTCGTTTCTATGCCGGTTACGAGACGAACAAGCTATCGCCCGACGATAGTAAGTTATCGCGGAGCGGTAGCAGAGTAGTTATGACGTGGTCACATGTCAACGTATAATTGGAGGTTTTGAATGGTGGCTTGTGGGACAAGCTAATGCTTGAGCTACCGTGTGGCTGTAACTTGCTACCGCATGGCGGTAACTTGCTACCGCACGACGGTAACGTTCATAAACCTAAATCTAGAGCAAATCGTGACCGTTCGCCAGTTTTTGATTGAGATCCGACGGTGGGGTGTCATCCTAGATGATATAAGGTCGGGACATGACATTTCTTCTTCATTTGATCCCAAGGCATTCTCTTTCAAAGGGCTAGAGAGAAGGGAGAGTGAAGGACGAGAAAGAAGAAGGAGATCCCGCCATTTTTGGAGCTTCGGAGCTCCGATTTAGAAGCCGAGTTGAGATCCATGGTGGCAAGACCGTTGTGGTCATTTTCATCCAGCTAGATATTTGTTAATGGCGCCGAAACAAACATCAAGGGTAATGATCCTCTTCCTTGGACATGTGAAGTCCTTTGTTTTGGCATGTGAGGGTAGATGCTCCACAAACTCGTTGAAGCCATTCTCCCGATGGGATGATCTGTGTATCCCCGTTAGTTTTTCATTTAGAATCCAGAAGCGAAGTATGGAATATGAATGTTGTGTGAAGCCCATCCGGACGAGTTAGTCTGGATTGGTGATGGTTGTTTGTATGCCGATGACGACTCCGTGGTAAATGTGCGGTTTTCGGAGTCACGGGGTGTGCAGGTTGTTGTAGAGAGAGTACTAGAGAAGGACTCAAGGAAAACTACCACTTGGAGGGGAAGAAACGATAGTCTGTCCCCTACCGCGCGACGATAGAGCTACCGCCAGTGGTAGCTCCTAGTGTGCATTTGTTTGTGAGGCCTGTCTTGCGGAGACCTGGGGGCCAATGTGATTATTGAGTCCTGTCTCTTGGAGACTTGTGGGCCATTATGGTTTAGTCCTATCTCTTGGAGACATTGGGACCATTGTGATGAGCTAAGAGTCTAAGGGGCCCAACTTAGGTGGTCGTGAGTGCAAGCCTTTGAACATAACGTGGTTATGTATCGTGAATGGGCAAGGGAAGGTTGACCCGTATCTTGGATTGCGAGCCTGACAGTTTGAGCAACGGGCTGTGGCTGACCTGTACCCACCTTATGATGATCATCTTGGAGTGAGTTAGTGGCTTGAATCTCAGCATGACTTTGTCGTAGCATAAGGAGAGTTTTAGGATTTAGGCTGGAAATACCTAAACGCTCAAGTTGGGGGGGCTTGAATCTCAGCACACCGAAAGAGTATGCTAAAAGTTACCATCTTGGGGATATAGGTGGGGTTTGAATCTTAGCACACCGAGAATGTACCCTGAGTGCATGAGACGTGTGGCCGACAGTGCCAACGTTTGTGGTGAATGGTGCTTAAGTTGCACGTTTTAATTATAATTATATACCTATGCTAAATGCCTGCAGGGAAGGAGCGCTGTCACCTTGAGTTAGGTGTGGGGTCATTATAATTTGGTCAGCTAATGCTGACCGTTGCTTTGTTTGCCACCTTCTATGGTTGATATGCCGGCCCTCGAAGGCCAAAGCGAATTTATTTTTACTATTTCATGTGTGGCCGGCCTGCGTGCCGAAGTTTGTAAGACATTATTATTTAAGGAAACAGTTGTAAGGCCTTAAGGACATAACTATTTGTTTATTTATCCTATCATTCCTGTTTGGACTTTAGTGGACATTCATATGGTTGGGTTCGAAACTTAATAATCTCATTTTCTGCTAGAATGCACTCTGATTTATAATGTGCGTTTATGAATTATGTTTTTAATACGTAGCTCCACTAACTATCTATGGAATATGGCGTGGGGCCCCGACCGGAACTTCTATTATATTCTATGTGACATATGGGGGTGTTACAATTTGGTGTCAGATTCTGGTATCGGTCTTTCTTATTTGAATTTGTGGGCGAATTATTTTAAGGGGTGGTGGGCACATGTATGTGCATTACTGTTATAACCTAAAAGAACTCATGAATGTCCACTCGCCTAATTGAGTGTTTTACAATTATAGGTGACTAGGAGTGGTGCAGAGCAATCCCAACATCATCACTCTGCGGAGAGTGGTGCGCCTAATGGCGTGCTTGCGACACCTCCTTCTACCGAAACTATACGTTCGGTAGCTGAAGTGGTGTTTGCTATGATTAATGCTTATCCAGGGAGGCAAGTGCAACCCCCTGCTCCTGAATTGGGTCAAGTACCACTAGGCATAGCCGAACCTACAGTAGTGGATCAAGTAGCGGCAGATACCATAGTACAAAGGAGAGCGACTGAAAATCATCTTAAGCATATCATGAGCTTTAACCCTCCAGTGTTTATGGGGACTGAGGCCCCAATGCAAGTTGAGGACTGGCTCTCTCGAGTTAAGAGAGTCTTGTCAGCAATAGAAACGGAGGAGTGGCAGAAGGTTACTATAGCCACATTCCTTTTGGATGGAGAAGCGAGGTTGTGGTGGGATGAATTAGAGCTACATCACTTTACTAGGACACAACTCACCAACATCACGATGGATGAGTTTTCAGGATTATTTCTAGTACGATACGTTCCTTTAGCGCAAAAAATTGCTATGGAGAATTGGTTCCATAGACTAACCCAAAGAGAGAGTAGTGTTGATAACTAACTGCATGAATTAAGAGATTGGGTTGATATATATGTTCTACCTTTACAGATGAGGAGCGCAAGACCAATCGTTTCAATGAAGGACTGTGCGATGATTTGAGGTTGATGCTCCCAGTTCCAATGTGAAAGTATCTAGCGTCAATCTAAATCACCTAGAGGGGGGTGAATAGGTGAGTTCTGCATCTTTTTGCGGAATAAAATAAACTGCAAAATTAAGAAAACATGACACAGAGATTAATAGTGCTTCCCCGAGTTGGGTACGTCCACTGTCCCGCTTCGCCTATCTACAACGAAGGGCTAGATTTGGCTACTTCACCTTTATCTCAGATTACAATGAATCTTACACCTCGGAGCCTCAACTCCTACAACTCGGAGACAACGCTCCTACTGCTCAGAGAACAAACTCTCCTACAACTCGATCCTAACACAGATCTACAACTCGATCCAAACACGAATCTACAACTCGATCCAAACACGAATCTACAACTCAATCCAAACACGGATCTACAACTCGATCCAAACACAGATCTACAACTCGGAGGGAAAAAACTCCTTCAAAAGTAAAAAGGATTTACACAATAAAGATTACAAATAATCTTATGTAGATCTAAAGTCTTCGATCCTTCGTTCTTCGAAAAGGTTGATCTTGAATGTCTTGAAGAACAAGGAAAATATGAAATCTTTTAAAACTAGATCAGAACACACAGATCGGCTAGATCTATGTAGAATCAAAGTCTTCAGAGATCAACGATCTTGTCATCACGTTAGGGGAAGAGCGAATCATGGAGCAAACTTGTCGTTGGCCGTGCGAGATGCGAAGATCAGGATCAAGTGTCGACGAGATCTTGACGTTCAGAAGTTTCTCAATTAGAAATAATGAGCATGATTAGGGTTGAATGAATTTTACCCTAAACATATATTGGAATCCTCCTCCTATAACGGCTAGAAAAGACATTCCATACTGAAACATGCGAAGTTTACTGTACATGGCTATTGGGAAGAACCTGTCGGAAATTTGAAGAAATAGAACCTAAGTATAATTCGTCGAGTATCGTCGAGAATAACCGAGTATACTCGTCGAACTGTAGTGAAACTTGACAAAATTAACTTAGAGAATTTCAGCCTGATCTAACCCATAAATCGACGCCTAGCAGAAGTCATACTCGACAATTCCGACAAATATCAGCTAGCTCACTCGACGAATTCAACGAGTATCGACTGATACACTCGACACATTTGACGCATACGCGGAGTGATATTCGATGAATATGACTTAGAAAAATCTAGAGAAGTAAATTCGTAAACTCAAAGGTATACCTAATGAGTCTCGACGAATTCGGCGTGTATCGACATGTATATTTGACAAATTCGGCGGGTATCGAAAGATACACTCGACGAATTCGATGTGTATACTTGATGATAATCTACGTGTTTACTTGACTGATTTTCTACCATGGCGGCTTCAAGGGCTGTCACCTTAGCTTTCAATTCATCCTCCCCCTTTCTGACTTCTTCAAGTACCTTGGCTGTTATGGCATTGGTTAAGTTGACCATTTGGTCATCAAAATAATTCATTCCTTCATTATGGGCATTGATTATTGTTTTGGCATTTGCATCAATGTTCTGGAGGACGGTCAGGTTGCTCTTCAGCCCAGCCATCGTGTGAATAATGGTCTGACCACCCTGCACAAACCATGAATCCAGCCTATCATCCAGCTTGTCAAAACGCACCTTGATCTCTGCAAGGCCATTATTCATATCCTTCTCTATCTCCTTGACTTTCTTTAGCACTTTCTTCAAAGAACAATCAAAACTTGCATATTGCTTGGCCATCAGGGCTTCTATTGATTTCAAGATAGAGATATCTGCACTTGTACTGGGTCTGTCTGCAGATGGAACACTGGGATGGGAAGGGAGACTTCACCTTCCTCTGAGTCACTTGAAGATTCTTCCAAGGGAGAGATATGAGCTTTAGACAGTATTCTAGTATCAGGGGCCTCTAGGATAGGATGATGCACCTCTGCATCTCCTTCCTCATAAGAAAGATCAATAATTTCTACCTCCTTTACTGGAGGTCCACCAGGAATTGCAGACATTCCCCTCTGAAGCTTTCGAACAAATCTGTCAAGATATGTTTGAATCGAGATTAAGGGATGGATCTGCTCCACCTCAATCCATACAGGTAGAACATCAGGGAGATTTACAAGCAGATTCTTTGAGGCAACATTCGCAGTAGAGTCATGTACATCATCAGCAACTGTCATGTCCTCATCAGCATCAACCTCATAATCAGCAATATCCAAATCATTTGCAGAAGCATCTGAATCATCAGCAGCAGGATCAACCTCCAGATCAGTAGCAACCAGAACATCTTCAGCTACTATCTCATACTCAGCCTCATCAGGAACTAACTTAGCAGTAACAATATGGCCTATATTAGCAACCTTAAAAAGTATGTCATCTATATCTTCAACTGTAACTGCACTAACTAGAACTGGAACTGAAACCTCTGCAGCTGGAGCTGGTATCTCTGACTTAGGACTAACTCAAACATCTGTCTCTGCAGTAGTAGGAACACTCCAGGGCACTAACTCAGCGGACACTTGTGTCGCAGCAGGCTCCCCCTCAATTCATGTACTCAGTCTCTCAGGAATCTCACTGGTGGTAGGAGAAGGAATCCTTTTGTCAGGAACTACCTCCTCCTCTTCAGGCAGCACTTTGTCTCCACCTAGCCTCTGGATCCTCCTATCCCATCTTGAGAAGATTGACGAGTCTATTTTCTTCAAGTGGTGGATAGGGAAACCTTTGGTCATATTGAAGGTGTCACGGTCAAGCTGATTCAGATACAAAGTCATAATTTTGCCAAAATTTGGTGCTCGAAGACTATCCTTAATCCGGGAAAACATCACTGCACTCCAGTCCAGTTTCTTTCGGCATATGATGGCTATAAGAATCTTGAACATTTTAGAGGAAAGGTAGTCGCGGGATCCAGTCCTGTATAGAATAACCTTTCCAATGATGTCTGAAAGTAACTTGCCTTCCTCATTCATTGCTTTGCGCTTAATTGCCTTGGTACCTCTGGGCAAACCATAGAATAACTTAGCCCTTGATAAATCCTCTTCTTCAAGCTGATCGACCTCGTTACATTCTAGAAGCCACAAGTACCTTTTAAGGAGGGACGCCTTCACCTTAACTCATATTTGACGAACCATGCTCTTGATCACTGTGTCTTCATACCAAAGCTTTGCATTGGAGAAGAATTCAAGAACATCTTTATCCAACACTTTGCACGGACGTTCAAAGATGAAGGATAGGCCGACAGTTTCCAACATGAGTATCACGTTCTCTAATTCATCGGTGGCCGAGGCGAACCCAGTTCTCACAAGTTCTCCAGCACCGAGTAATCCACTAGTATTGCGAGAAGCCATAGAAGACAGAGTTGAGAAGAAGGACAGTCGGCTCTGGACGAACTGCGGTTGCCGAGACTGAAATCAAACGACAAACGAGAAATTACTGGAAGCACTAGACTGTCTCCTTTTGCTATCGGAGCCTGCTGGAATGGCTTCGCGAAATCGAATCAACGAGGAAGATGAAGTTCTGTCGCGGGATTCGAATCGTCGAGAGGCAGAAATCGGCAAAATACGAAGGCTTGTTCGACGGAATGAGTAAGGTTTGCCCGAGAACTTTCAAATATATATATATATTGCTTAAGGCAGGGGAAGCCGCGCGTACCTGAAAACCGGTGGCTCTTAAGATCCAATATAAAAGAAAATTTAACCTAAGTCCAATTCGTCGAGATTCATCGGGAGTTGAGCCAAATTCGTCAAGTTTCGTCGTGTATACTATTAGTATTTCGACGAATCGTCGATTTCCAATGAGTAATATCCGATGAATTTTCCTTGGAAATTTTTCTCTGCTTAGTGATGTACTTACCGAGAGAATTCATATCTCCTTAGCCATCTTCAAGAGTCCTTGTTTAGCATGCCCAGTTCTATTGTGAAAAGTGAGAACTTGGCCTCGTCTAGTGGCTTTGTGAAAATATCTGCGACCTGCTTATCCGTCGAGACATAGTTGAGAGTTATGTCCTTATTCTCCACATGCTCCCAGATGAAGTGATATCTGACTTCGATGTGCTTTGTCTGGCTATGAGATACTTGATTATTTGCAATCGCTATTGCACTGGAGGAGTGGCAAAACATAGGTATCTCCTTGAATTTCAGGTTGTAATCCTTAAGCTGATTCCTGATCCAAAGAAGTTGTGTGCAACAACTACCAGTAGAGATGTACTCTGACTCGGTAGTGGAAGTTGCAACACAATTTTTCTTCTTACTGCTCCACGAAATAAGCCTTCTTTCGAGGAATTATCACATCCCAGAAGTGCTTTTTCTGTCATCCCTGCTACCTGCAAAATCTGCATCTGAAAAACTAATTAATCGACATCATTACTTCTTGGGTACCATAAGCCAAGATTTGTTATACCCTTAAGGTATCTCAAGATCCTCTTTGCAGTGACATAATGAGATTCCTTAGAGTTCACCTAATATCTGGCGCACACACATGTTGAAAACATTATGTCCGATCTACTAGCCGTAAGGTAGAGCAAGGACCTAATTATGTTTTTGTACTTGGTTTCTTCAAAAAGTTTTCCTTTCTCGTCCTTATCCAGAGACATAGTTGTACCCATTAGAGTCCTTATCGAGGTTATGTTCTCCATTCCAAATTTCTTAAGTAACTCTTTGGTGAACTTCGCTTGAGAGATGAAAATTCCATCGTCAGATTGTTTCACCTGAAGTCCTAAGAAATACTTCAGCTCTCTCATACTGCTCATTTTAAACTTCCCTTGTATGAGTTTAGAAAACTTCTTGCAAAGGCTATCTTCCGTAGAGCCAAAAATAATGTCGTCTACGTAGATTTGCACTAGCAAAATCTTGCCTTTTACTTCCCTAAGAAATAATGTCTTTTTTATCTTTCCTCTTGTGAACTTGTTCCTAAGAAGAAAGCTAAACATCGTCTCATACCAAGCTCGGGGAGCTTTTTTTAAGTCGTATAGAACTTTATTTAGAAAATAAACATGATCAGGGAAAATTGAGTTGACAAAACCTAGGGATTGTGCTACATATACTTCCTCTTTTAGGTCTCCGTTGAGGAATGTTGACTTCACGTCCATCTGATAGACTTTGAAGTCTTGTGAGTAGCATACACTAGAAACAACCTTATCACTTCGAGTCGGGCAATTGGAGCAAAAGACTGATAGAAGTCGATCCCTTCTTCCTGTTTGTACCCTTGAGCTACAAGCCTGGCTTTGTTCTTTATAATCACTCTATTTTCATCCAAATTGTTTCTGAATACCCATTTGGTACCGATCACATTCTGTCCTTTGGGCCTGGGCACCAACTCGCAAACCTTGCATCTTTCAAACTGATTGAACTCCTCTTGCATGGACATAATCCAAAACACATCCTTATTTTCTTCTTCAAACTTCTTTGGCTTAACCTGAGTCAAAAAACTAAGATGTAAAACTTCGTTAGCAGTACCTCTTATGTTTCTAACTTCGTTGCCTTCCTCTCCAATGTTCAAATAAACCGGGTGATCTCTTAAGTGTCTGTACGCTAAATTTCTTACTCTCCTACAGGCAGGTTCTGCCACATCCATTACATCTTCTATAGGTTGAGGTAGTTCTTCATCTATTCATTCTTCATCCACCACACTTGGATCGATGACCTTGACTGAGCTTGGAGCATCTTCATTGACTGCTTCTTCCATGCTTATATCCTTTAACCTGGTACTTGCATCTACACCAACAACACTAGACGAGCTGTCATGGAGCATGCTTGTCTCATCAAATACAACATTTATAGAATCTTCTACCACCAGGGTTTCCTTGTTAAAAATTCTATATGTCTTACTATGGCTACTATACCGTACAAAAATTCCTTCAAAATTTTTTTACTAAACTTCGTGCGATAATAATTCCCATTGTTAAGTATAAAGCATTAACTGTCAAAGATCCTAAAATTGGATACAGTCGGCTTTCAGCCCTTCAACAGTTCATGGAGAGTTATAAGATGGCTTTTGTTGATTAAAGCTCGGTTTTGCATATGACATGATGTGTTTACTGCTTCAACCCAGAAGTACTCTGGTAGTGAAGCGTAATTCAACATAGTTTTACATACTTTAATGAGGGTTCTATTCTTTCTCTCAGCAACTCCATTTTATTATGGAGTATGCGGAGATGAAAACTCGTGAAAGATACCTTGACTTCCATAGAATTTTATCATGGCACCGGACTCAAATTTTGTTCCGTGATCACTTCTGATTCTGACAATCGAGCAGTTTAATTCATTCTGAATTTGCTTAATAAAATTAGTGAAAGTCTCAAAAGTGTCTGACTTGTGTTTCAGAAAGAACACCCAAGTAAAATGGGAGTAATCATCAATAATGACCAACGTATAAACTTTACCTCCTAAATTATGAATTGGCATAGGACCGAATAAGTCCATATGAAGTAAATACAAGCTTCTAGAGGAATCTTTTCAGAATACCCTTAAAGGTAGCCCTTTTTTGGTTACTCATTTGACACGCGTGACATGGACTCTCTTTAAGGCACTTAATGTTTGGAGCATCACGCACTAAGTTGTGAGAAAATAACATATTTATAGTTTTGGAATTAATATGTGTTAATCTCTTGTGTCATTGGTTATAGAGAGACACACTATCTTTTGTCAAAAAGCACACTAGTGTAGAATTTTCTAAACATAAAAAATTTAAGCAGAAAATATTTCTACTCGGAGTGCCTGATAAGATTGTCTCTAAATTAGCAGGCAATTTTATCAGACACTTGTAATTGTAGAACTCAACGATATAGCCTTTGTCACATAATTGACATATGTTTATCAGATTATGTTGTAATCCTTCAACATAAGCGTAACCTTTATTAATTCTGTAACCTTTATTAATTCCCTTATCAGACCCTCTAAAGATAACTTTTGGTCTGTCTTCGAATGGGGTAAATTCTCGCAATGGGCTTCTAATCCCAGTCATATTTCGAGATCATCCACTGTCCAAATACCAGATTGGAATTTTGTTGGCCTTTGCACATACCTGCAATCATAAATCATTTTACCTTAGGAACCCAAACAGATTTGGGTCCTTGGTTCCTTGTTAGTTTAACACCACTTAGAACATTAATGTTGCGAGTGGTTGGTCTCACACTGTTAACTCGTGGAGTTTCAAGCTTTACCGGAAGAAACCAGTAATCTACCGCAAAGTGATCAATCTTCCCACAACACCAACAGTAAAACTTTTTGTACCTTCTATTTTATTAGTGCCTTACGATTTTAACAGGAGGTCTAGTCGGGGCCACAAACTTGGAAGTGGAAGCCTCGTAATTGCAGCACACACAAGGATTCACTATTTCCTTAGCCTTGGGAATAATAGTATTGGCTTTTGGATCCTTCTTGCAACTTGGTCCATGAACATAAGGACCCTAAATTTTGAGTGTGATTTCTTCATAAGGTTCTTTGAAAACACTAGCACCAAAGTCTCGGGGATGGGTCCTATTGGTGTTACCATTGTGATCTGGAAGTGATCAAGCATGTAGTCTCACTGCCAACGCAATATGAGGCTATAGGTTCTCAAATAAAAGCGTTTGGAGAATTTGGAAGATTGGATTATGTTGTTCTTGCTCATGTGATGAGTGAAGGACCAAGCACTGGCATGAGATGAGTGAAGGACTGGACTCTTCCATGCGTTGAGTGCATCGAGACCACTCAAAGCTTTCGTCAAGTTAATTGTTGATTCGTCAAGTTAGCATTGAGAGTGTTGAGACCACTCGACGATTCGTCGAGTCAATCGTTGATACGTCGAATGATGGCGTTCAGTGTATCAAGTCTACTCAGCCAGGCGTTGAGTGCGTCGAGACCACTTAATGCCTTCGTCGAGCCAAACATTCACTTGTTGAATTAGGCGCTTAGAGCGTGGAGGTCATTAGATGCCTTTGTCGAGTTAAATGTTTACTCGTCGAATGATGGTGTTGAGTGCATTGAATTTATTCAACGATTCGTCGAGTCAAGTGTTGATTCGACGAGTCTGGCATTGAGTGCGTTGAGTGCACTCAACGATTGGTCGATTCAAGTGTTGATTCGTCAAATATCGACGTGTATACTTAATGATTCATCGAGTCAAGTGTTGATTAGTGGAATATCGACGTAAATACTCGACGAATTCTGTTTTGTCCGGTTTAATTCCTCTAAGTCCGATTCGGTGCGGTCTGCTGGTATCGATTGGCTTTGTATTCAGTATATAAACGTTATGTACAGTAAACCAAAAAAGGAGTGTGACTAAGTTACGGAAGACGATACGGTTTTGAACTAATCGCGAGTCGGCTCTTCTTCCCTCCCGACGGAACTGTTTTGCCAAGGCCGATTACATCGATATCGTCGCCGACTGTCTGTCGTCCTTATACTTTGACGGAAAGTGTTTCTAGGGCATTCGTACTCATCCTCACCGCCTTTTCTATAACAAACCTACCAGTCGGTGAAGACGCAGAGAACTTTCTTCCAACCTAGGTCTTGTGCGACAAGAGTCTAAGGATTCTCCCGTTCGTGTGGATCACCTGAAGAGTCATGGACATTATTCTATGCTCGGAACTCAAGCCATTGCCATTCGTTGGAATCAATCGAAACACCTTGGTTGAGTATTGACTCAATCCCTTAAAGGTAAAATTTAATTTACCGCACTTTACTTCTTGATTAATGTCCATCGCTAGATCCGAACTATTCTGGGTGTTCTTGTTCAATTTCCGCTGCGCACGAGTGTTGTGACGTATATCAAAACCCAACAGTGGTATCAGAGGGAGGTTCATGCTGAAAGATAGGGGGATAGATCTTAACTTTCTTCTAATCTATAGTTAATATATAAAAAGTCACAACATAAAGATAAAGAAGGAAAAAGCAAGGACACAGACTACATAAGGATTACAGTGGTTCCCCAATAGACCTGGGTACGTCCACTCTTCTACCACCCTGGTAGGAATCCACTAACAATTTTGATCAGGTGACTGCCACCTTTGAACTTTTGATCAGGTGCTCAAAAACCAATCTCAAGTCTTTTGATCAGGGGACTTGCAACCAAGCTAACTTTTGAAGGGAGTTAAAACCCTGTACAGTGGGGTGGTAAAGAAAGTGATGTTAGTCTTCTCTATTCTCAAAAGCAACTTTGAGAAGACTTTGTGTGGATTCCAAATCTTTTCAAAGCTCCCCCTGAGATGTAGAGTAGTTTAGGAAATGGAAGCTTGGCTTTAGGAGTGTGTAGGTCTTCATATTTGATGTTGCTCTCCAGCAAGCTTCTAGACTGATATGGTATTTATTGTCTCTTGAAAGCCTGGAGCAGATGATGAAGAACACAATATGAAAGAAAGCTGTGTTGTGTTTTTAAGAATCTCTATTCTGACTATATCATTATTTTGTTATAAGTCACTTCTTCTATTTCTACAAAACCTCCAATCTGAATATATTCCCCCTAACCGTGTTCAAACATTTGAATTAATTTTATCCTGAAACGGCTGTGGCATTCCCGAGAGAGAAAAAGATGTCTGGGAATTAATCACATTAACTGCTGCTGTTGAACGGCTATAAGCATTAAGTTTGAGAGATATTAAATGCCTCAATTAATTCTGCCAGCTGTTAAAATCTGTCTGTAAGACTGCACAGATTTCAACGACCTCAGTCTACTATTCGTCGACCTCAGCTCAGAGATCGTCGGCCTGAAAAATCTTTGCGTTGAGATGAGATTATGTCTTGAGATCAGCGATCGTTGACTAGAGCTCGGAGATCGTCGAGCTAAACTCAGAGATAGAACTCTGAGTTTCGTCGACCTGAGTTCCACGTTCGTCGAACGCAGCTTGAAGTTTGTCGAGCTCAATTCCTGCATTTGTCAAAACTGATTTCAACATGATTTCTCTGGAGTTCTTTTGAGGCTGACCTAGAAATAATCCTATGACCCTGACTATACATTTTGGGTCAATCTAAAAACATCCTAATAGTATTCCTTGCCCAAATCCAAACTAGGGTTCCAACACAAGCATTGATCATTATTTTAGAAGTTGCTAAATCTATTGCATGTAGATCTTGAAATTTTGAAGTATTCTAAATACCCAAATCTATTCCTGGAACCCCGCCAAGAACGCATGAGATTTTGTTGTTATATCTTTGTTACTCCTTAATAATAATCGTCCCTCTTGTTGGTTTTCAAAACCAAGTGTGTGTTAGATTTTGAATCTCACATAGAGAGATGAGCTTGTCTACTGTGTAAGTGGAGTTGGTGTTGCTCATGTCCAGTGCATGTAAATCTGAGGATTTAAAAGGGTTGTAGATGTTTAGATTTAGCCCAGTTCATCAAGTGTTGATGATTTTATCTTGCACATCTGGGATGCATTTGGTTTATGACTGGTTTAAGTTTTATTTTCTAGATGTTCATATTGGTTAATTATTAACCATGATTAAGTGTTAATCAATTATATCCAAAATCCCTTATGCAATATTAAGTATTCATATGCCTTCCAATAGATGATACTCTTCCTGCCTCGATCGATGAAGTGTGGGCTTGGCAAAACAAGGTTCGTCAATCTATCTCGGTAAGGATGCGAGCGGATAATTGAGATATCCCACTGTCGACATTGGGTCAAACATAACTGGGTGACCTCAAAGGTTGAGTGCCCAGAGGCATGGGGTTGGCATGCACCATATGATGGATGCAAATAAGGAATTATTCACCAACCATACATGAGTTACATGATGATGCAATCGACAAGTGTTTCCTACCTAAATAACTGTATTGTGAGAGAAAGGTCAAAGCTGACTTATAGTGTTGGTGAAATACGGATCTTGTCCACTAAGAGAGTAACTCGCATATACTCTCCAAATTGATATCGAGGGTTATCAGTTTGATAAAAATAATGGGAGTTATTTTGATTAAAGTCATAATTGAAATGATAGAGCATATTTTGAAATGTAGTGCTAATTTTTCTCTACATGAATCCTTGTAGAATTTCCATGGCAAGTGGATCTCATTCCATCCTGTCCCTCAGAGCCATCCTTGAGAAGGAGAAACTGAGTGAGACGAACTATTTGGACTGATACAGGAACTTAAGAATTGTTCTCTTGCAAGAGCGTAAGCTCTATGTTTTGGAAGAGGAATCCCCTAAAGAGCCGGCCGGAAATTCGTCCCGTTCTTACAAATATGCTTATAAGAAGCATCAAGATGAATCCTTGGATGTTGAATGCCTCATGTTGGCAACCATGAACTCTGAGCTTCAGAAGCAACATGAGAGCATGGGTTGCAAAGAATTTTACGAGCATCTCAAGAAAATGTTTCAAGGGCAGGCTCATCAAGAGAGGTTTGACGTCCCTAAGGCATTGTTTCAGTGTAAGATGGGAGCTCGGGACCTAGTAGGGACTCACGTACTCAAGATGATTGGGTATATAAAGAATCTTGAAAGGCTAGGCCTTACTTTGGGCCAAGAGTTGGCTACAGATCTGATCCTGCAATTGTTGCCGGATATTTATGAGCAGTTTATCTTGAACTATAATATGAATGAAATAGACAAGACGCTACCCGAGCTCCTAGGCATATTGAGAACTGCCGAAATCAATATGAAGAAGGTAAAGTATGTTAGCCCCATAGTGATGGTGCATAAAGGCAAGGTCAAGGCCAAGGGATTCAAGAAAACGAAGGTAGGACCTAAGTCTTCTCTTGAGCACAAGTCTTTGGCACTAAAGAAGAAAGGCTTGGCGTAAGAAGGAAAATGTCACCACTATGGCGAGGCTGGTCATTAGAGGAGGAACTGCCCTTCGTATATTGAGGGTCTGCAGAAAATGAAGGAAGGTATGACTTCCGCTTCAAGTATCTATATTATAGAGATAAACCTTTCTACTCATTCATCTTGGGTATTAGATACTGAATGTGGTTCACATATTTGTATAAATGTACAGGAATTGGTAAGGAGAAGATTGCTGAGTAAAGGAGAGGTGGACCTGCGTGTTGGCAATGGAGCAAGAGTTGTTGTTATCGCCGTAGGAGTTTACCATCTTGATTTGCACAGTGGGCTTGTAATAGAACTAGATAATTGTTATTATGTTCCTTCCATAACTGGAAAAATTATATCTATTTCATTTTTGGACATGATTGGATTTTCTTTTGTTATTAAGAACAATTTTTGTTCTTTATTTAAGAATGATGCTTGTTATTGTATATGTTGGTACCCTAGATGTGATTTGGCTTATGTAATCCCTTTCCAGCCCCTCTTGATCCATATAATTATATATGATCATGATTAGGCCTTGTTCAGTTTCCCTAGGACAGTTTATAACTGACCTAGAGCTTAGGCTAGAAGTTCTAGATGTATTTTTGGTTAAGGCATTTTCCGTTCGACCATCGTCGAACGAGGCCTCGCGATCGTCGATCATTGGTCGACGATAGCAGGGCTATAGAATCGTTGAAGTCAAGACAATTATCGTCGACCGATGGTCGACGATCTCAGAGCAAGTTTATTATGCTCTGAAGGTTGGTCGACGATCTGCCATCAGCAGTTCAACGATCGTGTTCTTGCTTCACGATTTCTGTCTCGACAGATATTTGCCTTAGTCGTCGACGATATCTTGAGCTGGTCGACGATTTCTGTTTCGACAGATTTCTACTTTTAGTCGACGATCTGTTAGCTAGGTCGACGATCATCGAACCCCTGTTCAACGATTATTGTCTGCCTTTATCTTTTTGTATTCATTCTATTCCTTGGTTTATTTCCAAGCGTTTTAGCTTGTGGTTAGAGAATTTTCTGAAGTTGTTTTTGCAGATTTATGGCTTAAATTCAAAATAAATTAATTACCAAATATGTCAAGCTTAAATCACGGGATTCAGTATTTTGATAAAGCATTTTTGTCCTATTATACAAAATATATTGCCAGGCTGTATTCTAGCCGTTGGCACTGTTTACTATTTCCAAGAATGGTAAGTCTTTATGCTGAAGTATTTTCCCACTTATTTAATTCCTTATTGGGACTGACAGTAAGCTAATATGTCATTCTATTCCTATTGCTATATTCTATTTTTTGAGATAATCTGTTGCAGGGCTCGAGAATTCAAATCAATAGAGCCGTTCCAAAGGAAAAATGAGAAGACATATTTAAGAGAGATTTTTTTCTCAGAAAAATTACAAGTTACAGATACAGAGAGATTTTTTCTCAGTGCTGCATTCTCTCAAGCATCTTCAGAGCAACTCTTCACCATCTCACAAAAAGAAGAAGAAAAGCTCCCCTGAAGAAAAAGCCCAGAGCAATTACTTTCATTCTCAAGTCTCCTGAGCATCTGCTTAGAGTTTTCAAGACTTCAGAAAGAGCTCCAGTTCTGCTTCAATTATTCCAGAATCTGAAGACCTGATAAAAATCAGTCTACAGATCTCTGAGGATTTAGTTTCAGTATATCTGAAACTCCTTCATTCTGAAGCAAAGGCTTTCCCTGGACTTTCACTGAGCCAGGGGGAGACTTTGATTCTTTAGAGAATCCACAAGTCTTCTCTAATCTGAAGACTTCAGAAAGAGCTCCAGTTCTGCTTCAATTATTCCAGAATCTGAAGACCTGATAAAAATCAGTCTACAGATCTCTGAGGATTTAGTTTCAGTATATCTGAAACTCCTTCATCCTGAAGCAAAGGCTTTACCTGGACTTTCACTGAGCCAGGGGGAGACTTTGATTCTTTAGAGAATCCACAAGTCTTCTCTAATCTGTATTTACAACAGAGAAGATAATCTAACCCTCTCAACCCCTTTGTAAAAGAGTTTGTTCACACCTCTTCAAAAGTGAACATTGGTGACAGGGCACCTTATCAACAACCTGTGGTTGAGCATCCTTATCAAAAGCTCAAAGGGTCTGTTTGATCTACCTGAATCAGATCATTGGTGGCAGGGCACCTTAGCAAAAACCTGTAGTGGATTCCTACCAGGGTGGTAGAAGAGTGGAGTACCTATTTAGAGGGAACCACTATATATCCTGTGTCTCTGGCTATCTTGTTTAATTGTCTATTCTGTGGCTGTGATAGAACTACCTAGGATTGCTAGTTGCTGTGATAGGCTTATAGTTAAACTGAAATTTCAGTTAACTCTCTCACTTGTGCACTTCACTGTGTTAGGCTCTTAGGGTTCAAGTATCAGATTATTTATTCCGCAAATAAACTCCAAGGGAGCTGACTAGTTGTTCATAAAATTTGAATACTCTATTCACCCCCCTCTAGAGTAGTTTACAACTTATCCCCTCACTTTCAATTGGTATCAGAGGGAGGTTGGCTGTTCATACAGACTAACACCTGAGTTAAAAGATCCAGTGATAAGTTGTTTCCTGATACCATTCACAAACACTTTCACACATGGCCCAGTCTAAGGATTATGCAAGCACCAGACCTCCTGTATGCAACTTGTCCAAGTTTGGCATATGGAAGGCCAGGATAAGACTATACATGAATTCTATTGATGAAGATATCTTTTCTTCTATTTTGACAGGACCACCTGCTAGGCCTGCTGCTGCTTCTATCACATCTGCTGATCTCAGTGCTGTGCCACCTCCTGATTACAATGAAAGCTACAAGAAGGCAAAAGCAGCTGATGCAAAAGCAATGAATATCCTAGCTCAGACAATGTCTGATGAAATATTCCAGAAGCTTGCTGAATGTACTTCAGCCAAAGCTATGTGGGATTCCCTCAACCACATAGTTGCTGGCTCAGCTGATGAGAGGAAGGACAGGAGATCCAACCTCACCTCTCAGTATGAAAATTTCAAGAAGGATGATGCTGAAGACATTGACTCAATGTACACAAGACTCAGTTCAATAATAAGTGAACTGAGGTCTTTGGACAAGGAGATAACTTTGTCAGAAGTCAATGACAAGATCCTGATGTGCCTTCCCATCTCTTGGGACTCAAGGATATGGCCCATCAAGGATGGAAGAAACACTGTGGAACTCTCCACAGAAGCTCTGTTGGGAAAGCTCAAGTCATATGAGCAAACTTTAAAGAGCAGAGCTGCTGCAACTGAAGTAAAAACTCCTACACCTACAAAGAAAGAGCACTCTCTAGCTCTTAAGGCTGCTGAGACTTCTGAAGGAAGTCAATCAAATGAGGAGTTACTGGCACTCATTGCCAAGAGGTTCTTCAACATGGGAAGAAGAGACCTCAGAAAGAAGTTCTCCAAGTATGAGGACAAACCAAGGTATGACAAGACTCCATCTAAAGAAATCATCTGTTATGTTTGCAGCAAGCCTGGACACATTGCTCCAGATTGTCCAGAGAAGAAACACAAGGAGAAGAAACATGAGAAAGAGTACAGGAAGCACCACTCCAAGTCCTCCTCACACAAATACAAGAAGAAGGACAAGGGATTTGTGGCTGCTACCTGGAGTGAAACAGAAGAGGATACCTGCTCCTCTAGCTCCAGTGATTCAGAAGGAGAAGAAGAGAAGAAAGCCAAAGAGGTCTGCCTCATGGCTATCAATGCCTGCAGCTCTTTGTCAGCTGCAGAGAATTCTGAAGAAGAAGGAGACAATGAAGAAGATCTTCCTATGGAAGACCAGGTAATCAACTCATTTGATTTTTCATCTCCTGAGTTCAAATTAAAATTTAAAACTCTATGTTTAGATCTACTGTTATCTGAAAATGAAATCAAGTCACTTAGATCAAAGATAATGGAACTAGACATGGAAGGTACTGAAATAATCAGATTAGAAAAAGAATTAGAGAAGCTTAAGAGGAGAAGTAACATTCCTAAAATTAGAACTAGCTAAATCTAAGAGGTTAGAAGAACAATTAAATGGCAGAAGCCTTAAATTATCTGAAATAACCAGTATAGCAAACACTAGGGTTGGTAATGATAAACTAGGCTTAGGTGCTACATCTAGTGAACCCATCCTCCTCACAAAGGAGAGATTTAGCACTCCAGTAAAATTTATTTCTGAATCAGGAATAAAGAATACTGAGGAAATTGAAAAATGTAAGAAAATTCAGAATAAGATTAAGAAAGAGAACAGGAAGAAAAAATTTCTAGCTTTACAAAAATCGTCGAACATTAATCGACGATCGTCAAACCAATCGTCGAACGTCTATCGACGATCGCTGAACACCTTCACCAAGTATGATATCTTTGGTGCAGGAGATCGACGATCTCATCTTGAGTCATCGACCAGTGATCGACGATCGTGGAATCCAGAACATAGCACTACTACAAATGATCGACGATATGGCTTGCGATCGTCGACCGTGGATCGACGATCTGGACTTAAGCTGGAAAATAAATTTCAAACTTCCAGAATTGCAAATCCCAATCACTACCCTAGGTTGTTTAATCCTTCAACTGAATGGATTATCCCACCTAGGAGATCACACCCTTTAGGATATAAATCTAAGCCTGCAAAATCTTTTATATCTAGTTTTTCTTTTGTGAAGAATACTGGACCCAAGGTAACCTGGGTCCACAATGTATAACTGTTCTCTCTGCAGGTGAAGACCTATCCAGTCATACATGACAAATGGTATCTGGATAGTGGATGCTCAAAGCATATGACAGGAAAGAAGAAGAATCTGTCAGGGTTCAAAGCCAAGCTGGGACCAAAAGTTGTATTTGGGGATTCCAGCTGTGGACAGACTGAAGGGTATGGCAGCTTCACCATAGGAGCTGTAACATTCAAAAAGGTTGCTTATGTCTCAGGACTAAAGCACAACCTAATCTCTATAAGCCAAATGTGTGATGCTGGGTACAAGGTATGGTTTACTGACACTGCTTGTAATATTGCTTTAAATAATACTGTTGTGTTAGTAGGTATTAGAATTGGTAATGTTTATGTTGTAGATTTTAACTCATCCAAATCTGAAATATGCTTATTTAATGAAGTAACCAGTAATAATACCCTTTGGCATAAGAGACTTAGTCATGTAAATTTGAAAAACATTTCTAGGTTGGCTAAATACAATCTTGTAAGAGGCTTACCTTCTTGCCCCTACAAGAAGGAAGGCCTTTGCAAAGCTTGTCAATTAGGTAAGCAAACAAGAAATAGCTTTAAATCAGTTAATAAAAGTGATTCTCCCAGGATTCTGTACTTGCTACATTTGGATTTATTTGGTCCTATTGCTGTACAGAGTCTTGGAGGAAAGTCTTACACTCTAGTAATTGTAGATGACTTCTCTAGGTTCACTTGGGTATTCTTCTTGAGAACTAAGGCTGATAACTTCAAGGTTCTTACAGATTTTCTAAAGTGTATACAGAGTGAGTATTCTACTCAGATTGCCTTGATCAGAAGTGATCATGGTACTGAGTTTGAGTCTCTTCTTATGCAAGAATTCTGTGAGAAGGAAGGTATCAAACATAGCTTCTCTGCTCCTAGAACTCCTCAACAAAATGGGGTAGTTGAAAGGAAAAACAGAACCCTAATTGAAGCTGCAAGTACATTATTGGCAGATGCTAACATGCCTCTGTCCTTTTGGGCTGAAGCAGTTAGCACAGCTAACTATGTATTGAACAGAAGTCTGATACATAAACTTAAGGGTAAGACTCCCTATGAGTTACTTAAGCAAGTGAAACCTAAAATAGACTATTTTAGAGTATTTGGCTGTGTTGCTTTTGTTCATAACAATAACAAAGAATACCTTAGAAAATTTGAGGCAAAAGCTTCAATGGGAGTTTTTCTAGGATACTCTCAAGTAAGCAAAGCCTATAGGGTCCTTAATATATCCTCTCTTAAGATAGAAGAGTCTGCACATGTCTCTTTTGATGAGACAGTCATGTATTATAAGGAGAAGGACTCTTCCTCTAATAGTACAGTGCAAGTCCTAGGAGTAAGTAAGGATTTGGAAGGTTTGAGACTCACACAGGAGAATCATCCCCAACAAACTCCTCAGGTTGCTTCTTCAGATTCTGAATCTGATGTAGAACTTTTAGAAGTTAAAGCACCTGCTCCAACAGTTGATCAAATTCCACATGAGGAATTAAATCTTGAACATGTTGAAGATCAGATCATTGTTGAACCTACTAATCTTGTCACACTTAGAGATCACCCTGTATCTCAAGTGATTGGAGACATTTCAGTAGGAGTCCAGACAAGACATCAACTCAACAAAGATGTGATGTTTGCTTGTTTCCTTTCTCAGGTTGAGCCCCTAACCATTAAAGATGCTGAGCTTGATCCACACTGGATTATAGCCATGCAAGAGGAACTTAACCAGTTTGAAAGATGTAAAGTTTGGACTTTGGTTCCAAGACCAAGAGGCCAACTGATCATAGGCACCAAGTGGGTGTTTAGAAACAAGCTTGATGCCCAAGGCATAGTAGTTAGGAATAAGGCTAGGCTAGTAGCTCAAGGCTATAGACAGGAGGAAGGCATAGATAATGATCAGACTTTTGCCCCTGTAGCTAGACTAGAAGCCATTAGGATTTTCCTAGCCTATGCTGCCTATAAGAGATTTAAGGTCTTCCAAATGGATGTGAAGAGTGCCTTCCTCAATGGAGATTTAAAGGAAGAAGTGTTTGTTGAACAACCACCAGGGTTTGTTTCATCAACCTTACCCACTCATGTGTTCAAACTCCAAAAGGCTCTATATGGACTTAAGCAAGCTCCTAGAGCTTGGTATGAGACCTTAGCAAATTTCCTTCTAGAATACAAGTTTGTGAGAGGTGTAGTAGATAGAACCCTATTTATTAGACATCATAAGGACTCACAACTGTTAGTTCAAATCTATGTAGATGACATTATATTTGGCTCCACTGATCCCAAACTATGCAAGAGGTTCTCTGAACTAATGCACTCCAAGTTTGAGATGAGCAGCATGGGTGAGTTATCCTATTTCCTTGGTCTCCAAGTGAAACAGTGTGTTGATGGTATCTTCATTTCTCAATCAAAATATGCCAGAGAGCTGGTTAAAAGATTTGGAATGTCTGATGCTTCATCAATGAGTACACCTATGGCCTCAAATGCAATTATTGATTCTGATGTCAATGGCAAGTCTGTTGATCAAAAGAACTATAGAGCCATTGTTGGTTCCCTGCTGTATTTGACTGCAAGTAGGCCTGACATAATGTTTGCTACATGCCTATGTGCTAGGTTTCAGGTCAACCCAAAGGAATCTCACTTAACTCTTCTCAAGAGGATCTTGAGATACCTTAAGGGATGCCCTAACTTAGGACTGTGGTACCCAGCTGAGTCAGGATTTGAATTAATTGGATATTCAGATGCTGATTATGCTGGTTGTAGAGTTGACAGGAAAAGCACCTCAGGGACCTGTCAGTTCCTGGGAGAGAGACTTGTCTCTTGGTTTTGTAAGAAACAGGCATCTGTGTCTACTTCAACTGCTGAGGCTGAATATATAGCAGCAGCTAGTTGTTGTTCATAGATCCTGTGGATTCAAAATCAGCTAGTGGATTATGGGTACACACACTCAAAAACAAAAATTCTGTGTGACAGTACCAGTGCAATATCAATTGCCCAAAATCCTGTGCACCATTCCAGGACCAAGCACATTGAGATTAGACATCATTTTCTGAGAGATAATGTGGAAAAGAACAAGATAGCAATGGAATTTATATCCACAGACCTACAGAGAGGAGATATTTTCACTAAGCCCCTTGATGAACAAAGGCATTTGTTCTTCCTGAACCAGCTTGGTATGATTAATGGTTCAGAGTAGTGAAAATTTGGATAAATTTGTTTTCTGTCTAAAATCGTCGAACGACTGCTCGACGATCTTCGACCAGGTTAGGTATCTATCGTCGACCAATGGTCGACGACAGATCGTTTTTGTAGTAAGGCAGAAATCGTCGATCAACTGGTCAACGATATCTCCTTAGGTATCTATCGTCGACCAATGGTCGACGACAGATTTTCTGTGCTGTGTGGAGAATCGTCGACCAACATATATTGATCGACGATCATGGTGATTGCTTGTAGTCGGTCGATGTTTAACGATTAGTCAAATATTGACTATCGTCGGTCATTGTTCGACGACCGATTTTGTTCCGGGTTCGACGATCGCAGATTTATATCTGATAGTCGATTTAGGTTGGGAGATCGTCGTTCTTCCGCTCCGTCTTTTCATATTCCATCTTCTGGCTTAGAATTCGCTCTCGAACTCTAATCCCGCGCGATTCTCTTCTCCCCTGCCTTGCATCTCGATTCTCCATTCTCTCTTCAATCCAATGGCGATTCCTTCAGCAGTTCTCTTCGGGATGAAGTTCGACACTGGATTCTGTGTCGACTTCGATTCCTTTAGTCGATGTGATCAACCCATCCAAGACATTCTGCAGCTGTGTGAAGATCAAGGCCTAAAGAGATTTATGTCATTCTCACCGAAGATTCATATACCAGAGATTCGAGAATGGGTATATACTTCGTCCTCCAGCGACGAAGCCATGACTGGAAAAATAAATGGAGAGGAGGTCATTCTGACTCCTGAAGTTCTGACTGAGCTGTTTGGACTACCAACCGGTACTGAGGACTATGTGCAAAATACAGAGGAATATGGCCGCATGCTAACTGTGATGGGCCATGCTGAGGGTATTCCAGCTAAGCTGCTGAAGATCAATCTGTCTCCAGAGTATAAGTTTCTGGCAGACCTGGTGGGCAAGGTCGTTTTGGGAAAACACTCTGCTCACGACAACATCAACAGGCAACAATTTGCCTTAATGTCAGCTTTGGTGAATAAGACGCAGATAGCCTGGCGAAAAGTTCTGTTTGAACTGATAAGGAGAAAGAACAACAAGAAAGAAGTAAACCTTGCCAGGGTGTTGGGTGTGGTTCTGTATGTGAAAGCACCCCTGCTGCTTGTTTCTGCACCCTCTGCAGTCAACGCCAGCAAGAGGTTGGACCCCTCTCTGTTCAAGAAATCCCAGAGAGTCATCAAGAAGTCAGCCAGGGTTGATCCTAACCCTCCATCAGACACAAGGGCTGATTCAGCCACTCTCCAGCTTGCTGGGGAAGGCTCAGTAATCCCTCCATCCTCCCTCTTTACCCCTGCATCCTCATCTCCTGCATTACCCTCCACACAATCTGCAGTGCCACCACAACATGAATCCCTACATGCATCTCCCATCCTACATGCACCTCCACCCCAGTCACCCACACCACAACATCTGGCAGCCTCAGCTAGTGTTGACATAGTAACTGCTACCATCCTCACACACCTCTCTCAACATGAATCCCACACTCATGTTGATGATCACCCATCTCCACATGATTCAATTGATCATGTGGCAGATCATACTGCTTCCATTCCATCACCACCTCAATTTGCATCCCACGGTCATCCATCCACCTCCACACCCTCAGCATTTCAGATAACTCCTGAATTGCTTGCACATATTGTAGAGCTCATCACTCCATCCATCCAAAACATGATTGAGGCTGTCAATGCCCCTCTCATTGCATCCATCAATGCCCTTACTGAAGCCATCAAATCACTTCCACCCTCTGCTGAGCCCTCTTCAGTAAGATGCATGACTCCAGTCCCCACTGAAGTCATGCAGGGGGAGATGTCTGTTGAAGTGGTCTCAGGTGATGCCTTGACCCTTTAGGACAATTCTTCCCTTCCCCTTCCAGCAATTGTAGAAGAACCTTAAGAGCTTCCAGAGGAAGCTATTCCAGAGAAAGAGTCTCTGATGAAAGATCCAGAGCAACCAGAAGGTAAAACACTTCCTCTAAAGGTTATAATCAGGACTTTAAATTGATATCTTTATCTAACAAAGACATTCACTCCCTAGTGAATCTAGCTTCTGATGAAGAAGTCTCTGAGAGAGATAATGAGGAAGTCCTCATGGACTTGTGTGAAAAAGTTCCAATGAACACTACTGACTCAGAAGTAGTGGTTCAACAACTTGAGAATGTTGTTGCTGCTGCTGCTGGAGAAGCTGAGGCTGTGCAAGACTTACCAGAGAATGCCTCCAAGATGACTGAAAAGGAATCAAGCTCAGGTACTCTAAACCTTGAACAATATATAGCCTTTATGGCTGAGAATATTGCCTCTGAGTACATTGAAGAGTTGGCTAAATCTCATATGGTTTCCCTAGCCATCTCTCTAGGAAAAGCATCTGCCCCTGCAGATACAGTCATCTTTTCTCCACCTATCCTTACCTATCCTCTATCCATTCCTTCTATTGCATAACTGGTCCCCAGGATAGTTCCTGATTTGTATCCTGAATCAGAACTCTGGAAGAGATCTCCAAATGTTGATCTTGATGCCCTCCTTGGGCAAGATGCCATTGAGGAAGCAAGAGAAAAAGAAGATAGAGAGAAGCAGGAGAAAGAAAAGGCTGAACATGCTATAGTTGCCAAGGATATCTCAGAATAAGACTTTGATGATTATGCTGGCAGAACCTCATCCCACTCCTCTGATGATGATGATTCTGAGGATTCTGATAGCACCCAGAAGAAGAAAAAGGTTGTATCCAAGAAAAGAAAAGCATCTGCTCCTCCTACTGCTAATCCAGACAAGGATGTTCCCTATTTCATTCTGAAGGGAATTGATCCCAAGAGCAAAGAATTTCAACCATGGATGAGACTCTCAAAGAATCAGACAAGAGAGAAGAAGAGAACAAAAAGATATGACACTCCAATTAAGAAATTCCCCCCCAGAGGTCCTCCTCCACCTCCTGGTGCTGGAGCCTCTGGAAGTCTCTCTTCTGCCCCATCTGCAAAATCAGCCAGTTCTAACACCTTTCAGTCCTACCAGAGAAGGAGTAACCAAAGCCAGGGAGGCCAAGATGTATCAGGACAAGGAAGGAAAAGAAATGAAAATGTTCCCATGGAACAAATAAAGGAGATGACATTTCAGCATCCTACTTTCTCTCCTCCTCCTTCTCCTAAAAAGAAAGTTCCAGAATGGAAACCTTCTCCTCCCAGGAGAGGTCCATCCTCCACATCAAGGAAACCTGCTGCTTCTGAGACAGTTGAAACAAAAGGAAAAAGAGTGGTCTATTCAGAGAAATCCCACAAGAAGTTCAATGAACTTGCACCTCCAAGATCTCTATATGCTGAAACTGATCCTAAGAAGGCTGCACAGATTCCTCTTGACTCAAGCAAATTAGCCACAGCTCTTCAAAGGAACATGGAGATTGCAGCTCAAGCTGATACTGACAGACCACCCTCTCCATCAGATATGACTGAAACTGAAAGAATTGCCTCTATGGCAAGATTTAAGGAATCTATTGCACTAAGCATGATGGAGAGAGCCAAAGCTCAAGGACTAGACCCTACAGCTTATACAACTATGTCTGAATTCAGAGAAAAGGAACTCAGCAAAATTCAAGTCAACTCTGAAATTTTTAATACTGAAGAATACATGAAGTTGCACCCTGCTGCAGTTCTGCCAAGCTATGCTGAAAAGAAAATTATTGGTGAACATGACCTAATGCTATCCAAAAGACAAGCAGCAAATCCAAACAGAGAAATTATTTTCAAACCAGCTGTAATCCCTAAGAACTCATCTGATGCTAAAACCTCTGATAAATCTGCTTGATACTTTATAGTTCTGCTGATTTATGTTTTTATGTTTTTCTGTGGATTGCCTGTGATTTAAATTTTTGGTTAATCTCTGCTTTTGTTATTGTGTGCATTAGTTTTTAGATCGGATTGGATAACATAACCCAAATAGGGGGAGATTGTTGGTACCCTAGATGTGATTTGGCTTATGTAATCCCTTTCCAGCCCCTCTTGATCCATATAACTATATATGATCATGATTAGGCCTTGTTCAGTTTCCCTAGGACATTTTATAACTGACCTAGAGCTTAGGCTAGAAGTTCTAGATGTATTTTTGGTTAAGGCATTTTCCGTTCGACCATCATCGAACGAGGCCTCGCGATCGTCGATCATTGGTCGACGATAGCAGGGCTATAGAATCGTTGAAGTCAAGACAATTATCGTTGACCGATGGTCGACGATCTCAGAGCAAGTTTATTATGCTCTGAAGGTTGGTCGACGATCTGCCATCAGCAGTTCAACGATCGTGTTCTTGCTTCACGATTTCTGTCTCGACAGATATTTGCCTTAGTCGTCGACGATATCTTGAGCTGGTCGACGATTTCTGTTTCGACAGATTTCTGCTTTTAGTCGACGATCTGTTAGCTAGGTCGACGATCATCGAACCCCTGTTCGACGATTATTGTCTGCCTTTATCTTTTTGTATTCATTCTATTCCTTGGTTTATTTCCAAGCGTTTTAGCTTGTGGTTAGAGAATTTTCTGAAGTTGTTTTTGCAGATTTATGGCTTAAATTCAAAATAAATTAATTACCAAATATGTCAAGCTTAAATCACGGGATTCAGTATTTTGATAAAGCATTTTTGTCCTATTATACAAAATATATTGCCAGGCTGTATTCTAGCCGTTGGCACTGTTTACTATTTCCAAGAATGGTAAGTCTTTATGCTGAAGTATTTTCCCACTTATTTAATTCCTTATTGGGACTGACAGTAAGCTAATAGGTCATTCTATTCCTATTGCTATATTCTATTTTTTGAGATAATCTGTTGCAGGGCTCGAGAATTCAAATTAATAGAGCCGTTCCAAAGGAAAAATGAGAAGACATATTTAAGAGAGATTTTTTTCTCAGAAAAATTACAAGTTACAGATACAGAGAGATTTTTTCTCAGTGCTGCATTCTCTCAAGCATCTTCAGAGCAACTCTTCACCATCTCACAAAAAGAAGAAGAAAAGCTCCCCTGAAGAAAAAGCCCAGAGCAATTACTTTCATTCTCAAGTCTCCTGACCATCTGCTTAGAGTTTTCAAGACTTCAGAAAGAGCTCCAGTTCTGCTTCAATTATTCCAGAATCTGAAGACCTGATAAAAATCAGTCTACAGATCTCTGAGGATTTAGTTTCAGTATATCTGAAACTCCTTCATCCTGAAGCAAAGGCTTTCCCTGGACTTTCACTGAGCCAGGGGGAGACTTTGATTCTTTAGAGAATCCACAAGTCTTCTCTAATCTGAAGACTTCAGAAAGAGCTCCAGTTCTGCTTCAATTATTCCAGAATCTGAAGACCTGATAAAAATCAGTCTACAGATCTCTGAGGATTTAGTTTCAGTATATCTGAAACTCCTTCATCCTGAAGCAAAGGCTTTCCCTGGACTTTCACTGAGCCAGGGGGAGACTTTGATTCTTTAGAGAATCCACAAGTCTTCTCTAATCTGTATTTACAACAGAGAAGATAATCTAACCCTCTCAACCCCTTTGTAAAAGAGTTTGTTCACACCTCTTCAAAAGTGAACATTGGTGACAGGGCACCTTATCAACAACCTGTGGTTGAGCATCCTTATCAAAAGCTCAAAGGGTCTGTTTGATCTACCTGAATCAGATCATTGGTGGCAGGGCACCTTAGCAAAAACCTGTAGTGGATTCCTACCAGGGTGGTAGAAGAGTGGAGTACCTATTTAGAGGGAACCACTATATATCCTGTGTCTCTGGCTATCTTGTTTAATTGTCTATTCTGTGGCTGTGATAGAACTACCTAGGATTACTAGTTGCTGTGATAGGCTTATAGTTAAACTGAAATTTCAGTTAACTCTCTCACTTGTGCACTTCACTGTGTTAGGCTCTTAGGGTTCAAGTATCAGATTATTTATTCCGCAAATAAACTCCAAGGGAGCTGACTAGTTGTTCATAAAATTTGAATACTCTATTCACCCCCCTCTAGAGTAGTTTACAACTTATCCCCTCACTTTCAGTATAGCCCATATATTTAATGGTTTATATGTTTTGAACTTAGACCATCAGATCTATAATATAGAAAATACTTAAAGACTAAAAATGAATGACTCAAATCCTACGTACCTTTGGCATTGACGTTTGGTTCATATAAACGAGAAACGCATATCCAAGCTCTATAAAGATGGACTACTAGACTCATTTGATTATGAATCTTTTGAGAGATATGAATCCTGTTTATTGGGCAAGATGGCTAAGGTCCCTTTCACTGGTTTCAATGAGAGGGCTGATGATCTCTTGGGTATAGTATATAGTGATGTATGCGGACACATGAGTTTTATAACTAGAGGTGGGTACTTCTTCTTTGTTACGTTTATTAATGATTTCAGTAGATACAGATACAAGTATCTTATGAAGTGCAAATCCGAAATCTTTTGAAAGTTCAAAGAGTTTATGAATGAAGTAGAAAACCAGCTGGTTAAGAAGGTTAAAGCACTCCAATCTGATGGAGATGGCGAATACCTGAGTCATGAGTTTCATGATCATCTGAAAGAGTGTGGTATTGTATCACAGCTCACTCCACCTAGAACACCGCAGCATAATGGTGTGTCTGAGCGGAGGAATCGTACTCTGTTAGACATGGTACGGTCGATGATGAGTCATGCAGATCTGTCTGTTTCCTTTTGGGGTTTTGCTCTAGAAACTGTTGCTTTTACACTAAATCGTGCTTCAACGAAAGCAGTTCTAAAGATACCATATGAGATATAGACTGAGAAACATTCTAGTATATCATTCATTAATATTTGGGGCTGTGAGGCATACATGAGATGTTAAATTCCTGACAAGCTCAAATCCAAGACAGATAAGTGTTATCTTGTGGGATATCCTAGGGAAACTAAAGGGTACTATTTCTACCTACCATCTGAGGGCAAAGTATTTGTCATAAGGATTGGTGTCTTTCTTGAGAAAAAGTTCTTAAGTAGAAAGACAGTCAGGGTAGAACTTGAAGAAGTTCAAGAACCATAAACCGTGAATGAATTAGAATTGGAACCTGAGCAAGAACTACAAGTTGTTGTAACTAGAGAGCCTGCTCAAGAAACACAAGTTCCACATAAATATGATAGACCAAGGTTTGAGCCCGAGAGAAATGAATTTCTTGTGTCTCAGATAGGTAATGTGTTGCTTATGGATCATAATGATGAGCCTGCAACCTACCAAGAGGCTATGAGTGGACCGGACTCCGAGAAGTGGCTTGAGGCCATGAACTCTGAAATGGACTTCATGTATGAAAACTAAGTTTGAACATTAGTGGAACCACCTGAAGGGGTACGACCCATAGGGTGAAAATGGGTATTCAAGAAGAAGACTAACATGGATGGCAATGTACAGACATTCCAAGGGCAACTAGTGGCTAAAGGTTTCAAGCAAATTCATGGTGTTGACTATGATGAGACCTTTTCCCTAATTGTTATGGTTAAGTCCATCAAAATCCTACTTAATATTGTTGTGTACCATGACTGCGAGATCTAGCAGATGGATTTCTTGTGTCTCAGATAGGTAATGTGTTGCTTATGGATCATAATGATGAGCATGCAACCTACCAAGAGGCTATGAGTGGACCGAACTCCGAGAAGTGGCTTAAGGCCATGAACTCTTAAATGGACTCCATGTATGAAAACTAAGTTTGGACGTTGGTGGAAGCACCTGAAGGGGTACAACCCATAGGGTGCAAATGGGTATTCAAGAAGAAGACCGATATGGATGGGAATGTACAGACATTCAAAGGGCGACTAGTGGCAAAAGGTTTCAAGCAAATTCATGGTGTTGAATATTGATGTTTTTAGTTGTCTACCTAAATCACCTAGAGGGGGGTGAATAGGTGAGGTCTGTGTCTTTTTGCGAAATAAAAATTAAACGAACAAAGCGCATAAAATAAGCAAACAAATCATAGAGAACACCAGATCTATAATGGTTCCCCAATATTGGGTACGTCCACTCTCCACCTCACTGATCTAGCAACACGCTAGACTCGGCTACTTCACTATTATCTCGGATTGAAGACCAATCCTACAACTCGGAACAAAGTTTCTATAACTCGGAGCAAAAAAACACTCCTACAACAACTCGGAGAATATTTCCTACGACTCAGAGTAAAACTCCTATAAGACTCGGAGAATAACTCCTACAATAATATAATGAATTTAAAATCAGAAAAACTATCTTATCTTCACAGATCTGGTTGAACTCCGCTTCTTCCTTCTTGAAAAAAATTGAACAGCCCTTATCAGAAAAGTTGAGGAAGAAATCTGAGAAACCTTGGATCTGAGAACTTTAGAATCAGCATGATCAAGGAATAGATCTGGAGATGTAAAAAATCTTGATCTGTTGAAACTTCTTGTTTTGAATCTCTGGATCGAGAGAGAAGATCGGCGAAGAAGACCGAGTGGCTGCAACGACGCTTCTTGATTTGGAAATATAAGAACGATTCAGAAACTTTGATATTCTTCTTTTTAGGGTTAATCGATTTGATAAGACCTTTTATAGGACTTGTCGAACGGTCATAATCACATAAATGCATGCCACGTGAACCAATCAAGTGCTAATCATATTTGAAATTACTTCTGTTGGGACTTAGAGAAATTTTCAGAAAAAGATCTTCATTTCTCGAGTGGATTATAGACTACTCGAGTAATAACTTTTGTTTCTCGAGAAAAGAGTATAAGGTTCTCGAGAACAAGATTAGGAGAAAATAGTGGAAATAATTTCTCGCTTCTCAAGAAGTAACTTCTGTTTCTCGAGAAATAGAAACTGACTTCTCGAGAACTAACTGGACTTCTCGAGAACAAGTTATACTTCTCGAGTACTAGACTTCTGTTTCTCGAGATGAAGTCTTGGCCTTCTCAAGTAATGGACTTAGCTTCTCGAGTACTAGACTCAGAAAAATTCTGAGCTAGATTTTTCAGTTGACTCGAGAACGAAGCAAGTCTTACTCGAGTACTGCATAGCTTCTCGAGAACTAAGTTAAGATTTCTCGAGAACTACTTCTGTTACTCGACAACTAGACTAAGCTAACTCGAGAAATGGCTACAATTCTACTCGAGTACTTATTGGTCCTTCTCGAGTATAACACTTAGAAAAATTTTGGCTTTCTGAAAATTTTCTTTCTTCAAGGAATTCAGCAACTAGTCTTTCTCCTATAACTTTAGTTCTTGAAAAAGAAGTGTGTCCTAATAGTGAGGCTACACATTAGTCAACACCATGGATCACACAATGAGGGATTACATTTTATGGTCCTGTGTTTGGTGACTCATTGTAGACTGACATTGGTCTACACTTGGCAATTATATCCTGCAAACACATAACTCAAATAGGGCATCAAATACAACTTAATTCATCTTAGTTTAAGGGTAACTTCATACAAATCTAG
This sequence comes from Platanthera zijinensis, assembly GCA_039513925.1. Taxonomy (NCBI): domain Eukaryota; kingdom Viridiplantae; phylum Streptophyta; class Magnoliopsida; order Asparagales; family Orchidaceae; genus Platanthera; species Platanthera zijinensis. The sequence goes on from CM077096.1 coordinate 148,029,380, forward strand.
GTTATTATGGATACAATACCCAACAATCTCCTCCTATTTGTAGAAGTAAGAACCCTCTACATTAAGGTGAATTACATCAAGATAGACAAATAAAGTAACTAGTAAACATAGTGATAATAATGATAAAAATGCTAAGCAATGAAAAATCAAATCATCAAAATTAAAGATTTATATTTATAGATTTGTCCAAGAAATCCAATTCAAAAAATCTCATAAAAAAAACTTTTTGATCATCTATTGTTCCTTGCTTTGTTGTTGTTGCTGTCTCTCCTTCTTTTCTTGTTACCTCTTCTGATAACTGAAAGGTTTGGGATAATATTTGGCAAGCTTAGGAGGAGCTTTAGGATTGTTCTTTCCATACTCTTTGTCAGATAACCTTCTCTTAGTTAAAGATTTCTCATACAGTTCCCATTTATGAGAGCTGTAATGATTATTCCTGCTTTCATTATAGTCCATGACAAGTTTGAGAGTATCAAGAATTAGAGATTTGGAATTTGGGCTCCATATTTCAGCAATTCTTGGGTTCTTCTTCTTTCTGCTTCTGGATTAGGAGTGGTCTTACTAGCAAAGGCTCCATCACCATATTTTCTTCTCTTATGAATTTGTACTTCAGGAGGTACTAAAGGAGGCATATCTGTCTGTTCAGATTCCCAAACTTTAGCATAAGTTTCAGGAGGTGGTGCATCTGAGCCTTTAGGTCTTGGAGAGAGAGTTGGTTGCTAGACTGGAGGATGCTGAGAAGTTGGATTCAGATGGTGAGAAATAACATTAGGATCATCTTGGAAATCAGGAAAGATATGGTTGTGCATCCAAATAGCTGTATCATATGTGTGAAACTTGACACCATCTATATGGTTCTGGACATCAACAAGAATTTCAGTCAACTTTTCTTCTTAAAGGGTTTCATGCTAGTATTAGATTTTATTAGCATTCTTTTACTAGCTTCTCCCCCTTTCTGACTTCTATGGATAGGGTGGCTATTGCATCCTCTTTGAATGTTCCAACTGCGTCACATATTTTGAAGGTATGCTCTTGAGCTTTCTTTTCCAGTTGGATTTGATTATTTGCTAAGGTTACTGACTGATCTATCACCTGACCAATACTGGTGATGGTGTGGTCTTGAGCTTTCCCACCTATTTGGAAGAGGTGTTTGAGCTCATCAGCATTGTGTTGTATTCCTGCAAATCCTCTGCTCATCTCTTTCGCTAGAGCAGTTACTTTCTCAGTTACAACTTTAAGAGTTTCATCAAAATAACTTCTTTGTTGTGCTAGCATTAGCTCTATCTTACCAAGAATGGTATCATCAGCATGTGTTTCAGCTTGAGAAGGTGGAGTTACTATAGGAGCTGACCAGGGAGGGATTTCTTCAATGAGAATTGAGCTCTGAGCTCATGTGGTATGAATTAAAATATCTCCTTCCTCACCAAGAATGGTAGGAAGGGAGAAGTCCTGTCTCTTGAGAGAAGCCTCATCTGGTTCAGGAGTTCCTTTTCTTTAATCAGAAATCAACATTGTTTCTTCTTCTTGCACATCTGTAGCAGGAGACTGATGATCAGGGGATTCTTGTTCAGAATGGTGGTCAGATGGAGATGGTTCTTGAGGAGGAGATTTCTCTGTATGGATTGGGAAAGGAGGCTCTTTGGAAGAGAGTTTCTCTATCATTCTACTGATATCTTCCTCTGTAGATAAGATTTATTCTTGAACTTGAGCATCTGTTAGCAGATCTTCAGCAGGATTAGTAGTAGGTGGTGCAACATCTGGAGGAGGGGTAGAATGGCTTGCCTCTGGGACTGATGGAGCAGGCTCCCCCTCAGCAGCTGCACCTGAAGTGCCAGCTACTTGATGTAGAGGGGAAGATGGGGTCCTGTTCTCATCCACATTATGGTCATGTGATTTTGTAGCTTGGGCAGGGTTATTAAGCTTGAGTTCCCATATTTGAATTCAAGAGATGGAGACTTTCTTCATATGGTGTAGGGTTGTACCTTTGGAGAGATCAAAGCCTTCGGGGTTGAATTCATGAAGGAGAAGAGATATAATCCTGCCATAAGTTGGTGCTTTTATGCTTTCCTTGATCTTATCAAAAATCATCATCCCCCACTGGAACTTCTTTCTGCAAATCACAATTGTCACCATATCAAAGATATCATTTGTAATGAAGCTAATAGAACTAGTGCGGCAAAGCAGGATCTTTTCAAGAATATCCACAAGAAGCTTGCTCTCTGCATTTAGATCAGGACGGTGAATAGTGTTCAAATCAGCAAAGACACCACAAAAAGCACAAGCATATCCAGCTCAGGAGAATATTGAGTGGCGTTGAGTGGCGCTGAGAGGAATGGCATTGAGTGGCGTTGAGTGTGTTACACGACTGATAAGTTGTAATTATACCTACTTTTATTGTATTGCTATTATGATATTTTACTTTATTTTTTCCCTTTTTTGTTTGTTTTGTTCAATAAATTGTTCATATTTTGTAAATTTTATTTCTGACTTAGTTATTTTTATTTTCCAGACAAATTCAGAAAAAAAAAGTCAAAATTTGACTTAACACGCCCGTGACATTGACCTGACATACCCGTGTCAGGCACTCAACGCCTTCGGCCAGTCGACACTCAACGCCTTCGGCCAGTCGACACTCAACGCCTTCGGCCAGTCGACACTCAACGCCATCATGTCACGCTCGTGTCCAAGCCCCGTCACGCCCGTGTCGATGTCGACACTCAACGATTTTTCACACTCAACGCTACCGGCGTCAGACTGCAAGCTGTCCAAGTCACGCCCCCCGACATGCCCGTAACATGTTTGTCATGCCCGTGACTGCCACGTGTTCCTTCCAAAATCTTCCTAATCGTCGATCGGCGCTCGAAGATCGTCGACCACTACTTGTGAAAGTGAAGGGATAGATACTACTCTAGAGGGGGGTGAATAGAGTTATCAAATTTTGCACTAGACAAAACTTAATGGTCTACCCAACTCCCTTGGAGTGAAGTGCGGAATGAAAAGATTATAGATATAGAATTAACCCTATAGCCTAACACAAGTGATGTGCACACACTCAAGCTAACTGTAATTACAGTTAAGGCTTGGAAAACCTAATCAGCAACTAGCAATCCTAGTTATATCTATTCACAGCCACAATGCAGGAATTAAACAAGGGAATCCAAACGACACAAGGAAATTTATAGTGGTTCCCCAAACAACTTGGGTACATCCACTCTTCTACCCACACGGTAGGAATCCACTCAGGTTTTTGATCAGGTGCCCTGCCACCAACAGGATCTGCTACAGGTAGATCCAGAAACCCTTTAGACTTTTGATCAGGTGTCTAAAAACCAAGCACAGGTTTTTGATCAGGTGCCCTGCCACTAAGGGATACTTTTGAAGGGAGTAATAACCCTGTACAGGAGGGGGAAGAAGGTTAAGATGTCTTCTCTATTTTACAAAGATTAGAGAAGCACAAAGACTTGCACTGAGCTAGAGAGCTCTTAAAGAATCAAGGCTCCCCCTGGCTCAAAGATGTCCAGGTGAAGTCTTGCTTCAGTGCAGAAAACTCCTCAGAAAAATCTGAAGGAAAAACTACAAGAAGATAATAAATAATAAAATTAGCAATCTTCAAGCAGCTGTCTTCTTCGTCTTCAAAAAAAAAACTCTGAGTTTGAACTTCCTAGAAGCAGGAGAACTCAGGTTGAAGATGAGTGGAAGAGCTTAACACTTCTCAGATGGGTGGAAATTGCTGAGAGCAGAAAACTTGATCTTGATGAAGGCTTGAATGCTTAAATGAATAACTAGGTAACTAGTTAGCTAGCTTGAATCCTTCTTCAAAGGATCCTTTTTATAACAGCAACAAGCAACGGCTCTCTTCAATTTGAATTACTTGTCTTCTTCTGAAACTTGAGACCTGGGCTGTAAATATCAAGAAGACAAAACAATCTCTGCAGCAGAAATATTCTATAAAAGGAATAAACCTTTTTCTAGGAAGCTGCAGGAAGCAATCTGATAATAAAGTACTAAATAAAGTCATATCAGAAACAAACTCTTTATAGTAAAAAGAAGACTTTTCAGTCTAATGGCTATAAAGGGCTGACAGTAGATAAAGTAAAATATAATGTCAGCTAATAAGACAAACAACTTTATCTAAAAAGATTTGACTCAGGCAAAAGAGATGGAGCAAATATTGTCTGGTAATTTTATCATAAAACAACTAAAACAACGTGCCAGAAAATGTATTGATTAATTGAATATAAAAAATAAATACAAAATATAAAGGCAGACAGAAAACGTCGAACGACCCTCGGAGATCGTCGACCGACACACGGAGATCGTCGAACTATCGGGCAGATAGTCGAACGATCCAGATAGTCGACCTATCGAATAAGATAGTCGAACTACCCCGGCAGATAGTCGACCTATCAGAGCAGATAGTCGAACTATCAGATAGTCGATCTGTCTGGACAGATAGTCGAACTATCAAGCACAAACAGATAGTCGACCTATCAAGCAGATAGTCGAACTATCAACAGATAGTCGACCTATCAAAGCGGAACAGATAGTCGACCTATCAACAGATAGTCGAACTATCAGATAGTCGATCTATCAGGACAGATAGTCGAACTACCACGCCAAGCAGATAGTCGACCTATCAACAGATAGTCGAACTATCAACGTAGACAGAGCGTCGACCAACTGATAGACGATCGTCGATCAGCCGATAGACGATAGTCGAGCGGCGTTCGACTATAGTCGAACGAAAAACCTACTTAACCAAATTCTTCATCTGGAAAAGTGAGGACTCTACAGCTAGACCACTAACCAATGACCATAGATAATTCTTGTGTCAAGGGACTAAAAAGGCAAGACTAAACTCAAATCAAACTATGGTACCAACAATCTCCCCCTATTTGAGTTAAGTCTCTCAAAAACAAAAATATACAGCTAGCTAAAGAGCAATAAAATTAATACAGGAAATAGTTAACAATTAACTAGCAGTTATCAAACAGATAGATAATAGACAAATATAACACAGCAGTCAATCAAACTATTAAGAGTCTACAGAATCTGGCAAAGGGTCAGAGGAACTAGGAACAAAAGAAATTTTCCTTAGAGGATCATCAGCTTCTTTCTTTGACAGCTTCAAGTCCTGCACACCAATGATCTTCAATTCTGCAGCCCTAGGAACAACTGCTTCAGGGTGCTTTTCCATATATTTTGAGGGGTCAAATACATCAGGATTAACCTGGAACTTTTCAAACTCTTTCTTTCTGAATGCAGACATGGTGGTTAAACCAGTAGTATCTTTTCCTTCTGCTTTTGCTTTTCTTATTTGAGCTGCTCCAACCAATTCGTGAAAACGAGCCATCCTAAAGTTAGGATCAAGCTCAGGACTTTCATAAACAGACTCAGGAGGAGCAGCATCTGATTCTTTATCTTGATTAACTAGATAAGACATGGGAGCAGACTTAGCAAAAGGTTCTTGCTAGAATTTTAAAACAAAATAAACTACTTACCTTTTGAAACAACTTTCTCAGACTATACCGGTATTAGAGATGGAACTCTTTTTTTTTGGAGAAGGAGGAGGGGAAAAAGTTGGTCTTTGAAACACAACCTCCTTCACTTGTCTTTGAGAACCAGAATACGATCTGCCTTGCGAACTTTGATAGCTTTTCCTTGGCTGAGGCTGAAAAGATGCAGATTTTCTAGAAGAGGCAGATGGATTCGCAGAGAGGTTGCCAGAGGCTCCTGCACTGGGAGGTGGAGGAGGACCTCTGGGTGTCCATCTGGAAGCCGGAGAGTCATATCTCTTAGTTCTCTTTCTCTCTTTCTGCTGGTTCTTGGAGAACCACATCCAATGCTGAAATTCTTTTGATTTGGGGTCAATTCCTTTAAGAATGTAATATGGAGTATCATTTTCTCGATTAGGAGGAGGAGGAGCAACGACTTTTCTTTTCTTTTGAGCGGCTCTCTTTCTCTTTGAATTTTCAGACAAATCAGAATCATCTTCATCATCAGAGTGAGATGATGGAGGATTGTCATAGGGATCATAGGCTTCAGAAATAGCCTTTTTCTTCAAAGCAGCTTTCTCTTTTTCCTCTTCTATGGCATCCTGAGCCAGAAGGAAGTCTAAATCAAGACCTGGGGAATCATCCCAAACAGTTGACTTTTCAACTTGCAACTTTTTTTCTTTTTCCTCTATCAGAGATTGAACTCTTTGGTTCCAAGCAACTCTTGCTTTCTCTTCTTGATTTTCAGATACATCTTCCATGTCATCTAAAAATGAATCCAATTCTGGATCTACTTGATTATTAGTAACAACTGGATCAACTTCAGAAACAACTGCTATAATCTGAGCAGCTAAATCTTCTTTAATAAAATCTATAGAGTTATGAACACAGATCTGCTAAATAAGCAAAAATCATTCCTTCCAGGAATTCACAAGCTAGCAAATTAATTGACTCGTCAACAAAGCGGATGAATGAATTACCTTCATACTTGACCAACTCCTAAGATTCATCTAGGTAGGATGTAATAATCCCTTCTAGGAAATGGGCAACCACGGGAGTGGTGAGATCTTCTAAGCAGACTTTCACAGCAAATTCAGATAGCATAATAGCATCAGATATATCTTTCTCAGACAACACTGAACCTGATCATCTTGAGCTTGCACTGCATCAGACTTTTCTTGAACTGCTGGAAGGGAGGCTGGAGGCTCTGAGGCATCTTCACAGAACATCTCCCCCTGCCTGATTTCAGTGGAAACTGAAACCAGGCCCCTTGAAGAAGAGGGCTCAGCAGATTTTGAAAGAGATTGGATGGAAGCAGTCAAGGAGGCAATGGAGGAGGCAAGTGGAGCAATTGCCTCTTCAATCATGATTTTGATTGAAGGGGTAATCAACTCCAGAATGCCGGAAATGAATGCTGGGGTGATCTCAAAAGATGATGGAAGTGTAGTGGATGGAGCTACAGCAGAGATGGTTGTAGTGTTAACTGGAGATCGAATAGGAGATGGAGCTGGAGAGTTAACAGGAGTGTTAACTGGAGAATGAATAGGGGACTGAGGAGGTGTTGGAATCCTCTCAGATCCTAATAGATCAAAACTAGGAGCAGATATCCTAGCCAGATGAGAAGGAAGAGGAGATGCTGGAGGGGAAGGAAGAACAACCGTGGTTGTTTCTCTAACATGAGAAGGAAAAAGTCGTACTTCAGCTGAAGTTGATGGAACTTCAACTGAAGCAGACTGCATAGCAGAAGAAGATGAGGGAAGGGAAAGAGCTGAGCCAGCTTCTAAAGGGTGAGGAGCGACCGAATCAGTCCTGGTGCTCTCTGATGTCGCTGGAGCAACCCCTGTGAGAGCGGGTTTCACAAAAATTCTCTTCCACTTGGAGAACAGATTTGGGTCCATCATCTTGCTTGCATTTATGGTTGTTGCAATGGAGACCAGCAGCTGAGGATACTTTTCCTTCAGGAAAATTCCAATGACCCTTCCGAGGGTAACTTCCTTCTTACCATTCTTTTTCCTTATCAAATCAAACATTACTCCTGCCCAATCAATCTTTTTCCGATTAACAATTGCACTCATTAGTGCAAATTGTTGCCTTGTGATATTGTCATGAGCAGAGTGCTTTCCAAGGAGCACTTTTCTGACTAACTCAGTGAGAAATTTAATCTTAAAGGGAAAATTGACCTTGAGCAGCTTCGTGGGAATGCCCTCCGCATGTCCCAGCTCAGTCAGCATCCTTCCAAACTCTTGAGCATCTTGCTCATAATCATCTTCACCATTAACTAATCCAAAAATATCAGTCAGAACGGCCGGAGTTAAAATTACCTCTTCTCCTCCGATGGTGCCAGTCATCAAATCGTCAGAGGATGACGAAGTGAAAGCCCATTCCTTGATCTCGGGAATATTTAACTTAATCCTTGATGACATTAATCTCTCTAGTCCTTGATCCCGGCACAACTGAAGAACTTCCACGATCCCTGCTTCGCAGCTACTGAAGGCGTCAAAATCAACGCTGAAGCCTACATCGAACTTCACAACTGCTAGTACTGCTGGAGAGACCACCATGGAATTGCTGGAGAAAGCGCGAGAAAGACGGAGAAGACGAAAGAGACGAAGCGGCAGAAAATCGCAAGCGGGAGGACAGAATGCGAAAAGTCACGCTCCGTCGACGATAAAGCAAAAGATCTTTTAACCTAGATCGACTATCGGCTTTATATTAGACCGGAGATAGTCGATCTATTAAAAAGATACTAGACCCGATGGTCGAACGGTCGTTCGACGATCGGTCCAGAAGCAGAGTACTCGGACCATCGTTCGACTATTTCTAGCTTCTCAAACAACAAGCTGTCGTCATCCAGAGATCGACTATGAGCTCGACTTGTTCGACTATGGTCGAACGCCGGTCGACGATCTTCAATCAGACAAAATTTCATCAACCATAGGTAGTCGATAGGCTTGACCCGATCGACTATCTTCGAACGTCGTTCGACTATCTTCAAACAAGTTTCAACATTGGCAGATATAGTCACACTTAGTCTCGTCCATTGATCATGCCTAGTTGAACTAAAAAGAACAGATGCTTCTGTTCATCTAAGGGCTTGGTGAATATATCACCTCTCTGAAACTCAGTGGATATGAACTCAAGACAAATCTTGTTCTTTTCCACACAATCTCTCAGGAAATGGTGCCGAATCTCAATGTGCTTCGTTCTAGAGTGGTGCACTGGATTTTGTGCAATTGAGATAGCACTGGTACTATCACACATGATTTTGGTGTTCTTGTGTGAGTAACCATAATCCACAAGCTGGTTTTGAATCCACAGGATCTGTGAACAACAACTGGCAGCTGCTATATATTCAGCCTCCGTAGTTGAGGTTGAGACAGAAGCCTGCTTCTTACAGAACCAAGAGACCAATCTCTCTCCCAGGAACTGGCAAGTTCCTGAGGTGCTCTTCCTGTCAACTCTGTAACCAGCATAATCAGAATCAGAATATCCAATTAATTCAAATTCTGACTCAGCTGGGTACCAAAGTCCTAGATTTGGGCATCCCTTCAGGTATCTCAGGATTCTCTTTAGAAGAATCAGATGAGATTCCTTGGGGTTGACCTGGAATCTAGCACAAAGGCATGTAGCAAACATTATATCTGGCCTACTTGCAGTTAGATACAATAGGGAACCAACAATGGCCCTATAATTCTTTTGATCAACTGGCTTGCCGTGATCATCAGAATCAATAACTACATTAGTAGCCATGGGTGTAGGCATTGCTGAAGCATCAGCCATCCCAAATTTCTTTACCAATTCCTTGGCATATTTGGATTGGGAGATGAAGATACCATCAGCATCTTGCTTAACTTGGAGACCAAGAAAGTAAGACAGCATACCCATACTACTCATCTCAAACTTGGAATGCATCAAGTTGAAAAACTTTTTGCACAGTTTGGGATCAGTGGAGCCAAAAATAATATCATCTACATACACCTGAACTAACAGGATTGTGTCCTTGTGATGTTTGACGAAAAGGGTTCTATCAACTACTCCCCTAGTAAAGTTGTGCTCTAACAGGAAACTAGCTAAGGTCTCATATCAGGCTCTAGGAGCTTGCTTTAGTCCATAAAGAGCTTTCTGCAACTTAAACACATGAGAAGGCTGAGTTGAAGAAACAAACCCTGGTGGTTGTTCAACAAACACCTCTTCCTTAAGCTCACCATTTAGGAATGCACTTTTGACATCCATTTGGAACACCTTAAACTTCATGAAGGCTGCATAGGCCAAGAAGATCCTTATTGCTTCTAGCCTTGCAACAGGAGCAAAGGTTTGGTCATAGTCTATACCTTCCTCCTGTCTGTAGCCCTGAGCTACAAGCCTAGCTTTATTCCTTACTATAATTCCATTTGCATCCAACTTGTTTCTATACACCCACTTGGTGCCTATGATCAGTTGGCCTTTAGGTCTTGGAACCAAAGTCCAAACTTTACATCTCTCAAACTGATTGAGTTCCTCTTGCATTGTAATGATCCAGTGGGGATATAGCTCTGCATCTTTAAAGGTGAGGGGCTCAACCTGTGAGAGGAAACAAGCGTGCATCACATCCTGTCTTAATTGATGTCTTGTTTGCACACCAGCTGATATGTCTCCAATCACTTGAGATGTCGGGTGATCTCTAAGTGTGACAATATCAGCAGGTGGGATGTGATCTTCAGCAACAGTTGGGATTAATTCTCAGGAGGAATTTGATCTACTGTTGGTGGTACAACAACAGCTTCAGCAATGTCTTCATCACTGTCTGATTCAGTGATCTTAAGAGTTGATAGTTGAAGAATTTCTTGAGGGGCATCAGGTACCTGCAATGAACTAGAGGAAAGAGAATTTTCCTTCTCCTTGTAAAACATCTGAGACTCATCAAAAGACACATGCACAGATTCTTCAATTTTACAGGTTGATTTGTTATAAACCCTATAAGCTTTGCTTAGTTGGGAATATCCAAGCATGATTCCCATTGAAGCTTTTGCTTCAAATTTTCTAATATATTCTTTATTATTATTATGAATATAAATAATACAACCAAATATTCTAAAATAACTAATTTTAGATTTCTTTCCCTTAAGCAACTCATAAGGAGTTTTACACTTAAGCTTGTGTATCAAACTTCTATTCAAGACATAATTGGCTGTACTAACAGCTTCTGCCCAATAGGAGAGAGGCATGTTAGCATCTGCCAACAATGTACTAGCAGCTTCAATGAGTGTTCTATTCTTCCTTTCAACTACCCCATTTTGTTGGGGAGTTCTAGGAGCTGAGAAACTATGTTTGATACCTTCTCTCTCACAGAATTCTTGCATGAGAAGAGAGTCAAACTCAGTACCATGATCACTTCTGATCAAGGCCACATGAGTAGAGTACTCAGTCTGCACACATAGTAGAAAGTCTGTAATGGCTTTGAAGTTATCAGACTTAGTTCTCAAAAAGAAAACCCAACTGAACCTAGAGAAGTCATCTACAATTACTAAGGTGTAATACTTCCCTCCTAAACTCTGTACATTTATTGGGCCAAAAAGGTCCAAATGTAATAGATACAGGATTCTAGGAGAATCACTTTTATTTACAGATTTAAAAGAATTTTTGGTTTGCTTGCCTAGCTGACAAGCCTTGCATAGGCTCTCCTTCTTGTAGGGGCAAGAAGGTAAACCTCTAACAAGGTTGTGTTTGGATAACCTGGATATTCTTTTAAGGTTAACATGACTAAGCCTCTTATGCCACAAAGAATTATTATTAAGTGTTACTTCATTAAACAGGCAGATTTCAGAATGAGATGAATTGAAATCTACTAAATAAATATTACCTATTCTAATGCCTACTAAAACAATATTATTATTTAAAGTAATATTGCAAGAGAAGTTAGAAAATGAAACCTGGTAGCCAGCATCACATAGCTGGCTGACTGAGATCAAATTGTGCTTCAGTCCTGTCACATATGCAACTCTCTTGAAAGTGACATCTCCAATTGTGATCCTGCCATAGCCTTCTGTCTGACCACAGCTGGAATCTCCAAAGATAACCTTTGGGCCGAGCTTAGCTTTGAATTTTGACAGATGATTTTTATTTCTTGTCATATGCTTGGAGCATCCACTATCCAAATACCACTTATTTTGAGTGATTGGATAGGCCTTCACCTGCAAGACATTTATTTAGACAGTGTGGACCCAGGTAACCTTGGGTCCCCTGTTTTTCACATAAGAAAAACTGGAAATATATGAAAATGCAGGCTGAGGGTGATAACCTAGTGGGTGAGATCTCCTAGGTGGGATTCTCCATGCAGATGTTGGGTCAACAAACCTAGGGTTTCTATTTTCATTTAGGTTTCTATGGTACTGATTATGATTTTGAAAATCATATTGAAAATGTCGATCGACGTTCGACGATGGGTGCTCAGATCGTCGACCTTCGTTCGACCATTGAGCTTCCGATCGTCGAGCGGCGTTCGACGCTCTTTGCATTTCTTTAAAAAATTTCTTTCTCTTTTCTCTCTTAGCTTTATTTAAGGTTTTATTAACTAGATTTACTTGCTCAGTGTTCTTTATTCCACTAGCTGAAATGAAGTTCACTGGAGTTGAGAGATTGTTTTTAAGAAGAACTGGGGGTTCACTGGGAGAAGCTCCTAAGCCTAGTTTGTTATTAGCTGACCTAGTGTTAGTCATGCTGGTAATTTCTAACAACTTAAGGCTTCTACCATTAAGTGATTCTTCTAAGCTCTTAGACTTAGCTAATTCCATTTTAAGAAATTTAATTTCTTCACTACAAGTAGTGAGATCTTCCTTTAACCTAATATTTTCTATAGAAATTACTTCTGAGTAAGCTAACTTATTTCTAAGTTCTTTTATCTCCTTTTCTGAGCTAATCAAATCTAAGCATAAGGATTTAAAATCTAATTTAAATTCATCTGAAGTGAAGTCATAAGAAGAGAGTACCTCATCTTCTGTTGGTATCTCTTCATCTGAATCTGAACTCTCTGCAGCTGAGTGGTTGCTGCAGGCATCTATTGCCATGAGGCAAACTTCTTTTGCCTTCTTCTCTTCCTCATCCTCACTGGAGCTTGAGGAGGAAGATTCTTCATCAGAATCACTCCAGGTTTCAGCAATGAAACCTCTCTCCTTTTTCTTATTCTTGTAGGAAGATGGCTTGGAGTGCTTCCTGTGTTGTTCTTTTTCTTTCCTCTTGTCTTTGTTTTTCTCCTCTGCACACTCTGGCAAGATATGTCCAAGCTTCCTGCATCCATAACAAATAATTTCTTTAGCAGGAGAACAATCATACCTTGGTTTGTCTTCATAGCGTGAAGACTTCTTTCTGAACTCCTTTCTCCCCATCTTGAGAAACCTCTTGGCAAACAATGCCATTAGTTCCTCATTTGATTGGCTGCCTTCAGAAGCATCAGCAGCCTTAAGAGCTAGAGATTGCTCTTTTCTTGTTGGAGTGGGGGTCTTTGCTTCAGCTTCTGCTTCCCTTGTCTTCAGCACTTGCTCAAAAGACTTGAGCTTGCCGAGAAGGGCCTCTGTTGAAATCTCATTTGTACTTCTGGCTTCCTTGATGGGCTAGATCCTTAGATCCCATGTGCTAGGGAAGCACATAAGAATCTTATCATTGACCTCTGTCAATGATATGTCCTTGTCCAGGGTCCTCAGCTCATTGATGATTGAGCTGAGCCTGGTGTACATGGCTTCAACTGATTCAGCATCAGTTTTCTTGAAGTTCTCATACTGTGAGATCAGGTTGGACCTTCTGTCCTTCCTTTCATCAGTTGAACCAGCTACAATCTGGTTCAGTGTATCCCACATGGCTTTTGCTGAGGAGCAGTCAGCAACCTTCTGGAATACCTCATCAGACATTGTCTGAGCCAGAATGTTCATCGCCTTGGCATCTGCAATCTTTGCCTTCTTGTACTCATCGTTGTAATCTGGAGGAGGCACTGCACTCATATCAGATGATGAGGCAGTAGTAGCAGCAGCTGCTCTTGGGGGTCCTGACAAAATAGAAGCAAAGATGCTTTCATCAATAGAATTCATATATAATTTTATCCTTGCCTTACAGATGCCAAACTTAGCTAAGTTGCATGCTGGAGGTCTGGTGCTAGAATAATCATTGGACTGGGCCATGATAGTGAATATCTATAAGCTTTAGTATCTATCAGGATCTTGTGACTTAGGTGTTAGCCTATTCAGTCAGTCAACCTGCCTCTGATACCAATTGAAAGTGAAGGGATAGATACTACTCTAGAGGGGGGGTGAATAGAGTTATCAAATTTTATACTAGACAAAACTTAATGGTCTACCCAACTCCCTTGGAGTGAAGTGCGGAATGAAAAGATTATAGATATAGAATTAACCCTATAGCCTAACACAAGTGATATGCACACACTCAAGCTAACTGTAATTACAGTTATGGTTTGGAAAACCTAATCAGCAACTAGCAATCCTAGTTATATCTATTCACAGCCACAATGCAGGAATTAAACAAGGGAATCCAGACGACACAAGGAAATTTATAGTGGTTCCCCAAACAACTTGGGTACGTCCACTCTTCTACCCACACGGTAGGAATCCACTCAGGTTTTTGATCAGGTGCCCTGCCACCAACAGGATCTGCTACAGGTAGATCCAGAAACCCTTTAGACTTTTGATCAGGTGTCTAAAAACCAAGCACAGGTTTTTGATCAGGTGCCCTGCCACCAAGGGATACTTTTGAAGGGAGTAATAACCCTGTACAGGAGGGGGAAGAAGGTTAAGATGTCTTCTCTATTTTACAAAGATTAGAGAAGCACAAAGACTTGCACTGAGCTAGAGAGCTCTTAAAGAATCAAGGCTCCCCCTGGCTCAAAGATGTCCAGGTGAAGTCTTGCTTCAGTGCAGAAAACTCCTCAGAAAAATCTGAAGGAAAAACTACAAGAAGATAATAAATAATAAAATTAGCAATCTTCAAGCAGCTGTCTTCTTCTTCTTCAAAAAAAAAACTCTGAGTTTGAACTTCCTGGAAGCAGGAGAACTCAGGTTGAAGATGAGTGGAAGAGCTTAACACTTCTCAGATGGGTGGAAATTGCTGAGAGCAGAAAACTTGATCTTGATGAAGGCTTGAATGCTTAAATGAATAACTGGGTAACTAGTTAGCTAGCTTGAATCCTTCTTCAAAGGATCCTTTTTATAACAGCAACAAGCAACGGCTCTCTTCAATTTGAATTACTTGTCTTCTTCTGAAACTTGAGACCTGGGCTGTAAATATCAAGAAGACAAAACAATCTCTGCAGCAGAAACATTCTATAAAAGGAATAAACCTTTTTCTAGGAAGCTGCAGGAAGCAATCTGATAATAAAGTACTAAATAAAGTCATATCAGAAACAAACTCTTTATAGCAAAAAGAAGACTTTTCAGTCTAACGGCTATAAAGGGCTGACAGCAGATAAAGTAAAATATAATGTCAGCTAATAAGACAAACAACTTTATCTAAAAAGATTTGACTCAAGCAAAAGAGATGGAGCAAATATTGCCTGGTAATTTTATCATAAAACAACTAAAACAACGTGCCAGAAAATGTATTGATTAATTGAATATAAAAAATAAATACAAAATATAAAGGCAGACAGAAAACGTCGAACGACCCTCGGAGATCGTCGACCGACGCACGGAGATCGTCGAATTATCGGGCAGATAGTCGAACGATCCAGATAGTCGACCTATCGAAGAAGATAGTCGAACTACCCCGGCAGATAGTCGACCTATCAGAGCAGATAGTCGAACTATCAGATAGTCGATCTATCTGGACAGATAGTCGAACTATCAAGCACAAACAGATAGTCTACCTATCAAGCAGATAGTCGACCTATCAACAGATAGTCGACCTATCAAAGCGGAACAGATAGTCGACCTATCAACAGATAGTCGAACTATCAGATAGTCGATCTATCAGGACAGATAGTCGAACTACCACGCCAAGCAGATAGTCGACCTATCAACAGATAGTCGAACTATCAACGCAGACAGAGCGTCGACCAACTGATAGACGATCGTCGATCAGCCGATAGACGATAGTCGAGCGGCGTTCGACTATAGTCGAACGAAAAACCTACTTAACCAAATTCTTCATCTGGAAAAGTGAGGACTCTACAGCTAGACCACTAACCAATGACCATAGATAATTCTTGGGTCAAGGGACTAAAAAGGCAAGACTAAACTCAAATCAAACTAGGGTACCAATAACTTGACACGCCCGTGACAAGCATGTCACGCCTGTGACCGCCACGTGGCCCTTCCCGAATCTTCCAGAATGGCGCCAGCTCGCCAGAAGATGCCAAGTCAAACACGGCAGCTGTGACACGCCCCCTGATACGCCCGTGACCAGGGCGTGTCACACCCGAAATTTTACCTATAAATAAAAATTTTCTGTAATGCCCAAGGGTTAACTTTTTGAGCCAAATTTAGTGTGTTTTGTGGGCTGCCCTTGTGGACTCTATTGCCATGTAAGGAGAACTTTCTCCCCCCTTCCTTTTATGTTTGGTATTGCTTTAGCTTAGCTTTGTATTAGCTTTGTAATAGTTATTTTCATTCAATAAAAATGTTAACTTTTCTCTTCTTAATTGGCTTTGGAATGAACATGTGTGCCCACTTTATTCTCCCTTTTTATTCTCATGTTTTTCCTAGTTTTTCTCTTTATGGAAAAGTGTGTGTGTGTTTAGGAGTGATGTTTTCATTTCTCTTATTTTATCTTCATTATGCAAAAGTGCTAGGATAGCTTTTATGTTTTAAGTTTTAATTTCAAGTTTTATGTTTCTTTGTTATGAAATATATATATATATATATATATATATATATATATATATATATATATATATATATATGTTATAAGGATAGTTCTTCCCTCTTTTCTTAAGCTTTATGTCACTTTAAAAATATAACCCTTGCATCCTTGGGAGTTTTGTAAAAGAGGTTTTATAAAGGTGATTTTACTTTTCTTTAACTTAGTTTTTGTTTAGGTTGTAAAACTTTTTGTTCCTTTAAATTTTATTTTCACTTTTTAATAACTTTTATGAACTCTTAAGAATGGAAAAGTTATAATTTTGATTTTTAATAACTTTGATTTTAGCCAAGTTAAGGTAGTTTAGTTTTATTTCCTTTATGTATTAGGATTTGAAGTTTTATGTTTTCATCCTTAGGATTTTACAAAAGTGAGTTAGGAGTGAGTTTGATTTTTTTTTTCTTACTTAGCATTTTAGGAATGTAACTTTTTCGTCATTTTCAGTTTATTATCACTTTTTCCTCACTTTTGTAAGACCCTAAGAATGAAAATGTTATCATTTAAATTTTTCAAGTCCTTGTACTTTTGTTTTAATTTAAAAAAACCATTTGCTCTTTTAATTTTTATTTCATCTTTTTATCGTTTTTGACAAGTTGTAATGGTAGAAAAGTTGTAGTTTTAATTTTTAGGTAACTTTCATTTTGTGTTATTTCTATGTGTGTGAGAGTGTATGAGGATAGTTTTATTGCTTTCATTCTCCCGCCCACTCATTTGAGTCGGGACTCGCTATTTTACTGCTTTATTCATTTATGTAGAGTGTGTGAGTGTAGGTGATAACTTTTCATGCTTTGTTTATCGCTTTCTTAATTATGTAGAGTGTTTGCGTGTGTGTATTTATTTTCGCCTACTCGTTAAGAGTTAAACGGGGCTCTGCTTTAATTTTCCGCCCACTCATTTGAGTGGGACTTGTAATTTTCATTTTTTGTAACTTAGTTTCTTTTTATTTATGCATTTATTTCCGCCTACTCATTAAGAGTTAAATGGCGCATTGCTTTAATTTACCGCATACTCAGTTTTGAGTAGGACTTGTACTTGCATTTATTTCCCGCCTACTCATTTGAGTAGGACTTGCTTTATTTAATTTCTTTATGGTTTTGAAGTGTGTGTGAGTGCCTACATCAATTAGCCTTCAATTTATCTAAATGTCCTGTTTTTTTGTGTTTTCTCTTATAATTGTTTAGTACTTAATTTCAAACTCACGTTTCACTAAAACCATAAAGCCGTCCCCATACCGATGAGTGGCTAATCTCTATTAGCATTCAGCATCGAAGAGCATTGGGACATATAAAATGATTTGAAATAATTAAAGAACTTTATTTTTATATTAATTTAAGGACTTAAGGTTTGCCCCGGGTTAACGATGCATAGGGCCACATAATCGATGTGTGGGCTCTATTTCCGTTATCCATACGCAACGACGAGAGGCCGCACGTATGGACCGATCCCCCTTGGGTAAATAGAATTGTGTACATACCCTCGAAAGAGGACGAGCATAGTTCTACCGAATCTGGTTCCCCACCCAATAGCGGGGTTCTTATCGTAAAGCAGGCATTAAGAGGAATCCTTCATCGGTCTAACGATCGGTCGAATAGTCTTAATGTTCAGGTGATAAATATTCCTAGAGATAAGTGCGCTCATATTTATGGAACCTCCACGGCCAAGTGCCTTTTATTAATGTAAAAACAAAGTTCAATAATTGTTAAGAATTATTTTAGTCTTAATCTGATTCGATGCCGAGTGTTAACCCGTCATCGAACTAACTTAGTAAAATTCTGCCCTCTTTCTTTCCGTTTTAATTAAACTAAAATCCCACCTTACTGATAGTAAGATAATAGTTTTCCTGGAAGAGTAAATATAATCAACGCGCCCCCGAGAACAATACGACCTCGGTATTCTCCCGAATACCGAGTACTACGCGATAGGTGCACTTGCCTCCTCTCATTATAAAACTCGATCTTCTAACTCGTCCCGCGGAATCTGACCATTTCGAACCACCCACAGTCGGTATCTATTCTGCGGCCATCAACGGCCTGTGACACAGGCGTGTCACAGGGGCGTGTTGGGCACACGGCCATGGACACGGGTGTGTGCCTTAGCCGTGTACTACTCGGGTGATTTGGGCTTGTGTTACAAAGGGTGACACGGCCAGTCACACGGCCGTGTTAAAGTGTATACGGGTGTGTCTGCCCTGTGACACGGGCGTGTTGGAGACCGTGTTCTGGTTCATTTTGGGTCAGTTCGTACACTGCTTGGGGGACACGACCTTGGACACGGGCGTGTCACAGGCCGTATCAAGTCAATTATGGAATTTTGGGCAGATCTTGGCCATCCAATTATTTCTATTTAGATCCAATGGCCCGGGTCCTTTCCTTCAGTGATAAGACTGAGTATTAGCTTCTTCTCTCATTCTTATCAAGAGAGAAAAAGAGGGAGAGAGCTTGGAGGAAGGAGAAGGTGGAGAAGAGCAAGGCTTTGGTGGTGCTCTCGCGATCCGATTCGCGATCCGAGGCTAGTTTAGTGGAGGCAAATCTGCTGCGATGCTTTCCAACCGGCCAGATTTTTGATGGCTCCCAAGAGATCGTCAAGAGTAACGATCTTCCTTCTTGGACATGTGAAGTCTTCCTTTGTGCATAAGTAAGGAATCCTCTCCACCAAAAGGTGGAAAAAGTGAGTGATTCCAGTGGGTGATAGTTGTTATCCCTAGCTTGAGTCTGCATATAGACCTAGAAAAGTGTAGTACGGGATAGACATGCTATGTGAAGCCCATCTGGACATGTTGGGCTGGATTGGTGATGTTGCATTTACACACCGGAGAAGACTTCGTGTATACTTGTATAGTTAGTGGGGTCGTTGGGTTATGCCTATGAAGGGGAGTAGCAGGAAGTACTAGAATGTGGAACTCCAGGAAAATACCCTTGTGGTGTTTGTGTTGTGGCTACGATGTAGCCAGTCCTTGATGGACGATGAAGCAAGTCCTAGTTGGACAGTGTGGCTATTATGACGCCAGTCCTTGGCGAACGTTATGGAGATTGGGAGCTGCGAGCTCTAGAAGGCCTCGTGCCGAACAGGAAAGGTGAAGCCGACCCGCGCCTTTTATTATAGCCGCAAGTATAATGTGCTTGGTGAGGGCAAGATGAGTTGAGCAACGGGGGGTGGAGGATCTGTACCTGCGTTATGTTGACTGTACAAGGAAGTGCCAAGGCATTGGGCTTTCGTCAGTAGCATAATGAGAGTCTTAGGCCTGCGCGCCATTAATACTAAATGCACAATGGTGTTGATCCCGGTTCGCCGGTGTACCCAAAAGTGTGCCTTAGAGCACAGATCGTCGGGCCGGATGGCCGACGGTTGTGATGGATTGCTTGTGCGTGAGAGCATAATATGTATATTATCTGTCAATTGCTATATTGCTCTGCAAGGAAGGAATGCCTCTGCCCCGGGAAAGGGGTAAGATTGTTATAAATTGGTCAGCTAAATGCTGGCCATTGCCTTGTTTTCCACCTTCAGGGTGGATTGTCCCTTTGCAGATGCTGGAGAGCCGAGCGAAAAATGAAGGGTTGATTCCCTTGCTGCTGTTGTTGCCGCTCTTGTTGTTGCTACTAGCCCTTGAAGGCTAGCTTTTGTATTTTCTGTTCTTCATGTATGGCCGGCCTACGTGCCGATGTCTGTAATCCATACTGTTTCAAGAGGAACTGTAAGGCCTTAAAGCCAAACTGTTGTATTTGCTATACCCTCATTTGAGTGGTTGTATATAACGTTGGTTTATATATATCTGGTGGATATTCCTGCTAAGTTCAGCTACTTGTGTATCTATTCCGCTAGCATGCTCTGTGTTAGGATGCATTGATGGTATTATCTTGTGACCTCCCCATCTGTTTATAGCATATAGTGTGGGGCCCCGGCCGAACCTTCTATTATATGCTAGTTAATGGGTGGAGTCGTTACACTTTGGTATCAGCTTGTTTTGGTCTTCCTCTTTTGAATTCGTGGTCGAATTCTTTTGTGGGGTGGCGAGTACGTGTCTGTGCGAACCACTGTAATGCTAGTGAACTCTGGAATATCCACTAAGAAATGCAAATACACTTGTTTGAGGAATCTGCGCGTTCCTATTTTTGTTGTTATTGCTTGCGTATTGTCGCTAATGTGTGTCTTGTCCACCCATAGGTGACTCGTAGTGGTGTTGGGCAATCTGAGCCCCAGTGCTCTGATGAGAGTGCGGCACCAGCTGTGGTGCCAACACCTCCTCCATCATCGGAAACTGTTCGATTAGTTGCTGAAGATCTATTTGTGATGATTCGGCCGACCGGGCAGGCGCTGCCGGTAGTGGTGCCAAATCGTGTTGGTGTCCGACACAAACCGGTTGAGGCTGTGGATCTGCGAGCAGCTGAAAGACAATTGAAGCAGTTCATGAGCTTCAATACGCTTACATTCATGGGACTGGGATCCTCAACGCAGGCATAGGACTGGTTATCGCGATTCAAACGTATTTTCACGGCGATCAGGACGAAGGAAACTCAAAAGGTCACTTTGTCCACCTTCTTGTTAGAAGGAGAGGCGAGGTTATGGTGGGACGAGGTTGAGTTACACCATTTGGCAGGCAGACAATTGACCCAAGTATCGATTGAGGAGTTCTCTCGTATGTTTTTGGCTAAACATCTTCCGGCGGCACAACACATTGTTATGGAGAATGAGTTCCAGCGGCTAATGCAAGGAGAGTCTAGCGTTGATGCATACCTACATGAATTTACAAGATTGGGACAGTATGCAGGAACAATCTTTGCTGATGAACAAAGAAAAACAAATTGGTTCTATGAAGGATTGCGGGACGAGCTGAGGTTCCTGCTTTCTAGTTTAGTGAACCAAGGATTTCAGGCTTTAGTTGATACGGCGGGTGCGCTGGAAAAGGACATGAAGCGGGTGTAAGGTAGGAAGAACTTGGTTGTGGCAAAGCCCGAGTTCAAAGCACCCCACTATGGCAAGAGGTCCAAGCCTTCGGGGCAACATTCTGGGACGGTTACATCGGGAGCAACGTCGAGGCTAGAGTCTCGTGCATGTTTTACCTGTGGAAAAGTGGGGCATTTAGCCCGTAATTGTCGGGTTGCTCAACCCAAAGGAGAAAATAAGACGAGTGCATCTTATGCTGAGAAGGGCAAAGCAGTGGTTGATTCCTCTGCATCACAGGCGCATCCCATAGTCTACAATCTTGGCCAACATGAGGCTATCAAGCAAAGTGACATCGTCACAGGTATGAGTTAAGTTAATTCTTGTTGTATTGATTGCATATTTTGTATGTAGCTTGTGCATGATGTGTGTGCTGCAGGCTTTGTCCTGATTTGGAACAATCCAGCGAGAGCCCTGTTTGATACGGGTGCTTCGCCTTCTTTTCTGTCTAAGGACTTCGTAACTCGAGTTGGAGTACCGAGTCATGTGGCGACAGTTGGTGTAAAGGTGCTACTACCGAATGGTTGTATCATGCTTGCAGATAGGACTTGAGATGTGGACGTGCTTATAGGAAATCGAGATTTTGGATTGAGAGCATCCGTGCTGCCACTTTTGGAGTTTGATGTGATCTTTGGCATGGACTGGCTTTCGGAGCAGTGTGCCTTGATTGATTGCACTTCCAAGGAGATCACACTGGGACAGAATACCGAACTTGAGATGAAGTTCAATGGTATGCGAGGAGTTGGCGGTACCTTGTTGTCTACACTCCAAGTCGTTAGTGCTGTTCAGAAGGGCGCGGAGTTATTCTTCACGTTTATTCAGGCTGTTGAGCCAAAGGCCAGTGTAAGTGAAGTTCCGATTGTGTCGGAGTTTGCAGATGTGTTTCCTAAGGATCTTCCTGGGTTACCGCCCCAGCGGGAGATTGACTTCGTGATTGAGTTGGTGCCAGGTGCAAAACCTGTGGCCCGCTCACCATATCGCGTTGCGCCAAAGGAAATGGCTGAACTGAAAGTCCAATTACAAGAATTGTTAGAGCAGGGATACATACGCCCAAGTATGTCACCTTGGAGCGTGCCTGTTCTATTTGTGAAAAAGAAAGACGGTAGTTTGCGCTTGTGTATTGACTACCGCGAATTGAATAAGCTGACAGAAAAGAACAAATATCCAATTCCACGGATCGATGACCTATTTGATCAGCTAGCGGGGTCAACCGTCTATTCAAAGTTGGATTTGAAATCGGGTTATTATCAATTGCGGATTCGGGAAGGCGATATTCCCAAGAAAACGTTTGGGACGCGCTATTGTCATTATGAATTCACGGTGATGCCATTTTGCTTATGTAATGCGCCTTCGGTATTCATGGATCTAATGCACCGGACGTTCCGATAGTACTTGGATTTATTCATAATTGTGTTCATTGATGATATTCTTGTGTACTCTCAGTCGGGAGATGATCATGCAAACCATTTGAGGTTGGTGTTGCATACCCTGCGGAGGAATAAGCTGTATGCCAAGTTCTCAAAGTGTGAGTTCTGGCTATCGTCAGTGGCTTTTCTGGGCCATATGGTAAGTGGAGAGGGCATAGCAGTAGATCCAGCAAAGATAAGTGCCATACGGGATTGGCCAGTGATTTCTTCAGTGGCCGAAGTCAGGAGCTTTCTTGGCCTGGCAAGCTACTATAGACGGTTTGTAGAAAACTTCTAACGGATTGCTTTACCTCTGACCACGTTGACGAGAAAAGATCAGAAGTTCGTTTGGACACCAGAGTGTACGCGAGCTTTTGAAGAGCTGAAGAGTCGTTTGACCACGACGCCTGTGTTGACATCGCCATGTAGTACAGACGACTATGAGATCTACAGTGATGCGTCAAGGAGCGGCTTACGCTGCGTTCTTCTGTAATTTGGTAAAGTGATTGCTTATGGCTCATGCCAGCAAAAGGTGCATGAACGAAACTACCCCGTCCACGATTTAGAATTGGCGGTGGTAATCTTTGCGCTAAAGTTGTGGCGGCGCTATCTTTATGGCGTTAAAGTACATATCTACACAGATCACAAGAGCCTAAAGTATTTGTTAGATCAGAAGGATCTGAATATGCGACAACGGAGGTGGATGGAGTTCCTTGGGGACTACACTTTCGATATTCACTATACTCCCGGGAAGGAAAATATGGTCGTTGATGCTTTGAGTCCTAGGGCGCCAGTACGGGCAAACTGGTTGCAGAGGCATGATGTGCGGCTAATCCAGGAGATGGAAGCGTTAGTGATATATTGTGTTGACAAGGATGCTACGGCCGACGCATGCTTGAACTTGACGGAGGTACAATATGACCTTACAGATAGAGTTCGGCGAGCAACGGAGCTTGATGAAAGTCTCCAACGCTATGCAAAGGATTGTCCTAATGACCAATTCTCCTGGGATGATGGATTGTTGCGAAAATATGGTCGATTGTGCATCCCAAGTACAGGGAAGTTGAGAGAATAATTGATGTACGAAGCATATTTTTCCAGGTACTCAATTCACCCTGGGAGCACAAAGATGTACAGAGACATGAAAAAGTTGTTCTGGTGGCCTAGACTAAAGAAAGACATAGCACATTATGTGGCAGAATGTCATACTTGTGCTTTGGTAAAAGCGGAATGCCAGAAGCCTGGTGGTTTCCTGATGTCGTTACCGATTCCGGAGTGGAAGTTTGATGATATTTCAATGGATTTCGTACACGGGTTGCCGAGATCTCAACGCGGTCATGACTCTATCTGGGTGATTGTAGACCGGTTGACAAAAGTGGCTCACTTCCTTCCAAACAAGAGAGATGATTAAGTGGAAGCCTTGGCTAAGCTCTATGTAGAATAGATTGTTCGACTGCACGGTGTTCATCGGAGCATTGTTAGTGATCGTGATGGGCGATTCACCTAAACTGATTGGAGGTTAATTCATCAAATGTTGGGTACAAAATTAGCATTCAGTACGGCCTTTCACCCCAAGACGGATGGTCGGACTGAGCGAACCAACTGGACGATGGAATATATGCTTCGTATGTGCGCCCTAGATATCGGTAAGAAATGGGAAGAGTACATTTACTTGGTTGAATTTGCCTATAATAACAGTTACCAAGCGAGCATCGATATGGCACCGTTTGAGGCTCTATATGGTCGTAAATATCGTACACCATTAGCTTGGGCGGAGGTAGGCGAATCCAAGCTGAATGGGCGAAAGGAAGTCGAAGAAGCTACCTCGATAATACGTTCTATTCGGGAGAGGCTATTAATAGCCCAAGATCGACAAGCAAAGTACTACAACGCCAAACATCAGAACGTGGAGTTCGTGGTGGGCGATTGGGTCTATTTGAAGATCAAACCCTTCAAAGGAGTATCTCAAATTTGGCGGTTGAAAAAGCTAAGTCCCAGATACCTTGGTCCATTTGAAGTGGTGGAACGAGTCGGGGAAGCAGCTTATCGGCTAGCGCTTTCAGCAGAATTGAGTGGATTGCATGATGTCTTCCACATCTCAGTACTTCGCAAAGCCGTCAAGGATCTAGCTCAAATAGTTGAGAATGATCGTGTACCTTTCGACTATGGGCTAACGACGAAGGTTAGACCCATTCGTATCGAGGATCGAGCTGAGAAACAGTTGCGGAACAAGATAATCGGGATGGTCAAAGTCCGGTGGGACAATTGTGGCCGAGAGGAGCTAACATGGGAGCGTGAGCAGACCATGCGAACTGAGTTTCCCGAATTTTTTGTATAAACTGTTGACAGTGTACATTTTGTTATAACAGCTCTTTTAATGTTATAACTTTTTGATTCCTGTTTATTTGCTGAGTACAAATTTCGGGATGAAATTTATCTTAAGAGGGGGAGGATTATAACACCCCAAAATCTTAAGATGGAGTCAGGCTGGGTGACACGGCCTGGGACACGGGCGTGTCCCAGGGCGTGTACAGTGAACACGGCCTGGGACACGGGCGTATCCCAGGGCGTGTCCTTCTCTTGAGGCATCGACTCGATTTCTCGAGAACTGGTCATCGAGAGGCGACACGGCCTGGGACACGGGCGTGTCCCAGGGCGTGTCCAGCTCGGGAGAATATTGAGTAGCGTTGAGTGGCGCTGAGAGGAATGGCATTGAGTGGCGTTGAGTGTGGAACACGGCCTGTGACACAGGCGTATCACAGGGGCGTGTTGGGAACACGTCCATGGACATGAGAGTGTGCCTTAGCCGTGTCCTGCTCGGGTGATTTGGGCTTGTGTTACAAAGGGTGACACGGCCAGTCACACAGCCGTGTAAAAGTGGACACAGGCGTGTCTGCCCTGTGACACGGGCGTGTTGGAGCCCGTGTTCTGGTTCATTTTGAGTCGGTTCGTACACCGCTTGGGGGACACGGCCTGGGACACATGTGTGGCATAGGCCGTGTCAAGTCAATAATGGAATTTTGGGCAGATCTTGACCATCCAATTATTTCTATTTGGATCCAATTGCCCAGGTCCTTTTCTGCAGTGATAAGACTGAGTATTAGCTTCTTCTCTCATTCTTATCAAGAGAGAAAAAGAGAGAGATCTTGGAGGAAGGAGAAGGCGGAGAAGAGCAAGGCTTTGGTGGTGCTCCCGCGGTCCGATTCGCGATCCGAGGCTAGTTTAGTGGAGGCAAAGCTGCTGCGGTGCTTTCCAACCTGCCAGATTTTCGATGGCTCCCAAGAGATCGTCAAGGGTAACGATCTTCCTTCTTGGACATGTGAAGTCCTCCTTTATGCATGAGTAAGGAATCCTCTCCACCAAAAGGTTGAAAAAGTGAGTGATTTCAGTGGGTGATAGTTGCTATCCCCAGCTTGAGTCTGCATATAGACCCGGAAAAGTATAGTACGGGATAGGCATGCTGTGTGAAGCCCATCTGGACATGTTGGGCTGGATTGGTGATGTTGCATTTACGCACCGGAGAAGACTCCGCGTATACTCGTGTAGTTAGTGGGGTCGTTGGGTTATGCCTGTGAAGGAGAGTAGCAGGAAATACTGGAATGTGGAACACAAGGAAAATGCCCTTGTGTTGTTTGTGTTGTGGCTACGATGTAGCCAGTCCTTGATGGACGATGAAGCCAGTCCTAGTTGGACAGTGTGGCTATTGCGATGCCAGTCCTTGGCAAACGTTATGGCGATTGGGAGCTGCGAGCTCTAGAAGGCCTCGTGCCGAACAGGAAAGGTGAAGTCGATCCGCGCCTTTTATTATAGCCATAAGTACAATGTGCTTGGTGAGGGCAAGGCGAGTTGAGCAACGGGGGGTGGTGGATCTGTACCTGCGTTATGTTGACGGTACAAGGAAGTGCCAAGGCATTGGGCTTTCGTCAGTAGCATAATGAGATTTTTAGGCTTGCGCGCCATTAAGACTAAATGCTCAATGGTGTTGATCCCGGTTCATTGGTGTACCCAAAAGTGTACCTGAGAGCACAGATCATCGAGCCGGGTGGCCGACGGTTGTGATGGATTGCTTGTGTGTGAGAGCACAATATGTATATTATCTGTCAATTGCTATATTGCTCTGCAGGGAAGGAATGCCTCTGCCCCGGGAAAGGGGTAGGATTGTTATAAATTGGTCAGCTGAATGTTGACCGTTGCCTTGTTTGCCACCTTCTGGGTGGATTGTCCCTGTATAGGTGCTGGAGAGCCGAGCGGAAAATGATGGGTTGATGCCCCTGCTGCTGCTGTTGCTGCTATTGCTGTTGCTACTAGGCCTTGAAGGCTAGCTTTTGTATTTTCTATTCTTCATGTATGGCCATCCTGCGCGCCAATGTCTGTAATCCATACTGTTTCAAGAGAAACTGTAAGGCCTTAAGGCCAAACTGTCGTATTTACTATGCCCTCGTTTGAGTGGTTGTATATAACGTTGGTTTATATATATATTTGGTGGATATTCCTGGTATGAGTTCAGCTACTTGTGTATCTATTCCGCTAGCATTCTCTGTGTTAGGATGCGTTGATGGTATTATCCTGTGACCTCCCCGTCTGTTTGTAGCATATAGTGTGGGCCCCGGCCGGACCTTCTATTATATGTTATTTAACGGGTGGAGTCATTACACCCGAAGTCCTAAGAAATACTTCAGCTCTCCCATACTGCTCATTTCAAACTTCCCTTACATAAGTTTGGAAAACTTTTTGCAAAGGTTGTCGTCAGTAGAGCCAAATATGATGTCATCGACATAGATTTGCACTAGCAAAATCTTGCCTTTTATTTCCCTAAGAAATAATGTCTTATCTATCTTTCCTCTTGTGAACTTGTTCTCAAGAATAAAGCTAGACATCGTCTCATACCAAGCTCGAGTAGCTTGTTTCAAACCATACAAAGCTTTAAATAAAAGGTAAACATGATCAGGATGGTTAGAATCAACGAAACCTGGAGGTTGTTCTACATACACATCTTCCTTTATGCCACCATTAAGGAAGGCCGACTTCACGTCCATCTGATAGACAGTGAAGACCTTAAGTGCAACATAAGTTAGGAATAACCTGATTGCCTCCATCCTTGCCACTGGATCATACATTTGATCAAAGTCGATTCCTTCTTCTTGTCGGTATCCTTTGGCGATGAGTCTGGCCTTGTTCTTTATTATTGTACCATCTTCGTCCATCTTGTTCCTGTAGACCCACTTTGTTTCGATAACATTCTTACCTTGGGGTCTTTGAACAAGCTTCCAAACTTGGAAACGCTTGAATTGATTCAATTCTTCTTCCATTTGCATTATCCAAGATGCATCTGAGTTTGCTTCCTCAAACTTCTTTGGTTTAACCTGCGAGAGGAAACTTAAATATAAATTTTCATTAGTTATATCTCTACGAGTTCTGACACCGTCCCGGGGATCTCCAATGATTTGATCAATTGGGTGATCCTTCAAGTGTCTGAGCTCTAGGGTTCTTGTATCTGAAGCTTCCTCTATTACTGTAGTGACTTCATCAACTTGAATGATATCTTCATCATGGCCATCAACCTTTCCAATTGAGGTTGAAGTGGTGATCTTGATGAACTTTTGATCTTTTTCTTCAGTTGGCTCATCCAAGTTTAATTGCTTTATTCTTGAACCTACATCTTTAATAAACACACTAGAAGAACTGCCTTGCAGTATGCTTATCTCTTCAAATACAACATTGATAGATTCTTCTACAACTTGGGTTTTCTTATTAAAAATCCTATATGCCTTACTATGGCTACTATAACCTACGAAAATACCTTCAAAGCTCTTTTCACTAAATTTAAAGGTGTGATACTTACCATTGTTAAGTACAAAGCATTTACTACCAAAGATTTTAAAATATGAAATAATCAGTTTCCTGCCCTTTATTAGTTCGTAAGGTGTCTTATTATGGTTCTTGTTTATGAGTGCTCGATTTTGCACGTGGCATGCAGTGTTGATGGCTTCAGCCCAGAAATATTCCGGTAGAGAGGCATCACTCAACATGGTTATGCAAGCCTCTATGAGTGTTCTATTCCTTCTCTCAGCAACTCCGTTCTGTTTAGGAGTATGAGGAGAGGAAAACTCATTAAAGATACCAAGACTTTCACGAAATTCTGTCATGGCCCCAGACTTGAACTCTGTTCCATTGTCACTCCTGATTTTGACAACGGAGCAGTTGTATTCATTCTGAACTTGCCTGACAAAATTCATAAAGATATCAAAAGTATCTGACTTGCGTTTTAGAAAGACCACCCACGCAAAGCGAGAGTAATCATCAACAATAACCAATGTTTAATCCTTACCTACAAAACTTCTAATTTGCAGTGGATCGAACAAGTCCATATGAAGTAGGTGTAAACACCTATTAGAATCTTTTCCAATAATGCTTTTAAAAGTAGCCCTTGTTTGTTTGCCTTTTACACATGCGTGACAAGGTCTATCTTCAACGCACTTGACATTTGGGGAATCACGTACTAAATTAAGAGAAAATAATTTATTAATAGTTTTGAAATTTATATGTGCTAATCTCTTGTGCCATTAGTCACCAAGAGACACACTATCTTTTGCTAAAAAGCACACTGGCGTAGAAGAGTCTATACAAATAAAGTTTAAACAAAATATATTCCTACTATGAGTGCCTGATAAAATCGTTTCTAAATTATCAACTGATTTTATCAAACACTTGTCTGCATGAAATTCTACGATGTATCATTTATCGCAGAGCTGGCTTATGATTATAAGATTGTGTTCCAATCCTTCAACATAAGCCACATCGAAAAAGGATATACTATCATTAGTGATCATACCGTAGCCTTTAGTAATCCCTCTATCAAAACCTCCAAAGATGACCTTTGGCCTGTTCATGACTGGAGAATATTTCTAGAGAAGGCTTCTAGTCCTGGTCATATGTCGAGAGCATCCACTGTCCAAATACCAAATAGGATTTTTGGTGGCCTTTGGACATTCCTGCAAAAATAGAATCAAGTTGCCTTAGGAACCCAAACTTGTTTGGGCTATTAGTCTCTAGTTAGCATACTCCCCCTACGTATATTATCTGGCGTTGAGTGAGTAAGCTACACTCAACGCATTTGGACTTAGCAAAATTTATATGAAATCACAGTCTCTGACTGACAAAGGTTCAGTCAACATTTTTTATCACATGGTGTTGAGTGAGTAAGATTCACTAAACGCTTGTGGACTTAGTCAAATATCTGCACAGATTTTCTGTGGCTTTGACTGACTGAGAAATACTCAATGATTTTGAAGATATGGTGCTGAGCAAATGAACTTCACTCAACGCTTGTGGACTTTGCCATATTTTTTTCTGTTTCTTCTTAGGCTTTGACAGGTTCAGCATTACTCAACGCTTTTAGCTGTATGGTGTTGAGTGATTTAACTTCACTCAACGCCTTTTGACTTAGACACATTTTCAGCTTGCTAATAGCTTTGCTTTGACTAAACAGGCTGCTTTCAGCGCTTTTAGTCATCTGGCGTTGAGTGAATAGACTTCACTCAACGCCTGTGGACTTAGACAATTTTATGTCTTTCCACTAGCTTGTCTAGTCATCACCTGTCTTAGCCACTTGAATCAACCTCTCCAATCAATGTTATAAGGACAACCTGCATGCAAGAACTTAAGCATACATCAAATACAACACTGTGTATATCATTGATATGTTTGACTTCTTCAAATCTGGGACATTGTGGGCAATAGACCGAACAATCTCCCCTTATTTGAAGAAGTCAAAACCCTCAATCAAATGAGTCAATGACATACACTAACTTATGCAGCTCTAAAATATTGACTTGGAAAACATATAACAAGAGAAAAAGTTATAGTTACTACACTTCCTTGCCTGCAGGGTGAACATTATCACACCTGCTCCCCCTTGATTGTTATTGTCTGCAGGGTGAACATCATCACACCTGCTGCCCCTTGATTGTTTTTGTCTGGCCTTTTGATCACTTTGATACACCATGTATCTTTATCACATATGACTTATGTCCTTCTCTTCCCCCTTTTTGACTTCTGTAAATATTCAGGGAGGTACTGATTTTCTGCTCCTCCCCTTTTTTAGTACAGAAAATCAACACTTGCACCAGTTGACCGACTTGTGAGTGCTGGAAGTGTGCTACTCCTACCACCTCAGCTGTTAGTACAGGACTTGCTTCCCCTCAATTGAAGTAACCTTTATAATTCTTCTTGGTAGACATTCTAGTCTATACCAGTCTGGATATTATTTGAACATGATACCACTGAAGGTATACCTCTTAAAAAGTCTTCATTCAACTGAAGAACAATTCCACCTTTCAGCCTTATGACCACCTGTCACCAACTCTTAGGCCACCTATCAAACCTTTTTCCAAGGAATATCCTGCACATACTTTTGTGTTGATACATTGATACAGCACAACACTGCAACACTTGAACTAGCTGCTAACATAGTTCCACTTGAGTTGGATGTTCCTCTTCTCCAGCGGCAGTACTGTCTTCTCAACAGTAGCAGTCCATCTCAGACTCAAGGAATATTATGGCTATATCATAAATAATCTCCCCCTTTGTCTATGCATTATCCTTAGGACAAACTGATTAGCAGTTATGACAGCTGATCCACTACAGTGGCTGCTTGCTCCTTCTCAGCAGGAGGCTGATCCTATTCTAGCAAGTGTTGGACATGTTCCCCCTCGATTAGAGCATTTCCTGACATCATTTCTGCATGTGCTGAAATTGCTCCCCCTCAACAGGAGCATCACTTTCATCATCTCTAATGGACACATGAGTCCATTTAAGTCCTGATACCACTTGAGAATCTTTTATAGTCTTATACCACATCAAGGCTTATCTACCTACAAGAAAAAATAAATCCTGCAACACAAACTAAAATTTGGAGCAATTGAAGTTGTCCCAAGTTACACATACCCAACTGAACCTAGAGAGTGTTGAACTTGACTTCATCTAGTGGCATGACAAACATGTCAGCCACTTTTCAGCAAGAACAAACTCAGGATTGAGTTCTTCCTTATGCTCCCTAATTTATTGATACTTAATCTCAATAAGCATAGTCATGCTATAAGAGACAGGATACCTAGCAATTGAGATTGCATTGGTAAAATCATAATATGAATGAGTTCTACTTATCTGGAGGTTATGGTCCTAGAGCTGAAGCTGGATTCTCATCAGTTGAACACAACAGCTTTCATGCACCATGTTAGATCTCTCCTTGCTAAGCCAGATCTTTTCAATTTCTTTAGCAACAGACTTGCCTCTAGATTCAGCTTTCTGATCAGCATAACAAGAGTGTTCATCCCACTGAGCACCATCTTGATCATCACACTTGATACCATACAGTCCTTCTTGAATAGGAGGAGTGTTGTCTGCATACTGTTCAAGCCCCAATAAACTTCTTGCATTAGCAACCCACACATTATTCTCCCCCTTGATCATTGCCTTCATCCTTGATCATGGTTAGTTACCACTCCCATAGTGATCATACCACTTGAGTTAATACTACTGACCCAACTCTCTAATGCCACATGATATCACTTGAATCTTGAATGATCTTTTCTTGAATAGATCTTGTCCACACTGCCCACTCACTTGGACATCCTTTTCTATAGGTTTAGATGATACTAAAACCTGAGCAAACTTCTTTTCTGGTTTCCACAGAAGTACCAGACACTGAGGATCAACTACTTCTTCAACACTGCTCTCAGAAGAGCAACCTTTGCTTTCCACAGTAATGAGTACAGTATTATTTTTCTTCACTAATTTGCTGGCGTGGCAGCAAAACTTTGTGCAACCAGACAGTCCTACTAGCTGGATCCAGCTGGCCTTTGCCCAAGACTTGTACAACACTTGGTTTGCTGAGGAGGCAGTAACACTTTGTCCCATCACTCAGGCATCTTGACCTTTAATGGATGGATTCAGCTGGTCTTCATCCATGTCATGTGCACTTGTCCTTCTTCAGGATTTCACTCAACATTCTCTTCCTCTTGGGAAGTGAGAGAAGTATCCTAGATGATCAATATCCATCACCAACTTCCCAACAGTAGATCTTAGGTCTTTCCCTCACTGGAGTATGATCTATAAGATGACTTTCTTATTCCAAGCCAAGTTCTGGAACATCCTCTGTCCAAGTACCATATGGGGGTATGGGCACTTGGACTATCCTGCAAAGCAGAGTTTACCTTTCCTTAGGGCCCCAAAATGAATTAGGTCCTAGATTCCTGTTAGCCTGAAATCTAACTTGCCTACCAGCAGTATTTCTGGCAGGTAGGCTAACTCTTACTCTGGGCACTAAAGGATTGTGCCAACAATCTAGGGCAAAATGCCCCCACCTTTCCACAACACAAACACTTATGAATATTATATCTCCTTTTCTGAACAGGTCCTGTAGTATGGTTAACTGCTGACTGTACAGAAGGAAGAGGGACAACAGCTTTCTTCAGGTTCCTTTCAGTAAGAATCTGACTAAAGGTTAGTCTTCCAGCTGGCTTCCTTTGCTTGCTCTGAATGCTATTTACAGTTGTCTTCTTTGCAGATGACATGTTGTTTATATCATCAGAAATAGCCAAGTTAGGCTTAATTGTAGACTGACCCTTGGTCTGAGTCTTTGCTGGAAGGGCTTGAGTGAAATCCATTGCCTTGCTCGTGAGTGAGGGGGCTGGAGCACTAAATACAAAAGTTCCATGATGGGCCTTTTGAACTTCTTCATGGGGAGCCTTACAGGCACTCATTCCTCTATCCTTTCTTCTTCCATTGTAAGATACATTTGCATTCTTGCAAGGAAGATTCCCATTTCTCTAGTGACCATACATGCAGTCCTGGTCATACCAGTTGGATGGGAGAGTTACCTTGTGAAAGGTTGACTGAGGCACAAAAGGAGCTTTGCCTTTCCCTTTGGAAAGGTCCATTATCCCAATGGCCCTGATTTGATGATGTCAAACATGTCAATAAGATAAACATAGTTGTATTTGATGTATGTTTAAGTTCATGCATACAGGTTAGTCTTTGTCATAATGATTGGACAGTTTGTTCAAGAGACAATGACAGGTGGACTCAAGGTGATAGGCTGGAAAGTCAGAAAAATGCTTATGTCTAAAAGCGTTGAGTGAAGCAAGCTCACTCAACGCCATTCAGCTAATAGCGCTGAGAAAAGGCAGGCAGTCAAAGCTGACAGAATTGCAAAGGCAAAAATCTAGCTAAGTCCAAAAGCGTTGAGTGAGCTGAACTCACTCAACGCCATATGGCCAGAACCGTTGAGACAAGGTTATCCTGTCAAAGCATAAGCAGTGGAATCCATAATTTTGACTAAGACCAGAAGCGTTGAGTGAAGCTTCATCACTCAACGCCATGCTAAGACTGTCAACGCCAAAGCTAAGGAGACAGAAAGTTCAACTAAGTGAAGTAGCGTTGAGTGAAGCTCACTCACTCAACGCCAAGTGAAATGGATCTGAGTCTAGCCTTACTTTGAAGAATCCAGAAAATTGGCTAAGTACAGAATCATTGAGTGAGGTCAGCTCAATCAACTCCATCAGACAGATAGCTGAAGAATGGGCTAAAGGGAAAATAACGGTGAGTGAGGTCAACACACTCAACGCTCTCAACGCAATCAGACAGATAGCTGAAGAATGGGCTAAAAGAAAAATAGCGTTGAGTGAGGTCAACACACTCAACGCTCTCAATGCCATCTAGCAAGAACTGAAGAAATTTCTAAGTCCAGAACCGCTGAGACTACCATTCGTCAAGCTGAGCTTAGCTTTCGTCGACCGTAGTTCAGAGAATTCGTCGATCACTTCTTTTACCTATAAGAAGAACTCAGCTATCTGATTTCGTTGAACGGAGTTCAAAGATTTCGTCGAACTCAGCCTTCACCTGAAGAAAGAACTGAGCTCAAAGTTCATCGACCTCAGCCTTCACCTAAAGAAAGAACTGAGCAGAGAGAATTCGTCGATCTCAGCTTCACTGTTTCGTCGAGCTGAGGTGAGGTTTCGTCGAACGCAGAATTTCAGAAATGTTAATTAATTTTGGCTAATCTAGAAGGATGCTGACTCAGCAAAATCAACAAGTCAACAAAGTTCATTTTCGATACAAATCAACATTAACATCGCCATCGGTCTATAGTGGATCTCAAGTTAATTAAGCTGAGGTTTTTTTACAACCGTTGAAAACCGGTACACATGTCGATCATCTCGTTATTTTGACGGGATTATAAATATAAGAAGTGATCGAGATCTGATTAAGAAGTTTTTCGAATTAAGTTTTTTGAGAAAACGAGAAGCGGAGTTGTCGTCTTCATCCACCATTATTACAGAAGCCAAGAACTTCAAGTTCAAATCAGAAGGGCTTCTGAGTAAGCTATTTCAATCATCATCTGCTACAGCAAGTTCAGAGTAATTCTCTGAGAAAGAAGAATCAGCCTAGGTGTGCCCTAACTGAAGTTATCTTTTCGATCCAAGCCGAGCCAGAATCTGAAGATCAATTCGTTGGATCAAAGAAGAAGAAGGATATGCTTATAACTGCTCAGTCCAGATCGAGATACATTCTTGAAGGAGAAGCAGATTGATATGTTAGTCTATTCCAGAACAAGCCGGGATATAAATTCAAGATCGTTGTATCATCTTGTTGTTGGGAAGACAAAGTTAGGGCTGAAATCTGCTCAGTCTAGGTAGACAGACACATAGACTTTCCTCTGTTGTCTGTGATTCAATTTTATTGATTAATTCTGTGTAAGATTCATTTTGAATCTGAGTGGTAAGACTAAGGCCTGAGGTGTAAGCCTGTTGTTATAAAGGCTGATGTAGGGCAGGGATTGCCTAAGTTGTAAGCTCGATTATAAAGGCTGAGGTAGGGCAGGATTGCCTGAGCTGTAGGAGTGTGGATTCACTCTGAGGTAGAGTTCTTGGGAAGAACTTGAGTTGTAGGATCTTGGAGATCTTAGTGGTAGGGCTTGCACCTGAGTTGTAGGAGTTAGTTGGGCTTTGACCTGTAAGATCTGAGGATCTGAGAAAGTGGAAGGAAGTTTGGCCGAATCTAGCTTATTGCTGGATAGGCAAAGGTGGAAAGTGGATGTACCCATCAATTAGAAAACCACTATAAATCATTGTGTACTGTGATTATTGTGTGTGTTGTGATTGCGGTGTGTGCTGTGATTGTTATGTTCAGATAATCTATAAGCTGCCAAGAATTTTTAAATTGGACCTATTCATCCCCCCCCCCTCTAGGTTTTTAGTTGTTCTTGAAATCAAAACTTTCACTCAGATTCGGAGTCACCTTCATCATTGGATGAAGAAGCTTCTGAATCTGGACTGGTCTCATGACCTGAGCAATAAGAAGAACTAGACAGAGAATATACTTGATCTAGACCAGGCTGATCCTGGCAGGATTCTCCTTCTATCATGACAACTAGCCCATAATAGCTGCAATCATCTTTCTCATCAACATCCACCTCTAAATCACTTTCTGATTGTGATCGAGGGGCCCTGATCTATATCCTTACATCTGGATTATCTTCTGAATCTTTTGCAATAGAAGCAAGCATCCCAATGAATTCTTCCTCTTCTTCCTTATCATCCTTCTATGTGCCTTCCATATGGACAATCAAGGAGTCCCGCATTTCTTTGGTAGTCTTGCAGTGGACCAAGATTTGGAAGGTGGAGTCATTTAAGCCACTTATAATGATTTTTTGTGCCTACTTATCCAGTGTAGCTAGAATGATCTCATCTTTAGTCATTTCAGCATAGCTCTTTGGAGTCTGGACTTCTATATCTAAGATAGAGACCTTCATGGGAATGAAAGGTCCTTCTTGAACTGTCACAAAGACTCTAGGATCACTGGCTTCCATGATCTGCCTGATCCTCTCTTTCCATGTCCCAAAGTTTTCCTTTCTGCATACTTGAAGCTCCATTGAGCTCAACTCCTTATGGTTCTCTTTTGAACCCACAAGTGCAAACCTTTTAGCTATCCTTCGAGGTCTACTCAGACTGTTAAGTCCTTTTTGAGTAACCTCCCTCTGATACCACTTGAAAGTCTATAGTTTCAAGGATAGTTAAATCACTTAGAGGGGGTGAATAGGTTTCTTAGTCTCTTGTGGCTATCTTTAATTTTCTTTTCTTTAAGTGTTATGTAAGTTAGTAGTTATCTTCTTTCAAGACACACACAACCTACAATCAAAGAAACAACATAGAAAAGCACACACAAGATATATAGTGGTTCCTCAGATTATGGGTACGTCCACTTTCCCTCCCACCTTTCTAACTTATAGTTAGACAAGGAACTTCTACAATCTCGGCTCCTAAGAGCTTATAACATTATCCCGTGGGACCATTCGGTCTCCTCCAAGACCTACAACTCAGGCACAAGGCCCTACAACTCAGTGATCCAAAGATCACCTACCAAAGGCCCAAAGGCCCTACAACTCAGGCTAGGAGGACAGCCCTACCTCAGATCTACAAGGGATCCTACCTCAGAGAGAATGACTCTCCTACAGCTCAGACACAAAGGCCCTACCTCAGATCCAAAGGATCCTACAACTCAGGCACAAGTGCACTACCACTTAGAGAGAATGACTCTCCTACCTCAGGCTTAAAAGCCCTACAACTCAGTGATCAACAAATCACCTACCTCAGATCCAAGCTGGATCCTACTCTCAGATTCACACTTGAATCCTACAATTCAGGCCAAAGCCCTACTCTCAGATTCTCAACAAAATCCTATCTCAGGCAAATGTGCCCTACAACTCAGATCCAAATTTGGATCCTACCTCAGAGCAAATTTGCTCCTATCACTCAGATCCAGAAGGATCCTACAAGGTGGAAGTGGATTGGGGAGTTGGTCTTAACACTAGAGATATTTCTCTATGCCAATCTTCCTGGACTGAGATTAAATCAGCCCTACTTTGACTCTAGGGAAATAATCCCAGAGCCTACTGCTACCTGAACTGAGAAATACTCAACCCTATCCTCTTCTTCTTAGCTCCAGAGATTTTCCTGCTTGAACTGAGAAGTAACTGCAGTTTTTCTTGCTACTATCTAAGATGAGAGAATCTTATCCCTAACTTCTTCTCAGCAATAAGGATGTAGATCTTACTTTGGCTTGTGCTGGAAGTTACTTGCAGATCTGCTTCTCTGCACCTTTCTGAACTGAACCAAAAGCTCAGCCATATCTCCTTCTTCACAGCCCCCAAGATTATATCTTCAGGATTAGACTTACTTGAACTGTGAAGTAACTACAGCTAGGGTTTCTCCCTTTGTTGCAACCTGAGCTGAGATAAACTCAGCTCTATCTTCTTGACTACAGAAACCAGATGGCTCTACCTCTTCTTCTTTCTCAAGGACCTTCTCTGAACTTGCTAGTGGAGACAAATGATTTATCCGTTCTGGTTGTTCTTCACACAGCTTCTGCTTCTTCTTCTCCTTCAGAAAGTAAGCTTACTGAACTTGCTGGTGCAGGTGTAAATGAGACCAACTAGCTTGCTTTGGATCTCAGATCCTACAACTAGGGTTAGATCTTGGTTGCTTCCTTTTTCTCAGAGTTAACTCTGAACTTGCTGATGTCGATGAAGAAGACAACAACTAACTTTTGTTGAGCTTTTAGACCCGCTAATTTGAACTTAGTTCTTCGGCCTCTGCAACAATGGCAAGGAAGAAGATGAGGGCCAGCTGTCTTTTCCAAAAGCTATTTTATCTTCCTCGATCTCCGCCTTTTATTTTTAGCTCATCAATGGCTCTTTTGACCCGTGGCCCCCACTTAAATTGATAGTTGCAGCTTTGTTTTTTGCATTAATTGCAGTAATGAAGGCACACAGCTACATTTGTCGCGTACTGTAGCTTTCCCGCAACAAATTTGAATTTTGTTGACTTGTTGACTTTGTTGGCATGACCATCTGTGGACTTAGCCAAAAATCAAGCATCAGTAGTATAGGTGTTGAGTGAATAAGTATCACTCAATGCCAAAATACTAAGACAGAATTCTGTCACTGGGCATTGAGTGAACAACCTTCACTCAATGCCAAAATACTTAGAAAAGTTTTTCTGTCATTAGGCGTTGATTGAGCAATCTTAACTCAATGACAAAACACTTAGAAAATATTTCAGTCATTAGGCGTTAAGTGAGTAAGCTTCAGTCAACGGCAAAACACTTGGAAAATATTTCAGTCATTAGGCATTGAGAGCGTTGAGTCCACTCAACGCTTTTTGCCTTAGAAAATATTCCTACTTCTCTGGCATTGAGAGCGTTGAGTGTATCTTCATCACTCAACGCTTTTTATCACATGGCATTGAGAGCGTTGAGTGTGTCTTCATCACACAATGCTTTTTTTCCTTGGCCAAACTTTCTGTTTACTAGGCATTGAGTGAGCCTTCATCACTCAACGCCATATTACTTAGACAGATTTTCTCACTTGGAATTGAGTGAGTAAGCTTCACTCAATGCCAAACTACTTAACATATATTCTTGTGTTATCTGGCGTTGAGTGAGTAAGCTACACTCAACGCATTTGGACTTAGCCAAATTTCTATGAAATCACAGTCTCTAACTGACTAATGTTCAGTCAACTCTTTTTATCGCATGACGTTGAGTGAGTAAGCTTCACTCAATGCCTGTGGACTTAGTCAAATATCTGCACAGATTTTTTGTGGCTTTGACTGACTGAGCAATACTCAACAATTTTGAAGATATAGAGTTGAGTGAATGAACTTCACTCAACGCCTGTGGACTTAGCCACATTTCTACCTATTTCTTCTTAGGCTTTGACAGGTTCAGCATTACTCAACACTTTTAGCTGTATGCATTGAGTGAGTTGACTTCACTCAATGCCTGTGGACTTAACCACATTTTCAGCTTGCCAATAGCTTGGCTTTGACTAAACAGGCTGCACTCATGGATTTTTGTCATTTGGCGTTGAGTGAATAGACTTCACTCAATGCCTGTGGACATGGACAGTTTTCTGTCTTTCCACTAGCTTGTCTAGTCATCACCTGTCTTGGCCACTTGAATCAACCTATCCAATCAATGTTATAAGGACAACTTGCATGCAAGAACTTAAGCATACATCAAATACAACACTGTGTATATCATTGATGTTGGGTACATTGGAAAATGTGTACCTGATTTGGACAAGTCAAACTTAGCTCAATAATATACATCAAGGTGTATTTGATGTTATTTTAAGTTTATATGTGCAGGTTAAGAATGTGCTAAAATGCAAAGAAAAATTTCTAAGTTCATGTGTCGACACCTGAGGAAGCTGTGTCGACACTTCAGTAAGATTATGTCGACACTTGGAAATGGCTGTGTCAACACTTCGGTGAGTTTGTGTCAACACCGGGAGGTAGTGTCGACACACAGAAATAGTCAGACGACATCAACTGTGTCAACACTGGGAGGCTGTATCGACACACAGAGGCAGAGTCGACAACAACTATGTCGACACCTGGAGGAAGTGTCGACACACGCTATGTTCTGAATCTATATAAACTATGTCGACACACAGGACTTGTGTCGACACACAGCTGTGTCTAGATCAAGTTGATTGCTGATGAATGGTGAAGTGTTTGTGTCGACACAAATAATCAGTGTCGACACATTCTCAAGTTGCAGTGTCAAGAAGCTGTGTCGATA
Organism: Platanthera zijinensis; assembly: GCA_039513925.1. Lineage (NCBI taxonomy): Eukaryota > Viridiplantae > Streptophyta > Magnoliopsida > Asparagales > Orchidaceae > Platanthera > Platanthera zijinensis. Next base: position 148,069,701 of record CM077096.1, read on the forward strand.
TCAAGGCAGCTATGTCGACAACACCAAAGCCAGTGTCGACACTTAAGTCACTTGTGTCGACACATATTGACAGACTCTCTCGACACTTTCTGATAGTCAATCTCGACGCTTTGCTGACAAAGACAAAGGTTCAAGATCTGTTTGAAGACTTGACAGCTGTGAGTTACAACAGGTTTACTGAAGCTGTCAGACTTGTTAGAAGTTAGTTAGGAACCGGATCAGCCGGTTACCATGGATGAAGTCTATAAATAGATGGATTCAGAAGAAGAAAATTAATGATTGACACAACTAACTCAACTATTGTGTGAGTGATCTCTGATCAAGAAAGTATAAGTCACAAAGAAGAAGATCTTCGTGAGGAGATTGAAGAAGACGATCTGAAGTAGTTTTCTATTCAGATTCTGTCTAAGTTGAATTCAATCAAGAATTCAGAAGTTTCTTAAAGAGGTTTGGATAGAGAGAGATCCAGTTATTAGAAGTCAAGCAGGAGACAACCACAAGTCTCACAAGAAGCAGATGCTGAACTAATCTGTCAAGAAGATTCAGATCTATTTCTTGAGTCTAAGCAGGAAGATGCCAGTCAGTTATATTCAAAGGAAATTAACCCAACTAAGTTCAGATTCAAGAAGCTTTGAAGAAAGTTAAGATCAAGTTGATTTCAGCCATCAGCCTCTTCAAGAAGCTAGTCAAGAAAGTCTTATCCCTTCTCTCTCAACAGGGGTAAGAGATTACAAAATTCCTTATCAAATTCTGTAGGATCTATTCATAGATCTGAGTTGTAAGCCGATTTTATAAAGGATGAGTGTAGGAGATTTATTCTTTGAGTGGTAGGGCTGTTTATGCCTGAGTTGTAGGAGAAGGTATTCTCTGAGTTGTAGGCCTTGTGGCAAGGCTGAGGTAGGGTTTATTAGCCTGAGTTGTAGGAATGTGGAGACATTCTGAGTTGTAGGAATCCTTCTGGATTCTGAGCTAAAGGAAGAAGTTAGGCCGAATCTAGCATACTGCTAGATAGGTGAAGGGGGAAAGTGGATGTACCCAGACCTTGGGGAACCACTATAAAACTGTGTGTAATCTGTGATGTGTGTATGATTGTAATTGTTGTGCTGTGTTAGCTGTAGAAATATTTGATTTACTCAAAGAACTGTAGTTATTTCCTGCCTTAAGTTAAATCAAGGAAAAATACCTATTCACCCCCCCCCCCCCCCTCTAGGTGTTTAGGTAGTCTTGAAAGTAAAACTATCAAGTAGTATCAGAGGGAGGTTGCTCAAAGAAGGACTTAACAGTCTGAGTTAGATCCCTAAGGCAGAATCAAGAATCAAGAAAATGGGTTCTGGAGAGAATCACAAGGAACTTGGGTCAATAAAATTACCCATCTGCAGAAAAGAGATTTTTGGAATCTGGAAAGAAAGGGTTAGATTGTTTATGGAGGCCTCTGACCCAAGGATATATATCACAGTAAAAGAAGGTCCATATATCCCTATGAATGTGTCTGTTTTAGATGCAAATCAAAGAACTCCTAAGGATTTTTCTGAAATGACTAAGGATGAGATTACACTGACAACTATGGATAATAGAGCTCAGAATATCATAGTGAGTGCCATAGATGATTCTACTTTCCAAAATTTGATTCACTGCAAAACCTCCAAGGAAATGTGGGACACTTTGATTGTCTACATGGAGGGTTCTGAAGAAGTTAGACAAGACAGAAAATCTATGCTCAATCAAGAATATGAAAGTTTCAGACAAGGGAAGTCTGATAGCATATCTGAATGTTACAAGAAATTATACAGGATAGTGAATGAACTGATGTCCTATAGAAGGGTATTCAGTGCATATGAGCTGAATGACAAATTCCTAAGATCCTTGACAAAGGATTGGGATACTAAGATTTGTGCCATTAGAGAAGTGGCCAAACTAGCAGACATTTCTCCTCCAACCTTATTTGGAAAGTTGTTATCATATGAAATGCAACTAATGGCTAGGAAGGAGGAAGAAAGAAATGTTGGAGTTACCATGGTGATCTATAAGTGGTCAAACATGTAATCTCACTGCCAACGCGATATGAGCCAGCAGGGTCCCACATAAGAGCATGTGGAGAAGTTGGTAGATTGACTGTGTTGGTAAGGGTTACCAATCACCATACCATATGGGGGAGTCAGGCAAATGTTGCTAAGGCAAATTCGTTGAGAATCGTCGAGTATGACTCGACAACTCTCGACGAGTTCGTCGAGTATGACTCGACGACTCTCGACGAGTTCGTCGAGAATGATTTGTCGAGAATCGTCGAGTATGACTCGACGACTCTCGACGAGTTCGTCGAAGATCATTCGTCGCGAATGATTCGTCGAGAATCGTTGAGTGATACTCGATGACTCCCGACGAATTCGTCGAGAATCAAAAGTGTTTGATTCCCGGCGATTGGTGATACTCGACGATTCTATCCTTGATTCTCGATGAATCGGCAGATGATTCTCACCGAATCTGTCTGCTGATTCTCGCCGAATCTGGATCTAATTCTCGCCGAACCTGTGCGGATTCTCGGCGAATGACTCTGAAACCCTAGCTTGGGTGGTCTGCGGATAGCGATACTTTTATGCTTTTAGTATAAAAGGGGACTTAGGGTTTTGGGATGATTACGCTCTCGACAGATCAATCATCGGGATTTTCCTGTAGACGAATCGAGCTGACGGAAGAGTTCCGCCGATCTCCCGATCCGCCGAATCCCGACCCCGCCAGACAGAAACGTTCCGTCGCCGGCTGTTCGCTCCGCCGACGACCTCATCTCCGGCGACTGTCATTGGTCATGCTTTCCCTGGCGCGGACCTAGCAGTCCGTGGGAAGTGCATAGGTGCGGTTGACCTTCTTCCCGACCCTTCGTGCGACGAAGCTCGGGGTTCTCCCGCTCGTGTGGATTTCTGCAGAGACGTGGACGTTATTCTACGTAGAACTCACCACCGACAAGGACACGAAGCTTGGAGCATCTCCGTTGAGTTGTGACTCAACGCCGCTAAGGTAATTTTTGCCTAGTTATGTATTAACTTCTTGATTCAATTTTCATGGCCCGATCCCATCTCTTTTGGGTTGTCTTGATGTTTTTATTCCTTCCGCTGCGTGCACAAGCGTTGTGTCATCCTCATAGAGAAACCCATGGCAAGTGGTTCACACTCCACTCTGTCTCTTAGATCCATCCTTGAGAAGGATAAGCTCAATGGAACTAACTACATGGACTAGTACAGGAACCTGAGAATTGTTCTCAGGCAAGAGCGAAAGCTCTATGTCTTGGAAGAAGAGGCCCCCGAGGTGCTGACCGGGAATTCTTCCTGTGCTGATAAAGATACTTATAAGAAGTATATTGATGACGCCTTAGACATCGAATGCCTTATGCTTGCCACCATGAACTCTGAGCTTCAAAGGCAACATGAGAACATGGGGTGCAAGGAGATTGACGAGAATCTCAAGAAAATGTTTCAAGGGTAAGCTCGTCAAGAGAGGTTCGACGTCACAAAAGCGTTGTTTCAGTGCAAGATTGTAGTTCGAGACTCAGTAGGGACTCACGTACTCAAGATGATTGGGTATATAGAGAACCTTGAAAGACTGGGTTTTCCTCTGGGTCAAGAGTTTGCCACAAATCTGATCCTGCAATCGTTGTCGGACAGTTATGAGCAGTTCGTCTTGAACTATAACATGAATGAAATAGACAAGACACTGCCCGAACTCCTAGGCATGTTAAGAACTGTCGAGATCAACATGAAGAAGGCCAAGCCTGACGGCCCCATACTGATGGTGCATAAGGGCAAGGGCAAGGAAAAGGGCTCTAAGAAGACGAAGGTGGGACCTAAGTCATATCTTGAGCCTAAGTCTTCTGCACTAAAGAAAAAGAAGCACGGTGAAGGAAGGGAAATGCCACCACTGTGGCAAGACTGGTCACTGGAGGAGGAACTGTCCTTCTTACATTGAGGGTCTGTAGAAAATGAAGGGAGGTATGACTTCCGCTTCAAATATTTATGTTATAGAGATAAACCTTTCTGCTCCTTCATCTTGGGTATTGGATACCGGATATGGTTCTCACATTTGTACAAATGTGCAGGAACTGGGAAGGAGAAGATTTCTGAGTAAAGGAGAGGTGGACCTGCGTGTCGGCAATGGAGCAAGAGTTGCTGCTGTAGCCGTAGGGGTTTACCGTCTTTCTTTGCCCAGTGAGCTTGTAATAGAATTAGATAACTGTTATTTTGTTCCGGCCATAACTAGAAATATTATATCCATTTCATGCTTGGACATGATTGGATTTTCTTGTATAATTAAGAACAACTGTTGTTCTATATTTAAGAATGATGTTTGTTATGTTGTAGCCCAATTGTTTAATGGTCTTTACGTTTTGAACTTGGACCATCAGATTTATAATGTAGAAAATAATAAAAGACTAAGAACAAATGACTCAAACCCTACATATCTCTAGCATTGTCGTTTGGGCCATATAAACGAGAATCGCATATCCAAGCTCCATAAAGATGGACTTTTGGACTCATTTGATTATGAATCATTTGAGCGATATGAATCTTGTTTGTTAGGCAAGATGACTAAAGCCCCTTTTAATGGTTATACTGAGAGGGCTAAGGATCTCTTGGGTGTTGTACATAGTGATGTATGCGTACCCATGAGCTCCATTGCTAGAGGTGGGTATTTCTACTTCATTACATTTACTGATGATTTCAGTAGATACGGATATGTGTATATTATAAAGTGCAAATCCGAGACCTTTGAAAAGTTCAAAGAGTTCAAGAATGAAGTAGAAAACCAGTTGGGAAAAAGGGTTAAAGCACTCCGATCTGATCGAGGTGGCGAATACCTGAGTCATGAGTTCCATGATCATCTGAAAGAGTGTGGTATTGTATCACAGCTCACTCCACCTAGAACACCACAGCATAATGGTGTGTCTGAGAGGAGAAATCGTACTTTGTTAGACATGGTACGTTCGATGATGAGTCATGCAGACTTGCCTGTTTCCTTTTGGGGTTTTGCTTTAGAGACTACTGCTATGACACTGAATCACGCTCCAATGAAAACGGTTCTGAAGACACCATATGAGATATGGACTGGGAAGCGTCCTAGTATGTCGTTCATTAAAATTTGGGGCTGTGAGGCATACGGTCGACGTCAAATGCCTGACAAGCTGGAACCCAAATTGGATAAATGTTTTCTGGTGGGATATCCTAAGGAAACGAAAGGGTATTACTTTTACCTACCGTCTGAGGGCAAAGTGTTTGTCGCAAGGACTGGCGTCTTCTTGGAGAAAGAGTTCTTATCAAGAAAGACTGAAAAGGTAGAACTTGAAGAAGTTCAAGAACCACAAATAGTGAATGAACCTAAATTGGATTCTGAGACAGGACTACAAGATGTTGTAGCTAGAGAACCTGCTCAAGAAACAGAAGTCCTACGTAGATCTGGTAGACCAAGATTTGAGCCTGAGAGATATGGATTTCTCATGTATCAAATAGGTAATGTGTTGCTTATGGATCATGATGATGAACCAGCAACCTACCAAGAGGCTATGAATGGACCGGACTCCGACAAATGGCTTGAGGCTATGAAATCCAAAATGGACTCCATGTATGCAAACCAAGTTTGGAACTTGGTGGAACCACCTGAAGGGGTACGACCCACAGGGTGCAAGTGGGTCTTCAAGAAGAAGACCGACATGGATGGGAATGTACAGACATTCAAAGGGCGACTGGTGGCAAAGGGTTTCAAGCAAATTCATGGTATTGACTATGATGAGACCTTTTTCCTGTTGTCATGGTAAAGTCCATAAGGATATTACTTGCTATTGCTGCATATTATGACTACGAGATCTGGCAGATGGATGTCAAAACGGCTTTACTTAATGGAAACCTCCTTGAGGAAGTGTACATGACACAACCCGAGGGTTTTGTATCCCCAAATGAAGCCACTAAAATATGCAAGTTGAATAGGTCCATTTATGGACTGAAGCAGGCCTCTCGAAGTTGGAATCTTTGTTTTGATGAGAAAATCAAAGAGTTTGGTTTCATCAAGAAGGAAGATGAGCCTTGTGTTTACAAGCGAATCAGTGGGAGCATTGTTGTCTTCCTGATATTGTATATAGATGACATACTGTTGATTGGGAATGACATTCCTACCCTGAAAGTTGTTAAGAACAACCTAGGGAACTACTTTTCTATGAAGGATTTGGGTGAAGCGACTTATATACTTGGTATTAAGATCTATAGAGATAGATCAAAGAAGTTGCTGGGTTTGACCCAGAGTACATACATTGAGAAGGTGTTGAAGCGGTTCAACATGCTTGAGTCCAAGAAAGGATTTTTACCCATGTCTCATGGTGTGAATCTCTCTAAGGACCAGTGTCCAAAATCTTGTGAAGATAAGGACCGCTTGAAGTTGATTCCATATGCTTCGGCAATTGGATCAATCATGTATGCAATGTTATGTACTCGACCCGATGTCTCCTTTGCTTTGATCATGACTAGCAGGTATCAGTCAGACCCCGGTGAGTATCACTGGATTACAGTCAAGAATATCCTGAAGTACTTGAGAAGGACAAAGGATGTGTTCTTGGTGTATGGTTGAGAGGAAGTGCTCGTTATAAGTGGTTACACGGATGCTAGCTTCCAAACTGATAGGGACGATTCAAAGTCTCAGTCAGGGTTTGTGTTTTGCCTTAATGGAGGAGCTGTGAGCTGGAAGAGTTACAAGCAAGAGACAGTTGTTGATTCTATAACAGAGGCTGAGTATATCGCTACAGCTAACACAGCGAAGGAGGTTGTATGGATTAGGAAATTCATCGGCGAGCTTGATGTAGTTCCTAGCATTGTTGGTCCCGTAGTTCTCTACTGTGATAACAATGGTGCAATTGCACAATCTAAGGAACCTAGATCCCATCAGCGCTCCAAGCACATACTTCGGCGGTTCCATCTTATTCATGAGATTGTCGAACGAGGAGATGTGAATATTTGCAGAGTGCTGACTGAGGAGAATATTGCAGATCCACTGACAAAGCCTCTCGCGCAGAGAAAGCATGATGGTCATACTAGATCGATGGGTATACGATACCTAAATGATCAACTCTAGTGAGAGTCTTGTGAGTTACATGTAAACATATATTCTGTTGGTTGTTTATTGTTTATTCATATGATGAATTATGTACTTAGATTTTTCTTTTTACAATTAATGGCATGTTCTTTTATTATAGTTTCTCTATGCGATAGTTAAATGTTAACATAATAAATACCCTTAGAATGTTCGCTTCCATGGGACATCAAGTATGTGACTTGAATGTGAGAGCCTGTGATTTATTTGAAGCTTCATTCTTAAAAGGTCCCTGGTCGTTGTATCATCATAGAATCTAAGGGTGATGATGATACATTAAGACTAGCACGTGCATTGACTGATGACCAGTTCTCACAGGTCATGATATTGTGATATCAAGTCATCACGTGGGTACTTGTTAATGAACAAGTTGTACTGGACAGACTCAACCTGAGACTACTTTGTGGATTGTTATCTAAATGTGCCATGAGTAGGTCTCAATTGACAATGGTGTTGTGGTCCTTTGACCTGAAGTCACAACATTCATCAAGTGAGGAAGAGCGTGCTTTAATGCCATCTAAAGTCTTCCTTGAGAAAGGTTGATGATAAGGGTGGTTGTTGGGCACGTTATGAATCATTTGGGTGTTTGTGTGTGAGCAGATATGGGATTTGTCCTCCTATATGACAGGAGTTGCATCCATGGGCCCCTTGATGGAACTGGACTGAGAAATGCATGGCCATGCTTGGTTGAGTCAATATGAGATATTGGACTCACCATTCTCTGGAAGTCCGTTCTAGATCAAGAAACTTGGATTGAGCTATTATGAGGGTGACACGGTCCATTCCTCTAGTTCTTTCCGGATGTAAGGGACAAAGGGACAAAGACAACGCTGGGACATTGTTCATAAAGGCTTTTGAGTTATGAACTCTTATTGCTTGGGGAGCAATGATGCATTGCTAGATGCCGCTCATTGTTTGTGAGGTTTTTGGTTTGATACTTTCAAGATCAAGTGGGAGACTGTTGGAGTTACCATGGTGATCTAGAAGTGGTCAAACATGTAATCTCACTGCCAACGTGATATGAGCCTGCAGGGTCGCACATAAGAGCATGTGGAGAAGTTGGTAGATTGACTGTGTTGGTAAGGGTTACCAATCACCATACCGTATGGGGGAGTAAGGCAAATGTTGCTAAGGCAAATTTGTCGAGAATCGTCGAGTATGACTCGACGACTCTCGACGAGTTCGTCGAGAATGATTCGTCGAGAATCGTCGAGTATGTCTCAACGAGTTCGTCGAAGATCATTCGTCGCGAATGATTCGTCGAGTGATACTCGACGACTCTCGACGAATTCGTCGAGAATCAAAAGTGTTTGATTCCCGACGATTGGTGATACTCGACAATTCTATCCTTGATTCTCGACGAATCGACAAATGATTCTCGCCGAATCTGTCTGCTGATTCTCGCCGAATTTGGATCTGATTCTCGCCAAACCTGTGCTGATTCTCGGCGAATGTCTCTGAAACCCTAGCTTGGGTGGTCTACGGATAGCGATACTTTTATGCTTTTAGTATAAAAGGGGACTTAGGGTTTTGGGATGATTATGCTCTCGACAGATCAATCATCGGGATTTTCCTGTAGACAAATCGAGCAGACAGAAGAGTTCCGCCGATCTCTCGATCCGCCGAATCCCGACCCCGCCGGACGGAAACGTTCCGCCGCCGGCTATTCGCTCCGCCGACGACCTCATCTCCGGTGACCGTCGCTGGTCTTGCTTTCCCTAGCGCGGACCTAGCAGTCCGTGGGAAGTGCATAGGTGCGGTTGACCTTCTTCCCGACCCTTCGTGCGACGAAGCTCGGGGTTCTCCCGCTCGTGTGGATTTCTGCAGAGACGTGGACGTTATTCCACGTAGAACTCGCCACCAACAAGGACACGAAGCTTGGAGCATCTCCCTTGAGTTGTGACTCAACGCCGCAAAGGTAATTTTTGCCTAGTTATGTATTAACTTCTTGATTCAATTTTCATGGCTCGATCCCATCTCTTTTGGGTTGTCTTGATGTTTTTATTCCTTCCGCTTCGTGCACAAGCATTGTGCCATCCTCATAGAGAAACCCAACAAGAAATACAAAAGGAGAGCATAAAGAAAGGTCTGTGGCCTTCAAGGTTGAAGCCACTAGAAAGAATAGAAGGATATCTCCATCATCTCCTAAGGAAGTTGTTGAAGTTATCTCAGAGAATTCATACAATCAGAACTCAGATAGTAGTGATTCATATGCAGATTTTGCTGCCTTTACAAGGCAGTTTCAGAGGTTCTTGAAGAAGAAGCAGTGGAAGTCAAGGCCCTCCACATCACAGCCAGTTGATGACTACTATAAAAAGAGAAAATCATCAAGAAAGGAAAGGAGAAGGTCTAAGCCCAGCAAAGCTATAACATCAAAAATTGTTTGATATTGCTGCAATAGGCCTGGGCATGTGGTGGCTGAGTGTCCAGAAAAGAGGAAGGAGTCAGCAGACAAAAAGAAGACTCAATAAAAGGGCAAGAAGGAGAAATTCTTTGTTGCTAAGAAGGAGAAGTCTTACATATCAATCCTCCTCAGAGTCAGAATCTGAAGCTGAAGCATACATTGGACTGTATACAGCTAGTAAAGAAGAGGAGTTTATGCAATTACTGGACTCCATCAATGAATAAGAAGACCATCAGTGCATGGGACTGATGGCTGAATCAGAAGACAACAAGTTCCAGGATCAGCCTAGTCCCAGTAAGGTACAAAGTAATTCTAGAATTTTTGATTACAGTATTGGTTCAGAGTCAGATTCATCTTCATCAAGTGATAGGATGGATCAGAATCTGAAGGAGATATTCATCAGTTGATAGATGAATATGGGGACTTGCTGAAGGCTCTAAAGAAAAGCAAGAACCTTGCCAAAACTCAGGCTAAGGAAATTACAGATCTTAAGATGACTGCATCTATCTTAGAGAAAGAATTGGATCAGAAAATGAATGAGATTGCCAAGCTGAAAATAATTACTGTTATTCAGATGGGTACAATTACTGTTATTCTGGAAGTCAGACTTCAAAAGGAGAAAGATTTGGTGACTAGTTACTCCAAGCCAAAATCAGTCTTACCCTTAATAGATGAGTTTGTGGCTCAAAAGGGTAAGGCAGGAATAGGCTTTAAAAGTAACACCAGGGCTGCCCATTTCAAGAGAAAAGGCAAAGCACCAGTCCAGCCAGTAAATTTTAAAGTACCTGTAATGTTTAGAAAGGTACAAGTGCCTTCTAACAAATATGATCTTGAAAATATACATGGTCATAATAAAACTGATGTTCTGAATAACAAGGGTGTTAATGCCAATAAGTCAGCCCATGTTCATAAACCCCATGGTTATAAGAAACCAGTGGGTGTAGCTGCAGCAGCACCAGCACAGAACAGAAATTCTTCTGTCAAAAATGTATCAAGACCTAGATACAACAAGTATGAATGCTAGTGCTGTGGTAAGACAGGGCATTTTGCCTTAGACTGCTGGAATAACATAAGTGTCAGGAAGAACAACAGTCTACCAGTTAGAAGAGCTGTTGATAGATTTGATATGAAGGAAGCTAACTTGAACCAAGGACCCAAGACTTACTTGGGTTCTAAGGGAAAGTAATTCTATTGCAGGAAAGTCCAAGTTGTCATCCCCCTATATGGTACTTGGATAGTGGATGTTCCAGGCACATGACTGGAACAAAGGGGCTACTGAAGGAATATTGACCTATCAAGGATGGGCCTAAAGTAATCTTTGGTGGATCTGAAAGAGGAATCATCAAAGGATTTGGTAACATTTCTTCCAACCAAATTACCATCACTCAAGTGGCTTATATAAAAGGTTTGAAACACAACCTGATAAGTATAAGTCAGCTGAGTGATCTAGGATATGAGATTTCATTTGTTAAGAATGGATGTCATATCAAAAGGTCAAGTGATCATAAGTTCATATTGACTGGGCATAGATAAAGAAATGTTTATTGTCTTGATTTTGGGTGTAAGAACAAAGGTTCTCCTATTTGTCTTGTAGCTGATGAGAAAGCATCTCATTGTGTCAAATGGAACAAGAGGCTGGCTCATCTTAACTACAAAATAATTGGCCAACTCTTTAGCAAAGAGTTAGTGAGGAATGGTCCTCAAGTTAAGTGTATAAAGGAAGGGATATGTTCAGCTTGTCAAAAGGGCAAGCAGACAAAATCCTCCTTTCATAGCCTTGAAAACAATGATTCAGTGAGGTGTCTATACCTCTTACATATGGATCTTTTTTGTCCTATGCCAGTTCATAGTCTAGGTAGGAAGGTCTAAACTTTTGTGGTTGTAGATGACTATTCTAGATATTCCTGGGTGTTCTTTCTAAGATAGAAATCGGAAACCCCAAGTGTTTTACACAGTTTTGTCAGACAAATTCAGAATGAACTGGACAGTACAGTGGTCAAAATCAGAAGTGACCATGGCACTGAATTTCAATCTGAAAGTATGACAAGATTGTGTGAAGAGTTTGGGATTTTTCAGGAATTCTCCTCACCTAAAATACCTCAGCAAAATGGTATTACTGAAAGAAAGAATAGGACATTGATTGAAGCTGGTAGAACTCTATTGAGTGACACTGCTCTCCCAGAATATTTCTGGGCTGAGGCAGTAAACACTGCATATCATGTGCTCAATAGGGCTTCTATCACCAAGTATCACAAAAAGACTCCCTATGAGATCATGAAAGGTAGAAACCAAATCTATCCTATTTTAGAATCTTTGGGTGCAAGTGTTATATCCTTAACAATGGCAAGTCTTATCTAACTAAGTTTGCTGCCAAATCCCAAGATGGGATATTTGTTGGGTACAGCAACAATAGTAAGGCTTATAGGGTCTACAACTTGATTACACAGGTTGTAGAAGAATCTGTATATGTTGTATTTGATGAAACTAGATTAATCAACAGTGAGTTGCCTTGTAGTTCATGCAGTCCAACAGGTATAAGCAATAGAATGGACAAGCTTTCCATTGCAGAAGGCTCAACTGCAGATGAAGGATTGGAAAATGATGGCTACTATCCAGGGGGAGTACAGGACTCTCTAGAAGCTGATGACAACCAAGAGGTGCAGCATAATGATGAACCTGGAGGTGTTCAGCCAGAAGGAATTTTACCTCCAGCTGTAAGACATCTCAAGGATCATCCAGCAAATCAGATAATTGGTGATCCAAGACATGGAGTGCAAACCAGAAGTAGAAATCTGAATATAGTCCTGCACTCAAGTTTTCTATCTCAACTGGAGCCAAAGAAATTTGAAGAAGCTATCCAAGACCAACACTGGATTGATGCTATGCAAGAGGAGCTGAATCAGTTTAGAAGATTCAAGGTCTGGGAGTTGGTTCCTAAACCAAAAGACCACAAAATCATTGGTACAAAGTGGATTTTTAGGAACTAGTTGGATGAGAATGGAGTTATTGTGAAGAATAAAGTAAGATTGGTTGCAAAAGGATACATGCAGGAAGAGAGAATAGACTTTGATCAAACATTTTCCCCAGTAATAAGACTGGAAGCAATCAGAATGTTCCTTGCCTATGCATCATATCAAGGCTTCAAAGTATACCAAATGGATGTGAAATCAGCATTCCTGAATGGTGATCTAAAAGAAGAAGTCTATGTAGAGCAGCCATCAGGTTTTTTAGATTCTCTTAAACCTGGTTATGTCTATAGACTTAGGAAAGCATTGTATGGGTTAAAGCAAGACCCAAGGGCTTGGTATGAAACCCTGTCTACTTTCCTTATTGAGAACAAATTCTCAAGAGGTAAAATAGACAAAACTCTATTCCTAAGAGAATCTAAAGGGAAGATAATCTTAGTTCAGATTTATGTAGATGACATAATTTTTTGGTCTATAGAAAACAACCTTTGCAAGAAGTTTGCCAAACTTATGCAAGGGAAGTTTGAAATGTGCAGTATGGGAAAACTTAAGTTCTTCTTGGGACTCCAAGTAAGAAAGACTGATGATGGCTTGTCCATATCCCAGTCTAAGTTCACCAAGGAGTTAATTAAGAAGTATGGTATGGAATCATCCTCCACCATGAGAACTCTGTTGGAACACCCTAATTTGGATTTGGGTCAGGATCACTATGTCTTTCAGTTTATTATATTGACCCATCATGTATAGCTAAGGGTCATAGGTTGTGCTAAGTCAGAGGCTCTCAGAGATTGAAGAAATCAGCCAAGAGAAATCAGCCAAGAGAAATCAGTCAGAGAAAACAGAATTCAACATTAAGCTTAGGTCGACGATCGTCGAGCTCCGATCGAAGATCGTCGAGCTTAATCTTTGCTGTAACGTCGAGCTCTTGTCGACGCTTTATCTCAAGCTGCGGTCGACGTTTTATCTAAAGCTCAGGTCGACGCTTTCCAAGCTCAACTATGCTGGAACGTCGAGCTCCACTCGACGCTAACCTATGCTGGAACGTCGAGCTCCGGTCGACGTTCTCCGAGCTCCGTTCGACGATTTCTGTCACAGACCAACTCCAATATCTGCCAGCTCAGATCGACGATAGTCGATCTCCGTTCGACGTTTTCTGCCAGAAATCTAAATGCAAGTTTCCAGGCGGATTTTCAGGATATCTTTTGTCCTAACAAAGCCAGTTGTTATTATTCCAATACAGCTATATTACAGGACAATTATAGGAATGTATTTATGAATATTATAGCCGTTGGAGTATCTAAAAGGAAGCAGTAATAAGTGTTGAATTCAAATGTCCGTTGCTCTCTATCAGAATATATACTCAGAGATTCAGAGGATCAACAGAGAGAAATAATACATACAAGAAAAACCAAGAATAGAGATAACCTGTACAACAAAGTTCTCTTCTCAGATCTACTGTTCCAGGAAGCCTGAAGAGACAACTTCTCTACATCAGTCTGAAGGCTTACTGGAAGATCATCATCAAGGCTTCATCATTTACTCTCCAAGACAACAAACATTTCAGCCTTTGCTGAAATCATCATTTGCTGGAGCAGTCATCCATTGAAGGCCTATCACCCTGTGCAAAGCTTCCACTCCTGAACCATTCTACATCTCAGGGGGAGCTTTGACATCATCAATCCACTTGTGCTTCTCTCATTTGATTGAGAACAGAGAAGACACCTTCAACTCTTATTTTTCTTTTCCCGCTGTAAAAGGGTTCTTGAACTCCCTTCAAAAGTTCTGCTTGGTTCTGAGAGCCTTGTCAAAACTCAGTGGTGGCAAGACACCTGATCAAAAAATCTAGCTTTGGTTTTTGAGCACCTTATCAAAAGCTCATTGGTGTCAGGACACCTGATCAACTCATCCTGAGTGGATTCCTACCAAGGGTGGTAGAAGAGTGGATGTACCCAAGGTTAGGGGAACCACTATAAAATTCTTGTGTCATCTGGATTGCAATTTTTATCTCTTGTATTCTTGTTGTGTGTGTTTGCTCTAATCTCTAGGATAGATCTGACTTTCAATTGGTATCAGAGGCAGGTTGGTTATACAACAACTAAACCATCATAGGTTGGTTGTTTATACAGGCTAACACCTGAATCAAAAGATCCTTCTTTTGATCAATCCTAGTTAGATTAATTACTCTGCTTTTTCTTTCACATAGCAAGAATATGGAATATTCTAGCACCAGACCTCCTAAGTGCAACATAAACAAATTTGCACTTTGGAAGACAAGAATTAAATTATATATGACCTCTATTGATGAAGATATTTTTCCTTCTATTATGACAGGTCTCCCAAACTCAGCAACAACAACTAAAAAGGCCAGGCTAGCTGATGCCAGAGCCATGAATATCCTAGCACAGTCATTATCTGATGACTTGTTTCAGGAAGTTGTTGAATGCTCAACAGCTAAGGAGATATGGGATTCCCTCCATCAAATGGCTTCTGAACCCGTGGATGAAATATTAAAAAGAAGCCACAGCATATCATTTGAAGAAGGAGAATCAATATCCCTAAATGTTATTTGGGATGTATCAGATGATGAATCATCATTTGAAGATGAAGAGGAGGAAGCAAGGGCCAAAGTATTCTGCTTAATGGCCATCAATACCTCTTGCAGCAGTTTAGAGGCTGAACAAACAAAAGGAAAATCAAAACCTGAAAAGGATCAGGTATTATCTAAATTTGTTTTCAGTTCAGCTAACTTAGAAATTCAAACTTGCTGCCAAAGTTCAATAAAACCTGAGGAGGAAACAAAACTTCTCAGAGGAATGATTTCAGAATATATTCAAAGAAAGAATAAATGTTTTAATCAACAAAATGAGTTCAGACCATCGAACACAGTCTGCCTTTTCATAAATTTGATTAATAAATATAAGGATAAACTAATTAAAATAGTTTCAAATCCTTTTCTTATTTGGAACAAATTTATTAGGAAACATCTTTTCTTAGGGCTGTTTCTATCTTTTTGATATTTTGTTCAAAATTATTTTAGGACTTCTGTATGTGAATTCTCTGTCAGATACTTTATATTTCTTATAGATCTTTTTCTAAAATTCATCTAGATTGAGTCCTCTACTCTAGTTGCATTGATCAGCAGTGATCATGGCACTGAGTTTGAATCTCTTCTGATGAAAAGAAATTCTATAGGAAGGAAGATATCAGATTTTGTTTTTCAGATCCAGAATCATAATAAAATTTGCTGAACAAATATCATTTTTCTGCTAACATATTCTTTTTCAAGGAGAGAGCAATCTCTACCATAGCTTTCTGCAGGAACTCTATATAAGAGTTAGCTGTATGACTCAATCAAGATCCAATTTTCAAAGTCATCTCAGCCTCCTCCAATCACAGTTACTGCATCAACATAGGGGGAGTTTGTAGTGCCAGCAGCAGTTAGCAACAGAAGCCAGCATTGCAAAGCTTTTCTTTTTATATCTCATGCTTTGTAATATTAATTTGCTGTAATATTTTAATTCTCATGTAAATAGTAATCCTAACCCAAATAGGGGGAGATTGTTGGAACACCCTAATTTGGGTTTGGGTCAGGATCACTATGTCTTTCAGTTTATTAGATTGACCCATCATGTATAGCTAAGGGTCATAGGTTGTGCTAAGTCAGAGGCTCTCAGAGATTGAAGAAATCAGCCAAGAGAAATCAGCCAAGAGAAATCAGTCAGAGAAAACAGAATTCAACATTAAGCTTAGGTCGACGATCGTCGAGCTCCGATCGAAGATCGTCGAGCTTAATCTTTGCTGTAACGTCGAGCTCTGGTCGACGCTTTATCTCAAGATGTGGTCGACGTTTTATCTAAAGCTCAGGTCGACGCTTTCCAAGCTCAACTATGCTGGAACGTCGAGCTCCGCTCGACGCTAACCTATGCTGGAACGTCGAGCTCCGGTCGACGTTCTCCGAGCTCCGTTCGACGATTTCTGTCACAGACCAACTCCAATATCTGCCAGCTCAGATCGACGATAGTCGATCTCCGTTCGACGTTTTCTGCCAGAAATATAAATGCAAGTTTCCAGGCGGATTTTCAGGATATCTTTTGTCCTATCAAAGCCAGCTGTTATTATTCCAATACAGCTATATTACAGGACAATTACAGGAATGTATTTATGAATATTATAGCCGTTGGAGTATCTAAAAGGAAGCAGTAATAAGTGTTGAATTCAAATGTCCGTTGCTCTCTATCAGAATATATAATCAGAGATTCAGAGGATCAACAGAGAGAAATAATACATACAAGAAAAACCAAGAATAGAGATAACCTGTACAACAAAGTTCTCTTCTCAGATCTACTGTTCCAGGAAGCCTGAAGAGACAACTTCTCTACATCAGTCTGAAGGCTTACTGGAAGATCATCATCAAGGCTTCATCATTTACTCTCCAAGACAACAAACATTTCAGCCTTTGCTGAAATCATCATTTGCTGGAGCAGTCATCCATTGAAGGCCTATCACCCTGTGCAAAGCTTCCACTCCTGAACCATTCTACATCTCAGGGGGAGCTTTGACATCATCAATCCACTTGTGCTTCTCTCATTTGATTGAGAACAGAGAAGACACCTTCAACTCTTATTTTTCTTTTCCCGCTGTAAAAGGGTTCTTGAACTCCCTTCAAAAGTTCTGCTTGGTTCTGAGAGCCTTGTCAAAACTCAGTGGTGGCAAGACACCTGATCAAAAAATCTAGCTTTGGTTTTTGAGCACCTTATCAAAAGCTCATTAGTGTCAGGACACCTGATCAACTCATCCTGAGTGGATTCCTACCAAGGGTGGTAGAAGAGTGGATGTACCCAAGGTTAGGGGAACCACTATAAAATTCTTGTGTCGTCTGGATTGCAATTTTTATCTCTTTTATTCTTGTTGTGTGTGTTTGCTCTAATCTCTAGGATAGATCTGACTTTCAAAATCCTATGGGAATAAGTATGCCTATATGCAAAGATGATGCAGGTAAACCTGTAGATGAGTCTTTGTATAGAGGAATAATTGGCTCTCTATTATATCTCACTACTAGTAGACCAGACATTATGTATGCAATATGTGTCTGTGCTAGGTACCAAGCATGCCCTAAAGAATCACATTATACTGCAGTCAAGAGGATTTTGAGATATCTAAATGGCACACCTAATCTAGGCCTTTGGTACCCTAGGAATGGAGATTTTCTACTAACAGGTTATTCAGATGCAGATTTTGCAGGCTGTAGAGAAGATAGAAAGAGTACTACAGGTACATGCCAATTCTTGGGAGGAAGATTGATATCTTGGAGCAGTAAGAAGCAGACTAGTGTGGCAATATCCACAGCTGAGTCTGAATATATGATAGCAGGAAGTTGCTGTGCACAACTGTTGTGGATTTAACATCAGTTAAGGGACTATGGTATTCAAGTAAGTAGAACACCTTTATTGTGTGATTCTAAAAGTGTCATTTCTATTACAAACAATCCTATTTCACATAGTAGGACTAAGCATATAGAGACAAAAAAACCATTTTCTTAGAGAACATGTGGAAAAAGAAGACATCTCATTAGAATTTGTTAAAACTGATTATCAAATTGCAGATGTATTTACTAAGCCTCTGGATGAAACTAAATTCAATAGATTTAAAATTGAATTAGGAATGCTGACCATAGGTTAGTTTACCAAAACTTGGCTAAGTAAAACAGTTTCGACACATTCAGTAATAAAGTGTCGACACAGAAAAGTTATGTCGACAATTCAGGAAAATTGTGTCGACACAGAGTTAAAGTGTCGACACCTAAGGGTCAAAGAGTCGACTCATCCAGAAATGTAGTGTCGACACAACCAGAGTAATGGTGTCGACACTTACAGATTTTGTGTCGACACTTGTAATAAGAGTCGACACAGAATTTCTAATGAACTACTAAGTATATCAAGTGTCGACATATCATCAATTGGTGTCGACACATAGTAGTCTGCGCCGTGGTCGAGACAATAAAAGTTTGTGTCGACACTTTTCAATAGTATCGACACTTTTAGACAGTTTTTGCCTGCCTTTTGATCTTCTTTGATTAGAAGGGTATAAATAGGTCAAGAAATTATTCTGTCGAACGCTCACCAGGGTTTCGAGACAAAAACCTTGTGTCGACAATCTCTCTTCTCTCCAACCAAGCTTTCTCTTCATTCCACTGGAGCCCAAGGTTGAAGACAACATCAATGAAGGATATGAGTTGGTTAGGCATGCATTCAACGATGCCGAATCAGAGATCAAACAGGTCATTACACTTCTTGCAGAAAACGGATTAGAATATCTTATCTCTAAACCTACTAAGATATGGAAGAAAGAAGTAGTCGAGTTCTATACTGCTGCATCACTGGACTCAACTGGGTTGAAGATCAAATTGACTGTACATGGAGAAAAAGTCAAACTATCTCAGAAAAGGTTAAGCAAGATTCTCCATCTTCCAAGAATACATGAGGAGGAAGTGGTGCCAGCCTCAAGGACCAGGGAGGCTGTAACACCCCTATCCGTCGTATAGCATATAGTAGTAGGTCCGACCGGGGCCCGACGCCATATACTACGGACAGATCGGTTGGTTATGCGTTGAAACCATTCAACCAATCACCACGTCCTACACAACACCTAGCGAAAGCAATTTTATACAGTTGCAAAGAGAACAAGAACCCTGCTACAAAGCATGAATGTCCACTACAAACTCAGGAATGTAATCATACACAAAAGAGAACTAGCCTTAAGGCCTTACATTGTTCACTTAACAAAAATAGTGTTTTCATACTTCGGCTCGCAGGCCGGCCATACATGAAAAACGGGAAAGAAACATAAGAAATAAGGCCTTCGAGGGCCGGCACAGCAACAAAGGCTTTAGCCCGCTATTTCCCGCTCTGCTCCGCAGCACCTGCAAGCCACAAACCACCGCCCGGTGGCAAACAATAGTAACGGTCAGCAATGCTGACCAAATTATAACGATCCCGCCCCCACACTCGGGGAGGCAATGCTCTTTCCCTGCACTTTATTAGCATAGGCAATTATATAAAGTATTTGCACTTCACCACAGGCGTAGGCTCGCACGGCCACACACCCCGTGCACTCAGGGCACATTCTCGGCGAACCGGCCAACGTCACGTCAATTCAAGCCATAGACGTTCCCAATCCACCACCGCCTCTTGGACGGTCATCCATATGAGCATTTTGCCTTCCTGGCCTTGGTCACGGCAATTTAAGCCATAGACCGCCGAAGACCCTCATCCATGCCAACGGTCCTACCGAATGACATAGACCGGGTACGGTTCCGCCTGACCCGTGCTCACACCGCAACGACAATTTAAGCCATATGCGCAGGCCAAGACTCACCGAGTCCCGTTTCCACCACAATAATCACATAACCCGGTTATGTTCACGTTGGCTCCCCGGCCACCGTGTTGGCAAAACCCGCTTTTGCCAAGTTTTCCGGGTGCACCTTGGAGTTAATCTCCAAGGCTCCCTGATGCAATCTACCACGTAGAAAACCCGAAAAACGCCCAAACACCCGGAGTCTTCCCCGGTTCATATGCAATGCAAAATCACCGATCCGGCTCTACTTGTCCGGATAGGCTTCACACACAATGCCTATGTCCGTTTTCGCATACGGACTCTACACAAGGGGGACTTTACATATCTACCCCAAGGAACGCTCCAACTCTTCGCTCACTCGCGAGAGAGGGCTTCCTATGCAAAGGAAAAGAGGGCTTCACATGCCCAAGGATGAGAAATCGTTACCCTTGCATTCTTCCGCGGCGCCATTGAAAACTATACGGTTGGAAAGCACCGCAACGACGTCGCCTCCGCGGATCTGGACTCGGATCGCGATTCGGAGCTCCGAAGCTCTTCCGGTGGCCGGATCTTGGACTCCTCCTTCCTCCTTGCTCTCCCTTCTCT
Source organism: Platanthera zijinensis (assembly GCA_039513925.1). Classification (NCBI taxonomy): domain Eukaryota; kingdom Viridiplantae; phylum Streptophyta; class Magnoliopsida; order Asparagales; family Orchidaceae; genus Platanthera; species Platanthera zijinensis. The sequence goes on from CM077096.1 coordinate 148,090,131, forward strand.
CTAACTTTTAGAGAGAGATTGGCCAATGGAAAATGGGTTTCTAAACCCTATTTCCCGACTATAACCACCCAGGAGCAGCCCCCCACCGTCGGATCCAAAGCCAAGGAAACGAACGGCCCGGATTAAATCCAAAATCATAAAATCTGGGCCGAACACGGGTTGGCACACGGCCGTGTGCCTGGCCGTATAGCTCATTCGCCGTCTCGACCAAAATTGAAAACCAGCAACACGACATGTGACACGGCCTCCGACACGCCCGTGTCACCGGTGACACGCCCGTGTCGGGACCCGTGTCACGCCCCCCCGTGTGCAATTTATCAACACTTCGCAGTCAGAGAGGTACACGGCTTGGTGACACGGCATCAGACACGCCCGTGTCAAACTAGACACGCCCGTGTTCGTTCCCGTGTCATTACCCGTGTACCCAACCGCACAGCCCAGGTGTGACACGGCCTGGGACACGCCCGTGTCCTAGGCCGTGTTCCACCACACGACCAACGTCGACCTGAACTGGTCGACTACACGGCCAGCTCGACGGCCCGAGCTCGACACGCCCGACACGGCCTCCGACACGCCCGTGTCGGGGCCCGTGTCACCTGCACCAAAAATCTGTTTTGGCCAAAATCGATCCCCGTCGCTCCTACAACATTTTGGGGTGTTACAATTCTACCCCCCTTAAAGAATTTCACCCACGAAATTAATAAGGGAAAAACAGGGCTTAACGTAAAACAGTACCTGAGCGGAACAATTCCGGGTACTCCTCGAGCATAGTCTGCTCCCGTTCCCAAGAGATCTCCTCACGCCCGCAATTATCCCACCGGACCTTAACCATCTGGATCTCCTTGTTACGGAGTCTCTTGACCTCAGCATCTTCGATACGAATGGGCTTGACCCTGGTCGTCAACCCTTCGTCCACCGGCACTTGCTCAGCTGCGATCACCTGCGAAGGCTCCTGCACCGCCTTCCGCAACACAGAAATGTGGAACACATCGTGTAACCCACTCAACTCCACCGATAGCTTCAAACGGTATGCATCTTCGCCGACTCGCTCCAGAACCTCAAAAGGTCCTAGGTATCTGTTGGAACACCCTATTACTAATTTTGGTAAGGATCACTATGTTTGTCTTAGGAAACCAGGTTGACCTAGTTGTATAGTTGAAAAGGTCAACATTAGAATGAGTCTAGGGCTTAGAACTTAGGTTTGAAGCTGCCCCCAGGACCATTCCAATGTCAAGGATATAGAGCCAAGTCTAAGGCAATTCTCGTCGAGCTCAGGTCGACGAAACGTCGAACTCGGTTCGACGCTCTCTGAGCTCAACTTGAGAAATCGTCGAACTCCGGTCGACGATCTTCGAGCTCAGATCGACGATCTCTCTTCAGCTATTCTTCAGGTCGCTGAGCTCAGTTTGACGATCTTCGAGCTCAGTTCGACGTTTCTGTCTACTTGATCTGTCTTCATCTCTGAGCTCAGTTCGACGATAGTAGAGCTCAGATCGACGATTTTTTTGAGAGATCAACGATTCTAAGGATTCAAATGCTGCCAGTCTTTGGAATGTTTTTGAAATCCCTCAGCATTTATGTTAAGGAGATCTGCCAGCCATTTATCTTTATTCTGGAGCAAGTTTCAAGGAATTGTTCAGGAAATATTTTATTGGACCTTCCTCTAAAAGACAAGACTCTTTATGGAAGACATTTATGACTGCCAACGGCTATCCCTGACAAGAATTCTTTTCATAGAATAAGATCCTTCTTTTTGTCTTCAGAAATATAGAGAGAATATACAACACTCAAAGAGAACAACAAGAAGAATTAAGCTGTGACAGATAACAAGTGATCATCTTCTGAAGAATCAGAATAACAGTCTTTGTGCTTACAGAAAAGTGATCACAACCTCATCTCAAGAACTCCAGACATCTTTGCTGGAGATCTAAAGTTCTGAAGGCCTATCACCCTAGAGCAAAGCTTCCATTCCTGAACCTGTCTATAACTCAGGGGGAGCTTTGACAACAAAAGATCCACTAGTCTTCTCTCATTTGATTTGAGAATAGAGAAGACAACTTCACCTCTTTATCTTTTCCTTTTCTGCTATAAAAGGGTTCTTGAACTCCCTTCAAAAGTTCTGTCTGGTTCTGAGAGCCTTGTCAAAACTCAGTGGTGGCAAGACACCTTATCAAAAAATCCAGTTTTGGTTTTTGAGCACCTTATCAAAAGCTCATTGGTGTCAGGACACCTGATCAACTCATCCTGAGTGGATTCCTACCAAGGGTGGTAGAAGAGTGGATGTACCCAGGTTTTTGGGGAACCACTATATTTCCTTGTGTCTTCTAGGTTGCTTGTGTGATTGATTTGCTGTGTGTTGTGCTCTTTACTTCTTTGCTTTTAACTCTTCATTTACACTCTACACTATACTATAAATTGAATTTTATATTTACTGATCAATTTCAACTGTGAAATTAATTTAAATAAACTCTATTCACCCCCCTCTAGAGTTGAGATAGATCTTACTCTCACTTTCAATTGGTATTAGAAATTCTATCCCAATCATCCTTCACACCTTCTCTTGCCTCACCTATCTTCACCTCAACATCTTCAATCCCCTCCTTTCCCCCTTCAGAGCCATTCATACCCTCATTCTCCATGCCACCAGCTCCAGCAATCATCCTTCCAACAACTTTCTCTCCTACCTCTGCTCAAGCCCCTCTTGAGCATGTAGATTTATCAGCCCTGGCTGACAGGTTATATGAGCTGCTAGCTCCTAAGCTAACCTCATTACTGGAGACCACTCTGGCTCCACTCCTGACCCATGTCAAGGAGCTGTCTTCCAAGCTCTCCTCCTTCTCTCCCTCTCAAGCAATTACCTCTTCTGGGTGCCTTGACTCAGTTATCCCTGAATCCAGGCAGGGGGAGATGCCTTCTGAAGTAGTGTTTGTGCCTGAGTATGCTCCAGCTCTGGCTCCTGCTCCTGCCTTTGCATTGGACCTCCAGAGCTTGCTCTCTGTGTTTGATACAGTTTACCTCAGATCCTTGCCAGTTCCTCATGTTGAAGACTTGTCTAAGGCCATTGTGTCTATTTCTGTCTGTGATCCCAGCCAAATTGAAGCATATGTAAACTCCTGGAAGGCTGTGGATGTTTGTGTTTCCATCTCTGATGTTGCTACTAAGGCCATTGTGCCTCTTGTTGTTGAAGCTGCTGCTGCTGTTACTGAGGATACTGAAATGGTTTTTGTGATTGAAGATACATCTGCTGCTGAAGAAGTTGCTACTTACCTAGAAGATCCTGCACCTGCTGTTGTTATTGTGATTACTGCTGCTGTTGCTCCAAAAGTTCCCTCTGCTCAAATTTTTGATGCTGCTCCTGCCCTGACTGCTGATCAGTTGAAGTTACAAGAGAAATACATAAAAAGCATTGATGATTTGTATGACAATCCTCAAAGTTTAGAGAGTGATCAATTTCAAACTGATTCAGATGACTCTGCAAATGCTATTGCCAAGAAGAGGAAGGCCAGAAGCAAGGCCATGATGTCAATCCCCCCAGCTAAGGCAAAGGATTCTAATGATATTCCCTACTACATTCTGCATGACTGCCCCATATCTGAGCCCTGGATGCAGTATTCCATGAACCAATCAAAGGCTATGAAGAAGAGAAGGAAACTAAATAAGTATGAAAAAGGATCTTCTCAGTATCAGCCTCCTCCTCCTCCTCCTCCAGATTCTGGTTCAGGCTCAGCCCCTCAAGCTCCAGCTTCCAGGCAAAGCTCCTCCCAGTCTTATCAGAAATATTATCAAAGGGGGCAACATCAAAGGGGATATCAATCTAGTATAGGCCAATATAGAGGAAGCCAGAGAGGGCACAGATTTCATCAAAGGGAAGGACAAGGCCATACTGATTCTACTTCAGGTCCTTTCCCTTATAAGCTAAAAGATGCAGTTGTCTCCAGGACTCCTCCTACTGATTCTGAATCCATCAACAGATATGAACCTCCTGTTTCATTTGAGGATCCTGAGAACAACCCCTTGTCCTGGACAGCTAGAATGAAAGAGTTGGCTGCTCTTGATCAAATAAAAAGGGCCAGAGAGCAAGGCAAGGACACTTCCAACATAACAACTTTATCAGATCAGAGAAAGAAAGAACTGGAGAAATATACATCAAGAAAATTCGTTAATCTAGAAGATTATATGAAGCTGCACCCTGAGGCTGTAGTTCCAAGGCCCAGATCTCAAACTTCCTTAGGTGCAGAAGATGATAGAAGATCCAAGAAAGAAGCCCTCAATCCCAACAAAGAAATTTTGTTTAAAAAGGGAACTGAGAAGTAATTTGTGTAAGCTGAACAATCGTCCTCCCTTGGATATTTGCTGACTTCTTATATATGATCTGCATTGCTGCTGTATCTTTTCTTCTGCTTTGTTGATTTAATTTCTGTCTTGAATGTATGCTTATTTATTTCCTAATTCTGTCTGTAAATAGTAATCCTAACCCAAATAGGGGGAGATTGTTGGAACACCCTATTACTAATTTGGGTAAGGATCACTATGTTTGTCTTAGGAAACCAGGTTGACCTAGTTGTATAGTTGAAAAGGTCAACATTAGAATGAGTCTAGGGCTTAGAACTTAGGTTTGAAGCTGCCCCCAGGACCATTCTAATGTCAAGGATATAGAGCCAAGTCTAAGGCAATTCTCGTCGAGCTTAGGTCGACAAAACGTCGAACTCGGTTCGACGCTCTCTGAGCTCAACTTGAGAAATCGTCGAACTCCGGTCGACGATCTTCGAGCTCAGATCGACGATCTCTCTTCAACTATTCTTCAGGTCGCTGAGCTCGGTTCGACGATCTTCGAGCTCAGTTCGACGTTTTCTGTCTGCTTGATCTGTCTTCATCTCTGAGCTCAGTTCGACGATAGTAGAGCTCAGATCGACGATTTTTTTGAGAGATCAACGATTCTAAGGATTCAAATGCTGCCATTCTTTGGAATGTTTTTGAAATCTCTCAGCATTTATGTTAAGGAGATCTGCCAGCCGTTTATCTTTATTCTGGAGCAAGTTTCAAGGAATTGTTCAGGAAATATTTTATTGGACCTTCCTCTAAAAGACAAGACTCTTTATGGAAGACATTTATGACTGCCAACGGCTATCCCTGACAAGAATTCTTTTCAGAGAATAAGATCCTTCTTTTTGTCTTCAGAAATATAGAGAGAATATACAACACTCAAAGAGAACAACAAGAAGAATTAAGCTGTGACAGATAACAAGTGATCATCTTCTGAAGAATCAGAATAACAGTCTTTGTGCTTACAGAAAAGTGATCACAGCCTCATCTCAAGAACTCCAGACATCTTTGCTGGAGATCTAAAGTTCTGAAGGCCTATCACCCTAGAGCAAAGCTTCCATTCCTGAACCTGTCTACAACTCAGGGGGAGCTTTGACAACAAAAGATCCACTAGTCTTCTCTCATTTGATTTGAGAACAGAGAAGACAACTTCACCTCTTTATCTTTTCTTTTTCTGCTGTAAAAGGGTTCTTGAACTCCCTTCAAAAGTTCTGTCTGGTTCTGAGAGCCTTGTCAAAACTCAGTTGTGGCAAGACACCTTATCAAAAAATCCAGTTTTGGTTTTTGAGCACCTTATCAAAAGTTCATTGGTGTCAGGACACCTGATCAACTCATCCTGAGTGGATTCCTACCAAGGGTGGTAGAAGAGTGGATGTACCCAGGTTTTTGGGGAACCACTATATTTCCTTGTGTCTTCTGGGTTGCTTGTGTGATTGATTTGCTGTGTGTTGTGCTCTTTACTTCTTTGCTTTTAACTCTTCATTTACACTCTACACTATACTATAAATTGAATTTTATATTTGCTGATCAATTTCAACTGTGAAATTAATTTAAATAAACTCTATTCACCCCCCTCTAGAGTTGAGATAGATCTTACTCTCACTTTCAGTATCTTGGGCTCAGCTTCTTCAAGCGTCTCACCCGCGAAACCCCCTTGAACGGCTTCACTTTCAGGTATACCCAATCACCTACCGCGAACTCCACATTCCGGTGCTTGGCATTGTAATACTTTGCCTACCGGTCCTGAGCGATCAACAAGCGCTCCCGCATGATCCGCACTAATGAGGTAGCACTCTCCACCTCCTGCTTCTTGTACAACCTTGCCTCACCCGTTTTAAGCCACGATAGCGGGGTGCGACACTTCCTACCATACAGGGCCTCGAAGGGCGCCATTTGTATACTTGCTTGGTAGCTGTTGTTGTACGCGAACTCCACCAAATACAGGTGGTCTTCCCAATGCTTACCGAAATCCAGAACACACATGCGTAGCAAGTCCTCCATCGTTCTATTGACCCTCTCGGTCTGCCCATCCGTCTGCGGATGGAAAGCTGTACTGAACTTTAACTTTGTCCCCAGCATCTGCTGCACCAACCTCCAATCATTTGACGTGAACCGCCCATCGCGATCACTCACAATGTTATGGGGCACACCATGCAGTCTAACAATATTGTCAACATACAACTTTGCCAGTTTCTCCACTGGATCATCCTTCCTATGCGGAATGAAATGCGACACCTTGGTTAGTTGATCTACGATCACCCAGATGGCGTCGTTCCCCTTCTGCGACCTTGGCAACCCGTGCACAAAGTCCATAGATATATCGTCGAATTTCCACTCTGGTATAGGCAAGGACTTCAGAAATCCTCCCGGCTTTTGGCATTCCGCCTTCACCAAGGCGCACGTTTGGCATTTAGCTACGTACAACGCCACATCTTTCTTGAGCCCCGGCCACCAGAACAGCTTCTTGAGATCACGATACATCTTCGTGCTCCCTGGGTGGATTGAGTACTTGGTATGATGAGCCTCGTACATCAACTCCGCCTGGAGGTTACCCCCACTCGGGACGCACAACCGATGATCCTTCCTTAATAAACCATCTTCCACCGAGAACTGGGAATTTGACCCATCCAGAGCGGCCTCCTTAAGCTCCTTCATGGAGTCATCTAACTCCAATGCCTGCCGAACCCGGTCAGCCAGGTCATACTGCACTTCTGTCCAGTTTAACATTGCTTTGGCGCCCGTCTGCTTGTCAACGCAACAGATCTCAAGCTCCTCCAACTCCCGTACTAGCCGCTCATCATGCACCGACAACCAGTTGGCTCGGGCGGGAGCCCTGCGGCTCAGCGCATCCGCAACTGCGTTGCCCTTCCCGGGTACATAATGTATTTTGAAGGTGTAGTCCCCAAGGAACTCCATCCACCTCCTCTGCCTCATATTAAGGTCCTTTTGATCCAACAAGTATTTTAGGCTCTTGTGATCGGTGTATATATCGACCCTTACGCCATAAAGGTAGTGTCTCCACAACTTGAGTGCAAATATCACGGCCGCCAACTCCAAGTCGTGCACCGGATAGTTCCTTTCATGCACTTTCAGCTGACGCGATCCATACGCTATCACGTTCCCATGCTGCAACAACATGCAGCCCAAGCCACTACCCGAAGCGTCGCTATACACCTCGAAGCCCTCGGTCCCACTCGGTGAACTAAGCACTGGCGCCGTGGTCAACCGCCTCTTCAGCTCCTCAAAAGCTTGCACGCACTCTTGCGTCCACAAGAATTTCTGATCCTTCCTTGTCAACTTCGTGAGAGGTAACGCTAACCGCGAGAAGTTCTCTACGAAGCGCCTGTAATATCCGGCAAGCCCGAGAAAACTACGGACTTCCGCGATAGAAGATAATGCAGGCCACTCCCGTATCGCAACAATCTTCGTCGGATCCACCGCTATACCTTCCCCACTCACTATATGACCAAGGAACGCTACCGAGGGTAGCCAGAACTCGCACTTGGAGAACTTTGCGTAAAGCTCATTCCTCCTCAAAGTCTCCAACACCAAATGCAGGTGCTTGAAGTGATTTTCTTCGCACTGCGAGTACACCAATATATCGTCAATAAAGACGATCACAAAGCGATCCAGGAAATCTCGGAACGTCCTGTTCATCAAGTCCATAAATACTGATGGCGCATTCGTCAGTCCAAACGGCATGACCGTGAACTCGAAATGCCCATACCTTGTGCTGAACGCCGTCTTCAGGATATCACATTCCCTTATCCTCAGCTGATAGTACCCCGACTTCAAGTCCAACTTGGAGTATACCGACAATCCGACTAACTGATCAAAGAGATCATCAATCCTCGGGATCAGGTACTTATTCTTCTCCGTCAGCTTGTTCAACTCTCTGTAGTCGATACACAGCCGCATACTCTCGTCCTTCTTCTTAATGAAGAGGACCAGTGCGCTCCAAGGCGACGAGCTTGGACGCACATACCCTTGCTCCATCAGCTCCTCTAGCTGAACTTTCAACTCTGCCATCTCCTTAGGCGCCAACCTATACGGAGCACGTGACACCGGTTTGGCCCCCAGCATGAGCTCGATGGTGAAATCAATCTCTCGCTGCGGTGGGGCTACAGGAAGGCTATCCGGGAACACATCTGGGTACTCGCATACCACGGGGATCTCATCCAAAGTGGACTTCGGCTCTGCGGCCTCCACTAATGCGAAGAACAGCTCTGCACCAGCACGAACCGCCTTCACCACTTGAAGAGCAGACATCAGTGTCTTGCTCGACCCCTTCAGCCCCTCGAATGTAGTCTCCCGCCCTACACCCAGCTTGACCTCCTTCCGGTCACAGTCAATCCAAGCCTTCTGCTCTGACAGCCAATCCATCCCAAAGATCACGTCGAACTCTACTAGCGGTAGCAATGACGCTAGCAAGTCGAACTCTTTGTTCCCAATGTGAACCTTTACGGCGCACACCCTGTCCGCACGCATCGAGCACCCATTCGGTAGCAGCACATCCAACTTGTCCTTCGCCATCGAAGAAGGGACTCCGATGTGCGATATAAAGCTTTCGGACAAGAAGGAGTGTGAAGCTCCCGTATCGAACAGTGCCTGTGCCGGACTATCACTAATCACAACAAAGCCTATACAAACAATATTAGGCTAACAAGCAATAGATAACGATATTAAAGCTAACTTGCTATAAATTAACTCATACCTGTCACCACATCTGCTTGCTTGATGGCCTCCTGCTGGCCCAAGTTATAGACTCTAGGCTGAGTTGGAGCATAGTGGGACGCGGTCGACTCCACCGCTTTGCCCTTCTCCTCGTAGGTAGCTCCTTGTTTTCTTTCGGACTTTGAGCGTCCACTACAGCAATCACGGGCAAAGTGCCCCGTCTTTCCACACGTGAAACAAGCGTCCGGGGTTCGATTGGTAGTTGCCCCCGAGGCACCCGAAGCAGCTGGACCCGACGTCTTAGCTTTCTTATAGAATCTGCGGTAGCCCGACTTCGACGTAGTCAGTGCCTTGAACTCCGCTTTCTTACTACCGGATTCCTTCTTTGCTTGGACATTCTTCATGTCCTTCTCCAAGGACCGGGCCGAACTGACCAGGGTCATGAAACCCTGCGCCTTGGGCCCCGACAGTAGCAACCTTAAATCATCTCTTAGCCCTTCATAGAAGCGGCTCGTCTTGCGCTCCTCGTCTGCGAAGGTAGCGCCGGCATATCTCCCCAACCGAGTAAACTCGTGGAGGTACTCATCAACGGTGCAATCCCCTTGCACCAACTTCTGAAATTCGCTTTCTAGCGCAATTCTCTGCGCCGAGGGGAGGTATCGAGCCATGAATAGTCTCGCAAACTCCTCCATCGGAACTTCGGCCAACGGCCTTCCCCGCAACTGATGTAGCTCTAGGCCTTCCCACCATAGTCTTGCGTCCCTATCCAAAAGTAACGTCGCTATAGTGGTCTTATGCCACTCTTCCGTTTCCGTCGCAGTCATCACCCTGTTGACCCTTGAGAGCCAATCATCTGCTTGGGTCGGGGTTTCTGCCCCCGTGAATACCGATGGATGAAAGCCCATCACGTACTTCAGTTGTCTTTCAGTTGCTCTCCGAGGCAACTCTGGCTCCAAAACCACTTGCTCAACCCTCCTTTGCTCTGCCGTCTGAAGCGGTACTTGCTCCACAGCAGGAGCAGGCTGCTGCACCTGCCTTGCAGGCTGCGCATTAATCATTGCCATGACCGCTTCTGCCACCAACCTAATGGTCTCGGCAGACGGAGGTGTTGCAGGCGCATCGCTTGGCGCACTGCTCGCCTCAGAACCTGGCCGTTCAGACGGCCCAGCACCACTCCTAGTCACCTATAATCGTGCAAAACACCGATAAGCGACCATAAATTACTGCAAACAGCAATTATAGGAACACGCAGGTTCCTCAAACATGTGTATTTTCATTCCTAAGTGGACATTCATGGGTTCTTTTCATGTTATAACGATGACGCACACATGTGCTCACCACCCCTTAGAGTGAATTCGTCCACAAATTCATTTAAGCTTGACCGAAACCAGAAATCTGATACCAATTTGTAACACCCCTATCCGTCGCATAGCATATAGTAGTAGGTCCGGCCGGGGCCCGACGCCATATACTACGGACAGATCGGTTGGTTACGCGTTGAAACCATTCAACCAATCACCACGTCCTACACAACACCTAGCGGAAGCAATTTTATACAGTTGCAAAGAGAACAAGAACCCTGCTACAAAGCATGAATGTCCACTACAAACTCAGGAATGTAATCATACACAAAAGAGAACTGGCCTTAAGGCCTTACATTGTTCACTTAACAAAAATAGTGTTTTCATACTTTGGCTCGCAGGCCGGCCATACATGAAAAACGGGAAAGAAACATAAGTAATAAGGCCTTCGAGGGCCGGCACAGCAACAAGGGCTTTAGCCCGCTATTTCCTGCTCTGCTCCGCAGCACCTGCAAGCCACAAACCACCGCCCGGTGGCAAACAATAGTAACGGTCAGCAATGCTGACCAAATTATAACGATCCCGCCCCCACACTCGGGGCGGCAATGCTCTTTCCCTGCACTTTATTAGCATAGGCAATTATATAAAGTACTTGCACTTCACCACAGGCGTAGGCTCGCACGGCCACACACCCCGTGCACTCAGGGCACATTCTCGGCGAACCAGCCAACGTCACGTCAATTCAAGCCATAGACGTTCCCAATCCACCACCGCCTCTTGGACGGTCATCCATATGAGCATTTTGCCTTCATGGCCTTGGTCACGGCAATTTAAGCCATAGACCGCCGAAGACCCTCATCCATGCCAACGGTCCTACCAAACAACATAGACCGGGTACGGTTCCGCCTGACCCGTGCTCACACCGCAACGACAATTTAAGCCATGCACAGGCCAAGACTCACCGAGTCCCGTTTCCACCACAATAATCACATAACCCGGTTATGTTCACGTTGGCTCCCCGGCCACCGTGTTGGCAAAACCCGCTTTTGCCCAGTTTTTCGGGTGCACCTTGGAGTTAATCTCCAAGGCTCCCTAATGCAATCTACCACGTAGAAAACCCGAAAAACGCCCAAACACCCGGAGTCTTCCCCGGTTCATATGCAATGCAACATCACCGATCCAGCTCTACTTGTCCGGATAGGCTTCACACACAATGCCTATGTCTATTTTCGCATACGGACTCTACACAAGGGGGACTTTATATATCTACCCCAAGGAACGCTCCAACTCTTCGCTCACTCACGAGAGAGGGCTTCCTATGCAAAGGAAAAGAGGGCTTCACATGCCCAAGGATGAGAAATCGTTACCCTTGCATTCTTCCGCGGCGCCATCGAAAACTATACAGTTGGAAAGCACCGCAACGGCGTCGCCTCCGCGGATCTGCACTCGGATCGCAATTCGGAGCTCCGAAGCTCTTCCGGCGGCTGGATCTTGGACTCCTCCTTCCTCCTTGATCTCCCTTCTCTCTAACTTTTAGAGAGAGATTGGCCAATGGAAAATGGGTTTCTAAACCCTATTTCCCGACTATAACCACCCAGGAGCAGCCCCCACCGTCGGATCCAAAGCCAAGGAAACGAACGGCCTGGATTAAATCCAAAATCATAAAATCTGGGCCGAACACGGTTGGCACACGGCCGTGTGCCTGGCCGTGTAGCTCATTCGCCGTCTCGACCAAAATTGAAAACCAGCAACACGGCATGTGACACGGCGTCCGACACGCCCGTGTCACCGGCGACACGCCCGTGTCGGGACCCGTGTCACGCCCCCCGTGTGCAATTTATCAACACTTCGCAGTCAGAGAGGTACACGGCTTGGTGACACGGCATCAGACACGCCCGTGTCAAACTAGACACGCCCGTGTTCGTGCCCGTGTCATTACCCGTGTACCCAACCGCACAGCCTAGGTGTGACACGGCCTGGGATACGCCCGTGTCCTAGGCCGTGTTCCACCACACGACCATCGTCGACATGAACTGGTCGACTACACGGCCAGCTCGACGGCCCGAGCTCGACACGCCCGACACGGCCTCCGACACGCCCGTGTCGGGGCCCGTGTCACCTGCACCAAAAATCTGTTTTGGCCAAAATCGATCCCCGTCGCTCCTACAACATTTTGGGGTGTTACAGAGGCACTTCAATGGTGTGGATTGGATCCAACCATAAAGATAGGATCAGCCATCAACAGAAAGGGCATGAATCATCAGGGGAAATTCCTGTCTGAGGTGGTAGGAAAAGTGATCTTGTGCAAACCAGGTGGCCATGATAGGATATCAGCTTATATGTTCAGCCTGATGACTAGGGTGATCTTTAAGATTCAAACAAATTGGTCTGCAGTACTGTTTGATAAGATTAAAGAAGGAATCAAGAAGCCAAACTTGGCTAGGATCATGAGTCTATACTTGGCTGGAATAATTCCAGAGGTAATGCAACAGATTCCTAGATCAAAGATAAACCACATGAGGAGAATGGAAAAAAGGTTATTCTCTAGATGGGATAGAGTTATTTCTATGGAGATGCCTGAGCATGGTCAAGAAAATGCACAAGACCAGGAAGAGCAAGTTAGAGCACAAGTTCAGGATCTGACTGTGACTACCCAAGTCTAGGAAGAGATTATATCTGCACAGGTGCAGGGGGAGCCAATTACTGCACATTTGCAGGGGGAGACACATTCAGAACAAGTGCAAGAAGAAGAAAGAATCAATTTATCAGAGGACATTATTTCTCAAACTTATCTTGATATTTCTGGTATTGTTGCTGCTGCTACTAAGAAAGTACAATCTCCTGCTCTTACACAACAAGAATTTACTCTTGAAGAGATGTTTCCTGATATTGGAGGAGAAGCAGATAAAATGGAGACCCTAAGATTTGAGGGGGAGCAAGTAGGGTTGAGGGGGAGCAGGTTGATATAGAGGAAGAGCAACAAGTAGCTGAGAAAGAAGTTTCTTCCACTCCTCATGAGAGGGTTAATATTGACAGTTCTTCAGAGTTTGAGCATGAAGAAGTTAGGGAGGCAAAGAAGAGAAAATTGATGGTTTTTAAGAGAAGAAGTCAAAGCTATAAGCAGGCTTTAAAAGCTACTTCTTCCCAACCAGCTCCTGCAATTGATTACAACAAACTTTTGGTGTATTTACAAGTCAAAATGGATGAGCAGAGATTGCTTCTTGAAAAGTATGTGGATGAAAGCCAAAAGGCTCTTCAATTTGATCTAGCCCAAGACATAAAGTCTATCAGATTTGAGGTCAATCAGAATAAAAAAAGAGATGACAGATTGCTTCCACAAGGGAGGCAATGTTGTGGTATTTCTTGCAAAGCAACAAGCTGACATTAAGAAGCAAGTGGATAAGATGGCTGTTAAACAAGGCTATGTCCTTGAGAATCAAATAATAATGAATGACAATCTGACTGAATCACATAATGTGATTGTCACTGAGTTCACAAACACTGTTGTTGCAATAACTGAAGCTAGGAATAAGGAAAAAGAAGAATATGATCAGAAGCTACAAGCTGCCCTAGATTCAATTAAATCTGCAATCACATCATCTGAGAAGTTAATTAGTGAAAAGCTTCAAAAGTTAAAGCCATTTTTTAAAGATGGAATCAATTACCTAGATGGGCAAATAAGATTTAAGAAAGAGGACTTAAGAGATCATATGACCAGAGAAGTCATAAAGGGGGAGAGGGTATTAGTCTATGCTGGATCTGATCATGCCAAATGGGTAACCAACAGCATAAAAGCCACTTTGGGATATCCACCCTTATGTGATGATGATAATATGGCTGAGTCAGGGATGCAGCCAACTCTACTTGAAGGTGATCTACCTGAGGTTGCCCAAGTCATTTACCCACCTACAGATATTGACATGATACATCAACAAGTTGAGTCTATGTACAGCCCTCCTCTACCAGTTACTAATGTTATTATTGAAAAGGTAGATATGCTAGAAGCTGGTCTGAAAGCTCAGCAAGATGCTCTATTATTAAAGAAAATATTCAGAGAGCAAGCAGAACTAAAGCCAGACTTTGAGCAGTGGAGCCCCACTTCAAGGAATATCATATTAACTGCATGGAAAGCTGTCAAAGACCAAGTACATGTGTTAAAATCGAACTAAAACAAGTCGAAAACGGTTTAAACTGAAATTTTATTATTAGAAAAAGGTGTCTATTACAAAGGAATGCCCTCCCTTATATAGAATGGAGGAGAGATGAGATAATACAAATAAGAGATATGGGACTAAAAAATTACAGGACTAGGCAGACTATACATAACAAACCGCACAAGCCGCGCGGTTAGACAGAAGGGCTAACCGTACGGATATTACCAAAGAGAAAGAGAGATCGCAAGGGGAGACCGCTAGACCGCCCGGTCTCTAAGCCGGCTGAGACAAACGGCTAAACCACTCGGCTACCAGACAGCAACAACACATTAACCAACCTGCTGAAGGGAAATCGCCAGACCGCCCGGTCTTCAACCCGCCAAGACAGACCGCCAGACCGCCCGGTCACCAACTTCAACACTCCTCCTCAAGCTGGAGCATATATATCGATCATGCCCAGCTTGTCATAAATATGAAGAAACGAGGCAGAAACTGGCTTGGTGAAGATGTCAGCCAGCTCTTTATCAGAAGTGACAAACTGAGTGCAAATTTGTTCCTTTAAGATCTCTTCACGAATGAAATGACAGTCGACCTCAATGTGCTTGGTTCTTTCATGGAAGACCGGATTTTTGGAGATGTATATGGCAGCCTTGTTATCACAGAACATAGGTAGAGGATAGTTGTAGACCTCTCCTAAATCTATCATGAGAGCTCGTAGCCATTTTAACTCACACATGGTCGATGCCATACTGCGATACTCAGCTTCTGCACTGGACCTAGAGACAACAGACTGCTTCTTGCTCTTCCAGCTCACCAGATTTCCCCCAACAAAGGTGCAAAAACCTGAGGTTGACTCTAGATCTCCTTTGTCATCAGCGTAACTTGCATCTAAGTATGCTTCAACCCTCAGATGACCATTCTTTTGAAAAAGTAATCTTTTCCCAGGCGCTGCTTTGACATACTCCAAGATCCGCAAGGCGGACTATAAATGGCACTCCCTAGGTGCTTGCATGAATTGACTCACCTTGCCCACAACATAGGAAATGTCGGGCCTGGTCACTGTGAGACATATGAGCTTACCAACCAGACGCCTGTACCGCAAACTATCTAAAAGAGGAGGCGAATCATCTGTCTAGGTTTTGTCTTCTCTAGTTGCCATGGGGCATCGGGCAGGTTTTGCTCCAGTCAATCCTACCTCTTTTAAAAGATCAAGGGCATACTTACGCTGGGAGAGAACTAATTAGCCGGGCTTCCGAGAGATTTCGATCCCCAGAAAGTACTTTAGAGAGCCCATATCTTTCGTGACCAGATGTTGATGAAGATGTCGCTTTGTCAGGGCTACTCCTTCCTGGTCATCGCTAGTGAGAAGAATATCATCGACGTACACAGCAAGAACAACCAGCCCTGAGCGGGTTTTGCGAATAAAGAGAGAGTGATTGGCTGAGCTTCGTACAAAACCAACGGCCGCCGCGATGTCGCTGAACTTGTCAAACCAAGCTCGAGGGATCTGCTTGAGGCCATAGATTTCCTTCTTCAGCCAGCATACTCGTGTCTCCCTCTGAGCAACATACCCAGGAGGTTGCTCCATGTAGACAGCCTCCTGAAGATCACCATAAAGGAAGGCATTCTTGACATCCAGCTGGGAAATCGGCCAATCCTTATTTACCGCAACAGAGAGAAGGACCCGGATAGTGCTGAGACGAGCCACTGGGGAGAAGGTGTCAAAGTAATCAATCCCATAGGTCTGAGTAAATCCCTTAGCCACAAGGCGAGCCTTATAACGATCCACAGTGCCGTCTTGGCCAAATTTGACCACAAAGACCCAGCGAAAGCCAACAACATCAGTGCCGAAGGGAGGAGGAACAAGAGTCCAGGTACCCCGCTCAGTTAGGGTCGTCATTTCTCATCCATGGCCATCTTCCAATGAGGAATAGCAAGGGCCTCCTGGTAGGAGCGGGGTGTGGCAGTGGCAGAGATCGCCAATGCAAAAGCCCTGCGAGAAGGGGTAAGACGAACATATGAAACAACAGCAGCAAGGGGGTGTAGCGTACACGTCCGCACCCCTTTGCGAAGAGCTACAGGAAGATCCAGGTCAGCGGGTCCCTCGGCATCCGGAGCATCCGTGGCAGAGAGAGCTGGCCCGGGAGTAGAGAGCGACGGCGGCGGAGATGAGGGAGATGGTGGAGGAGAAGAGGGAGAAAGAGGCGGAGTGAGAGGAGTGGGCGGAGACAGTGTAGGGGTGGAGATTGTAGTAGGAGACGAGGGAACGAAGGGAACAATAGGAGAATCAGAAGCTGGGAGAAGAGGAGAGGAGTAGGCCGAGAAGTAGGAGGTATTCTCAAAGAAGGTGACGTCAGCAGAGACGAACTGCTTATGAAGGACGGGATCAAAGCAACAATAGCCTTTCTGAGTGGTGGAGTACCCCAGAAAGACACATTTAGTGGAGTGAGGGGAGAGCTTATCACGGGTGGCAGAAGGGGCATGCACAAAGACAGTGCATCCAAAGATTTGGAGAGGGAGAGGAAATGGTTCCTTGCCCGGATACAGAATGGAGAATGGGGTTTTTCCGTGTAGAACCGTGGAGGGAATGCGATTGATAAGGTAACAGGCAAGGAGAACAGCATATCCCCAATAGGAGCGAGGAACATGCATCTGGGTCATCAAGGTGCGAGCGACATCGAGGAGGTGACGATTTTTGCGTTCTGCCACACCATTTTGTTGTGAAGTATAGACACAACTAGTTTGATGAATAATCCCATTTTGCATGCAGAAGGCAGAAAAGTCATGACTGATATATTCTTTGATATTATCAGATCGAAAAACTTTAATAGAAACATTAAACTGAGTTTTGATCATGAGATAGAAGGACGTCCAGACATAGAATAATTCAGAGCGATCTTTTAACAGATACACCAACGTACAGCGAGAGAAATCATCAATGAACGTGACAAAATATGAACTACCCCAACCAACAGTAAGAGTAGGAGAAGGACCCCAAACATCGGAATGGATGAGATCAAATAGACGGGTAGATCCACGGACGTGTTTTGGAGGGAAGGAGGAGCGGTGATGCTTGCCAAGCTGACAGGACTCACAGTTGAGCGGAGGACTTTGTGGAGGAAGTTGGGGCAGAAGTTGACGAAGAAAACGTGGAGGAGCATGACCAAGACAGAGATGTCATTGTAGAAGATCTGTGGAGGTGGAGGAGAAGGTGGAGAAAGCGGAAATATTATCCAAGAAGTATAGGCCGCCAGTCTCAGTCCCAGTAGCAATCGTCCGTTGGGAGTCCGGATCCTGAAAAGAGCAAGAAGTAGAAGTAAATGTGACGGAACATTGTAATTGCTTGCACAGAGAGGTAACAGATAATAAGTTGCACGGGAACTTGGGCACGTAGATAGTATCCGCCAAGCAAAGAGACGGAGTGACATGAACTATCCCCGTACCATGGACCGATGCTGAACAGCCATTAGCGAGAATAACCGGGGGCAACCGATCATGTGTTTCTAGGAGAGAAAAACACTGGAGATTTCCGGTCATATGATTAGTAGCACCGGTGTCGATCAGCCATTTTCCTTGAGTAACAACGTGGGCACTACCAGAAGACGTGACCACCGAGGCGAACGGCTTTAAGGAGTATATGAAAGCCATGAAGGGAGGAACCAAAAAACTGCAGCGGTCACGGTGACAGCACACCAGCGGCAAGAAGGGCCACGACCAAGGTGCAGAGCAAGGAAAAGGGGAAGAAGAGGGAAGCACAAGCCGCGCAAATAAACCGGAGGTCGCGGCGACTAACAAGCAAGAGCGGCTAAAGGAGGAGCCGCACAGAGGAGATCAGTCCGCCGCGACTTAGAGACAGGTCATGGGGACTAAGAGAGAGAGCGGCTAAGGAAGAAGGGCAGAGAGGCCGCCAAAACAAGGGAGAACTCGCGCGAACAGAGAGAAATCGCAGCGGTTAGAAGAAAGAGATCTGCAGCAGTCACGATGACAGCACACCAGCGGCCAGAAAAGCCACGACCAAGCTGCAGAAACAAGCAGAGGGAAAGAAGTCAAGCGGCTAGGAAACAGTCTGCGCGAACAGTAGAAAGAGACACCACGCGAACAGAGAGAAGTCCGCTGGGAGGCAAAGACGGCGAATAAGGCAAACAGGTCGCGGCAACAGGCCAGGGAGACTAGAGAAGAGGAGCAGCTAGTACGGAGGGCGCGGCGACTAAGCATAGGTCGCGGCGAGAAGAAGGAGAAACAAAGAGGTCGCGCACACAAAGGGCAACGATAAGGAGGGAAAGAAGCCGTGCGAACAGGGCACAGACCGGAAGAAACAAGCCGTGAGAACAGGTCGCGAGTAGAAGAAGCAAGCCGCGCGGACAAGTCGCGTGGTCAGAGAGGGCGCACAGAATTAGGCGGAGAAAATCGAGTCCTCTGATACCATGTTAGAATCGAACTAAAACAAGCCGAAAATGGTTTAAACTTAAATTTTATTATCAGAAAAAGGTGTTTATTACAAAGGAATGCCCTCCCTTATATAGAATGGAAGAGAGATGAGAGAATACAAATAAGAGATGTGGGACTAAAAAATTACAGGACTAGGTGGACTATACATAACAAACCGCACAAGCCGCGCAGTTAGACAGAAGGGCTAACCGCACGGCTATTACCAGAGAGAAAGAGAGATCGCAAGGGGAGACCGCTAGACCGCCCAGTCTCCAAGCCGGCTGAGATAAACGGCAAGACCGCTCGGCTACCAGACAGCAACAACACATTAACAAACCTGCTGAAGGGAAACCGCCAGACCGCCCGGTCTTCAACCCGCCAAGACAGACTGCCAGACCGCCCAGTCACCAACTTCAACAACATGAAAGGTGTAAATGGTACAATGAGCAAGAATGGCAAAAGTATGAAGCCAGACAAGAAGCCATACTTCAACACAGGAGAAAGGCTAAGAGTGGGAAGCTACCTTCTGATGCTCAGGATCCTAGCAAGTATTTTCCCAAGCCTTTTCATTATTTTGAAAGGCAAAGGATCAAGGCTGAGGCACAGAAAAAGACTGATTTGAAAGGCAAGAAGCTCATTGAAGATACAGAACCTTCTGTGCAGGCTCAGATTAAATCTGGAAAAGGGATAGTCATCAAGGAGCCAGCCCAGCCTTAGTCTAAGCTTTATTTTTTTTGTTTGTCCAAGAACTATGTAAATTGTGTGTTTGTTAGAGAAATCAATGTAAACATTTTGTAACAAACATTTTTGAGTTGATATACAAAATATTGTTCTGTGATCATTTACTTTTACATCTTTTTTTTGTGATGTAACTATGATATGTGTTTTTTTTATTAAGTACCATGTAATATATGCTTATGTACATCATCTTATTTATTTTCCAAGTGGTGTATATCATTGGCTAAAGGGTTATGACTTCTCCAAATAGAGGAAGATTGTTGGGTACATTGGAAAATGTGTACCTGATTTGGACAAGTCAAACTTAGCTCAATGATATATATCAAGGTGTATTTGATGTTATTTTAAGTTTATATGTGCAGATTAAGAATATGCTAAAATGCAAAGAAAAATTTCTAAGTCCATGTGTCGACACCTGAGGAAGCTGTGTCGACACTTCAGTAAGATTGTGTCGACACTTGGAAATGGCTGTGTCGACACTTCAGTGAGTTTGTGTCGACACTAGGAGGCAGTGTCGACACACAGAAATAGTAAGTCGACATCAACTGTGTCGACACCGGGAGGCTGTGTCGACACACAGAGGCAGAGTCGACAATAACTATGTCGACACCGTGAGGCAGTATCGACACACGCTATGTTCTGAATCTACATCACTATGTAGACACACAGGACTTGTGTCGACACACAGCTGTGTCTAGATCAAGTTGATTATTGATGAATGGTGAAGTGTTTGTGTCGACATAAATAATCAGTGTCGACACATTCTCAAGTTGTAGTGTCAAGAAGCTGTGTCGACATCAAGGCAGCTATATCGACAACACCAAAGTCAGTGTCGACACTTAAGTCACTTGTGTCGACACATATTGACAGACTCTCTCGACACTTTCTGACAGTCAATCTCGACGCTTTGCTGACAAAGACAAAGGTTCAAGATCTGTTTGAAGACTTGACAGATGTGAGTTAGAACAGGTTTACTGAAGCTGTCAGACTTGTCAGAAGTTACTTAGGAACCGGATCAGCCGGTTACCATGGATGAAGTCTATAAATAGATGGATTCAGAAGAAGAAAATTAATGATTGACACAACTAACTCAACTATTGTGTGAGTGATCTCTGATCAAGAAAGTGCAAGTCACAAAGAAGAAGATCTTCGTGAGGAGATCTAAGAAGACGATCTGAAGTAGTTTTCTATTCAGATTTTGTCTAAGTTGAATTCAATCAAGAATTCAGAAGTTTCTTAAAGAGGTTTGGATAGAAAGAGAGGTCCAGCTATTTGAAGTCAAGCAGAAGATAACCACAGGTCTCACAAGAAGCAGATGCTGAACAAATCTGTCAAGAAGATTCAGATCTATTTCTAGAGTCTAAGAAGGAAGCTGTCAGTCAGTTATATTCAAAGGAAATCAACCCAACTAAGTTCAGATTCAAGAAGCTTTGAAGAAAGCTAAGATCAAGTTGATTTCAGCCATCAGCCTCTTCAAGAAGCTGATCAAGAAAGTTCTTATCCCTTCACTCTCAACAGGGGTAAGAGATTACAAAATTTTTTATCAAATTCTGTAGGATTTATTCATAGATCTGAGTTGTATGCCTATTTTATAAAGGCTGAGTGTAGGAGATTTATTCTCTTAGTGGTAGGGCTGTTTATGCCTGAGTTGTAGGAGAAGGTATTCTCTGAGTTATAGGCCTTGTGGCAAGGCAGAGGTAGGGCTTGTTAGCCTGAGTTGTAGGAATGTGGAGACATTCTGAGTTGTAGGAATCCTTCTAGATTCTGAGCTAAAGGAAGAAGTTAGGCCGAATCTAGCATACTGCTAGATAGGTGAAGGGGGAAAGTGGATGTACCCAGACCTTGGGGAACCACTATAAAACTGTGTGCAATCTGTGATGTGTGTATGATTGTGATTGTTGTGTTGTGTTAGCTGTAGAAATATCTGATTTACTCAAAGAACTGTAGTTATTTCCTGCCTTAAGTTAAATCAAGGAAAAATACCTATTCACCCCCCCCCCTCTAGGTATTTAGGTAGTCTTGAAAGTAAAACTATCAATTGACATGTTGGACTTCTTCAAATATTGTACATTGTGGGCAATGGACCCAACAACTTTCTTGAGTTCTCTAGGATGTTCTCGAGAGATCATTTTAGAGGGCTTCTAAATATTTCTAGAACGCAATGTACAAGAACAACCTCCAAGATCTTAGTTTTCTCAAGAAATCTCTAGATGCTAACCCCGTGTTATGACATCCTCTCCCACCAAACCTAGTGACACCCTCGTCGCCTCGTACTGCTCGATGATTTCCTTGAACTGCCAGAGATCTTCTATGTTTTCCCATATAGCTTTGGACTCTGGCCTTCCCTTTCACTTAATCAAATATTGTGTGCTATGTTACGCACCTCTTCGCCGCACAATCTTCTTTGTGAGCACATCTTCCACCTTTTGATCAAAAGACTTGGTCATCACTAGTGGTGGTCTTTGAGATGTTCCTCTTTGAAGAACTTCACAGTTTTCATGATAAGGCTTTAACATACTGACATGAAACATTGGTTGTATCTTCAAAGAGTCGGTTAGGTCGAGGCAGTAGGAAACCTTACCCACCTAGGCAATCACTAGAAATGTGCATTCATATCTTCTAACCAAACCCTTATGTAAACTACGAATGGTATTGAATCGTTGGGGTAAAATTTTACCATGACCATGTCCCCAACTGTGTATTCCACCATATGTCACTTTGAATCGGCCAACTACTTCATCCATTTGCGCACTTTCTCTAAACACGCTCTTGCTAAGTCTATTTGTTCCTCCTATGACATCCATTTTCCATGCTCCTGGACTTTTTCCTTCATCAGTTGTGGATGCTAAAGTGTGTGGAGTAAGTGGTTGTCTTTGTATTGCATGCTCAAATAGGCTCCTTCAAATTGCCTCACTCTGTTGTAGAATATAAAAGAAATGTGCCACATCGATCAACTTGGTCCAGTCCTACTGATTGACACTTACAAACTGCCAAATAACACTCGAGCAAAGCCTTCACCCTCTCAGTTTGCCCATCAGTTTGAGGGTGGAAGCTAGTGGAGAAGTTAAGTTCAGATCTCAGTGACTTGAACAACTTCATCCACAATTTTCCCGTAAACCTGGGGTCACAATCACTAATAATAGTCTTCGGCAACCCCCAAACATAACTATGTTCTTAAAGAAACTACACACTATCTCCTCTGTGGTGATGTCCCTTGAGCTAGGGATGAATTTGGCATACTTGGAGAATCGATCCACCATTAATAAGATCAACCAAAGCCCTTCAGATATAGGCAAAGTGTAAGACCCCTCCCCCGACACTAGCCCGAGTCGGGTTGGAGGAGGGTCTTATTTCCCAAGACAGCCACCCAGTGCTTCACGAATGGCATTGGCCCACTCTCTCAAGCACATGATGATCGTCTTGTCAGGCAAGAAACACAACACATCACATCATCTCACAGTGCGAAAGCAATTACTGAAAACCAGGCCGAAATACATATAAATATATATAAAGTATATAAGCACAGGTCGTAGGCAACTATATACAAACTGCCCAGTGGGCTCAAAACAACTGTTGTTAAAGACTCTCTTCACAAAGTACCGGGCACTAAGGACCCAAGTATCGGAAGACGGGAGGTGAGGCAGGTGCATCTACTCGGGCGGTCTCTAAAGCAGGTACGCTATCATACTGATGATATCACCAAAATGCACTAATATTATAATATTTTAGGATGTTTTTCACGATTTTTTTTTTATTTGTACGCACATATAGTTTATTTATTTCATAGCTTATTTTATTATATTTTATGTAAAATGATACTTTTGACGGGATTATTATTTATGTAATTGCAGACTATTAAATAAGTTTTAAAGAATATCGATGCACGGTAGAGATTTTGGATGAAAGAAAATGAGACGAACCTCGGAAGACAACGCAACCAGGCAAGAATGAGCTTAATGGATCAACACCCACTTCTAGTGCTGGCTGGAGTCATCATCAAGAGGCTGAAATTTAATTCATCATTTGCATTGATGTTGAATCATTTCAGTGCCAAGTTAAACATTGTTGACTTACTCAACACCCTTGGGTCGCTGAAATGAATTCAGCTCCGGTGATGGAGGCCGAATACATTCCAGCGCCAAGACAGGGTGTTCAACACTTTGGGGAATGAATTCAGCGTAAATGATTCCTGCTGAATTTATTTCAGTCATTGGGGCTAACTTTATTTTAGCGATTGGAGTAGAATTCAATTGGGGCATTAGCGTTACATGCTAATTTAATGGGGGCTGGTCGCCTGATTCATGGGAGCAGAATTAATTTCAGAATTTTTGGGTCAAAAGCGTTACATATTCTGCCGCTCAAATTTTTGAGCTGAATACAAAAAAATTTCTATAAATTGAGGTTTCTTAATGAGGGAAGTAGCATCCGTTTTTTAGGAGCTGAAAGTGACTAAACGCATTCTACTTAGGCGTTGAGTCAAGTCATATGTCTTGAAGCATTTGTACTTTGATAGTTTTTTTGCTTCACTGCTAGGGCACTGAGTGAAAGGTCTTCACTCTGCGCATCAATACTTGGTCTGAATCCCTGCTCTTTTATTGAGACAATGAGTGATAGACCTTTACTCGATGCATTTGTACTTGGTCTGAATTTCTGCTCATTTATTGAAGCATTGAGAGAGTAACATTCAGTCAGTATATATGAATCTTGAGCGTCAAGTGATGTTAGATGACTCAATGTATTTGAACTTAGACAGATTCTCTTCTGAGGTGCCGAGTCAATAGTATTGAGTCAACGTATATATGCCTTGAGCGTTGAGTGAAGTGAGATGACTCGATGCATTTGTATTTAGTAAATATTCTTCACTTCTGGAGTGTGTTAACTTACTTCCATGATGTTAGTCATTCAAATAATGATTACCTACACATGTTAACTTAGAGAAATGTCAAATACATATTTGTGTATATTATTGATTTATGGGAATTTTTCAAATCTAGGATATTATGGTCAATGTTCCCAACAATCTCCTCATATTTGAAGAAGTCAGAATCCTAGTCAATGATATACACCATTTCAAAATAGATAATAAAGTTCAACTCAGAATGTGCAATCACTCAGACAAGTAAGATAGAACATATCAAATAACATTAATGAAAGTTTTAGTAAGCTTACAATAAGCATACTACATTTAACAGTACTTAGGAATATATAATTTTATAATATTACTAAGATTCAGGCTTCCTAATTACAATGCCCCCAGATTTAATTGCAGTATTCTATACAACCTCTTTTTTGTCACTCAAAGTAGTTGTAGGGCTTAGGATAATATTTGCAGGGTTCTGAGGCATCCACTAGTAGAGTTCCAGCCAGATTGCCCTTTTTGAACTTTCTCCTTACCTCTTCTTGCTTTTCATACTTAGCTCATTCCATAAAACTTTATAGCTTGGCTCTATCTAACTTGTTCTCTTTGATCTGATTCCAGGTAGCCAGTATGATGATCCTTGAGGTTGGGCTCCACTCCACATAATCTGGTCTTATTTCCAGCTCTTCTTGTGCCTCTTTTTTCCTTATCCTCACATCCTCTTCCTCATCGACAACTTTTTTGCCCTTACCCTTTGATAGATGTTGAGAGGCGGGGTTGAAGGCAATTTCATCAATAGGAGTTGTAGTTATAACATCAGTTTCAGCAACAGCTCCAACTCCATCTTTAGGAACAGTGGACTCATCATACTGGATGACATCTAGGCTCGGGGCTTTCCTGATTACATTAGAGGTCCAGATAGTATGGAATCCACTTGCTTTTATCATTGACCTCTCCCCCTTTATGACTTCTTTTGTAATTAGATTACTCAGGGAGTCCTTGGAGGAGGTTATCTTGTTAACTAAGTTATTGACACAAGCTGTGACATGATTCTTGATTTCTAACATATGATTGTGAAAGAAGCGAACAAACAACTAAAAACAAGCCGAAACTTTGAATAATTGAAGTTTTATTATCCAAAAAGATAACTATTACAAAGGTATGACCTCCCTTTTATAGAATGGAGCAAATAAAAGAGATTACAAATAAGCAATGTGGGACTAATAATTAAAAGAACAAGAAACTATACAAGCCGCATAAGCCGCACAAGCCGCACGGTTAGACTAACCGCACAACAACTACAAAGAGGAAGACAACCGACAAATATCCCAGACCGCTCAGATCGCCAGACAAACCGCCAGACCGCCCGGTCTCCAAACCGGCTACCAAACTTCTGGGATAAGCCGCCAGACCGCCCGGTCTCAATCGACAGACCGCTCGGTCTCAACACTCCCCCTCAAGCTGGAGCATAGATATCAATCATGCCCAGCTTGTCGCAAATATGAAACAAAGAAGCGCACACTGGCTTGGTGAATACATCTGCCAACTCGTTGTCAGAAGTGACGAACGGAGTACAAATCTGTTTCTTCAAAATCTCTTCTCGAATAAAGTGGCAGTCGACCTCTATGTGTTTTGTTCTCTCATGAAAGACTGGATTTTTGGAAATGTGTATCGCAGCCTTGTTGTCGCAGAACATAGGAAGAGGATAGTTGTAGACCTCTCCTAGGTCAAGTATGAGAGCTCGTAACCATTTTAACTCACATGTGGTTGATTTCATACTACGATATTCCGCTTCTACACTAGACCTAGAGACCACAGACTGTTTCTTGCTCTTCCAGCTCACAAGATTTCCTCCAACAAATGTGCAAAACCCGATGTTGACTTGCGGTCTCCTTTATCATCAGTATAGCTTGAATCTGAGTACGCTTCAACCCTCAAATGACCATTCTTCTGAAAAAGTAGTCATTTCCCTGGAGCTGCTTTAACATATTCCAATATCCTCAGGGCAGACTGTAGATGACACTCCCTAGGAGCTTGCATGAATTGGCTAACCTTGCCTACAACATAGGATATATCGGGTATGGTCACTGTGAGATAAATGAGTTTGCCCACCAGACGCCGGTACCTCGAAGAATCAGATAGAGGAGGCGAGTCATCTGTCCAAATTTTGTCTTCCCCAATATCCATGGGACATCTAGTAGGTTTAGCACCAGTCAACCCTGCCTCTTTTAGCAAATCAAGAGCATACTTCCATTGGAAAAGAACTAAAGAGTTGGGTTTCCTAGAAATCTCAATCCCCAGAAAGAATTTGGGAGAGCCCATATCCTTAGTGACCAGGTGTTGCCGGAGGTGTTTCTTTGTCAAAGCAACCCCGGTCTGGTCGTCGTCAGTCAGAAGAATATCATCCACATATATAGCAAGAACCACCATACCAGAGGAGGTTTTGCGAATAAATAAGGAGTGATTGGCTGAACTTAGTGCAAAACCAATGGCTGCAACAATGCCGCTGAACTTGTCAAACCAAGCCCGAGGGCTTTGCTTTAGTCCATAGATGGCCTTCTTCAGATGACATACTCGTGTCTCCCCCTGAGCAATATACCCAGGAGGTTTCTCCATGTAAACCGCTTCCTGAAGGTCACCATAGAGAAAGGCATTTTTGACATCCAGCTGAGAAATGGACCAATCCCTGTTGACAGCCACAGAGAGAAGAACCCGAATGGTGCTGAGACGAGCAACTGGAGAGAATGTGTCGAAGAAATCAACCTCATAAGTCTGAGTGAAGCCTTTGGCGACTAAGTGGGCCTTGTATCGATCCACACTACCGTCCGGACAGAACTTCACAACGAATACCCAGTGACAGCCAACCACATCAGTGCCCAAAGGGGGAGGAACAAGAGTCCAGGTACCCCGCTCAGTTAGGGTCGTCATTTCCTCATCCATGGCCATCTTCTAATAAGGAATAGCAAGGGCCTCCTGGTAGGAGCGGGGTGTGGCAGTGGCAGAGATAGCCAGTGCAAAGGCCCGACGAGAAGGGGTAAGACGATCATATGAAACAACAGTAGCAAGGGGGTGTATGGTACACGTCTGCACCCCTTTGCGAAGAGTTATAGGAAGATCCAGGTCAGCGGGTCCCTCGACATTCAGAGCATCCATGGCAGAGAGAGCTGGCCCGGGAGTAGAGAGCGACGGCGGCGGAGATGAGGGAGACGGTGGCGGAGAAGAGGGAGAGAGAGGCGTGGAAGGAGACGGTGTAGGGGTGGAGATCATAATAGGAGACGAGGTAACGAAGGGAACAACAGGAGAATCAGAAGCTAGGGAAAGAGGAGAGGAGTCATCCGAGAAGTAGGAGGTATTCTCGAAAAAGGTGACATCAGTAGAGACGAACTGCTTACGAAGAACGGGATCAAAGCAACAACAGCCTTTCTAAGTGGTGGAGTACCCCAGAAAGACACATTTGGTGGAGCGAGGGGAGAGCTTATCACGGGTGGCAGATGGGGCATGCACAAAGGTAGTGCACCCAAAGATTTGGAGAGAGAGAGGAAAAGGCTCCTTGCCCGGATATAGAATGGAGAATGGGGTTTTTCCGTGGAGAATCGTGGAGGGAATGCAATTGATAAGGTAGCAGGCAAGGAGAACAGCATAGCCCCAATAGAAGCGAGGAACATGCATCTGGGTCATCAAGGTGCGAGCGACATCGAGGAGGTGACGGTTTTTGCGTTCTGCCACACCATTTTGTTGTGAAGTATAGACACAACTAGTTTGATGAATAATCCCATTTTGCATGCAGAAGGTAGAAAAGTCATGACTGATATATTCTTTGGCATTATCAGATCGAAAAACTTTAATAGAAACATTAAACTGAGTTTTGATCATGAGATAGAAGGACGTCCATACAGAGAATAATTCAGAGCGATCTTTTAACAGATACACCCACGTACAGCGAGAGAAATAATCAATAAACGTGACAAAATATGAACTACCTCGACCAACGGTAAGGGTAGGAGAAGGACCCCAAACATCGAAGTGGATCAGATCAAACGGACGGGTAGATCCACGAACGTGCTTTGGAGGGAAGGAGGGGTAGTGATGCTTGCCAAGATGGCAGGCCTCACAGTTGAGGGGAGGAATTTGTGGAGGAAGGTTGGGCAGAAGTTGACGAAGAAGACGTGGAGGAGCATGACCAAGACGGAGATGCCATTGGAGAAGATCTGTGGAGGTGGAGGAGAAGGTGGACAAAGCGGAAACGTTGTCAAGGAAGTATAGGCCGTCACTCTCAATCCCAGTAGCAATCTTCCGTTGGGAGTCCGGATCCTGAAAAGAACAAGAAGTAGAAGTAAATGTGACGGAACACTGTAATTGCTTGCATAGAGAGGTAACAGATAATAAGTTGCACGGGAACTTGGGCACGTAGAGAGTATCTGCCAAGCGAAGAGACAGAGTGACATGAACCATTCCCGTCCCATTGACCGATGATGAAGAGCCGTCAGCGAGAATAACCGGGGGCAACCGATCATGTGTTTCTAGGAGAGAAAAACACTGGAGATTGTCGGTCATATGATTGGTAGCACCGGTGTCGATCAGCCATTTTCCTTGAGTAACAACGTTGGCACTACCAGAAGACGTGACCACCGAGGCGAACAGCTTTGAGGAGGATGTGAAAGCCATAAAGGGAGGAGAAAAAAAGATTGCAGTGGTCACGGTGACAGCACACCAGCGGCAAGAAGGGCCACAACAAGATGCAGAGCAAGGCAAAGGGGAAGAAGAGAGAAGAACAAGCCGTGCGAGTAAATAGGAGGTCGCGGCGACTAACAAGCAGGAGCAGCTAAAGGAGGGGCCGCACAGAGGAGGACAGGCCGCTGCGACTTAGGATCAGGTCGCGACAACAAGGAGCAAGAGCAGCGAGAGAGGAAGCTACGCAAAGGAGCACAGGTCGCGGCAACTTAGATACAAGTCGCGGGGACAAGAGAGATAGAGCGGCTAAGGAAGAAGGGTAAAGAGGCCGCCTATATAAGGAATGAACCGCGCGAACAGGGAGAAATCACAGCAGTTAGGAGAAAGAGATCTGCAGCGGTCACGGTGATAGACACCAGCGGCCAGAAAAGCCACGACCAAGCCGCAGAACCAAGCAGAGGGAAAGAAGTCGAGCGGCTAGAAATCAGCCCGCGCAAATAGAAGAAAGAGAAGACCACGCGAATAGAGAAAAGTCCGTTGGGAGGCAAACAAGGCGAACAAGTCAAACAGGTCGCAGTAACAGGTCGCGACGACTAAAGAAGAGGAGCAGCTAGAAAGGAGGGCGCGGCGACTAAGCACAAATCGCGGCGAGAAGAATGGATAAACAAAGAGGTTGCGCACACAAAGGGCAACGACAAGGAGAGAAAGAAGCCGCGCGAACAGGGAGCAAGCAGGCGGAAGAAACAAGCCGCGAGGACAGGTCGCGAGAAGAAGAAGAAGCAAGCCGTGCGGACAGGTCGCGCGGTCAGAGAGGGCGCACAGAATCAGGAGGAGAAAATCGAGTCCTCTGATACCATGTGAAATCAGCGAACAAACAACTAAAAACAAGCCGGAACTTTGAATAATTGAAAGTTTTATTATCCAAAAAGATAACTATTACAAAGGTATGACCTCCCTTTTATAGAATGGAGGAGAGAAAAGAGATTATAAATAAGCAAAGTGGGACTAATAATTACAAGAACAAGAAACTATACAAGCCCCATAAGCCGCACAAGCCGCACGGTTAGACTAACCGCACGACCACTACAAAGAGGAAGACAGCCGGCCAATATCCCCAGACCGCTCAGACCGCCAGACAAACCGCCAGACCGCCCTGTCTCAAACCTGGCTACCAAACTGCTGGGACAAGACGCCAGACCGTCTGGTCTCAATCGACAGACCGCTCAGTCTTAACAATGATCATCAAGGATTTAGGTGCAGGCATCCATTCTCCTTCCAGCAATCTTCTTGTTCTCTTCCATGTTAGTTTTTGTCACATTATAAACCATTTGCATGTTTTCAGAGGTAGTGCACTAGTTTTGCATGATATCATTTTGCCTCTTCTAAATATGTTCAAGTTGAAGTGCGGGGTAATCTACAGCTGGAACATGCCTCATAAATAATTGGATTGTGTTTTCTCTCAGTTGGTCGACTTCAAATCTAATGGAAGTAATTTCAGTAGAAAGATCCTTCTTTAGTTCTTTGATGGAATCATCCACAAACATTTCAATCTTTTTTATTTGCTCATCAAAGAGCCCTCTTAGCCATGACTGAAAAGAAATGGGAAATTCATCATTCAGCTAAGTAGATGTTGGAGGGTAAGTCCCATCATTTCTCTCCCTTACATCTCTCCCCTTTAGAGAATCACCCACTTCATATTTAGAGGATTGTTCTGGAATGTTAGCAGCAGGGATTGACTCCTCTTTCTCATGCTCTTCATCAAGTGACATGACATCATCTCCTTTATTTTCTCTTACAGATACTTCCACCTCAGCTTCATCATCTTGAGCAAGGAGCTCAGGGTAAGTCTCCCCCTCAACAATAACACTAACTGTGTTGATATCCCCCTCAACATGATCATCCTTTTCTAAGATCTCCCCCTCAATGTCAGTACAAATCCTATCCACAACAATTGTCATAAGATCTTCAATATGTTCCATAACTGTGTCCCCTTCAAAATCAGTATGAGACACTCCCTTAGTAACATCCTTGACAACAAACTCAAATGAAATTGAAGCTTGAGCACTCACATCCCTTCTCCCAGAATCACTTGAACTAGACAAGTGAGGGTCATGGGGTTCAGTACTCCTGTTGTCTGAAGAGCTAATGTTGGTGATTTCTTCTACAAATGATTCAACTTCCCTATCCTTTTTCTTTTAAGATTGTAGAGGGTGTTTGATCAGCACTTTATCCCATCTTTCAAACACCTTGATTTTCATCTTTTTCATATGATGGATCTTTGCACCTAGCCTCTATAACATCCCACCAGCTAGACCCCTAGAAGTGGTTTTGTCATGACTAGATCATGACAAAACCCTAAGAAGCCCAAAAAGACCAAGTGAGCTTAGGCATGATGGTGGAGATCACCATGGTCTGCAAATAGTAGAATTCTAAACACTAGTTTAGGATGACCATAGGGCTTCACCATGACTCCATGACCCCACCACAATATCCCTAAACTATTGGAAGGTCCATTAGAGCCATAAGGGTCCATTGAAATCAACCCAAATTGGTCAAATTGACCTAAGACCACCATAGGCCTAAATTGGGCAAGGTGCCCTAACTAAGGGCAATGTGCTCCTAATATGCCCAACCAACCCTACCTAAGTCTTCCTAGACCTTAATTGAGGTCAATGGGTCACCAAGGACCCATTGGGGACAACCCAAGAGGCTAAGTTGACCCAAGTCAACTCTAGCCCCAAAGTGGTCAAAGTGCCCTTACTAAGGGTCAAGTGACCTCCAAGGTGCCAAGTCAACCATACCCAACCCTACCTAGACCTTAGGGGAAGCCAATGGGTCACCAAGGACCCATTGGGGTAAACCCAAATGGTCAATTTGACCAAGGTCAACTCAATCCTTGAAATAGGTCAAATTAGCCTAAATGGGCTAACCCAAGCTCAAGCCCTTTTCCATTTGGGCTAACCACCTCCTAATTAATTAATAGTATGAATTAGTGGGCTGCCAATAGGCTAGGGAGATGAAAAAATTCGGCCTTGATGATTGGGAGAGAGAAAACTCCATTTTACCCTTTAATGGAGGAGAGAGAAAGTGGTTTAAAGGGGTCATTCATGGTCAAGGGAGACCAAGGGCCTCTCCATTTGATTCCAAGGGCTGAATATATACTCCCTCATCAGTTTTGAGGAGTTTAATAACCATATCCAGCCATAAAAGTGGCTGAATTTAATTTATCCCATAAGGAAGAGAGAGAAAGAGGGGAGAGAAAGCCATTAATGGTTATGGGAGAGCAAGAGTTCCTCTCCAATTGATTCCAAAGCCTTGATTCATCTTCCCCTCATTATTTAGAGGAGACCAAGGGTTTTCATCAGCCTCTAGGTGGCTGAAGACAAGGGATATGTTATGATTTCACCTTCATTGCCTTAAATGCTTTACCCTTTCCCCTCCCCACTTGGTGATCTATAAAAGCCCCCTTAGAGCAAGATGAGAAGTTTACACTCTTGACCAAACGGATTAGAGTTGTTGTTCTTGTTGTAGGAGAAGTTCGGCAACGCCACCACCGCGTCATGACAACCCGACGTTCATCTCTCCTCCAAACCGCGAACAAGGTCCTCCTCTACTTCTTCTTTTATGGGTAGATCTTAGGATCTTAGAAAGGAAGTTCGTGCTCAACGGAGCCGGACCTATCTCGCATTTTCATGGAAAAACTATGAAAAATATAATTTCGGGTCCGCCGGAAACCGCCACCTCCGGCGGCCAAACCACCGTCGACCGATAGCCATCATAAAAACATTTTTATAATATAAAAATTATGTATATAGTATATAAGAAAAAGATACATTAAATGAACGCATTTTGATGCTGCAAAACGAGGCACTTAGCGGCCGATTTAGGGAAAATAGCCAGTCACGAAAGTTGTAGCCCTTCGAGTATAGATTAATTTAAAATAAATTTCAACTCGTTTGGGTAAGTGGTTTGACCGCAGCACCCGTTTTAGTAGAGGCTGTACCTAGAGTTGGGTAGAAACTAAAATGAATGCCCACTCTTCGTCCCTTGTCCAAACGACCTGAAATTTTAGGCAACGGGTTACTCTTAGCCATACCAAGAGGCTGTCCAAAAATGGGAATTTTTGGAGATACTTTGCCTAAGGTGTTTGTTTTAATTTAATAAAGTTAGAATAATTTATTTAAGTGGTCAATTGACCTCCAAACCCTCCCAAATTTTGTTGAGTGGTCCCTGATAATAAAACCTAGCTCTGTACAAAATTCCAACTCATTTGAATGAGTTTTGGGTAGGAAATCACCTATCCTTAACTAGGCATTAATGAGACGTTTTTGAGTAAAAAGTGCACTAAGAGGTTGGAACGGTCAAATCACCTCAACAGAGGTTGGTATTTTGACCACTGACTTAGAAGGGTTATTATAACCCACTTGGAGAAAAATGGTGTGGTTTAGGATTGATTTACCCTAGGATCCAAACTCAAACCCTAAAGGGAGGGTTTCGAGGGTTGTGAAGGACATGGGGAAAATGCTCTCATATTACCTTGAAATTCAGTAGAGTCGACGTTAGTATATTATAAATCATCTGGATGGAATCTTGGAGGATTTGGAGATAATTAGATACCTCAAAACCCTAACCTTAGTTTTAGGAAAAAATCTCAAATAAGTAAAATCTGTCACTAAACATTATCTAAAAGCTGTGAAACTCAGGTAGAGTGATTTTGGAATGGGTAGAACCTGTAGCAATTTTACTGGAATTTTATGATGTTCATTTCTAGCACTTCATTTATAAAGTTAGTTATAGCCCTAATTGATGTTTTAATTTTTTAGTTCTTTCTGTTCATTTAAATTCCATGAAATCTTGAAAGTAAATGTTTTAGGTCAGAATGGTTGCTCCTGAATTTTTGTATAATTTTTAGTTGAGTAAATCTAGTACTTCATTCACAAATGTTAAAAAATTGTTTTATGGTTTAAAAATTAATTATGGATGATATTCCTGTTGAAAAATTATGAGACTTAGGTATTGAGACTTTTAGGCCATTATATGCTTTTAGACATTTATTCATGATTTTTAGAATCTCAGTTAAGATACTTTCTTTACAAGTCCACTTTATGAAGATTTTTGATAATTAATTTATTCTGAGATTAATACTTGCTAAAAAATTATGAAACTTGGCCAATGCTATTTTTAAGGTGGTATCTGCATAGTATAATTAATTTATAATTTTTGGATGGATATTCTCTGTACTTGATTCATAAATAACGAAAGATAGAAAATATTGCTAAAATAGTTTTAGTACTTTTTTGATGATAGAAAATTGTGATACTTTAGATTTACCATATTGAGATAACATAATATTTTTTAAAATTTTGTTGGACATCTTGCATGAGTACTTAGGGTAGTTTATGTTCAAACTGGTAGCTCTTGGAATATTTGAGGAAATTAATTAAATACCAGATAAATTAGGGAAAATAATAATTTTCCGATTATAGGCTGATCATATCATGATATACCTCCAGTAAATAAGTTAGGGCATTTGGATGAGTATTGGATCATTTTCTATCCGGTTCGACATATAGCATAGGATAGTCTGCAATTAACAATTTGTGTTAATAGTCATAGGACATGATGGGGCACAACGTTGAAGTTAGTTAATCTGCTGAATTGGATGGATGTGAAACTGTTCACCATATAAGGATGGGAAGGTTAGTGAGAAGTGGTGTTGGCTAGAGTTAAGAGGTGTTCGGGTTCGACGAAAGATCGTCTTTCCCGAAGAGAGGAAGGTTAAAAATCACACTAGGTTAGTCTATCGAAATATGAGAAGGGAATGGGTAAAGGGAATCAACTAATAACAATAAGTGCCTTGCGAAAGGGAACGATGGGCTTCAGCTACCATCATAGTTCCTAGTGCCCTTTGAGAGCCCTTCATAGGGAATACCGGGGGCAGTCCTGGGTTAACGTAAACTGTATTAACAAGCTGAAAAGAGTAACTTAGTAATTAGGGTTGCACATTTCACAAACACTGTTAGAACAGGAAGATAGTTGGGAGATTCGGCTCGATTAGTTAAGAGACAGACGGAATGGTCCGGGGAGCTTCGGCTCGATTAGTTAAGAGACGGACGGAATGGTCCGTGGAGCTTTGGCTCGATTGGTTTGAATACGTTAAATTTGCATGCGCATAAAAGGAAAGAAAAATAAAGGTGGTGGGTCTTTGGTATTGGAAGGTCGATATACCGATGCCAATACGCTGACTCGGCAAGTGTGGTTAGTACTTTGCCAACAGTAGTCCGGTGCGCCACCCGGCAAGAGTATGCAAGAGTCCGCTTCGTGCACCAAGCGTTGAGGCGTACGATAGGTATGACCGGTAGTGCTTTACTGGTTTAGAGGTGGGCGAGGCCCAACCCACCGCTTCCGTCTACCACTACGGAGGTATCCTGGGAGGTAACGGCTCCGAAAGGGGGAACTAAAGGTCTGTGTGCACAGAGTCGGGTGTGTGTGTTGCACTTGCATGATTTATCATACCCACTAACATGTCATGGCATAATCGATTCATTTAACCCCTGACACTGAAGGTATAAGTGGAATGGGATGCTTATACATTAGGACTTGCAAAACGACCCCTTGGTCTATAAGTTTGTGTGGGCAAGTTTATAAATTAAGGTCATTTTTGATATATATATATATATATATATATATATATATATATACTGTTGTTTGATAACTGACACCCCAACGTATAAATTGGTATGAGACTTTTTATACGATTGGAGCCTTGTAGAAGACCCCTTGGCTTATGTGTTCTCACATAAGTGAAGGTTACTTTTCATATTTTGTCTTGTTGCCATTATTTATTATAGAATTGCTTGATTAGTTCCGCTGCGACCTGTTTCTTTTGATTTAATCTCCACCTTCATTTCCTTCCCTTTATTCCTCTCCGCTCGGTGCTTAGTAGCCATAGGGGAAGGGGTAGGGGATGATAGGACTTAGTCTTATAGACTAACGTTTTCAGACCACATCATTTAGGGGATCGTGGAGCCCAGCATGGAGGAGCAGCCCCGGAGGTCAGCCCGTTTGGAGATAGGGCAGTCTAGCTCAGGAGTTCAGACAGCTGGGACTGTGAGTCCCGACTTATAATAGATATTATAGTTTTCTTTTGCTTGAGTGATTTGTAGTGATGACATGATGTACCGGGCATAAGCCCGTATTTTAGTACTCTGATATATTGTTCTGTGGACACTCCCTTAGTGGAGATTTTATTACTCTTGATTTGATTTTTATTGTGGATTTTATGGCTAGAGTTTTACTACATTTTGTGTTTACTCTACTATTGCTGCTTTTCTGTGATCGAATCGGCCGGTAGAATCGGCGTTTCGCGGTGATGACCCTTCAGAGCGTGAAGGTGTCACCTCAAAGCGGCGGTTCTGGGCCTAAGACCCCAGTGTTTAAAAAGAAAAAAATTGGGGTCTTACAAGTGGTATGAGAGGAAACCTCGATTTGAAAAGTAGAAGTCCACTAACCCTGGGTCACTCCCGCACGAGCTTAGTTAGAGGACAAACTAGCAGCAGAAGCAATGGTGTGCCCATAAGGGAAATCGCATGTAAAAGTCCACTTCATCATTAATTGGAATTCTTCTTTGTAGCCTGCGGCAAACCCTGCCCCCAACAGGGAGCACCTCCGACTGTGAAGATCTCATCTTATAATTCTCTAACAACCGAGTTAGACTTAACCCACTAGGACTTACGACTAACCATGACGACTTATAGTATGCCCTAGTTCAAAATAGACCTTGGGTATGAACTTGGTTAAGGTAAGGAGATACCCAAAGAGAATAAAGGAGGAGTTTAGCACGAGAATGACTACCTAAGACGTAAACTCAGGTGTCCCTACTATCCCAATCAATGATTACTAAAACTGGTAGGACGGCCTTAAGGAGAATTGAGGCCAAAGATCTATTACCAGAATGGCAGAAGTCATTTTATCTCGACCCTCATACCAGTAACAAAATTACATGGAGTCAACCATCGAGACAAACACTGAGGGTCGGATAGGAATTCAAGTTCGGAAGAAACCCATTTGGGATTGGGAACATTTTGAACCCGATAAGATCGTCGTAAATGTGACTCATAGAGTTTAAAGTATGGAGTATATTGACGAGTTTCAGGGTGGAACCCCAAGTCAAAGATTGATTCCCTAGGGATTGTGCACCCAGCTAGGACTGATATTGCATGGTAATATCAAAGATACTTAGCCCAAGGTAGGTAGGGGCTTATCTTTTGTTTATTGGGGGCTTATCTTTTGTTTATTGGGAACTTGTCCTTTGTTTATTGGGAAAATTAGTATTGACTTGGGTTTCCTTAGACCTAATTTAGAGAATGCGGCATAACAAACATAGTGAGGTTGAAGTCGATATAATTCGACGTTATTCGGGCGAAGATAAGATTTTGTAAAAACATGTTTGGAATGTTGACTTGTAGCATTACCAAGACAATGACATGGTAATAAGAAGTAGTATTTTTGAGGATTAACTATTATCATGTAAAATTAGATGACGGATAACAAGATTCAAGATATCTGAGAAGGTAAAAATTTAATCGTTATGTTGTATCATCAGAAGTATGGTGTATCTTAGAACATGTACCCCTGGAGTGAAGAAAGGTGTCATGGGTTTGGTGATGCACGGTAATGTCCATCAATTGATGTAGGCTATGGGAAAGAGTTTTTGGGGAACTATTACAGCCACTGCCCAAGTTGGAGTAGATGTTCGAGGGTATAATTAGGGATTTTCATACACAGGATTCCTCATCCCCACTCCGGGCATAATTATAAAGGGAACATCGAGGATAGACTAGCCGAGGAAGCTAGGGTCACCCCGACCCGGAAGAAAAAATCCCATGGTTATTTCTTGAAGTTTGGGAGTAGAAGTCCGTTATCATGGTATGCTTAAGGTGATCATGTCAAATCAGGATGGATAGTGTACGTCCAAGGAGAAAATATCAGTCCAGGCTTATCTAGACTCTCGGCCGACATTTAACACAGCTCTCCACCCTCATACGGAGGTACAGGATTCCACTGTCATGGATCTAGGACGAGGATCCAAAGGCACTCGACTCGGAATTTATGAAGAACCCAGACACCTGGGTGTGACTAATTCACGATAGGATGCTAGAGGCCCAGAGCAGACCAGCCAAATATTACGATGCGCGACATTTCCAAGTAGAGTCTCAAGATGAAGACCATGATTCCTGAATATATATCTGGTGCAAGGATTCACACGAGTACGTTGGCAGAAGAAGCTCAGTCCATGGAATATGGGGTGTTACAGGATCCGGGAGCAGATCGGCCCATTGGCTTACAAGCTGGAGCTACCGCCGGAGTTAGCGGGTTTGCACGATGTATTCCACATCTCCTTTCTCAGGATGGCTCTACTACGGCTGGAACAGCAGGTTCTTGGCATAGATGGCTCGACAGATTTTGATCAATCGGTAACAAGATGAGCCGGTCAGGATAAATGACACAGCGGTGCGGGTCTTGCGGCACAAGAATGTCCCACTGGTCAAGGTCTTGTAGACGAACCATGAGAAGGAGGAGCATACATGAGAGCCACCGAATTGAATGTAGCGGAGGTACCCGGATCTCTCCGGGTAAAGTATACATTCAACTTCCTATGGGATGTTACAAGCAGTTACCCTCAATAGAAACCCCGCAGGCCTAACTTGAATTTCGAGGACGAATTTTTGTTTTTGCTTATTGGGATTTGTAACATTCCATTTCCAGCTAGACCCCTAGGAGTGGTTTTATCATGACTAGATCATGACAAAACCCTAAGAAGCCCAAGTGAGCTTGGCATGAAGGTGGAGATCACCATGGTCTGCAAATAGTAGAATTCTAAACACTAGTTTAAGATGACCATAGGACTTCACCATGACTCCATGACCCCACCACAATATCCCTAAACTATTGGAAGGTCCATTAGAGTCCTAAGGGTCCATTGAAATCAACCCAAAGTTGTCAAATTAACCTAAGACCACCATATGCCTAAATTGGGCAAGGTGCCCTAACTAAGGGCAATGTGCCCCTAATATGCCCAACCAACCCTACATAGGTCTTCCTAGACCTTAAGTGAGGTCAATGGGTCACCAAGGACCCATTGGGGACAACCCAAGAGGCTAAGTTAACTCAAGTCAACTCTAGCCCCAAAGTGGTTAAAGTGCCCTTACTAAGGGTCAAGTGACCTCCAAGGTGCCAAGTCAACCATACCCAACCCTACCTAGACCTTAGGAGAAGCCAATGGGTCACCAAGGACCCATTGGGGTCAACCCAAATTGTCAATTTGTCCAAGGTCAACTCAATCCTTGAAATAGGTCAAATTAGATTAAATGGGCTAACCCAAGCTCAAGCCCTTTTTCATTTGGGCTAACCACCTCCTAATTAATTAATAGTATGAATTAGTGGGTTGCCAATAGGCTAGGGAGATGAACAAATTCGACCTTGATGACTAGGAGAGAGAAAACTCTATTTTACCCTTTAATGGAGGAGAGAGAAAGTGGTTTAAAGGGGCCATTCATGGCCAAGGGAGACCAAGGGCCTCTCCATTTGATTCCAAGGGCTGAATATATTCCCCCTCATCAGTTTTGAGGAGTTTAATAACCATAACCAGCCAAAAAAGTGGCTGAATTTAATTTCTCCCATAAGGAAGAGAGAGAAAGAGGGGAGAGAAAGCCATTAATGACCATGGGAGAGCAAGAGTTCCTCTCCAATTGATTCCAAAGCCTTGATTCATCTTCCCCTCATTATTTAGAGGAGACCAAGGGTTTTCATCAGCCTCTAGGTGGCTGAATACAAGGGATATACCATGGCCGAATTTCACCTTCATGGCCTTAAATGCTTTACCCTTTCCCCTCCTCACTTGGTGATCTATAAAAGCCCCCTTAGAGAAAGATGAGAAGTTTACACTCTTGACCAAATGGATTAGAGTGGTTGTTCTTGCTGTAGGAGAAGTTCGGCAATGCCACCACCGCGCCATGGCAACCCGACGTTCATCTCGCCTCCAAACCACGAACAAGGTCCTCCTCTACTTCTTCTTTTATGGGTAGATCTTAGGATTTTAGAAAGGAAGTTCGTGCTCAACGGAGCCGTACCTATCTCCCATTTTCATAGAAAAAACCATGAAAAATATATTTTCGGGTCTGCCGGAAACCGCCACCTCCGGCGGCCAAACCACCGTCGACCGATAGCCATCGTAAAAACATTTTTATAATATAAAAATTATGTATATAGTATATAAGGAAAAGATACATTAAATGGGCACATTTTGATGCTGCAAAACGAGCCACTTAGAGGCCGATTTAGGGAAAATAGCCAGTCACAAAATTTGTATCCCTTTGAGTCTAGATTAATTTAAAATTAATTTCATCTCGTTTGGGTAAGTGGTTTAACTGCATCACCCGTTTTAGTGGAGGTTGTACCTAGAGTTGGGCAGAAACTAAAATGAATGCCCACTCTTCGTCCCTTGTCCAAACGACCTGAAATTTAAGCGGGGGGTTACCCTTAGCCATACCTAGAGTCTGTCCAAAAATGGGAATTTTTGGAGATACTTTGCCTAAGGTATTTGTTTTAATTTATAAAGTTAGAGTAATTTATTTAAGTGGTCAATTGACCTCCAAACCCTCCCAAATTTTGGTGAGTGGTCCCTGGCTATAAAACCTAGCTCTGTATAAAATTCCAACTCATTTGGAAAAGCTTTGTGTAAGAAAACACCTATCCTTAACTATGCATTAATGAGGCGTTTTTGAGTAAAAAGTGCACTAAGAGGTTGGAACGGTCAAATCACCTCAACAGAGGTTGGTATTTTGACCACTGACTAAGAAGGGTTATTATAACCCACTTGGAGAAAAATGGTGTGGTTTAGGGCTGATTTACCCTAGGATCCAAACTCAAACCCTAAAGGGAGGGTTTTGAGGGTTGTCAAGGACATGGGGCAAATGCCCTCTTATTGCCTTGAAATTCAGTAGAGTCGACGTTAGCATATTATAAATCATCTGGATGGAATCTTGGAGGATTTGGAGATAGGTAGATACCTCAAAACCCTACCTTAGTTTTAGGAAAAAATCTCAAGTAAGTAAAATCTGTCGCTAAACATTATCTAAAAGCTGTGAAACTCGGGTAGAGTGAGTTTTGGAATGGGTAGAACCTGTGGAATTTTATGATGTTCATTTCTAGCACTTCATTTGTAAAGTTTGTTATAGTCTTAATTGATGTTTTAATTATTTAGATCTTTCTGTTCATTGAAACCCCATGAAATCTTGGAAGTAAATGTTTTAGGTCAGAATGGTTGCTCTTGAATTTTTGTATAATTTTTAGTTGAGTAAATCTAGTACTTAATTCACAAATGTTAAAAAGGGGTTTTATGGTTTAAAAATTAATTATGGATGATATTGTTGTTGAAAAATTATGATACTTAGGAATTGAGACTTCAGGTCATTATAGGCCTGTAAAAATTTATTCATGATTTTTAAAATCTTAGTTACGGCACTTTATTTACAAGTCCACTTTATGGAGATTTTTGATAATTAATTTATTCAGAGATTAATACTTGCTGAAAAATTATGAAACTTGATCAATGCTATTTTTATGGTTGTATCTGCATAGTATAATTAATTTATAATTTTTGGATGGATATTCTCTGTACTTGATTCATAAATAACGAAAGATAGAAAATATTGCTAAAATAGGTTTAGTGCCCCTTTGATGATAGAAAATTGTGATACTTTGGATTTACTATATTGAGATAACATAATATTTATAATTATTTTGTTGGACATCTTGCATGAGTACTTAGGGTAGTTCATGTTCAAACCGGTAGCCCTTGGAATATTTGAGGAAATTAATTAAATGCCAGATAAATTAGGAAAAATTATAATTTTCCGATTATAGGCTTATCATATCATGATATACCTCCAGTAAATAAGTTAGGGCATTTGGATGAGTATTGGATCATTTCCTATCCGGTTTGATATATCGTATAGGATAGTCTGCAATTAGCAATTTGTGTTAACAGTCATAGGACATGATGGGGCACAGCATTGGAGTTAGTTAATCTGCTGAATTGGATGGATGTGAAAGTGTTCACCATATAAGAATGGGAAGGTTAGTGAGAAGTGCTGTTGGCTAGAGTTAAGAGGTGCTCGGGTTCAACGAAAGATCGTCTTTCCCAAAGAGAGGAAGGTTAAATATCACACTAGGTTAGTCTATCGAAATATGAGAAGGGAATGGGTAAAGGGAATCAACCAATAACAATAAGTGCCTTACGAAAGGGAACGATGGGCTTCAGCTACCATCATAGTTCCTAGTGCCCTTTGAGAGCCCTTCACAGGGAATACTGAGGGCAGTCCTGGGTTAACGTAAACTGTATTTACAAGCTGAAAAGAGTAACTTAGTAATTAGGGTTGCACATTTCACAAACACTGTTAGCACAGGAAGATAGTTGGGAGCTTCGGCTCGATTAGTTAAGAGACAGACGGAATGGTCCGGGGAGCTTCGGCTCGATTAGTTAAGAGACGGGCGGAATGGTCTGGGGAGCTTTGGCTCGATTGGTTTGAATACGTTAAATTTGCATGTGCATAAAAGGAAAGAAAAATAAAGGTAGTGGGTCTTCGGTATTGGAAGGTCGATGCACCGACGCCAATACGCTGACTCGGCAAGTGTTGTTAGCACTTCGCCAACAGAAGTCTGGTACGCCAGCCGGCAAGAGTACACAGGAGTCCGCTTCGTGCACCAAGCGTTCAGGCGTACGATAGGTCTGACCGGTAGTGCTTTACTGGTTTAGACGTGGGTGAGGCCCAACCCACCGCTTTCGTCTGCCACTACGGAGGTATCCTGGGAGGTAACGGCTCTGAAAGGGGGAACTAAAGGTCTGTGTGCACAGAGTCGGGTGTGTGTGTTGCACTTGCATGATTCATCATACCCACTAGCATGTCATGGCATAATCGATTCATTTAACCCCTGACACCTAAGGTATAAGTGGAATGGGACGCTTATACGTTAGGACTTGCAAAACGACCCCTTGGTCTATAAGCTTGTGTGGGCAAGTTTATAAATTAAGGTCATTATATATATATATATACTGTTGTTTGATAGCCGACACTCCAACGTATAAATTAGTATTGGACTTTTTATACGATGGGAGCCTTATAGAAGACCCCTTGGCTTCTGTGTTCTCACATAAGTGAATGTTACTTTTCATATTTCGTCTTGTTG
Source organism: Platanthera zijinensis (assembly GCA_039513925.1). Classification (NCBI taxonomy): domain Eukaryota; kingdom Viridiplantae; phylum Streptophyta; class Magnoliopsida; order Asparagales; family Orchidaceae; genus Platanthera; species Platanthera zijinensis. The sequence goes on from CM077096.1 coordinate 148,133,528, forward strand.
CCATTATTTATTATAGAATTGCTTGATTAGTTCCGCTGCCACCTTTTTCTTTTGATTTAATCTCCACCTTCATGTCCTTCCCTTTCTTCCTCTCCACCCGGTGCTTAGGAGCCATAGGGGAAGGGGTAGGGGATGATAGGGCTTAGTATTATAGACTAACGGTTTTCGGACCACATCATTTAGGGGATCGTGGAGCCCAGTATGGAGGAGCAACCCCGGAGGTCAGCCCATTTGGAGATAGGGATGTCTAGCTCAGGAGTTCAGACACCTGGGACTGTGAGTACCGACTTATAGTAGATGTTATAGTTTGCTTCCGCATGAGTGATTTGTAGTGATGACATGATGTACCGGGCATAATCCCGTATTTTAGTACTCTGATATATTGTTCTGTGGGCACTCCCTTCGTTGAGATTTTATTACTCTGATGTGATTTTTATCGTGGATTTTATGGCTAGATTTTTCTTACATTTTGTGTTTACTCTACTATTGCTGCTTTTCTGTGATCGAATCGGCCGGCAGAATCGGCATTTCGCGGTGATGACCCTTCAGAGCGTGAAGGTGTCACCTCAAAGAGGCGGTTCTGGGACTAAGACCCCGGTGTTTAAAAAGAAAAAAATGGGGTCTGACAGCCTCATATTTAGAATTCTTGGAATAGTGTTGAAGAGGAATAGAGACAGAATCCTTCCCATATTGGGCTCAGGGATGCATTCAATTACCTTATCAAACACCATCTTTCTCTAATTGGTTATCTTGGAGAGAATCACTCTAGCCATTAGTTCAAACATCTTCCTTGAGATTTTGTCATGAGACACAGTCTTGTATATCAAGGATTTTCGGATGATATCTGCCAATAACTTACCCTTCAAATTCATGTATTTTCTTAGTATAGATCCACTGGTATGTTTGGAAAGACCACACCATTTGAAGTCAGACTTTACATCTTCTTGAAACAACTCATCTTCCTCTTCACTAGAGCTGAGCTTGGGGAGCTTCAGAGCCTTGCATATTATCCTTATTGTGATTTTAAGCTTTTCTCCATTAATGAGGGTCTTGATCTTGGTGGAGGATGAGTCCATTTTGGCATTTGCAAATAGTTCTAGTACCTCTCTTTTCCAAATAGCACAGGGATCTGATAGCAGAAATTCTAGTTCGACGGCTGATAGAAGATGAATAACAGATTGAATCTCTTTTGGAGCATCTCTGAATCCATTTTGCACAAGTTTGTATCCCTCAAATAAGAAGTCAACACCCTTGGGAGGAATTGAATCAGAGAGATTGGGCGAGGAGGAGAAGACGATACGAGAAATCTAGGGTACGGGATGCAGAGTTTTGAAAGGGCAATAGAAAGGTAAAGTTTATTATAGGAACAATTTTTATTTATGGCTTACCTTATTCGAGAAGGTAGAAAGGAACATACCTTAGCATGATATACATTTTGTTGGATAGTTGTGAATTAACCTGATACGTTTGATGCTTTCTGACCCATCAGAATATTTGTGTCGAGTCCATTCGACGCCAAAGGTGTCCACTCGATGCCTGAACGTATCACTCGACGCCTGATCAGTGGAAATTTTTCTTCTATAATTTCTCCTGCAAAATGGTTAGCCTCCAAAAGCACATATAAAAAATTCTATATTTAATGACAATAAAGCTTATAGTCATTAAAATTTTCTAGTTACATCAAATTTAACATTTCTAATTCAAAATTAAGGTAATTAAACTTGGCTTCATCAAGAGGCTTAGTGAAGATGTCAGCCACCTGTTTGTCTATGGGGACAAACTCAAGGCTGATATCTTCTTTCTCAACATGCTCTCTTATGAAGTGATATCTTATTTCAATATACTTGATCCTATTGTGTGATACAGGAGTCTTGGAAATTGAAATAACACTAGAAAAGTCACAAAATATAAGGGTTTTACTTAGCTGAATATCATAATCCTGAAGTTGATGTTGGATCCATAGGAGCTGTGCACAGCCACTCCCTACTGAGATGTTATCAGATTCTGCAGTGGAGATTGATACACTTGTTTACTTTTTACTGCTCTAGGATACCAGCCTTCTCCTAAGAAATTGGCATGTTCTAGGTAGTCTTTCAATCCTCTTTACAACCTTCAAAATCTACATCTGAATAGCATGTTAGTTCAAAATCATTATTCCTAGGGTACCAAAGACCAAGATCTGGTGTGCCCTTAAGATATCTCAGAATTCTCTTTGCAGTTGAGTAGTGTGATTCTTTAGGGCAAGCCTGGTACCTAGCACAAATACATATAACAAACATAATGTCTGGTCTACTAGTAGTCAAATATAGGAGGGAGCCAATTGTGCCTCTATACAAGGTTTTATCAACTGGCTTGCCACTCTCATCCTTGTCTAGTGATATACTTGACCCCGTTGGAGTTTTCATAGTGGAGGCACTCTCCATTTCAAATTTCTTAATTAACTCCTTTGTGAACTTAGATTGAGAGATAAATAATCCATTATCAGATTGCTTTACTTGGAGACCCAAGAAATACTTGAGTTCACCCATATTGCTCTTCTCAATTTGCCATTATAAGTTTAGCAAACTTTTTGCATAGTCGATCATCAGTAGACCCAAAAATTATGTCATTAACATAAATTTGGACTTGAATAATCTTACCCCTGACTTCCTTTAGGAATAAGGTTTTGTATATCTTTCCCCTTGAGAATTTGCTCTCAATGAGAAAGCTAGATAGGGTTTTATATCAAACCCTTGGGGCTTATTTTAACCCATACAAATCTTTTCTTAAGTGAAATACATGATGAGGAAAAGAAGGATTGATAAAACCTGATGACTGCTCAACATAGACCTCTTCTTTTAGGTCAATATTCGAGAAAGCTGACTTCACATCCATTTGATAGACCTTAAATCCATTGTAAGTAGCATATGTAAGGAATAATCTTATGACTTCAAGTCTAGCTACTGGTGCAAAGATTTGATCAAAGTCAATACCTTCTTCTTATCTGTACCCTTTAGTAACTAGTCAAGCTTTATTCTTAATTATAATAGAATTTTCATCTAGCTTGTTTCTGTATATCCATTTAGTCTCTATGATGTTATATTATTATGTCTTTGAGGTTTGGGAACTAGCTTCCAAACATTACACCTTTTGAACTGGTATAATTATTCCTGCATAGCCAATATCCAGAATGGGTCTATGTTGGCTTCTTCAAACTTCTTTGGCTCTATCTGAGACAAGAAATTGGAGTATATAGCTATATTAAGATTTTTTACTCCTTGTGATAACACCTTGGCTTGCATCCCCAATTATAAATTCTTTAGGATGGCCTCTTAAGTGTCTAACAGCTACTGGTAGCCTATCTCCACCTCCTTGAATTTCAGATTCAGTGTGTTAGGGTTTTTCCTCTATCTGCATTCCAGCTGGTCTTTCCTCTAAGATTAGCACATCATCAACCTTTTTGTTCAGATAGAAGTGTGTCTTTTATGCTCAGCTTGTCTATTCTCAATTTTTCACTTGCAGCACTGGAAGAGCTTAGCAGCTCATTATGAATAATGAAAGTTTCATCAAATATAACATTAATAGAATCTTCTACAACCTGATTTATCAAGCTATAAATCATATAGGCTTTGTTATGACTGTTATACCCAATAAAAATGACCTCATAGGATTTTTCAGTAAATTTGGTCAAGTAATACTTTTTATTGTTAAGCACATAGCACTTGCTTCCAAAAATTCCATAATAGACAAAATTTTGTTTTCTGACCTACATTAGCTCATAGAGAGTCTTCTTGTGATATTTGTTGATAGAGGCCCTATTTTGGACATGACTACTATATTTACTGCCTCAATGAGAGTTTTTTTCTCTCAGCAATACTATTTTGTTAGGGTGTTTTTGGAGAGAAGAATTCTTGAAAGATAATTTGCTCTTTGCAGAAGTTTATCATGCTTCCAAACTAAAATTTTGTGTCATGATCACTTCTGATTTATACCACAGTACGACCCTTTTCATTCTGAATTTGCTTGACAAATGTCGCAAAGCTATCCAATGTATCAGATTTTCTCTTGAGAAAGAATACCGAAGCAAATTTGGAGTAATCATCAACTATCACAAAAGTATAGACTTTCCTACCTAGACTATGAATTGGCATAGGACCAAATAATTCTATATGAAGAAGGTAGAGATACCTCTCAAAATCCTTGAACCCAATGCTTTTGAAGGAGGTCTTTGTCTGTTTGCTCTTTTGGCATGTAGAATAAATGGCCTCTTTGGTGCAATTCAAGTTGGGTCCATTTCTGACCAACCTTTCACTATAGTTCAAGTGAGAAAGTCTCTTATGTCATTGCATACAGTAAGAGTCTTTCTATTTGCTACAAGATAAACTGGAGAATTAGAGTCTATAAAAAGAAAATTAAGACAATAAAATTCCCACTTCTAGTGTCAGTCAGAATGGTTTCTTTGTCAGTTGACCTTTTGATTAGGCACTTATCCTTCTGGAAAATAATGGCATAGCCTAGATCACAGAGTTGGCTTATGTTGATTAGATTGTGTTGTAATCCTTCCACATAAGCTACTTTTGAGATTGTGACCATGTCATTGGTGATAATATCATAGCCTTTTGTCACTCCTATTTCTAAACCACCAAATATAACTTTAGGTCCATTCTTTACTAGAGTGAAATCTTTCAGATGGCTCCTTGTTCCAGTTTCAAGGAACACTCACTGTCCAAGTACCAGATAGGCATGTGATTAGTGCTTGGACATACCTACAAAAAAGATTTAGTTTACCTTAGACACCCAAAGAAATTTGGGTCCTTGGTTCATATTAGCCTTAGGTGCACTCAGTCTAGCATGGATAGATTTTGCTAGTAGCTTTTATAGCATGGGATTCTGTTGGATTAAACAAGTAATCTATGACAATGTGCCAAACTTTTCCACAACACCAACGTTCATGGGTGTTGTACCTTTTCTTATGAACATTCCTAGAAGTGGATAGGCCATCATAATGTTTTTGTTTAGCAGAGAAGATAGCAGCATTCTTCCTATTTCTCACGGCTAGAATCTGGCTGAATGTTTGATGGTAAGCTGGTTCTCTTGACTGAATCTGTTTGATAGCAACATGTGTCTGCTTTGTAGCTGACATGGTGTTGATGGCATCAAAAATGGTCAAGTGAGAGTTGATTACAGTCTTGTCATTTGTCAGCTTATTTTGTGGAGAGTTTTGGGAAGTGGCTACTACCTTACCCTTGAGTGTGGGGGCTATAGCACTAAACATAAATGGTCCATGATGAGTCATTTGGATTTCTTCATGGGAAGCTTTCAAAGCACTCAATGTCATGCCCTTTCTCCTCTCATTATAAGATGCACTATTTTCCTTACTTGAGGAACTTCCAATCTTCCAATGACCATATATACTCTCATGGCCATACATGTTTGAAGGAAACACTACTTTCTGAATGGTGGTTTGAGGCACAACTAGAGCCTTTCCTTTTCCCTTGGAAATAGCTGCACCAGCATTCCACTTGAATTCTAATCCCCTTTTATTCTTTTGGAAGAAGAAGGTATCAATTAGTGGCAACACAACCTTGGGCTTGGAGAATTATTCCACTAGCTTCCTCCCTTTGAAGAGCTTCTCTTCAAGATCCATAATGATCTTGCTCTTGTGGCTTATGGTGCTAACTTTGATAATAGTGATTGTTTTAGCTGACTTATTTCTCTTCTCATCTGAACTAGTTGGGAAGCTGACTCAGATTGCATGGATTTAGCCTATTATAGAGAAGCAATCTCTTTAGCTTGCCTCTTGACAAGTTCTTTCTCTTCTACAGAGCTTCCAGGAGAACACCATATCTGTCAATCAATTGATTGGCATCCTCTTCAGGATCTGATCTATCCTCCTTATTGGATGAAGGGGGTGCCTCCAAATCTAGGCCAGTTTCATAACCAGAGTTTGAAGAAAACATGTTAGAAATGATTAGCTCATCAGGATCAGATTTATCCTGATTTTCTTTAGTCATGTCCATGAGGTTGCAATCTTATTCATCTTCAGTGCCACTATTAGAAGAGGACAGTGGTGCCCTTATTCCCACCTTGGTTTTTGGGTGATCTGTATCCTCTTTCATAGATAATAGTCCAATATAAGCATTTTCATCTTCAGATTCTGAAGTCTCAGAATCACTGTCAAATAGGCTTGAGTGCTCCTTAGCCAAGAATCTCTTGTCAACCTTTTTCTCCTTATGATGCTTCTTATCATCAGATCTCTTGCTCTCCTTTCTTTTAATAGGACAATCAACTATAAAATGTCCTCACATGTTACATCAGTAGCAAACCACATTAGTTTTAAATTTGTTTCATATTTAGACACATACATTTACCCAAAGAGGACTTTTCTGGATCTGTTATGGTTTGCATGGGGCTTACTTGAGCTTGAGCATGTAGGGGCCTTGCTCTTCCATTGTCTTCTTCCACTCAACATCCATTTGAACTATTTGGAGAACAAGGTTAGCTCTTTATCAGACATCTCAGCTTCTGATGAGCTGGGTGTAGAGCTTTCTGACTCAGCAGTCCTTCTTAGGGGATAAGGAGTCTTCAATCTGCTCCATATGAAGGTTTTAGCTTTGAAGGCCACTGATTTCTCTCTACCGAATGACTTGACAGATTCTTCTTCAGCCTTTCTAGAATTCAGCTAAAGCTCATGTGATCGCAAATTGTCATATAGATTTTGTGGCAGAATGTTGGCTAAGTTGCCAATCTCCCTTATGACACAAATCTTAATGTCCCACTCTTTGTTGAGTTAACTCAATAATTTGTCATGCAATTCATAGTTGGAGAATTGTCTGTCATAAGTCTTCAGATCATTCACAATTTTAAAGAACTTCTCATAGCACTCAGCTATGGAATCCTTCTTATCTTGTTTGAAAGTCTCATACTATTGATTTAGAAGGAATTTTTTTATTATCCCTCATTTCCTCTGTTCCCTCCATATAGACAATCAAAGAGTCACATATTTTCTTTGCATTCTTGTAGTGAACAAATTTCTGAAAGGTTGAGTCATCAATAGCACTGACTATAATGTTTTGTACCCTCTTGTCTAAGGTGGCCAGAACCACCTCATCCTTTATCATTTCTGAGTATTTCTTTGGGGGTCTTAATGTTGGGATCTATTGCTGAAACCTTCACGGGGATGAAAGGTCCCTCTTCCACTATTATAAAGATCCTAGGGTCTGAGGCTTCCATGAACAACCTTACTCTTTCATTCCATATACCAAAGTTCTCCTTCCTGCAAATTGGAAGCTTCATAGAATTCAGCTCTTTTTGGTTCTCACCATAAGTCATGATGATTTACATATACTATTCTTGGAGATCTTATTCAGACTGTTAGGTCATTATTGAATAACCTCACTCTGATACCACTTGAAAGTCTTTTTAAGGGTAGCTAACCAACTAGAAGGGGAGTGATTTGGATTCATTTAGATCTTTTAACCCTTTTTAAAATGTATACTTGGTGTGTTTTTGTAAGGTTGGTAGTTTTCAAGAACACAGAAAACATACAAGCAGTTTATAGTTTTTCCCTTATCTAGGGTACATCCACTTTCCTCCTTTACCTATCTAGTAGAGAGCTAGATTCATCCAACTCCTTCAAACCTTAGATCAATAGATCTTACATCTCAAATCCTTCCTAGGATCCTACACCTCAGAGTGGTTTCCACTCCGACAACTCAGACTGCTCTCAGTCCTATCTCAGAGACAATAATAAGTCTCCTACCTCAAGCTCATAATCAAGCCTTAACTCATCTTTTATAACATAGTCCTACCTCAAATTCTCTACAAGAATCCTACCTCATACTTTAGAAAAGTCCTACTCTTAGGCTTTATAACTTAGGCCTACACTCAGATCTCAGAGAGATCTTACAACAAAGATTTAAAGAGTAATACAATGACTCTAGAACTAAAGCTCTAGAGACTTCTTCTTCAGCTGTATCATCAGACAACTTCTCATCTCTACAACAATAGGAAATGATCTTTAGATTAGAAGCAGGTTATACTGTGTTGAATACTTGCAGAGATCTTCTTCTTCTTCAAGCTTTGGAAAATTGTTGTGTAGACTACCAAGCTTGAAGACAATGAAAAATAATTCCTTCTTTGCTGGTGAAAACTTTTTGCTAATTAGGGTTTTAGAGAGTATTCCCAAAAAAAGTTCTTGTAAAGGTCCCATGCACTTAGCTTTTATATCTCAGCATCTGTAATGGCTATATCCTGTTTAGGTATACGACATGGTTGGTTTTAATGGTTGAATCATCCCAACATTTCATGTTAGAGAAATGCGGCAGTTTCTATCTTTAGCGCGCAATCTGCCTCGATTTGAATTATATATGATGTCAGTAGAATAGATAGGATGCCAATTGACTTAGAATAAATTCCTGATCTTCTGTAGAAGCATTAAGTGTTGGAAGAAACATAACTTAGTCAAATACTTGTATTCTGATAAGGCGTTGAGAGATAGCGCTTAACTCAGTGCATTCTACTTAGGTGTTAAGTGATCTCTTGTGTCTCGATGCATTTGTACTTTGACAGCTTTTCAGCTTCTAATGAAGCGTTGAGTGAAGCCTTTCTGAAGAGGCGTTGTGTGACTACAGTTAACTCAGCGCATTCTACTTAGGCGTTGAGTAAAGTCATATGTCTCGACGCATTTGTAATTTTATAGTTTTTATGCTTCACTACTGAGGCGTTAAGTGAAAGTTCTTCACTCGATGCATTCTTACTTGGTCTGAATATCTGCTCTTTTACTGAGGCATTGACTGAAATACCTTCACTCGTCGCATTTGTACTTGGTCTGAATTTCTACTCTTTTACTGAAGCGTTGAGAAAGTAACATTCAGCCAGCGTATATGAATCTTGAGCATCGAATGATGTGAGATGACTTGACATATTTGAACTTAGACAGATTCTCTTCTTCTCTTCTAAGGCGCTGAGTGAATAGCATTGAGTCAATGCATATAGGCCTTGAGCGTCGAGTGAAGTGAGATGGCATTTGTACTGAGCAAATATTCTTCACTTCTGGAGTGTGTTGTCTTACTCTCAAGCTGTTAGTCAATCAAATACTGATTACATGCACATGTTAACTTAGAGAAATGTTAAATACATATTTGTATACATTATTGACTTATACGGCTTCTTCAAATCTAGAACATTATGATCAATGTTCCCAATACTTTTCTAGCATACGCATAAATAAGCAAGTGTTCACAACCTGCGACAACTCCCTATGTTGACATAATTGAGACCGTTTTTCAAGCAGAGTAGCGAACCGCATGGGCCTCACTGATGTGGCTGTCGGAGATAGTGTCCAGTCTTACCACTTCTGGGTGTGGTCGCATCACACTTCCTAGGCTCCAACGTACAGCCTGGTATACTCTTGGATATGAGCGACATCTAGCGATTACTGAATTTAGTCCGACCATTAGAGGAAATCCAACGGGGTATAATACAGTCGAGGACCTATGGTACACATATCCCTGTCATCGCGGGTCGTCAACTTTCCCACACCAGTACGAATGGTATGTGGCCATGACCAACCCGTCACTTTTCTCAGCATATAATTTACAATACATGCAATATATACAACATAAATACGGCATTGTCGGGTAGGCGGTGGCTTGCCCTAAAAATAATTCGGGCAGGCAATCATGTATCTTCGACGTGTTGCTCAACTTTAGACAATGAGTGCAACGAGTATGTGAGACCATTATTTAGTGCTAGACTCTGAGTAATTCCTTGACTCTAAGTTATTCCTAACTAATGCTCACCCAAATAATCAGTCGTTCGTCAGAGTGAGACCTAAGCAAAAAATATAGGGAATAGTAAATTGCAATAATAAAGTGTGATAATAAAATACTGCTGAATTAAAGCTACAGAACTAAAGTGCTAAAGTAAAGTACCGAAATGAACTTTGATAATAAACTACTTAACTGAAAAGAACTATATCAAAGTACTAAAGTGAAGTAAATGTAGTACTGAAGGAAAGTACAGTAAATTAAAATAAAGAGCAAAATAAGAAATTTAGTCCTTCAGTTCCATCTATATTGAGGAGGCAAGTTCTTCACTCCATTCTTAGGAGACTTCTCTGTTCATAAGAGACAACCTCTTCACTTCGTTCTTAGGATACTTCTTCGTTCATATGAAGCAAGTTCTTCACTCTACTCTTTGGAGGCTTTTTCGTTCATATGAGGCAAGTTTTTCACTGCATTATTAGGAGACTTCTTCGTTTATAAGAGGCAAGTACTTCACTCTATTCTTAGGAGGCTTCTTTAGTAATTTATATTTCACCTACTTATTTGAGTTTGCCAAATTAACTTTATTACACCTCTTAAGTTTGCTTAATCGGACTTATAGTTAGAAGGAAGATCTCATTAGAAATTATTGTTCCTCTTTCACAAGAAGTTATCACCATAATTAATAAACTTGATTTTTCGTGCTGGGGTGATTTCAACTATTTATTTATATGTGCCTCGCTCATCCTCGAACAACAACCTTGGAAATAAATAACATTTAATAATAATTGAAGGATCTAGAGATTTTGACTCGAAGTTAGGGAATTGCTCTATTTAGCGCACACATCATTAATTTCTCGACACGAGCAAACCTACGTATTTTATGTCTAGACAATATTTTCAATACGTCCAAATATTATAATTTCACTGAGCGTTAGAAAAAGTCCCCGAGAATTTTAATAATTTATTTCACAAACGCCTCATGTCATTCGGAGCAAGGGTTTTTCCTCGAATAAAATCTCGATGTTATATTTTAAAATAATTCATGATTCAAACAATGTTAACATGCACCAAATCATATTTTCTTGATAATTAAAGTAATATTAGTTTTTAAAGTGTGATCCACAAATTTTAAAAGATAGGAAAAATATGAGCTTTCTTCTGAAGGTTCCCAAATTTTTATAGTGCATCCATGAGGGCCCTAAGTATCTCTATAAATTTTTTGAAATTTTCAATTAATTTAGAGCCCTTAATTTGGCTAAATAAACTTTATTTAGGGTGTTAAAATACCAAATTATTTTATAAAATCCCCAAAAATTCATGGTGATAGCCATCATAGTGGGAAACAACTTTCATGAACAAAAATTTTCTCCTATGAACCTAGAATTATCTTACAAAAATCCACCAGTCACTGTTATAATATGGGGTACAGATAGCCACTCAAATCGAATTAAAAGGCTGAGATCGAGGCTTATCTTGAGGCCTGAAACATCATCCCCCACAACAGATCGGGCGCAGATCCACTATGGGGGCGCGTAATTTAAGAGAACCTGGTCTGTCTGATCTCTACCGCCAGATCAGATGGCCATGTGAATCCCATGCCCTAGAAACTTTTAGGAGTTCACCGCTGCCAACTGGTCATTCGATAGCCATGCCACCACCCTTGACCGCTTTGTCGGGGGTCGGCGCTTCATCTGGTGGTGGTCTGGTGGCCTAGCGCTGCTTGCCACTACCAAAATTTGCATAACAGAATGCAGGGTGGCGCGACCAGTACTTCTCGTGGAAGAGTCACGCCACCACATATTGGTCATCGAGGTACAAAACTACCGCCCCCGCCGGCCATTCGGGGGTCAGAGATTCCTCTTGCGGTGATCCGACGGCCTGGCGCCGCCAGCCGCCACCGGAATAATTAAATACAAAATGATAATTTTTGGGTACTGCCAGAGCTATATTTTTCAATGGCACCACATCCTTCCACCATTGGGGGAGTCTTTGCCACATCTCCTCTGACAGGTTAACATCATCCTAGTGCCACCACCTCCACTGGGAGGGACTCACTATACATGGCCACCACCCAAGCCTGGAGCATGGCTCGGGTGGCGGCAGTGGCACTGGACAATCGGGAGGCACATGTAGTGTGTCGGGGGGGTAGGGAAGGAGGAGGGGGGATATCCACCTGATGTGGGGGCCATTGGGAGCTCTTAGGTAGGTGGGCTATGGAATGGTATCGAAGGTGGTGGGGCTCAGGATGACGTTTTCCGACATAGGGTGGCTCAAACGTCAGGTGGGGGGTGCTCGATTGAGCTCAAGGGGATGTGTGAAGAGTTACTGGGGGGAGGGGGCCTATATATAGTTGTGGGGAGCCCCCTCTCTCCATCACCGACGATGTGGGACTAACAATCTCAAGAGGGGAAGCTTACCTCCTCTAGCTGCTTGGACACATTAAAACATCAAGGGGGAAGGTACACCCTACTAGCAAGAATTAAAAGGGGGGATACTTGGGCTTGGAGTCGGATTTTGGGAATGTGGAGAAGAGAGATTTTTGGCCACGCGATTAGGCGAATAGAATGGAGGAGATGGGATAGATTACAAATAAGCAATGTGGGACTAAATAATTACAGGTGAGAAATAGAAACAAGCCGAACAGGCCACGCGATTAGGCGAATAGGCTAACCACCCAACAACCATCAGAAGGAGAGAACAAGCCGCCATAGGATACCGCCAGACAGCCCGGTCTCCAAGTTGCCTGAGACAAACCGTCAGACCGCCCGGACACCAAACAGCAATAGTCCAGCTACCAAGCTGTTGGAGACAAACCGCCAGACCGCCCGTCTCTAGTCCGTCGGTGCCAGACCGCCAGACTGCCAGACCGCCCGGTCTCCATACAACAACACTCCCCCTCAAGCTGGATCATATATATCGATCATGCCCAGCTTGTCGCAAATGTGAAGAAAGGAGGCGAACATCGGCTTGGTGAAAATATCAACCAACTCTTTATCGGAGGTGACGAACGGAGTACAAATTTGTTCCTTCAAAATCTCTTCTCGAATAAAATGGCAGTAAACTTCAATGTGCTTTGTTCTCTCATGGAAGACCGGATTTTTGGAGATATATATAGCGGCCTTATTATCACAAAACATAGGTAGAGGATGATTGTAGACCTCTCCTAGGTCAAGCATGAGAGCTCGTAACCACTTCAACTCACATGTAGTTGACGCCATACTTTGATATTTTGCTTCTGCACTAAAGACTATTTCTTGCTCTTCCAGTTCACAAGGTTTCCCCCCATAAAGGTGCAAAAGCCCGATGTTTACTTGCGGTCTCCTTTGTCATCAGCATATCTCGAATCTGAGTACGCTTCAATCCTTAAATGACCACTCTTTTGAAAGAGTAGTCCTTTCCCAGGCGCTGACTTAACTTACTCTAATATCCTCAGGGCAGACTGTAGATGGCACTCCCTTGGAGCTTGCATGAACTAGCTAACCTTGCCTACATCATAAGAGATGTTGGGTCTCGTCACCGTGAGATATATGAGTTTACCAACCAGACGTTTGTACCTCGTAACATCTAAAAGAGGAGGAGAGTCATCCGTCCAGGTTTTATCTTCTCTAGTCGCCATGGGGCATCGAGCAGGTTTAGCCCCAGTCAACCCCGCCTCTTTTAGCAAATCAAGAGCATACTTACGTTGGGAGAGGACTAAGGAATTGGGCTTCTGAGAAATCTCTATCCCCAGAAAGTATTTTGGAGAGCCCATATCCTTTGTGACCAGGTGTTGACGAAGATGCTTCTTTGTCAAGGTTATCCCAGCCTGGTCATCTCCGGTGAGAAGAATATTATCCACATAAACCGCAAGAACTACCAAACCCAGGGAGGTTTTGCGAACGAACAAAGAGTGATCCGCAGAATTTCTCATAAAGCCCACTGCTGCCACAATCCCGCTAAACTTGTCAAACCAAGCCCGAGGGCTTTGCTTTAGGCCATAGATAGCCTTCTTTAGCCTGCATACCTGTGTCTCCCCCTGAGCAACATACCCTGGAGGTTACTCCATGTAGATATCCTCCTGAAGATCCCCATATAGAAAGGCATTCTTGATATCCAGGGTGGAAATGAGCCAATCCGCGTTGACAGCCACAGAGAGGAGGACCCTGATAGTGCTGAGACGAGCAACTGGAGAGAAGGTGTCAAAATAGTCAACACCATAAGTGTAGGTAAAGCCTTTAGCAACAAGACGGGCCTTGTAACGATCCACACTGCCTTCTGGACTGAACTTTACCACAAAGACCCAGCGACAGCCAACAACATCTGTGTAGAAGAGAGGAGGAATAAGGGTCCACGTACCCCATTCAGTGAGAGTAGCAATTTACTCATCCATGGCATCCTTCCAATGAGGAACAGTAAGGGCCTCCTAGTAGGAACGGGGGGTGGCAGAGATAGCCAGTGCAAAAGCCCTACAAGAAGGGGTAAGGCGATCATATGAAACAACAACAACAACAAGCAAGTGTTGGGTACATGCCCGAACCCCTTTGCGAAGAGCAATGCAAAGATCCAGGTCAGTAGGTTCCTCTGTATCCGGAGCATCCGTGGCGGAGAGAGCTGGCCCGGGAGCAAAGAGCGACGACGGCGGAGAAGAGGGACATAGCGGAGGAGAGGAGAGAGGAGGAGATGATGGTGACAGTGGAGGTTGAAAAACCTCGATAGGGGTCGATGGGTTGGAGGGAACAATGGGAGAATAAGAAGCCTCAGGAAGAGGAGAGGCGTCGTTAGAGAAATAGGGAGCATTCTCGAAGAAGGTAACGTCGGCGGAGACTAACTTCTTGCGGAGAATGGGGTCAAAACAACAATAGCCCTTTTAGGTGGTAGAGTACCCCAGAAAGACACATTTGGTGGAGCGAGGGGAGAGTTTGTCACAGGTGGCGGAGGGAACGTGCACAAAGGCTGTGCACCCAAAGATACGTAGAGGGAGAGGAAAAGGTTTATTGCCTGGATAGAGAATGGAGAATGGGGTTTTACCATGGAGAACCGTGGAGGGAATGTGATTGATGAGATAGTAGGAAATGAGCACCGCATAACCCAAATAGGAGCGAGGAACCTGCATCTGCATCATCAGAGTGCGATCAACATATAGGAGGTGATTGTTTTTGCGTTCCGCCACTCCATTTTATTGTGAGGTATAGTGTAACACCCCTATCCGTCACATAGCATATAACAGTAGGTCCGGCCGGGGCCCAATGCCATATACTACAGACAGACCGGTGGGTTACTCAATGAAATCATTCAACCAATACATACGTCCTACGCAGAGCATCTAGCGAAAGCAATTTATTAAGTTGTAATAATAAGAACCCTGCCAACAAGCATGAATGTCCACTAACAGAAACCCAGTAGGAATGAACTACAAAATACACAAAAGTACTGGCCTTAAGGCCTTACAATAGTTTGCTCAAATATAAGTGTCTTCCAAACCTCGGCACGCAGGCCGGCCATACATGAGAATACAAGAAAACACTCAAAAACTAGGCCTTCGAGGGTAGGCTCAGCAACCTGGGCATTAGCCCGCTATACACCGCTCGGCTCCGCAGCACCTACAAGCATAATTCACTGCAACGGTGGTAAACAAGAATAACGGTCAGCTAAAGCTGACCAAATTATAACGATTCCGCCCCAAAACTGGGGCGGCAAAGCTTCTTCCATGCACTTGTTAGCAAAATAAGCAACATAGCGAATAAACATCACATCATAGGTGCACACACGCATGGCCGTACACCCCGTGCTCTCAGGGCACTTACTCGGCGAAGCTAGTCCGAACCCAGTCTGATCCTTGACTCCACCACCACCCCCAAGGCGACAAACCTCGTGAGCATTTTAGTCTTTTCAGCCGTAGCCTAGACTCGATCTCCAAATCATCGGTAAGTGCCACGTTAACTTTAGGTCTCTTTAACCGAATCAGATGGAGTGGGTAGGGTTCCACCAGCCCGTTGCTCACCCCACCATGGCCATTTGTCCTTTGACGCGGGACAAGCTTCCCACAGTCCCAACTATCGATAAAACACAGTACGTAGCCCCGCTATATACCCGGCTGGCTCCTAGGCCACCAAAATGGCAGAACTGCATTTTCGCCCAGATTTCCGAGTGCACCTTGGGGTTAATCCCCAAGATTCCCTGATGAATTCTAACGCATAGCAACCCAAAAACAAACAAAATGCACAGAGTCTTCTCCGGCACAATATGCATAGCAAAACATCACCGATCTAGACCAACATGTCCGGGTAGGCTTCACACACCATGCCTATGTCCGTACTACGATTTAGGACTCTAACAAGGGGGACTTTACATATCTACCCCAAGGAATACCGCAAACTCGTCACACACTCGCGAGAGCGGGTTTTCCCATACAAAGGAAGAAGAGCTTCACATACTCAAGATGAAAATCGTTACCCTAGCATTTTTCCTTGGCGCCATGGAAATCTACACGAATGAAAAGCACCGCAATCTTCTTGCCTCCATAGATCCGAAGTCGGCTCGCGATTTGGAGCTCCAAAGCTCCGCTGGTGACCGGATCTAGCCTTCCTTCTTCCTCCTAGCTCTCTCCTCTCTCTAGATCTTAGAAAGAGAATAACGCAAAAGAAATGGGGTTTTCTAATCCCTAAACCCGGGTATAACCCTGGGGAAACAACCCCCAGCCGTCGGATCTCAATATAAGGAAACGGACGGCTGCGATCCGGACTTGAAATCCAAGATCTGGGCCAAACACGGCTTGCGACACGCCCGTGTCCAAGGCCGTGTCACCACCCATTCGCTGTTAAAACCGTCGCATCCCAAAAAGAACACGGGCACTCGATACGCCCGTGTCAGGCTGGATACACCCGTGTCAGCCAGTACACGCCTGTGTAGCTGGGCGTGTGCCTCCATTGACACATGCCCAGAACGTCCAGAGCACGATACGTCCATGTGACATGCCCGTGTCACATGCCGTGTGCTAGACACGCCCTGGGACACGCCCGTGTCCTAAGCCGTGTAGCTGCCTTAGCACAACTCTCCAAAACGCCTGAGGAGGACACGGGTATTCGACACGCCCGCGTCGAATTTGACACGCCCGTGTCTTACCCGAACACGTCTGGGCTCAGGCCGTGCATTCACACTCAACGATCGTTGAGTGAAAGGCTTTGAGTGCCTGACACGCCCTGGGACACGCCCGTGTCTTAGGCCGTGTTCACCCCCCCCCCCCCGACGACCGTTGACTACAAAATCGTCGACCATGCGCCCAACGCCGAACCCGAGCATGACACGCCCTGGGACACGCCCTTGTCCCAGGCTGTGTCACCTCTACCAAATCCCAGATTTGGCTCAAAACACCACTTGTCACTCTTTTGAGTTTCGGGGCGTTACAACTCTCCCCCTCTTAAAAGAATTTCGCTCACGAAATTACCAAAGGAAAAGATATACAAAACCAAAAGTGGTACCTGAGTGGGATAACTCGGGGGTACTCCTCAAGCATGGTCTGATCCTATTCCCAAGAGAGCTCCTCACGACCGCAATTGTCCCAACGTACCTTGACCATTCTGATCTCCTTGTTACGAAGTCGCTTGACTTCAGAGACCTCAATACGAACGGGCTTGACCCTGATCGTCAAACCTTCATCCACCGGTACTCGATCCACTACGATAACCTATGAAGGCTCTTGCACCGCCTTCCGCAACACTGGTATGTGGAATACATCGTGTGGACCACTCAACTACACTGATAGCCTTAGGCGATAAGCCGCTTCGCTGATCCGCCCCAGAATATCAAATGTTCCAAGGTATTTCGGACTCAGCTTCTTCAAGCATCGTACCCGAGAAACACGATTGAACGACTTTAACTTCAAGTACACCCAAACGCCAACCGCGAACTCCACGTTCTGAGGCTTGACATTGAAGTATTTGGCTTGCCTAACCTGAGCATTCAGCAAACGCTCTCGAATGGTTCGCACTAATGAAGTAGCATTTTCCACCTCTTGCTTTTTGTACAACCTTGCCTCACTCATTTCTAGCCACGACAACGGCGTGCGACACTTTCTATCATATAAGGCCTCGAAGGGCACCATTTGTATGCTCACTTGGTAGCTATTGTTATATGCAAACTCCACCAAATACAGATGGTATTCCCACTGCTTTCCGAAGTCCAGAACGCACATGTGAAACATGTCTTCCATCGTCCTGTTGCCCCTCTCGGTCTGCCCATCTGTTTGCGGATGAAAGGCTGTGTTGAACTTCAACTTAGTCCCCAACATTCGCTGCACCAACCTCCAATCATTGGACATAAAACGCCCATCTCGATCTCCCACGACGCTGCGGGCACACCGTGCAGTCTGACAATAATATCCACAAACAGCTTCGCCAGTTTCTCCACAGAATCATCCTTCCTATGCGGACTGAAGTGCGACACTTTAGCTAACCGATCTACGATCACCCAGATGGCATCGTTTCCCTTCTGCGACCTTAACAAGCCGTGCACAAAGTCCATCGAGATGTCGTCAAACTTCCACTCCGTAATACGCAAGGATTTCAAGAAACCCCCTGGCTTTTGGCACTCTTCCTTCACTAAGGCGCAAGTCTTGCACTCAGCCACAACTAGTGCCACAACCTTCTTGAGTCCTGGCCATAAGAATAACTTCTTTAGGTCTCGGTACATCTTTGTGCTCCCTATGGGAATTGAGTACTTGGTATGACCGTACACCAACTCCACCCGTAACTTATCCACAGTTGGGGCGCACAGACGATTGTCCTTCCTTAGTAGCCCATCTACAACTAAAAACTGGGAATTTGACCCATCCAATGCTGCATCCATGAACTTCTTCATGCTGCCATCCAACTCCATAGCCTGCTGAATCCGATCAGCCAGGCCACACTGAACTTCCGTCCAGTTCAATAACGCTTTGGCGCTAGTCTGCTTGTCCACTCAATAGATCTCTAACGTCTCCAACTCCCGTATTAATCTCTCATCATGAACCGACAACCAGTTGGCTTGGGCGGGAGCCCTGCAAATCAACGCATCCGCAACTGCATTGCCTTTGTCGGGTACATAATGAATCTTGAACGTATAGTCCCCTAGGAACTCCATCCATCTCCGCTACCTCATGTTCAGATCCTTCTGATCCAACAGGTACTTCAGGCTCTTATGGTCGGTATAAATATCGACCTTTACGCCATACAAGTAGTGTTTCCACAGATTTAGCGCAAAATCACGGCCGCCAACTCCAAGTCGTGGACTAGATAATTCCTTTCGCGCACTTTCAGCTGACTCGAGACATACGCTATAACACTTCCATGTTGCAGCAGCACACATCCCAAACCACTGCCTGAGGCATCACTGTAAATCTTGAAGCCTTCGGTCTCACTTAGCAACCTAGAATAAGCGTCGTGGTCAATCGACTCTCAAACTCCTCGAAAGCTTGTGCGCAAGCAGGCATCCAAACAACTTTTGATCTTTCCTCGTCAAAGTTGTGAGGGGGTAACTCTATTCGCGAGAAGTTCTCTACGAAGTGCCTGTAGTTGCCGGTCAGCCCCAGAGAACTCTGGTCTTCCGCTCCCGAATGCAACACAGGCCACTCGCTTAACATGACTATCTTCGATGGATCCACTACAACACCCACTCAACACACTTTATGACCGAGGGACGCTACCTAGGATAACCCAAAACTCGTGTTTGGAGAACTAGGCATAAAGTTGGTTCCTCATTAGCGTTTCCACAACTGAAAGCAGATGCTTGGAGTGAACCTCTTGCTCTGCGAGTACACCAATACGTCGTCGATGAAGACGACCACAAAATGGTCTAGGTACTCCCTGAACGATCTGTTCATCAAATCCATGAACACTGATAGCGCATTAGTCAGCCCGAACGGCATGACCGTAAACTCGAAATGCACATACCTTGTGTTGAACGCTGTCTTTGGGACATCGCTTTCCCTTATCCTCAGCTGATATTAACTGGATGTAAGATCCAATTTTAAGTATACCGATGACTTGACCAACTGATCAAAAGATCATCCACCCTTGGGATCTCGTACTTGCTCTTTTCCGTTAACTTGTTCAGTTTCCCATAATCGATACAGAGTCGCAACCTTCCGTCCTTCTTCTTAACAAAGAGGATTGGCACACTCCAAGGCGACGAACTTGGACGCACATAACCTTGCTCCATCAACTCTGCCAGTTGAGCCTTTAGCTCCGCCATCTACTTAGGCGTTAACTGATATGGAGAGCGTGGCATAGGTTTGACACCTGGCACTAGCTCAATCGTGAAGTCAATCTCTCGCTATGGTGGGACTCCAGGGAGATCATCAGGAAAACACATCAGGATATTCATATACACCCGAGATACTATCCGATGTAGGCTTAGGCTTCAAAGCCTCCCATGGTGGCAGTAACGACGCTTGCAAGTCGAACTCCTGACTCCCAAATCGTAACCTTGCGACACATACACACACTCTCTCCGCGCATAGAACGGCCATTAGGCAACAACACATCCAAATTGGCCTTTACCATCGAATGAGATACTCCGAAGTGCAATACTAAACCTTCGGACAAAAGGAGTGCAAAGTTTCCTGTATCGAAACTATGCCCTCACCGGGTGACCAAAAGTCCAAAACAAAACCTAGAACTTCCAGCCCTAAGCTTGCACGCATAAGGTAACAGGTATAAGAAGTTAAATTGCTATCAATTAAACCATACCTGACATCCCGACGGTCGGCCACAAGACCTCTTGCTGACCAAGGATGTCCACCATCGGCTGGGCCGGAGTATACAGTGATGCGGTGGACTCCACCGCCTTGCCCTTCTCCTCAGCTGTTTCCCCCGACTTCTTCTCGGACATTGAGCATCCACTCCAACAATCCCGGGCATAGTGTCCCGGCTTTCCACAGTTATAGCATACACCCAGGGTTTGGCCTGTAGTCACTCCGGATGCGCCAAAGGAAGGGACTAGACCTGACATCCTAGCCTTCTTGTACCACCTACAGTACCCAGATTTTTAAGTTGGCATTTTGAACACCGTCAACTTTGCACTAGAGTCTTCAACTGCTCTTGCCATAGCTTTCAATGTCTTCTGAGCACCCTTCCGAAAATCTCGGGCAAAGTGCCCTTTCTTTCCACAAGAATGGAAACTGTAAGTAGTCTGGCTAGTAGATGATCTAGCTTCTTTTCTCAGCGTTCTGCGGTAGGCGGTCCTTATAGTATCTGCAGGGTTTGGTACCCTATTCACTGTTATTTGATGAGTTTTCCCCAACTCTACTTCCAAAGTTCTGGCCGACTCCACCAAGGCTCAGAATCCCAATAGCTTTGGTCCTAGTTGTAGGATATGCAACTCACTACGCGGGCCATTATAAAATCTATCGACTATATGAAAGTCACACTAGTGTCAACTACCTTCACCTATGGGGGGATAGGTGATTTGCAGTCGTCTTGCGAATTAAAAATTTACCTGCACAATAAAACAAAACAAGCACAGCACAGAAACACACAGGCAGTTATAGTGGTTCCCTGATTTGGGTACATCCACTTTCCCCCTTCGACCTATCTCCCAACAAGGGACGACTCGGTCACTTCACCAACCAGATTGAAATCCAATCCTCACACTATGGAAGGAACCCTTCCACCCGAAGGAGTCACTACTCCTCCACCACGGGTTGCACCCAACCCTTACAAAGAGGAATCAAAGTTCCTTTACAACAAAAGTAAAAATAGAATGTATAAAATACAAACTACGTTTGGAGCGCTCGGTGTCCCTCTTCGTTCGATGAAGCGTTCTTGAAGAAGACGAAGAGTCCACGACCTAAGCACTCTCTTGGAGAGGATCTCCCTGAGACCGGGGGCGGCAAGGATTGCGGCGGCGATGCTCTCGAGATCCAAACTTCGTAACAAAGCTAGCAAGGTCTACCAACGATCTTTCTTGGATCAATCGTCTCAATCGATTCAGAAGGGGAAAGTATTCCCGTTCAACAAACCAAGAGACAAAGGATCTCAAGAAGAAATGTGAGACGCATTTCTTGGCTAAGTTTCTGTCGCCGGGAGATCAAGAAGGATCCACGACCAGCGGCGGCGACTAGCTTTTGAGCGGCGACGGCGGCGGAAAGGAATCCGCGATCTGCTAGGTCAAGTCGGCGGCTCTTTTTCTTTTTGTGTGTTTGGGATGCTTTTTGATGTTCATAATACGCAAGTATTTATACTGTAGATCATCCCTTTAAGACCGTTGTGGGACCCACCAGAAGAAACCCTAATTCCGGTTCAAACAGCGCCTAAGTTCATGGTCCGGTCCAGCGAGTCGACGAAAAACGCCTAAGGCAAATTCGGCGGGAATCATTGGTGATTCTCGACGAATCGGCGAGAATCACTTATGATTCCCGTCGAATTCTCCTTGGAAGAATTCTATCTGAAAAGCAAGCCATCTAGAGATAATCGGCGAGAATCACAATCCATTCTCGCTGAATCGGCGAGAATGCAGAGTCATTCTCGACGATTCTGACTTGGCAGAATTCTTGAAGGCGTTGAAGGCGTTGAGTCAGCTAGATGCCGTCGGCGGGAATCGGCGAGTGATTCTCGACGATTCGGCGAGAATCACTAGTGATTCTCGTCGAATCGGCGAGAATCACTTAGAGATTCTCGTCGAATCTAACTTAGATGATTTTTCGTCTTTCTTCCCGTGAGATGCTTTGAACCATCCTTGCTCCTTGTCTGCTCTTGATCTGTCTCAGCCCTGTACTTGAAAATAAGTACACTCCAATAGAGAGAGTACACGTAAGCCAACACATTGATCTGCTCAACGAGGGATTACGTTGCGCAGACCCATGTATATTGACCCACTGCACCCTGACATTGGTGTGTACTTAGCGTGGAATAACTGCAAGCAAATCTTGATAGAAAATCATCAAATACATTATCTATTCACCTTAGCTTGTTCAGGGGCTTCTTCAAATTAGGTACATTGTGGAGACAATACCCAATACTATAGACTGCTCACTTTCCTACTCAAAGCCTGGGTAGCGCCTTATCATAAGGAACGTCTGCAAATATTAGTCAACTGAGTGTGCTCCCTGCAACACAATCATGTTCATCTGCTACCCTAAAGGGCCTCTACATGCCATTTGCTCCATCACAGCGCCCGGTGTTGGGGCCATCTCAGGGAAAGAGGGTTGCACATTTCTTCCATGATGTGTGTTGGTCACTGCGAACACCGCTTCAACTACCCTTCTTATGGTTTCAAAAGAAGTAGGAGTCTCAGGCAAGTCGCTTGGTGCAGTACTTTTCTCAGAAAGTGTGCGTTCAGGCTGCCACGCGCCACTCCCGGACACCTATAGTTTTACAAAACACCGATAAGCGACCAAACAACATTACAAAACACAATTATAGGAACACGCAGGTTCCTCAAACATGTGTATTTTCATTCCTAAGTGGACATTCATGGGTTCTTTTCATGTTATAACGATGACACACACACATGTGCTCACCACCCCTTAAAGTGAATTCGTCAACGAATTCATTTAAGCCCGATCGAAACCGGTAGTCTGATACCAAATTGTAACACCCCTATCCGTCACATAGCATATAGCAGTAGGTCCGGCCAGGGCCCGACGTCATATACCACGGACAGACCGGTGGGTTACTCAATGAAACCATTCAACCAATACACACGTGCTACACAGAGCATCTAGCGGAAGCAATTTATTAAGTTGCAATAATAAGAACCCTGCCAACAAGCATGAATGTCCACTAACAGAAACCCAGTAGGAATGAACTACAAAATACACAAAAGTATTGGCCTTAAGGCCTTACAATAGTTTGCTCAAATATAAGTGTCTTCCAAACCTCGACACGCAGGCCGGCCACACATGAGAATATAAGAAAACACTCAAAAACTAGGCCTTCGAGGGCCGGCTCAGCAACCTGGGCTTTAGCCCGCTATACACCGCTCGGCTCCGCAGCACCTGCAAGCACAATTCACCGCACGGTGGCAAACAAGAATAACGATCAGCTAAAGTTGACTAAATTATAACGATTCCGCCCCCAAACCGGGGCGGCAAAGCTTCTTCCCTGCACTTGTTAGCAAAACAAGCAACATAGCGAATAAACATCACATCATAGGTGCACGCACGCACGGCCGCACACCCCGTGCTCTCGAGGCACTTACTCGGCAAAGCCAGTCCAAACCCAGTCCGATCCTTGACTCCACCACCACCCCCACGACAGCAAACCTCGTGAGCATTTTAGTATTTTCAGCCGTAGCCTAGACTCGATCTCCAAATCATCGATAAGTGCCATGTTAACTTTAGGTCGCTTTAACTTAAACAGATTGAGCGGGTAGGGTTCTACCAGCCCGTTGCTCACCCCGCCATGGCCATTTGGTCTTTGACGCGGGCCAAGCTTCCCCCAGTCCCAACTATCGATAAAACACAGTACATAGCCCCGCTATATACCCGGCTGGCTCCCAGGCCACCGAAATTGCAGAACTGCGTTTCCGCCCAAATTTCCGAGTGCACCTTGGGGTTAATCCCCAAGATTCCCTGATGCATTCTAACGCATAGCAACCCGAAAATAAACAAAATGCACGGAGTCTTCTCCGGCAAAATATGCATAGCAAAACATCACCGATCCAGACCAACATGTCCGGGTAGGCTTCACACACCATGCCTATGTCCGTACTACGATTCCGGACTCTAACAAGGGGTACTTTACATATCTACCCCAAGGAATACCGCAAACTCACCGCACACTCGCGGGAGCGGGTTTTCCCATGCAATGGAAGAAGAGCTTCACATGATCAAGATGAAAATTGTTACCCTAGCATTTGTCCTTGGCGCCATGGAAATCTACGTGAATGAAAAGCACTGCAATCTCCTTGCCTCCGTAGATCCGAAGTCAGCTCGCGATTCCGAGCTCCGAAGCTCCGCTGGTGACCGGATCTAGCCTTCCTTCTTCCTCCTAGCTCTCTCCTATCTCTAGATCTTAGAAAGAGAATAACCCTAGAGAAATGGGGTTTTCTAAGCCCTAAACCCGAGTATAACCCTGGGGAAACAACCCCCAGCCGTCGGATCTCAAAATAAGGAAATGGACGGCTGCGATCTAGACTTGAAATCAAAGATCTGGGCCGAACACGGCTTGCGACACGCCCGTGTCCAAGGACATGTCACCCATTCGCCGTCAAAACCATCGCATCCCAAAAAAAACACGGGCACTCGACACGCCTGTATCAGGCTAAACACGCCCGTGTCAGCCAGTACACGCCCGTGTAGCTGGGCGTGTGCCTCCATTGACACAGGCCCAGAACGTCTAGAGCACAACACGGCCATGTGTCACGCCCGTGTCACATGTCGTGTGCTAGACACGCCCTGGGACACGCCCGTGTCCCAAGCCATGTAGCTGCCTTAGCACAACTCACCAAAATGCCCGAGGAGGATACGGGTATTCGACACGCCGGTGTCGAATTTGACACGCCCGTGTCAAATTTAACACGCCCGTGTCTGACCCGAATATGCCTGGACTCAGGTCGTGCGTTCACACTCAACGATCATTGAGTGAAAGGCTTTGAGTTCCCGACACGCTCTGGGACACGCCCGTGTCCCAGGCCGTGTTCACCCCCCGACGACCGTTGATAACAAAATCGTCGACCACTCGCCCAGCGCCGAACCCGAGCACGACACGCCCGTGTACCAGGCCGTGTCACCTCTACCAAATCCAAGATTTGGCTCAAAACACCGCCTGTCACACTTTTGAGTTTCGGGGCGTTACATATAGACACAGCTAGTTTGATGGACAATCCCATGTTGCATACAGAAAGATGAAAAAGCTTGACTAATATACTTTTTAGCGTTATCAAAGCGGAATACTTTAATCGAAACACCAAACTGATTTTGAATTAAATGATAAAAGGATGTTCATACATTGAATAATTCAGAGCGATCCCGTAAGAGGTACACCCAAGTACATCTAGAAAAGTCATCAATAAATGTTACAAAATAAGAACTACCCCGACCAACAGTGAGGGTAGGAGCAGGACCCAAGACATCGGAGTGAATGAGATCAAACGGACGTGTAGAGCCACGACCTTTCTTCGGAGGGAATAGAGCTGTCACTTAAAACCGAAAACCGCAAACTGAACCAGAACTGAATCGAAACCGCAAAGAACCGGACCGAACTGTTCACAAATTATTCGAGTTCCGGTTTTAATTTTGGAACCGTGAACAACATTTTCCTGGGTGTGGTTGTTACATATTATTATCCGGATCGGAACCGGAACCGCAACATACAAGTCTCAAGCGATTTTAATATTTTTAGAACCGATCCAAACCGGACCGAAGTAGAACCGAACCACAACCCGTTTATTATTATTATTATATTGTTATTATTTTATAATTTATCTATAATATTTATACTTACTATCACGAGTGAAGCTGCTGCAGTTTGAACCCAAATCGCAATCGCACTAAAGGAGGTCGATTTTGGACCGAACAAAACTTCACTGTATAAAAACTGTATGGTATGGTTTGACATTATTGCGGTTTGGAGTAAATTTTTGTAGTGTATTTTTTATTTTTATACAGTTATAAAATATATTTTCAATTTTACTTACATATTTTTTTGATATATTTTATTTAAAAAATATAGAAGATATACAACTATTATTTATTAGTAATCATGAAAGACAACTAATTGTAGACGATTATTACGGTTGAGCATCCCGACGAGACGTGCGCAAGCCAACTAGAATTCGTGGCAAGTCTACACGCGTAGGAAGGCAATTGATATTATCCCACCGATCATGGAAAAGACTGTCGAGAAGTGCGCAACATAATTATTTATATTTCGATGTTGTTTTGAGTTTTACTATTTTAAGCCCGCTTTTATTTCATTCCGCCAAGTTTGATCTTGGTTTTAGTTTGAACCGATTGAAACCGGACCGAACCGCATGAAACCGGACCGAACCGATAGTGGCTGGTTTGGTTTTGGTTCTTGTTGAACCGTAACAGGAACCGTTGACACGACGATTCCAAAAATAAATCTGGAACCAGAACCAGAACTGGTCAAATCAAATACGGTTTTGGTTCTAATTTGAAGAACTGTTACCTTAGTGGTTCGGTTCATGGTTTTAGTAGAACCGGAACTGAACCGGAACAGTGACAGCTCTAGGAGGGAAGGAGGAACGGTGATGCTTGCCAAGTTAATAGGCATCGCAGTTGAGAGGAGAACTGTTCGGAGGGAGGTGGGGAAGAAGCTGACGAAGAAGCTGTGGAGGAGGATGACCAAGGAGGAGGTGCCAATATAGAAGATCTGTAGAGGAGGAGGAGAAGGCGGACAGAGCAGAAATATTGTCGAGGAAGTAGAGGTCGCCGCTCTCAGTCTCAGTAGCAATCGTCCGTTGGGAGCTCAGATCCTGAAAAGAACAAAAAGTTGGAGTGAATATGACGGAGCACTGGAGTTGATTGCATAAAGAGGTAACTGATAATAAATTATACGAAAATTTTGGCACATAGAGAGTGTCCGCCAAATGAAGAGACAGAGTGACATGAACCACTCCCGTTCCATGGACCAGGGAGGGAGAGCCGTCAGTAACAAGAACTGAGGGCAACCGATCATGTTTTTCTATGAGAGAAAAGTACTGAGGATTGCCCGTCATGTGATTGGTCGTGTAACAACCCCATCCGTTACATAACATATAATAGAAGGTCCGGCCGGGGGCCCACATTATATGCCACAAATATACGGTGAGGTCACAGGTTAATACCAAAATACCATTTCACTCTAACACAGAGCATTCTAGCGAAAGTTTAAAGCTTGTATGAACTCAGCCAATGAATATTCACTACTAATATATAAACAACTCATTTATATATAGATAACACCAGGAATGTTTACAACTCAAACGCTCACGGCCTTAAGGCCTTACAAGTTGCTCTTTACATAATGTGATTTCCTACATCAGCACGCAGGCCGGCCATACATGAAATCCAAAGCTTTGCACGGCCTTCGAGGGCCTACCGGAAGCAGCAACAAGGGCTTTAGTCCGCTCTTTCCAATCAACCCGCAATACCTACATAAGAACGTCTACCCCAAGGGTGATCCACAAAGTAACGGTCAGCATTCAGCTGACCAATTATAACGACCCTACCCATTACCCGGGGCAGTGGTTCCTTCCCTGCATGCAATACAATCACAACACATATATATATATATCTACTACAATCACATCACAAACGCTGGCCTTCATGCCAGACGCTCTGTGCACTCAGGGCACGCTTACGGTGTACCAGTAAAACCTTAGTACACCACCGATTAGAGGTTCTCCACTTGTTGGCCGAGCACTATTCTACTATAACACACGTGTTGGAGACATCCTCGCCTGTCTCACTCAGAGGTGTTCACCTAACGCCAACCATTGAGAATTATCGATCGACACGCCGGGAAGGCCCGCAACCCCCCCATTTACAGTGCTACCAACCGACTGCTCATGACGATCTTACCACTGAACTTGTTGGGTGGCCTACCCACTTAGAGGTTCTTAACTTGTTGGCCATGGGCATCAGCAGCCAAACCCCTGTTGGATACCTCTCGCACCCATCCCACTCAGAGGTACTCGCTCACAACAATCCTACCACAGAACTTGTTGGGTGGCCCACCCACTCAGAGGTTCTCGTATCCATCTCTCAACACAGGCATATAGTGCCACTTTCCAATCCATCAACCAGCTCGTGCCGAGCAACCAACCAAAGGAGCTATATAAAGCATCCTTCTCACAATTCACAATCGTCCTTACAATCTCCGCACGCTAATCGATTTACACACAGAGTCTTCTCCGGTTCGCAACATCACCAATCTAGACATCCATCCAGATTGGCTCACACAACATGCATATTTCGTACTACACACTTCCGGATCTAAATGCAGACTCGATCACTGGAATCGCTTACGCTTTCCACCTCCTGGTGGAGGATCCCATGCACATGCATAAAGTAGGACTTCACTTGTCCAAGAAGGAGATCGTTACTCTTGACAATCGCTTTAGAGCCATGGAGAAACTAGCTAGATTGTAATCACTGCGACAGCCTTACCTCCACAATGTTGAACTCGGCTCTCGATTCGGACCGCTGAAGCTCCACTGGCAGCCTGAAAGCTTCTCATTTCCTCCTCCAAGCTATCCTCTCTCTCTTCTCTTTAGAAAGAGAATGGCCAAGGATTGAATGACAACTTCATGCCAATACTGGAGTTAAACCCAGCTAGGAATACCCTTGACCATTAGATCTAGGATGAGGGAAACGAATGGCCACAAATCGGCTGAAAAGTCAACTTTTCTGGCTGACACGGCCTGTGACATGCCCGTATAACAGGCTGTGTACTGCAAGCGGTACACGAACTGACTCACCCAGACCAGAACACGGGCCAAGACACGCCCGTATCAAACCCCTGACACGCCCGTGTCAGTAAGTACATGCCAGTGTTGAGGGGCGTGTCCTTCACTCAACACAGGACTGCAACCCGAGAAGAACACGGCTAAGGCACACGCCCGTGTCCTTGGCCGTGTGCCAAACACGCCCCTATGACACGCCCGTGTCACAGGCCGTGTGCCACACTCAACGCCACTTAACGCCACTCAACGCCGCTCAACGCCGCTCAACGCCGCTCAACGCCGCTCAACGCCGCTCAACGCCACTCAACGCCGCTCAACGCCGCTCAACGCCACTCAACGCCACTCAACGCTGCATGGTTACCAACTCGAGCAGGACACGGTCGGGAATACACCATATCCCAGGCCGTGTCGCCTCTCAACTCTTGTGGACTTAGTGTTCGTCGAGCTCTCGCGACACAGCCGAGTACCCAGAGCTGGACACGCCCGTGTCCCAGGCCGTGTCACCCAGCCTGAACTCCAAATTGACATTTGAGGTGTTACAATCCTCCCCTCCTTACAGAAATTTCATCCCGAAATTTAGTGCAACGCAGACACCAACACAACCATGTTGTTGCAATAGAAACAAAGACGATCCGGGTTGCAAGCTCAGAAGTCGCAGCTTGTCTCGCCCCACGGCATCGCACCAACACAAGTGTTTTCACAAACACAACTACATATAATATGTACAACACAAAAGCAATAAAGTGCGCACACCACTTTATTTCCGCTCATCCACGTCTCTTAGCATCCGCTTGGCGGCCTCCGTTAACTCCAAATTATGCACGCGATTAGGCTGCTCTTCACGATTCGAGCTTTGCGGCTCCTGCAACAGGAGAGTATACATTCGAGGCTGCGCCCGAGATGCAAATGACTCTACTAAGGCCTTGCACTTTTCCTCATAGGACGCACCTGACTTTTTCTCACCCTTCGAGGCACCACTCCAACAATATCGGGCGATATGCCCCTGCTTCCCACAGTTAAAACACGTACGTGTCTCCACACGTCCTTGCCCGTTTGTTGCTCCCGAAGTAACATTCGACTTAGTTTGTTCAACAAGCCTGAACCGCTTCTTATCACGTTTCCTAAACTCCGATTGCTCAGACTGCGGAAGTTTAAACTCCGACTTTTCCGCCACCAAGTTCTTCTTGTCCTGCACCCGTTTCAAATCTTTCTCCAGCGCACAGGATATATTTACTAAGGCTTGGAAGCCTTGGTTCACTGAACTCGGGAGGGCCAACCGCAGCTCATCACGAAGTCCTTTATAGAACCTATTTGTCTTTCGTGCCTCTTCCACAAACGTCGACCCCACATAACGCCCCAGCTTGGTGAACTCATGCAGGTAATCATCAACAGTCTTCTCACCCTGCACCAGACGTTGGAATTCATTCTCCATCGCAATTCTCCGCGATACTGGCACATACTTTGCCCAAAACAATCTGGCGAATTCGTCCATTGAAATCTCTCCTAGGCCTCTGCCTGTCAACTGGTGCATCTCGACTTCATCCCACCACAGTCTTGCCTCTCCTTCTAGTAGGAAAGTGGCTAAAGTGACTTTCTTCCCCTCATCAATCATGATTGCTGTCAGGATCCTCTTCACTCGTGAGAGCCAATCCTCCGCCTGCATTGGGGAATTCACCCCGACAAACATAGGTGGATGAAAATCCATAAACCGCTTCAGTTGTTCATCCGCTGCTTTCTCATCAATCGGAGCTTCAACACGCTCTTGCCTCGCCCCAACCTGTACTGGCTCCAATGCAGGCCTTGCCTACCCAATAGGTTGTGCTTGAATCATGGCAAAAACCTCCTCCGCAACTAGGTGTACAGTTTCCGCAGAAGGAGGAGGTGTGGGCACCTCAGCTGGTGTAGCACTCTTATCCGAATGCTGGGGATCTGACTGCCCAGCTTCGCACCTTGTCACCTATACGTGAATAAGATATCAATAACCTCCAATCAAAAACAGCAAACAATCACAAACCCTCACATTCCTAGTGGACATTCTTGAGTTCATTTATGTTAAAATGGTTCGCACGTACACGTGCTCGCCACCCGACAAAAGAATTCGGCCACGAATTCGAAAGCGGAAGACCGAGGGGCCTCTGATACCAAAATGTAACAACCCCATCCGTTACATAACATATAATAAAAGGTCCGGTCGGGGCCCGACATTATATGCCACAAACAGACGGTGAGGTCACAAGTTAATACCAAAATACCATCGCACCCTAACCCAGATCATTTTAGCGGAAGTTTAAAGCTTGCAAGAACTCATCCAATGAATGTTCACTACTAATATATAGACAACTCATTTAAATATAGATAACATCAGGAATGTTTACAACTCAAACGCTCACGGCCTTAAGGCCTTGCAAGTTGCTCTTTACATAATATGATTTCCTACATCGGCACACAGGCCGGCCAGACATGAAATCCAAAGCTTCACACGGCCTTCGAGGGCATACCAGCAGCAACATCAAGGGCTTCAGCCCGCTCATTCCAATCAACCCGCAACACCTGCATAAGAACGTCCACCCCAAGGGTGATCCACAAAGCAACGGTCAGCATTCAGCTGACCAATTATAACGACCCTACCCCTTACCCGGGGCAGTGGTTCCTTCCCTGCATGCAATACAATCACAACACATATATATATCTGCCACAATCACATCACAAACACTGGCCTTCGTGCCAGACGCTCCATGCACTCAAGGCACGCTTACGGTGTACCAGTACAACCTTAGTACACCACCGATTAGAGGTTCTCCACTTGTTGGCCGAGCACTAGTCTACTACAACACGCGTGTTGGAGACATCCTCGCCCGTCTCACTCAGAGGTGTTCACCTCACGGCAACCATTAAGCATTATCGATAGACACGCTGGGAAGGCCCGCAACCCCCCCATTTACAGTGCTACCAACCGACCGCTCACGACGATCTTACCATTGAACTTGTTGGGTGGCCTACCCACTCAGAGATTCTTAACTTGTTGGCCATGGGCATCAGCCGCCAAACCCTTATTGGAGACCTCTCGCACCCATCCCACTCAGAGGTACTCACTCAGAACAATCCTACCACAGAACTTGTTGGGTGGCCCACCCACTTAGAGGTTCTCGTATCCATCTCTCAACACAGGCACATAGTGTCACTCTCCAATCCATCAACCAGCTCGTGCCGAGCAAACAACCAAAGGAGCTATACAAAGCATCCTTCTCACAATTCACAATCGTCCTTACAATCTCCGCAAGCTAATCGATTTATACACGGAGTTTTCTCCGGTTCGCAGCATCACCAATCTAGACATCCATCCAGATGGGCTTCACACAACATGCATATTCCGTACTACACACTTCCGAATCTAAATGCAGACTCAATCATTGGAATTGTTTACGCTTTCCACCTCTTGGTGGAGGATCCCATGCACATGCATATAGTAGGACTTCACTTGTCCAAGAAAGGGATCGTTACCCTTGACGATCGCTTCGGAGCCAAGGAGAAACTAGCCAGATGGTAATCACCGCGACGGCCTTGCCTCCATAATGCTGAACTCGGCTCTCGATTCGGACCGCTAAATCTCCACCGGTAGCCGGAAAGCTTCTCCTTTCCTCCTCCAAGCTCTCCTCTCTCTCTTCTCTTTAGAAAGAGAATAACCAAGGATTGAATGACAACTTCATGCCAATCCCAAAGTTAAACCCAGCTAGGAATACCCTGGACCATTAGATCTAGGATGAGGGAAATGAATGACCACAAATCGGCTGAAAAGTCAACTTTTCTGGCTGGCACGGCCTGTGACACGCCCGTATCACAGGCCGTGTACTGCAAGCGGTACACGAACTGACTCACCCAGACCAGAACACGGGCCAAGACACGCCCGTGTCAACCCCTAATGTTGGGTCTTGTTTCCACAATGACCTTAATTTGAAGAAGTCCTCCTAAAACTAAAGTGAATTGCAGTTGTATTTGATGTACTTGTTTAGATGTGCTTGCAGGACTCTATTGCCAAGTGTAGACCAATGTCAGTCTACAGTGGGTCACCTAGCACAGGACCAAATAATGTAATCCCTCATTGTGTGATCCATGGTGTTGACCCATGTGTAGCCTCTCTATTGGGATACACTTCACTTCGCAAGGCATTTGGACTCATGGGACCTTGAAGTGTTGCTGATCATTAGTAGGAGAAATGGATTTCCAAGGGAGAAATTATTCCAAGTCATATACTCGAGTAGTCCAAAGAACATACTCGAGTAGATGCTTTCACTTACTCGAGTATCTAGTTTTTCCCTCTCGGAATTTTGCCTAAGTGTTCCTACACGAGTGGTTATCTATATACTCGAGTAGTTAAACTAATATACTCGAGTAGACCAAAGTCAAGTACTCGAGTAGTTAAATTTATATACTCGAGTGGATCGACTTACTCGAGTAGTTCAGCTGATATACTCGAGTATGTAATTACCAGATACTCGAGTCAGTTCTTCCAGATACTCGAGTAGGTTACTCAGGATACTCGAGTAGTTTATATCATACTCGAGTAGTCTGGTTTTTCACAGATTATTTTCTAAGTCCAGACTTTACGGGATTATTTCAAATCCTCTAATATGATTGGTCCACGTGTACATGATTAAGGTTGGATTTGACCGTTATAGAGATCCTATAAATAGGTCTTGTCAAAACGTCAAACCCTAAGAAGTATTTCTGAATCTAATTTCTATTGCTCGCATCGAGAAGCCGTCAAGTTCACGCCGACATATTCTTATTCATCTTCTTCGTCGCCGGTCTTCTCCGATCCAATGATTCAGACAAAGAAGTTTCAGAAGATCAAGCTATTCTCAATCGACAGATCCAATTCTTGATCTTGCTGATTCTAGTTTTTCAGATTCAAGAGATTTCGCCTTGTCTTCCTCGATCTATTTTCTGCCGAGCCCTAACTCTGAAGAAGGAAGAAAGGATTGAAGATCCAGATCTGAATATCTCTGTTTGTATATTTTTGTATACATCTTTTATTCTTGTAGGAGTTTTTCTCCGAGCTTGTAGGAAGGTTTCCTTCCGAGTGTAGATCCGTTTTGGGATCGAGTTTTGTAGGAACGTTGTTCCGAGTTGTAGGATCGTTTTGATCCGAGATAGTGGTGTAGCCAAGTCTAGTGGTTTACTAGATTGGTGAGGTGGAAGTGGACGTACCCAAGGTTGGGGAACCACTATAAATCCTGTGTTCTTTGTGGCTTGCTTGGTTATTATCTGTGCATCGTTCATTAATTTTTTATTCCGCAAATAGACGCACATCTCACCTATTCACCCCCCTCTAGGTGATTTAGGTAGACAACTTCCTCTCTCAATTGGTATCAAAGGGGGAGGTTGATACTTAAAAGGTTAACACCTTGATCTGATCCCTCCTAGTTGTCTTTCTGAGTTTATCAAGCATGGACAGAGCCAAGGATTTTTCTAAGCTCCCAGTGTGCAATAAGGCAAACTTTCCCATGTGGAAAGAGAGAATAAAACTTTACATGGAAGCTGTTGACCCCCGCTTATTCATGATAGTGGAGGAAGGCCCTTATATCCCTATGATTGCCTCCACTAGTGATCCTACAAAGGAGGTGCCAAAGAAGTTGATGGATCTTGATAAGAATGAGATTGCACTTGTCTCCTTAGACAAGGAAGCCAAGAACATCATCGCAAGTGCAGTCAATGATTCTATGTTGCAAAACCTCATTCACTGCCAATCTGCCAAGGAAATGTGGAGATCTCTAATTATCTTGATGGAAGGTACAGAAGAAGTAAGGGATGATAGAAGATCCCTTCTAAATCAGAAGTATGAAGCCTTCAAGCAAGGACCAAAGGAAGCTATTGCTGACACATATGAAAATTTCTTCAAGATTGTCAATGAATTGAGGAACTATGGCAGAGTGTTCACAGATGGTGAACTAAACGACAAGTTCCTAAGATCCTTGACAAAGGATTGGGACAACAAGATATGTGCCATCAGAGAGTTTGGAAGATTAGCAGAGACTGACCCTCAGAACCTCTTCGGAAAGCTTATGTCATATGAGCTTCAAATCAATAATAGAAAAGCTGAAGAAGAGTGCAACAGGACCTCATCCCAAGATATGTCAGTTGCTCTAAGGGCAGACAGCTCAAGGAAGGCCAAAGCTGCTTCCACTCAAGGAGACTATGAAGAAGAAGAGTCCGAGCCAAGCACCTCAGGCTCAGATTCATCAAATGAAGAGTTTCATCTTCTCTCCCGACAATTCAAGAAGTTTCTTAGCAATAAGAAACAAATGAGAGAAAATGATTCCTCGTCCAGAAGATCACGTCCTGATGGTGATCGTCACAGCAGACATGACAGGTATAAATCTAAACCGAACAAACATGTTTCTTCTAACGTTGTTTGTTATTCCTGTAGTAAGCCAGGGCATATAAGCACTGAGTGCCCTCTGAAGAAGAAAGAAGGAAGAGGCATAGAAAAGAATTCACCTCAAGGGAAAAGGAAGAAATAAAGAAGCTTCATTACCAAAAAGCCAAAGACCCTCAGTGACTTTGACTCATTTGAGTCAAGTGCGGATGAAGAAGCCTACTTCGGGCTTATGGTTTTTTCTGACCAAGAGGACAAAGACAACGGTAACTCCTCATATACCGGGAAGGTAAATTCTCACACACCTCTTTCTGCCTCAGATTCTGACTCAAATGGTCATGATGGCAACTCTTCTGGGGAGGATGATCTTGAATTGGTAAATCAGTATCAAGTCTTATTGACTGCATTTGACAAATGCCGGAAGGTAGTCAAATCGCAATCAAAAGAGATTGCATCCCTCAAAGAGGTGGAATCAAATCTGAGGAAGGAGATTGACCAAATGACCCCTCTCAGAGATGAAGTTCAATCTTTGAAGGAGGAAATCAAAGACTTTACTGAATTAGTAAATCATAAAGATTTTCTCCTGGATGAATTGGAAGCAAAGCTAGTCATTGAACGAAAGCTGGTTGAAACTCTCACCATGCCTACAACTGTGCTTCCAATCACTAATGGAGAAACCTCCTTTGGGAAAAATAGCAGTATAGGACATAAATCAGCCAAAGGTAAAGGCAAGGCCTTCCCAAGCCAAACCGTTGCCTTACTGAAATATGATCCTTACAATCATGGGCCAAATAAGAAGAAGACACCGAAAGCTAAAACTGGTGTAACAAAGGCCAAGGAGACAAGGAAGCCATGTACCTGTTGCAATCATAAGTCTTCCTCCTCCAAGTCAGTTGCTCTTGCTAGACCCCCCCATCCATAAGGTAAAGCAAGAGAACAAGAGAAGGTACAATAGGTTTAACTGTTAGTGTTGTGGCAAGGTTGGTCACTTCGCCATAGATTGCTGGTTTAATCCCAGCTATGTTTTAACTCCTCAAGTTGATAATGTGAGAAAGACCACTCATAATGTTAACTCTCATAGGGGGAGGATACTAAAAAAAGACCTAGGACCCAATCTTGTTTGGGCTCCTAAGGGATTCTAATCTTGTTTATGCAGGTATGTCCATAGGCCAATAAAATTCTTATCTGGCAATTGGACAAGTAGTTGTTCCAGAAAATTCTTGGAACTAGAAGATTAAGGGGGAGTTTCTAGTAGTCCCCTATTTAAAGAGGTCAGAAAGGGGGAGAGCAAAAGGAAATGGTTTATAGAGATGAAAAAGGAAAAGAAAATGCAAATCCAAATGAAGATTTCAGTAA
Source organism: Platanthera zijinensis (assembly GCA_039513925.1). NCBI lineage: Eukaryota > Viridiplantae > Streptophyta > Magnoliopsida > Asparagales > Orchidaceae > Platanthera > Platanthera zijinensis. The sequence goes on from CM077096.1 coordinate 148,170,374, forward strand.
GGGGGAGAAATGCAAAGCAATTCTAGTTAAGAAACGTAAGACAATGCATTCTCTTTTACGTCATATTGTTTTAATATCTCTGGCAAATCAATTTAGTAGATGGTGTTCTGACTTCTTCAAATAGGGGGAGATTGTTGGGTCTTGTTTCCACAATGACCTTAATTTGAAGAAGCCCTCCTAAAACTAAAGTGAATTGCAGTTGTATTTGATGTACTTGTTTAGATGTGCTTGCAGGACTCTATTGCCAAGTGTAGACCAATGTCAGTCTACAGTGGGTCACCTAGCACAGGACCATACAATGTAATCCCTCATTGTGTGATCCATGGTGTTGAACCATGTGTAGCCTCTCTATTGGGATACACTTCACTTCACAAGCATTTGGACTCATGGGATCTTGAAGTGTTGCTGATCATTAGTAGGAGAAATGGATTTCCAAGGGAGAAATTATTCCAAGTCATATACTCGAGTAGTCCAAAGAACATACTCGAGTAGATGCTTTTACTTACTCGAGTATCTAGTTTTTCCCTCTCGGAATTTTGCCTAAGTGTTCCTACACGAGTGGTTATCTATATACTCGAGTAGTTAAACTAATATACTCGAGTAGACCAAAGTCAAGTACTCGAGTAGTTAAATTTATATATTCGAGTGGATCGACTTACTCGAGTAGTTCATCTGATATACTCGAGTATGTAATTACCAGATACTCGAGTCAGTTCTTCCAGATACTCGAGTAGGTTACTCAGGATACTCGAGTAGTTTATACCATACTCGAGTAGTCTGGTTTTTCACAGATTATTTTCTAAGTCCAGACTTTACGGGATTATTTCAAATCCTCTAATATGATTGGTCCACGTGTACATGATTAAGGTTGGATTTGACCGTTATAGAGATCCTATAAATAGGTCTTGTCAAAACGTCAAACCCTAAGAAGTATTTCTGAATCTAATTTCTATCGCTCGCATCGGGAAGCCGTCAAGTTCACGCCGACATATTCTTGTTCATCTTCTTCGTCGCCGGTCTTCTCCGATCCAAGGATTCAGACAAAGAAGTTTCAGAAGATCAAGCTATTCTCAATCGACAGATCCAATTCTTGATCTTGCTGATTCTAGTTTTTCAGATTCAAGAGATTTCGCCTTGTCTTCCTCGATCTATTTTCTGTCGAGCCCTAACTCTGAAGAAGGAAGAAAGGATTGAAGATCCAGATCTGAATATCTCTGTTTGTATATTTTTGTATACATCTTTTATTCTTATAGGAGTTTTTCTCCGAGCTTGTAGGAAGGTTTCCTTCCGAGTGTAGATCCGTTTTGGGATCGAGTTTTGTAGGAACGTTGTTCCGAGTTGTAGGATCGTTTTGATCCGAGATAGTGGTGTAGCCAAGTCTAGTGGTTTACTAGATTGGTGAGGTGGAAGTGGACGTACCCAAGGTTGGGGAACCACTATAAATCCTGTGTTCTTTGTGGCTTGCTTGGTTATTATCTGTGCATCGTTCATTAATTTTTTATTCCGCAAATAGACGCACATCTCACCTATTCACCCCCCTCTAGGTGATTTAGGTAGACAACTTCCTCTCTCACCTAACACGCCTGTATCAGTAAGTATAGGCACGTGTTGAGGGGCGTATCCTTCACTTAACACAGTACTGCCATCCCGAGAAGAATATGGCTAAGGAACACGCCCATGTCCTTGGCCGTGTGCCAAACACGCCCCTATGACACGCCCGTGTCACAGGCCGTGTTCCACACTCAACACCACTCAACACCACACAACGTCACCTGGTTACCAACCCGAGCAGGACACGGCCTGGGACATGCCCGTGTCCCAGGCCGTGTCGCCTCTCAACGCTTGTGGACTTAGTGTTCATCGAGCTCTCGCGACACAGCCGAGTTCCCAGAGCTGGACAAGCCCTGGGACACGTCCGTGTCCCAGGCCGTGTCACCCAGCCTTAACTCCAAATTGACATTTGGGGTTATTGAAACTGAGAACCGGTCTCTTGTGGAGTTCACCCTTGGGGAAGGGGTGGTCGGGCACCTACTTCGCTCCTACAAGAAAAACAACGAAGGAAGAGAACAAAGGACTAGACCAAGGTCCCGGCGCGGAGGTCCCACCACACACCCAGAAGTTCACTGAGCGCTTCCCCTCCTTAGCCAAATGTCGAGCTAAGGTGACTCAGAAGGCACTGGAAAACTAGAAACAAGTAAGCGTGCCTTCTGAGGTACCCCTTGGGTCCTTTTTATAGATTTCTGAAAACGGTATGCAAATAACTAACCTCTGCCGGTCTGAAATTACTGAAAAACCCCTTGGGCTGGCCTGCTAACAGCCAAACTCCGCTATTCTGAGTGGCTATGTGCAGCCCACCCGGGTCTGCCAACAGCGAGACTCCGCAGTTCCAACCGGCTATGGGCAGGCTAGCGAGAGCAAAATGGTGAAAAACACATCACAACTGAAGGGGGCGAGCTGCCCTGCAATGGCCTCTACTCGGCAAAGGCAGCGAGTATCGTTGGAGCCGGTACTCGCAGCCTCGGCTCAGCAGTAGGCGAGCTTAGTCTCGGCCTTCTCCACTCGTCTTACGCGAGTGCGAGCTGGCAAGTGCGAGCTGACGGGTGCCGGGATGTCCCTCAACGCTGAGGTCAAAAAGCATTGACAGAACTCACCTCACTCGACGCTGCGGTTGAGGGCGTTGAGTGAGCTCGCCTCACTCGGCGCTGTGGCTGAAGGTGTTGAGTGAGCTCTACTCACTCGGTGCCATGGCTGAAGGCGTTGAGTGAGCTCTACTTGATGCCGCGGACTTGGCTCGCCTGGGGTTTGGGCTAGACTTGGCCAATCTGGCTCCTGTCGAACCCACTCGCCGGATACGGGGTTGTACACAATCCCCGCTCTTTGCGAGGTTGGCACAAACTCGGAAAGAAACATCCAACCCCGCAGGATTTGGCGAGTGGGACAGGCCCTGAGGGAATCTCTCGGTGGGGTCGACCGGCGGCTATATATATACCTGCACCTGTATGTCGGGCTGACCATTGCCCTTCCCTTTACTGCTACATTGCTAAGATACCGCTCCCCAAAGAGGTTCTAGAGCGATTGGCGCGATCACGGGTGGAGACTGTGGCTCGTGTCGCGGGCCTATCCGACCTATGCGCCCCACCTCGCAATCTTGCCGAGTTCGGCTCGCCCAAAAGGGTGAAGCCCCTTCCAAAAGATGCTGAGCTTATCTATCACGATCTCCAGACTGTCCTGAATAATGGGGCCGACTCTTCCACGCGGCCGACCCCGTCTCGGGGGAAGGAGGTTGTTGCTCCTATCGCCGCTCAGACCAGCAAGGGGCGAAGTGGGGAGAATTCTACACCGCAGGTCAAGAGCCCTCTCAGCATCCCGCAGGATTAGGCGTCTGACGCGCACTTGCGATTCTCGCCCTCTAACTTCGGCACTACGGGGCGAGACCTCAAAAATCCAATGTCGACGACTCGCAACCCTTCTCAGCTGCATTTTTCCTTCGCACCCCGGGGGAAGGGATCAAGGTCATCCCTACCCCCGGATGCGTTCGCCTTTCTCTTGAGATTACTCGCTATGACCGCGGCAAGGTTCTGGAGGGTCTGCCCCCTCGCCGTGTCGGTCTGGAAGGGGGAGTGCATGGTAAGCTTTCTCGAACTTTGTTTTTGATTCTGACGGTGCTCGCCTCATCTTGCTGAACCTCGGCATGGTTTGCGCAGATCTTACTGTGGACTCAGAGGCGGATGAGTCTGCGGGTTAGACTCGGTACTCGCCTCTGCCCTCCCCGTGCACTTTTGATGCCTTTCTAGATTCCGAGCTGGAGGGCCCTGAACGGTCGAGGCGAGAACAGCTGGTTCTCAAGAAGTTGGTGTGCGAGTTCCACAAGGTGTGGAAGGACAACCTCAAACTGCAGCGGGAGTGCAAGCGACTTGCTGTCATGGCGGGGATTATCCCGGCATTGGAGGAGGCGTATTCTTCCATGCTTCTGGATGAAATTGACGAGAGTTTACAAATAGTCCACCGGAACCTGGGGTGGCTTCGCGAGCTCCGCGCATGGCGATCCGGGGCATCAGGGTCGCGAGACTGGGGTAGCTAGGATTGGCCCCCCTTATGGACCTACCAGTACTCGCCCTTGTTCTCCCCTGACCCGCGCGGGTGGGAGGATTTTTTGTTCTTCTTTCTTGAACACTACGCGAATCCGATCTATAATAATCTGAACATTTTGTTCGTTATTGTTAATACGCTTAATTTATAACTATTGGTGCATCGCGAGTCTCATCTCGTCATAGCGGAGGATTGATCCGTGGCAGTTAGTAAGGTTAAATCAGCGAGTAGGCGAGTTGGATAGGCGAGTGTGCGAGTAGAGGTAGGCGAGTTGGGGTGATCGGGCCAGGGTGGTCCTGAATTCTTCCCCCTATAAATAGGCCTCCCCACCAACCCCTGTCATGCCTTTATTGCTTCCGTACTCTCTTCGCTCTCGTTCCCTTCCGTTAGTGCTTCTGCGTTTTCGATCCCTGGCGAACATGGGCAAGGGCAATCCTGACTCAGAGGGGAGGGCCAAGTGTGCTCATGATTTCGTCGAGCACTGCTTCTTTGAAGGGAACACCACGGCAGAGGAACTTGCCGAGTGCGTGGCTGAATACATTCCCTCTAGTTTCGCGGCCCGCCTTACCGCCGAGCACGAGGCCATCAACTCGTTCTACCCCGACGACCTCGCCTTCTCCGTCTCGCATTTCGAGATGGGGTTGTGCCTCCCCCTCTGGCCGAAAATCCGCCAGGTGCTAAAATACTACGGTGTGATACCCGCGCAACTGAACCCGAACGCCATCGCCATGATGGTGGCGTTTGCCTGCTATCTCCGCCGCGAGCGGATTGAGTTCAACTTGATGGTCTTCCGCAAGTTGTTCTCTTACAAGGCCACCACCGACGGGGTCACCTTCTTCGGTGGTACCCTCATCAAGGTTCGCGAAGTTACGAACAAGCATCACAATTGGATGACCAAGATCGTCATCCTCAAGGGCAATCTCGGCAACATCCCCTTCTCGCCCCAACAGAAGACCGAGGAGGTGTACCGCCCCCCGTTGGTATCGGTCAACGACGCCGAGCTCCACAAATTCTTCCTCCACAAAGAGTTCGAGGTCGCCTTCCTCTGTCGAGGCCTCGATTCCCTTCTCCCTGTCCTCCCTGGTGAAGGTATCACTCTTGAACTCGTACGAGCGGCAGCACTGGACTGCCGATATGACGCGGTGTCATCTCAGCCTTCATCTAGTAAGAAAAAGCCGGCACCTGGGAGACCGGGCTCGTCTTGCCGGCCCTCGGACTGCAAAAAGAAGGCCAAGGTCATCTCCCTGGGGGGAAGGCGATCCCCCCTAGTTCATGGATCTGCCCAATACCCCCGCTGACGTCATCGGGGAGCCCGCTGAAGGAGACGTCCGGGAGGGATCGCCGAGAGCGCGTGTCTCCGGCCCCCAACGTCGTGGGGAAATTTGCGCCCCGCGAGTTGGGCCTGCCCAAAGAACACCCCCACTTCGGCATGGGGGAGAAATATAAAGATCCGGCCGGGAGCCGATGATCAAGTGGGATGAGGAGGCCCACCGAGTCACGATCTCAACTCGCCACCCTTCCTGGGGTGCCCGCCAGCCTCCCACCGGCCATGCCTACGCGCTTGGCTTCGGCCTCTATGGTCGCGACGGTGCCAATGCCTACAAGCACATGACCTCTTGTCAGCTGGGTCGCGAGGGCCTTCGGGCCCATTTGAGGTCCTTCGAGCGCCATATAATGGCGTAGTGCAGCTTCAACCTCTGTATGCTTTTGTCAAAGGCCGAGCAGGAGCGCGATGTTGCGAAGGACCAAGCCGCTGACGCAGGGAGGCGGTGTGGTATTGCTAAGGATCTACTCGCAAAGGCCGTGGACGGGCTGGTAAGCGTCGGTCGTCCCTCTCCTTTTTTACATAGACGATTTCTTGATATTTACGTTGTCTTGGATCCGTAGGATGCCGAGGCTGCGCGCGTATTGCAAGGCCGCGCCTCTGGCTTGGAGGAGGAAGTCGCCTGGTTGCATACTCGCCTTGCCGAGCAGGAGGCTTGCTCAGGCGAGCAGGGGACACACACCGCCGAGCAGGGGGCTCGCACCTCTCAGTTAGAGGCAGAGGTGGGCGGCTGCAAGAGCAAAACCGTGGGCTTCACGCCGAGCTCCTTCGGCAGGCGGAGCTTCTTGTCCCGGCAGGCGTTGGCGAGCCTCTCTACCCCTTCCGGCAGCCGTAGTTTTTTGGTGAGAAGGAGGTCACGGAGCGGCTACGGGTCAATTCGATCGAGTCCGCCGAGTGCCTCCTAGACGTCATGAGAGGCACCGGGATACTGGTTGTCGGTTGCGAGGAGGTCGCGATTCGTGACCTCTTGTCAGGTCTGTACCCGCTGAGCCCGCCTGGCGAGAAGGAGGACAGCTTCGCCTCGCTATTCGGGGACATGGAAAAGGACCAAGGGCATGGATGCGAAGGAGGTCGTGCCTCTAGGGAGGAGGGCGAGAGCTGAGCTGGATTTCTTTTTTCTTTTTATTTCCCTTTCCCTCTTCTATACCCTCGCGAAGGCGAGTTCCAAATATGTAATGGACTTCATCAATTGCAAATAATTTTTTCTATCTTCTTTTCTTTGGTATTTGACTACTGTGATGCGCATTTTTCTCTCCTCCCCCTTTTTGTTTGGTGACCTCTGGCCGAATTTGCCACCATTAAGAGAATGCTGAGTCAAAGACTTTTATTTCCGCTAGCCGGGGAACGTCGGTAGTCGCTAGGTCTGCGAGTTTTGGACTCACCGGTGGATACTCGCCTCGTCTGTGAGCACTCAACTCGCCTGCGAGCACTCGACTCGCTTGCGAGCCCCGAATCGCCTGTAAGCGCTTGATTCGCTTGTAAGCGCTCGACTCGCCTGTCGGCAGGTGTTGAGGGACTTCTGGGTTTATCCTCCGGGAAACTTCCAACCCTGCCATTTTGGAGGGAGCCTGGCAGCGGGACCTGCTCGGGGTCAAGGGCAGACTCCTCCGAGTGACTTCCAGCCCTGCCAGCTTGGTGGTAGCCAGGAAGCGGGATCTGCTCGGGGTCGAGGGCTGACTCCTTCGAGTGACTCCCAAACCTGCCAGCTTGGTGAGATCCTGGCAGCGAGATTAGTTCGGGGTCGAGGGAAGACTCCTCCGAGTGACTTCCAGCCCTGCCAGCTTGGTGGGAGCCTGGCATCGGGATCTGCTCGGGGTCTGAGGCGGACTCCTCCGAGTGACTTCCAGCCCTGCCAGCTTGGTGGGAGCCTGACAGCGGGATCTGCTTGGGCTCTGAGGCGGACTCCTCTGAGTGACTTCTGATAGTTTTACTTTCAAGATAACCTAAACACCTAGAGAGGGGGTGAATAGGTTCTAATTTCTTGTTTATACTTCTAGGCAGAATTCAATTACAAATTAAAACATCTAGCACAGCATTCACAGACAACTAAGCATCACAGATTGCACAATGTTTTATAGTGGTTCCCCAAGGTCTGGGTACATCCACTTTCCCCCTTCACCTATCTAGCAGTATGCTAGATTCGGCCAAACTTCCACTATTCTCAGATCCTCAGATCCTACAGCTCAGAACCTGGATAGGTTCCTACAACTCAGGCTCAACAGCCCTACCTCAGCCTTCCCTCAAGTCCTACCTCTCAGAGAAGAACCTTCTCCTACACTCAGGCAAATAGCCCTACCACTCAGAGATCACCTCTCCTACACTCAGCCTTTATAACACAGGCTTACAACTTAGATCTGTGTAAACAGATCCTACAGAAATTTAGAAAAAATATTTTAATGTCTTGCCTTTGTTGAGAGAGAAGAGGACAAGACACTTCTTGATCAGCTGATGAAATCAACTGAATCTGAGCTTTCTTCAAAGCTTCTTGAATCTGAACTTAGCTGAGTTGATTTCCAAACAGCTTCTTGAGAAACCACTGATGGCTTCCTTCTTCTTCTTCAAGATGACTGGATCCCTCTCTATCCAACACCTTTTCTGATACTTCAAACTTCTTCTTCTTAGATCTTCTGATGAAGATCTTCTTTAGAGCTTAACACTTTCTTGAATTGAAACTTCAATAGGATCGTAATCCTTTTGTTTTTTCTTCTGTTATTTTTTCTTGGCTTGGCTTGTTATTTCCTTCTGAATATGTCTATTTATAGACTTTCTTCATGGTAACCGGCTGATACGGTTTCTAACTGATTTCTGACAGGTCTGACAGCTTCAGTTAAACGGTGGCAACCCACAGCTGTCAAGTCTTCAAACAGTTCCTATACCTTAGCCTTGGACAGCAAAATGTCGAGACAGTCTGTTAGAAAGTGTCGAGACCAATCTGTCTATCTGTATCGACACAAGTGACTTTGGTGTTGACACAGTCTTTGATGATGTCGACAAAGTTGCCTTTAAGTCGACACAGCTTCTTTAGAAAATAACTTGGTCTAGACTCTGCAGTGTGTCGTCACAAGTCCTGTGTGTCGACACAGTTGTTGTAGATTCAGAACTCAGTATGTGTCGACTCAGCCTTCAGGTGTCGACACATCAATCTTCAATTCTGCCAAAATGTGTCGACTCAGTTTTCTGGTGTCGACACAAGCATAGTCGACTTCTGCCAAAATGTGTCGACTCAATCTCAAGGTGTCGACACATCCACCCAGTGTCGACTATCTTTCACTAGTCGACTATCTTCCACTAGTCGACTATTTTTCTCTGGTCGACTATCTTTCACTAGTCGACTAACTTTCTCTGGGCGTCGACTATCTTTCACTGTGTCGACACTGCTTCCCAGTGCTGAGGTCGACGATTTTCTTTATGTGTCGACACTGCTTCCCAGTGTCGACATAAATATGGTCGACTATTTTTCTCTGTGTCGACACTGATATTCTGAAGTGTCGACACAAATATTCTGAAGTGTCGACACAATTTCTTCAGGTGTCGACATGTGGACTTAGAATATTTTTCTACATTCTTTAATACTTCTTCACCTGCACATGTCAACTCAAAACAACATCAAATACACCTTGATGTATATCATTGAGCTAAGTTGGGCTTCTTCAAATCAGGTACACATTTTCCAATGTACCCAACAATCTCCCCCTATTTGGAGAAGTCATAACCCTATAGCCAATGATATACACCATTTATAAAAAGTATAAACTGATGATATATGACATAACAGGAATATTTAATATAAACAAAATAAAAACAATCCATCACAGAATGAACATTATATGATACCAAACAACATTTTGTTTATAACTTGATAATGTTTGAATACAGAGATTTATATTTTAATGATTTAATCAAAACATTACAAAATACTTTGAAAGAACTAAAAATTAAGACTGATCAGGCTCTTTTATGACAATCCCTTTGCCAGATAGAATTTGAGCCTTCACAGGAGCTTCAGAATCTTCAGCTGGCTTCTTGCCTTTTAGATCAGCCTTCTTCTTTGCTTCTTCCTTGAGCCTTTGCCTTTCAAAATAATGAAAGGGCTTTGGAAAGTACTTGCTCGGCTCCTGAGCATTTGGAGGCAGCCAACCCAGCTTGGCTTTTCTTCTAAACTGTACTATGGCCTCTTGCCTGGCTTCATACTTCTGTCATTCCATCTCATTGAACCACTTGCCTTTTTCATGCACTTGGTCTTTGACAGCCTTCCATGCAGTGAGTATAATATTTCTGGAAGTAGGACTCCACTGCTCAAAGTCTGGCTTAAGTTCAGCCTGCTCTCTAAATCTTTTCTTAGATAGTAGAGCATCTTGCTGGTCTTTCAAAGTAGCCTCAGGCTTATCAACCTTCCCAATAACAACATTGGTAACCTCCTTTGGAGGACTATACATTCCTTGAACTTGCTGATCAATCATATCATAATCTGGAGGAGGGTAAATGACTTGGGCAACCTCAGGTTGATTGCCTTCAAGTAGACTTGTTTGTATTCCGGACTCAGCCACCATAGCATCATCACACAAAGGTGGATATCCCAATGTGGCTCGAATACTATTGGTCACCCATTTGGTGTGCTCTGAGCCTGCATGAACTAACATTCTCTCCCCCTTTATGGCTTCTCTAGTAACATGATCTCTTAGATCTTCCTTCTGAAATCTGATTTGGCCATCTAGATAATTCACACCCTCTTTAAAAAATGGTTTTAACTTTAGAAGCTTGTCAGATATTTCCTTTTGAGAAGTAGTGATTGCAGTTTTAACAGAATCAATAGCAGCTTGAAAGTTCTTATCAAATTCTTCCATTTCCTTTGCTCTAGCTGCAGGCAGGCCTGGAACAATCTTTTTCAATTCATTAATGATCTCATGATGAGATTCAGTTAAATTCTCATTCATCCTTATCTGATTTTCCAAGACATAGCTTTGCTTTAAAGCAATATCATCCACCTTAGGGATGATAGACTGTTGTTATTTTGCCAAATATACCACAGCATTACCTCCCTTATGGAAGCAATCTGTCATCTCCTTCTTATGCATGTTGACCTCAAATCTAATAGATTTTATATCTTGAGCTAAGTCAAATTGCAGGGACTTGTTGTTCTCATCAACATATTTTTCAATAGCCACTCTGTGTTCATCCAATTTCACTTGTAAATCGACCAAAAACTTGTTATAATCAAAGTCAGAAGGAGTGTGATGTGCTGTAGACTGTAGAGCCTGCTTATAGCTCTTGCTCCTTCTCTGGAAGACCATAAGTTTTCTTTTCTTAGCCACCCTGGCTTCTTCATTCTCAGAATCAGAAGTACTATCAATTTGAACTCTTTATTTGGGAGGAGGAGGAGGAACAGCTGCTTCAGTGCCATGTTATACAGTCTCCACATGCACAGGCTCCCCCTCAATTTCTTGCTCCACTTCCATTCTATCAGTAATTATTTCATTATCTGGAAATAACTCTTCTAGAGTATATTCCTTCTGGGCTGGAACATCTGCAGTATTCAAATTTTGAGATATATCAATTTGAGCATCGTCTTGCACTTGCTCAGACAGCTTCTCCCCCTGTACTTGTTCAGTATTGGTGATGTCCTGGGCAGGTGAGGACACTTGCTTTCCCTGGACCTGTGCAGAAATAGAAATATTAGAAATGTCTTTTGTAGGAAAATACACCAGCTCCCCCTGCACCTGTACCTAGTCATGAGTAGATACAGTCTGTGTAGGTGAATAAACTTGCTGAGCTGGTATTCTTACTTCTTCTTCTTGAATTGCAGGTATTGTGGCATCCTGAACTTGTGTAGAAGTAGGCTGATCTTCAACCTCTTGTCTTACTTGTTCTTCTTGTGGGTGCTCAGTACTGGTAGCATGACCTGGGGATTTCTCAGGTGAATCCTGCCTTTCCACTTCAGGCATCTCTTTGGTCAGCACCCTATCCCATCTGGAGAACAATCTCATGTCCATCCTTCTCATGTGATTAATTTTTGTTCCAGATTGTTGTTGCATAACATCAGGAATCTCCTTACTTAGGTATATACTCATTATTCTAGCCAGATTTGGCTTCTTGATTCCTTTCTTAATCTTTTCAAAGATTACAGTTGACCAATCCGTTGGAATTGTAAACACAATCCTGGTCATTAGGCTGAACATATAGGCGGAAATCCTATCATGTCCACCTGGCTTGCACAGAATAATTTTTCCAACCACCTCAGACAGAAATTTGCCCTGTTGATTCATTCCTTTCCTATTGAAAGCAGCTCCAATTTTCATGGTGGAATCCAATCCACACCATTGAAGAGCCTCCCTTGATTTAGAAGCAGGGACATCCTCTTCATTCTTAATTATAGGTAAGTGTAGAATTGTTCTTAACTTACTTGGTGTAATTTCCACTGGTGACCCATGAACTGTTGATTTTATCTCATGACTTTCAGAGACTACAGATGCAGAAGTATAGAACTCATGCACCTCCTTCTTCCATATCTTAGATGGTTCGGAGACCAGAAATTCTAATCCTGAGTCGGAGAGGAGAGAGATAACCCCGAGAACATCAGGAGGGGCAGCAGTAAAGGCCTGGCGCACCAACTCATATCCTTCATTCACATTATCTTCAATCTTTGGCGCCATTGATCAGTCGAGAAAGCTTGAAAGATGAGAGAAAGAGAGAGAGGGAGAATGTCGACACAGGGTTTCGAAAACCTTGTAAGCGTGTCGACAGAATGAGTTTTTGACCTATTTATACCTTCTGTTTAAAGAAGATCAAAAGACGCCAAAAACAGACTATAAGTGTCGACACAGATGGAATGTGTCGACACAAGCTTCTATTGTCTCGACATCAAGTCCGTCTATTATGTGTCGACACCAATTTGCAGTTATGTCGACACCAGAGATATATAGTAGAGCATCAGAAATTCTGTGCCGACTCTTGGTATAAGTGTCGACACAAAATCTGTAAGTGTCGACACCACTATCCTGGTGAAGTCGACACTACATTCCTGGATAAGTCGACAATAAGATTCTTAAGTGTCGACACATATTTTCTGTGTCGACACAATATCTCTAACTTGTCGACATTACTACCCTGAGTCGACACAATATTACTGAATGTGTCGACACCATCTTACTTAGCCAATTTCTGTTTGTTCATCACAACTTATAAGTATTACAGAGTACTTGATACTACTTCAATGTGTCTTTATATCACTTGAATGTCTTGTTACCACTTCAACTTCATTGTTGATGATATTGTGATTACACTAATCAATGGTTAACATACCTAATTCAATTTTGAATTTATTGAATTTGGTCTCATCTAGGGGCTTAGTAAACACATCTGCTATTTGATAATCTGTTTTCACAAATTCCAATGAAATGTCTTCTTTTTCTACATGTTCTCTAAGAAAATGGTATTTTATTTCTATATGCTTAGTTCTACTATGAGAAACAGGATTATTAGCAATAGAAATTGCACTCTTAGAATCACACAAAAGAGGTGTTCTACTTACTTGAATACCATAATCCTTAAGCTGATGCTGCATCCATAATAGCTGTGCACAGCAGCTTCCAGCAGCAACATACTCAGACTCAGCTGTGGAAATTGCCACACTAGTCTGCTTCTTACTACTCCATGATATTAGTCTTCCTCCCAGGAATTGACAAGTACCTGTAGTACTCTTCCTATCCTCTCTACATCCTGCAAAATCTGCATCTGAATAGCCTGTTAGTTGAAAATCTCTATTCCTAGGGTACCAAAGACCTAGATTAGGTGTGCCCTTAAGATATCTCAGAATCCTTTTGACTGCAGTATAATGAGATTCTTTAGGGCAGGCTTGGTACCTAGCACAGACACATATAGCATACATAATATCTGGTCTACTAGCAGTGAGATATAGTAGTGAGCCAACTATTCCTCTATACAAAGTCTCATCAACAGGTTTACCTGCATCATCTTTGCATATAGGCATACTTGTTCCCATAGGAGTTCTCATGGTGGAGGATGACTCCATACCATATTTCTTAATCAATTCTTTGGTGAACTTAGACTGGGATATGGACAAGCCATCATCAGTCTGTCTTACTTGGAGTCCCAAGAAGAACTTCAGTTCCCCCATACTGCTCATCTCAAACTTCCCTTGCATAAGTTTGGCAAACTATTTACAAAGGTTGTTTTCAGTAGATCCAAAGATTATGTCATCAACATAGATCTGAACTAAGATGATCTTGCCTTTGGATTCCCTAAGGAATAGAGTTTTGTCAATTTTTCCTCTTGAGAATTTATTCTCAATAAGGAAAGTAGACAGGGTTTCATACCAAGCCCTTGGAGCTTGCTTTAACCCATACAGAGCTTTCCTAAGCTTATAAACAAAATCAGGTTTAAGAGGATCTACAAAACCTGATGGCTGCTCTACATATACTTCTTCTTTAAGATCACCATTCAGAAATATTGACTTCATATCCATCTGGTATACTTTGAAGTCTTGATAGGCTGCATAGGCAAGAAATATTCTGATTGCCTCCAGCCTTGCTACTGGAGCAAAGGTTTGATCAAAGTCAATCCCTTCTTCCTGTCTGTATCCTTTTGCAACCAATCTTGCTTTATTCTTTACTATTATTCCACTTTCATCTAGCTTGTTCCTATAGATCCATTTTGTGCCAATTATGTTGTGGCCTCTTGGTTTAGAAACAAGCTCCCAGACATTGCACCTTCTGAATTGATTCAGCTCCTCTTGCATAGCATCAATCCAGTGCTGGTCTTGGTAGCTTCTTCAAACTTCTTAGGCTCCATTTGTGACAGGAAACTTGAATGTAGAACTGTGTTTTGATTTCTGCTTCTAGTTTGCACCCCCTGTATTGGATCACCTATTATCTGATCAGCTGGATGATCTCTTAAATGTCTTGTAGCTGGAGGAAGATTCCCTTCTGGTTGAACATTTCCAGCTCCTTCATTTAGCTGAATCTCTTGGTTTTCATCAGCTTCTATAGTGTCTTGCTCTCCTCCTGGACAGAAGCCTTCATTTTCCAATGCCCCATCTTCCTTTGATACTTCAGTAATGGAGAGCTTGTCCATACTTTTGCTTATACCTGTTGAGTCATTTGATCTACAAGACAACTCACAGTTGATTAATCTTGTTTCATCAAACACAACATACACAGATTCTTCAACAACTTGAGTAATCAAGTTGAAGACTCTATAGGCCTTACTATTTGTGCTGTAACCAACAAATATCCCATCCTGGGATTTGGCAGCAAACTTAGTCAAATATGACTTGCCATTGTTAAGTATATAACACTTGCAACCAAAGATCCTAAAGTAAGATAGATTTGGTTTTCTGCCTTTCACAATCTCATAGGGAGTCATTTTGAGGCTTTTGGTGATAGTAGCCCTATTGATTACATGACAAGCAGTGTTAACTGCCTCAGCCCAAAAATATTCTGGGAGAGAGGTGTCACTCAACAGAGTTCTACCTGCTTAAATTAATGTTCTATTCTTTCTTTCAGCAATTCCATTTTGCTGAGGTGTTCTAGGTGAGGAGAACTCCTGGAAAATCCCAAAGTCTTTACACAATTTTGTTATGCTTTCAGATTGAAACTCAGTACCATGGTCACTTCTGATTTTGACCACTGTACTATTTAGTTCATTCTGAATTTGCTTTACAAAATTAAGTAATACACTTGGGGTTTCAGATTTTTGTTTCAGAAAGAACACCCATGTAAATCTTGAATAGTCATCTACAACCACAAAAGTGTAGACTTTCCTACCTAGATTGTGAACTGGCATAGGACCAAAAAGATCCATATGCAAGAGGTATAAGCACCTCACAGAATCCTTGTTTTCAAGGCTTTGAAAGGAGGATTTTGTCTGCTTGCCCTTTTGATAAGCTGAGCATATCCCTTCCTTTATACACTTAACTTGAGGTCCATTCCTCACTAACTCTTTGCTAAAGAGTTGGCCAATTGTCTTGTAGTTTAGATGAGCCAATCTCTTGTGCCACTTAACACAATGAGAAGCATTGTCATCAGCTACAAGACGGATGGGAGAAGCCTTATTCTCACATTCAAAATTAAGACAATATACATTTCTCTTCCTATACCCAGTCAATATGATCTTTTGATCACTTGACCTTTTAATATGACATCCATCTTTAACAAATGAAATGTCATATCCTAAATCACTTAGCTGGCTTATGCTTATTAGATTATGTTTCAAACCTTTTACATAAGCCACTTGAGTGATAGTAATTAGGTTAGAAGAAATGTTACCAAACCCTTTGATGACTCCTTTTTCAGATCCACCAAAGATCACTTTAGGTCCATCTTTGACAGATGAATACTCCTTCAGCAGCCCCTTTGTTCCAGTCATGTGCCTGGAACAACCACTATCCAAGTACCATATAGGGGCATGGTTACTTGGATTCACCTGCAACACAGAATTACTTACCCTTAGAACCCAAGTAAGTCTTGGGTCCTTGGTTCAGGTTAGCATTAATAAAGCTACCATAACCTCTTCTAACAGGTAGACTATTGTTCTTTATAACACTTGGGTTATACCAGCAGTTTAGTGTAAAATGGCCTCTCTTGCCACAGCACCAACATTCAAACTTATTGTATCTAGATCTAGATACATCCTTGTCAGAAGAATTTCTGTTCATTGTTGGTGCTGCAGCAACTTCACCTACTGATTTCTTAAAACCATTGGGTTTATGACCATGGGTAGGCCTGCTTGCATTTACACCCTTGTTCTTCAGAACATTAGTCTTAATATGACCTTGAATATCTTCATGATCATATTTGTTAGAAGGCACTTCCACCTTACTAAACTTTATGGGGACTGAAAGGTTTAGTGGCTGAACAGGAGCTTTGCCTTTCCTCTTGAATCTGCCAGCCCTGGAGTTACCTTTAAATCCTAATCCAGCCTTACCCTTTTGAGTGACAAATTCATCTATCAAGGGTAAGACAGATTTTGGCTTAGAGTAACTAGCCACTAAATCCCTTTCAATTCTAAGTCTGGCCTCCAGACTCTTCACTTGATCATTGGTATAATTAATTGTGCTCATCTGAATAATAGTTATATTCTTCAGCTTGGCAATTTCATTTAATTTTTGATCAATAACTTTCTCTAACTCAGTTGTAGCAACCTTTAGTTCAGCAATTTCCTGAGCCTGAGATTTAACCAGGTTCTTGCTTTTCTTAAGGGCCTGCAACAAGTCCCCATACTTGTCTATCAATTGATAGACATCTCCTTCAGATTCAGATGCATCTACATCACTTGATGCAGATGTAGTTGATTCTTCACTTGTACAACAAACAGATGTAATAGAAGGACATTGTACCTTATTAGGACCAGACTGATTCTGGCATATGTCCTCTTCTGATCCTGCCATCAGCCCCATACACTGATGATCCTTTTGTTCATTGATGGAGTCTAGCAACTGCAGAAACTCCTCTTCTTCAGATACAACATATAGTCCAATATATGCTTTAGCTTCAGATTCTGACTCTGAAGTTGACTGCTCTGTTAGACTCTTATCTTTCTTTGCAACAAAGGATTTCTCCTTCTTGCCTTTCTGATGAGTCTTCTTATTGTCTGAAGACTCCTTTCTCTTATCAGGACAGTCAGCCACTACATGTCCAGGCCTATTGCAACAATAGCAGACAATCTTTGAAGTAGTGGCTTTGCTGGGCTTTAATCTGCTCTTCTCTTTCCTTGATGACCTTTTCTTCTGATAATAGTCATCAACTTGCTGTGATGTGGAAGGCCTAGACTTCCATTGCTTCTTTTTCAAGAACCTCTGGAATTGCCTTGTGAATGCAGCAAAGTCTGCATCTGAATCACAGCTTTCTGAACCCTTATCTGAATTTTCAGAACTATCTTCTGCAACTTCCTTAGGAGGAGATGGTGATTTCCTCTTATTCTTTCTAGTGGCTTCTGCATTGAATGCCACAGTCTTTTCTCTATGCTCTCCTCTTGAATTCTTTTCCTCCTCCTTCCTCACCATAAGTTGCATTTCATAGGATAGCAACTTTCCAAACAAGGTAGGAGGAGATATCTCTGCCAATTTAGCCACTTCTCTTATGGCACAGATCTTTGTGTCTCAATCCTTTGTTAAGGATCTCAAGAATTTGTCATTCAGTTCATAAGTACTGAAGACTCTTCCATAGAACATAAGCTCATTCACAATTCTATAGAATTTCTTGTAGCACTCAGTTATGCTATCAGATTTTCCTTGTCTAAAACTTTCATACTCCTGATTGAGCATAGATTTCCTGTCCTGCCTTACTTCTTCAGATCCCTCCATGTAGACAATCAATGTGTCCCACATCTCTTTGGAGGTCTTGCAGTGAATCAGATTCTGAAATGTTGAATCATCTATGGCACTAACAATAATGTTCTGAGCTCTTTTATCCATGGTTGTCAAGATGATTTCATCCTTGGTCATTTCTGAATAACTCTTTGGAGTTTGGATATTTGCATCAAGAACTGATACCTTCATTGGTATGAAGGGGCCTTCCTGTACTGTGATGTAAATCCTTGGGTCAGATGCCTCCATAAACAATCTGACTCTTTCTTTCCAAATTCCAAAAATTTCTTTCTTGCATATGGGTAATTTCATAGACCCTAGCTCCTTATGATTCTCACCAGAACCCATCTTTTTGAATCTTGATTCTGCCTTTCAGATCTACCTCAGACTGTTAAGTCCTTTCTGAGGAACCTCCCTCTGATACCACTTGATAGTTTTACTTTCAAGATAACCTAAACACCTAGAGGGGGGTGAATAGGTTCTAATTTCTTGTTTATACTTCTAGGCAGAATTCAATTACAAATTAAAACATCTAGCACAGCATTCACAGACAACTAAGCATCACAGATTGCACAATGTTTTATAGTGGTTCCCCAAGGTCTGGGTACATCCACTTTCCCCCTTCACCTATCTAGCAGTATGCTAGATTCGGCCAAACTTCCACTATTCTCAGATCCTCAGATCCTACAGCTCAGAACCTGGATAGGTTCCTACAACTCAGGCTCAATAGCCCTACCTCAGCCTTCCCTCAAGGCCTATCTCTCAGAGAAGAACCTTCTCCTACACTCAGGCAAATAGCCCTACCACTCAGAGATCACCTCTCCTACACTCAGCCTTTATAACACAGGCTTACAACTCAGATCTGTGTAAACAGATCCTACAGAAATTTAGAAAAAATATTTTAATGTCTTGCCTTTGTTGAGAGAGAAGAGGACAAGACACTTCTTGATCAGCTGATGAAATCAACTGAATCTGAGCTTTCTTCAAAGCTTCTTGAATCTGAACTTAGCTGAGTTGATTTCCAAACAGCTTCTTGAGAAACCACTGATGGCTTCCTTCTTCTTCAAGATGACTGGATCCCTCTCTATCCAACACCTTTTCTGATACTTCAGACTTCTTCTTCTTAGATCTTCTGATGAAGATCTTCTTTAGAGCTTAGCACTTTCTTGAATTGAAACTTCAATAGGATCGTAATCCTTTTGTTTTTTCTTCTGTTATTTTTTCTTGGCTTGGCTTGTTATTTCCTTCTGAATATGTCTATTTATAGACTTTCTTCATGGTAACCGGCTGATCCGGTTTCTAACTGATTTCTGACAGGTCTGACAGCTTCAGTTAAACAGTGGCAACCCACAGCTGTCAAGTCTTCAAACAGTTCCTGTACCTTAGCCTTGGACAGCAAAATGTCGAGACAGTCTGTTAGAAAGTGTCGAGACCAATCTGTCTATCTGTGTCGACACAAGTGACTTTGGTGTTAACACAGTCATTGATGATGTCGACAAAGTTGCCTTTAAGTCGACACAGCTTCTTTAGAAAATAACTTGGTCTAGACTCTGCAGTGTGTCGACACAAGTCCTGTGTGTCGACACAGTTGTTGTAGATTCAGAACTCAGTATGTGTCGACTCAGCCTTCAGGTGTCGACACATCAATTTTCAATTCTGCCAAAATGTGTCGACTCAGTCTTCTGGTGTCGACACAAGCATAGTCGACTTCTGCCAATATGTGTCGACTCAATCTCAAGGTGTCGACACATCCACCCAGTGTCGACTATCTTTCACTAGTCGACTATCTTCCACTAGTCGACTATTTTTCTCTGGTCGACTATCTTTCACTAGTCGACTAACTTTCTCTGGGCGTCGACTATCTTTCACTGTGTCGACACTGCTTCCCAGTGCTGAGGTCGACGATTTTCTTTATGTGTCGACACTGCTTCCCAGTGTCGACATAAATGTGGTCGACTATCTTTCTCTGTGTCGACACTGATATTCTGAAGTGTCGACACAAATATTCTGAAGTGTCGACACAATTTCTTCAGGTGTCGACATGTGGACTTAGAATATTTTTCTGCATTCTTTAATACTTCTTCACCTGCACATGTCAACTCAAAACAACATCAAATACACCTTGATGTATATCATTGAGCTAAGTTGGGCTTCTTCAAATCAGGTACACATTTTCCAATGTACCCAACAACTTCCAGCCCTGCCAGCTTTGTGGAAGCCTGGCAGCGGGATCTGCTCGGGGTCTGAGGCAGACTCCTCTGAGTGACTTCCAGCCCTGCCAGCTTGGTGAGAGCCTGGTAGCGGGATCTGCTCGAGGTTTAGGGCAGACTCCTCCGAGTGACTTCCAGCCCTTCCAGCTTGGTGAGAGCCTGGCAGCGGGATCTGCTCGGGGTCGAGGGCAGACTCCTCTGAGTGACTTCCAGCCCTGCCAGCTTGGTGGGAGCCTGGTAGCGGGATCTGCTCGGAATCTGAGGCAGACACCTCCGAGTGACTTCTAGCCCTGCCAGCTTGGTGAGAGCCTGGCAGTGGGATCTCCTCGGGGTCGAGGGCAGACTCCTCCGAGTGACTTCCAGCCCTGCCAGCTTAGTGAGAGCCTGGCAGCGGAATCTGCTCAGGGTCGAGGCCAGACTCCTCCGAGTGACTTCCAGTCCTTCCAGCTTGGTGAGAGCCTGGCAGCGGGATCTGCTTGGGGGCGAGGGCAGACTCCTAGTGACTTCCAGCCCTGCCAGCTTGGTGAGAGCCTAGCAGCGGGATCTGTTCGGGGTCCAGGGCAGACTCCTCCGAGTGACTTCCAGCCCTGCCAGCTTGGTGGGAGCCTGGCAGCGGGATCTACTCAGGGTCGAGGGCAGACTGCTCGGAGTGACATCCAGCCTTGCCAGCTTGGTGGGAGCCTAGCTGTAATGCCCCGAAACTCAAAAGAGTGATGAGTAGCGTTTTGAGCCAAATTTGGGTTTTGGTAGAGGTGACACGGCCTGGGACACGGGCATGTCCCAGGGCGTGTCGTGCTCGGGTTCGGCGTTGGTCGCATTGTCAACGATTTTGGAGTCAATGATCGTCGGGGTTGGGGGGTAAACACGGCCTGGGACACTGGCATGTCCCGGGCATGTCAGTCACTCAGAGCCTTGCACTCAATGATCGTTGAGTGAGGGACGCACACCCTGAGCCCAGGAGTGTTCGGGTCCGACACGGGCGTGTGATATTCGACACGGGCGTGTCAAATACCCATGTCCTCCTCGGGTCGTGTGGTGGTTTGTGCTAAGGCAGTTACACTGCCTGGGGCACAGGCGTGTCCCAGGGCGTGTCCAGCACACGGCAAGTGACACGGGCATGTCACATGGCCATGTTGTGCTCGGGTTGTTTTGGACCTGTGTCGTTGAGGGAACACGCCAAGCTACACGGGCGTGTACTGGCTGACACGGGCGTGTCAAGCCTGATACGGGCATGACGGGTGCCCGTGTTCTTTTCGGGACGCGTCGGTTTCGACGGCGAATGGGTGACACAGCCCTGAACACGGGCGTGTCAGAACCCGTGTTCGGCTCAGGTTTTGGAAATTCGGGTTGAATCACAGCCGTTCGTTTCCTTATTTTTGGATCTGATGGTTCAGGCTCTTCCCACCTTAGGGTTAAGGCCGGTTCTGGGGTGTAAAGTAATCATATTCTTGGATTCACTCTCTTTCTAAGATCTAGAGAGAGGGGAGAGCAAGGAGGAAGAAGGAAGGCTATATCCGGTCACCGGCGGAGTTTCGGAGCTCCAAATCGCGAGCCGACTTCGGATCTACGAAGGCAAGGAGATTGCGGTGCTTTTCATCCGCATAGATTTCCATGGTGCCAAGGAGAAACGCAAGGGTAACGATTCTCATCCTAGGACATGTGAAGTCCTCTTTTCCTTTACATAGGAAGCCCTCTCTCGCGAGTATGCGGTGAGTTTGTGGCGTTCCTTGGGGTAGATATGTGAAATCCCCCTTGTGTAGAGTCCGTATTCGAGAACGGACATAAGCATGATGTGTGAAGCCTACTCGGACTAGTCTGTCTGGATCGGTGATGTTGCATTGCATATATGGCCAGAGAAGACTCCGCGCGAATGTTTGTTTTTTGGGTTTTCTACCGGGTAGATTGCAACAGGGAGCCTTGGGGACTAACTCCAAAGTGGACCCAGAAAACTGGGCAGATGCGTGATTCTACCAACATGGTGGTCGGGGAGACAACTTGAACATAACCGGGTTATGTGAACTGGGTGATAGAAACGGGACTTGGGGAGTCTTGACCCGCGCATATGGCTTATATTGACGTTGCGGTGTGAGCAACGGGTCAGGCGGAACCGTACCTTTTCTATGTCGTTCGATGAGACCGTTGGCATAGATGAGGGTCTCCGGCGGTCTATGGCTTAAATTGACGTGACCCGAGCCAGGAAGACAAAATGCTCATAAGGTTGGCCGTCCAGGGGATGGTGGTGAGACGGAAACGTCTATGGCTTAAATTGACGTGACATTGGTCGGTTCGCCGTGAATGTGCCCTAAGTGCACGGGGTGTGTGGACGTGCGTGCCTGCACCTGTGATGAAGTGTGTTTACACTATACCGCTTGATTATGCTAACAAGATGCAGGGAAAGAACATCGCTGCCCCGAGTTGGGGGCGGGGTCATTATAATTTGGTCAGCATAGCTGACCGTTGCTTTTGTTTGCCATCGTGCGGTGGATTGTTGCTTGCAGGTGCTGCAGAGCCGAGCGGTAAATAGCGGGTTAAAGCCCAAGTTGCTGAGCCAGCCCTCAAAGGCCTAATTTTGAGTGTTTTTCTTATATTCTCATGTATGACTGGCCTGCGTGCCGAGGTTTGGAAGACACATATATTTGAGCAAACTATTGTAAGGCCATAAGGCGAATACTCGTGTATTGTGCATTCCTGTTTGTTTTGAGTAGTGGACATTCATGCTTTGCTGAGTTCTTTATTCTTTGCAACTTAATAAACTGCTTCCGCTAGATGCTCTATGTAGGACATTGTGATTGGTTGATTGGTCTCAATGAGTAACCCACCGGTCTGTCCGTGGTATATGGCATCGGGCCCCGGCCGGACCTACTGCTATATGTTATGTGACAGATAGGGGTGTTACAATTTGGTGTCAGAGGACCAGTTTCAGTCAGACTTAAATGAATTCGTGGGCGAATTCCATTTAAGGGGTAGTGAGCACAAGTGTTTGCGTCATCGTTATAACATGAAAAGAACCCACGAATGTTCACTTAGAAATGAAAATACACATGTTTGGCGAACCTGCGTGTTCCTATAATTTCTTTTTGCAATGTTGTGTGGTCGCTTATCGGTGTTTTGCACGATTATAGGTGACAAGGAGTCGTGTTGGGTCGTCAGAACGGCCAGCTTCTCAGGCGAGCAGCGCACCAAACGATGCTCCTGCAACACCCCCTTCAACCGAGACCATTCGATTGGTAGCGGAGGCTGTGTTTGCGATGATCAACGCGCAGCCTGCAAGGCAAGTGCATTAGCCCGCTCCTGCTATGGAGCAAGTACCGCTCCAAGCGGCAGAGCCAAGGAGGGTGGAACAGGTGATCGTGGAGCCGGTGTTGCCGAGTGGAGCAACGGAAAAGCAGCTGAAGCACGTGATGGGCTTCAATCCTCCTGTGTTCTCGGGGACGGAACCCCAACTCAAGATGAGGATTGGCTCTCTAGAGTTAATAGAGTGCTGACAACGACTGAGACTTAGGAGTGGCAGAAGACCACTATTGCGACGTTCTTGCTGGACGGTGACACAAGGCTATGGTGGGAAGGCTTGGAGCTACACCATCTGAGGGGCGGGCAGTTTGCTAATGTCTCAATGGAGGAGTTTTCAAGGTTGTTCTTGGCTCGATACCTCCCCTCAGCCTAGATGATTGCTTTGGAGAATGACTTCCATAAGTATGTTCAAGGAGACAGTTCCGTGGACGAGTATCTCCACGAGTTTACTCGTTTAAGCCGGTACGTAAGCGCCACTTTTGTTGATGAGGAGCGCAAGACGAATCGATTCTATGAAGGTTTGAGAGATGACCTAAGATTGCAACTTTCCGGGCCTATGGCGCAGGGTTTCATGACCTTGGTCAATTCGGCCTGGTCCTTGGGAAAGGACATGAAGAATGTTCAGGCGAAGAAGGACTCCACTGGCAGGAAATCGGAGTCTAAAGTGCCGACTACTTTGAAGTCGGGATATCACAAATTCCACAAGAAGGCTAGTACGTCGGGTCCAGCCCCTTCTACCGGTGCCTCGAGGCCAATCAACCGAACCCCGGGCGTTGGTTTCACTTGTGGAAAGACGGGGCATTTTGCCCGTGATTGTTGGAGTGGACGTCCGAAGTCCGAGAGAAAGCAAGGAGAAACTTATGAAGAAAAGGGCAAGTCGGTGGAGTCAACCACGTCCCACTATGCTCCGACTCAACCGAGAGATTATAATCCGGGCCAGCAAGAGGCCATTAAACAGGCTGACGTGGGGACAGGTACGGTTTAATTTATAGCAAGTTAGCTTTAAATACTGTTACCTAGTGCTTGTTAGCTTAATACTATTTGTATAGGCTTTGTTCTGATTGGCGATAGTCCGACACGAGCACTATTCGATACGGGAGCTTCGCACTCCTTTTTGTCTGAAGGTTTCATAACGCGCATCGGAGTCCCCTCTTCGATGACGAAGGACAAATTGGATGTGCTTCTGCCGAATGGGTGTTCGATGCGCGCGGACAGAGTATGTACCGTAAAGGTTCATATTGGAAGTCAAGAGTTCGACTTGCTAGCGTCATTGCTGCCGCTAGCAGAGTTTGATGTCATCTTCGGTATGGATTGGCTTTCGTAGCAGAAGGCTTTTATAGATTGCAACCGCAAAGAGTTCAAGATGGGTGTTGGGCAAGAGACATCGTTTACGGGACTGAAGGTGTCGAGCAAGACGCTGATGTCTGCTCTTCAGGTGGTTAAGGCAGTTCGTGCTGGTGCAGAGCTGTTATTCACATTAGTGGAGGCTGTAAAGCCTAATCTCACTTCTGGTAGTATCCTAGTGGTTTGTGTGTACCCCGAGGTATTCCCGGACAATCTTCCCGGAACCCCACCGCAGCGGGAGATTGACTTCACGATCGAGCTTGTGTCAGGTGCCAAACCTGTGTCACGTTCTCCTTATAGGTTGGCGCCTAAGGAGATGGCAGAGTTAAAGGTTCAACTAGAAGAGTTGATGGAGCAAGGGTATGTGCGTCCAAGCTCGTCGCCTTGGAGCGCACCGGTCCTCTTTGTTAAGAAGAAGGACGGGTGCTTGGGTTGTGTATCGACTACAGGGAGTTGAACAAGCTAACGGAAAAGAATAAATACCCGATCCCAAGGATTGATGATCTTTTTGATCAGTTAGTCGGTCGTCGGTGTATTCAAAATTGGATCTGAAGTCTGGGTAGTATCAGCTAAGGATAAGGGAGAGTGATATCCGAAGACAATATTCAGCACGAGGTATGGGCATTTCGAGTTCACGGTCATACCGTTTGGTCTGACTAATGCGCCATCGATGTTCATGGATCTGATGAACAGGACGTTCAGAGAATACCTAGACCAATTTGTGATCTTCTTCATTGACGACATATTGGTGTACTCACAGTGCGAGGAAGATCAGTTCAAGCATTTGCATCTGGTGTTGGAGACGCTGAGGAGGAATGAACTTTACGCAAAATTCTCCAAATGCGAGTTCTGGTTATCCTTAGTAGCATTCCTTGGTCATATTGTCAGCGGTGAAGGAATAGTAGTAGATCTAGCGAAGATTGTTGCGATATGGGAGTGGCCTGTGTTGTCTTCGGTAGCGGAAGTCTGGAGTTTTATGGGGCTTACCGAGTATTATAGGCGCTTCAGAGAGAACTTCTCGCGGATAGCGTTACCTCTCACGAAGTTGACAAGGAAGGATCAGAAGTTCTTATGGACGCAGGAGTGCGCGCAAGCGTTTGAGGAGTTGAAGAGTCGGTTGACCACGGCGCAAGTGCTAAGTTCGCCGCGTGGGACCGAAGGTTTCGAGATTTATAGTGATGCCTCATGCAGTGGTTTGGGATGCATGCTGCTGCAGCATGGGATTGTTATTACGTATGGATCGCATTAGCTGAAAGTGCACGAAAGGAATTATCCGGTCCACGACTTGGAGTTGGAGGTCGTGATATTTGCACTTAAGCTGTGGAGACCCTATTTGTACGGTGTAAAAGTCGCTATTTATACCGAACATAAGAGCTTGAAGTTCCTGTCTGATCAGAAGGATCTGAACATGAGGCAGCGGAGAAGGATGGAGTTCCTGGGGGACTATATGTTCAAGATTCATTATGTACCCGGGAAAGGCAATGCAGTTGCGGATGCGTTGAGTCACAGGGCTCCCGCCCAAACCAACTAGTTATCGGTTCATGATGAGAGGTTAATTCGGGAGCTGGAGGCGTTAGAGATCTGTTGTATTGACAAGCAGACTAGCGCCAAAGCATTGTTGAACTTGACGGAAGTTCAGTATGACCTGGCTGATCGGATTCGGTAGGCTATGGGGTTGGATGACGGTATGAAGGAGCACATGGATTCAGCATTGGATGGGTCAAATTCTCAGCTTTCAGTTGAAGATGGACTTCTAAGGAAGGACAATCGTTTGTGCATCCCAAACATGGGAAATCTACGGGTGGAGTTGATGTCGAGGCTCATCATACCAAGTACTCAATCCACCCAGGGAGCACGAAGATGTATCGGGACCTAAAGAAGTTATTTGGTGGCCAGGACTCAAGAAGGATGTGGCACTATTCGTGGCTAAATGTCAGACTTGCGCCTTAGTAAATGCAGAGTGTCAAAAGCCAGGGGGATTCTTGAAATCCATGCCTATTCTGGAATGGAAGTTCGATGACATTTCAATGGACTTTGTGCATGGCTTGACAAGGTCGTAGAAGGGAAACGACGCCATCTGGGTGATCGTGGATCGGTTATCAAAGGTGTCGCACTTTATTCCGCATAGGAAGGATGATTCGGTGGAGAAACTAGCGAAACTGTATGTGGATAATATAGTCAGACTGCACGGTGTGCCCCGCAGCATCGTGAGTGATCAAGATGGGCGTTTTACGTCAAATGATTGGAGGTTTGTGCAGCAAATTCTGGGGACTAGATTGAAGTTTAGCACAGCCTTCCATCCGCATACGGATGGGCAGACTGAGAGGGTCAACAGGACTATGGAGGACATGCTTCGCATGTGCTTTCTAGATTTCGGAAAGCATTGGGAAGACCACCTATATCTGGTGGAATTTGCGTACAACAATAGCTACCAAGCAAGTATACAGATGGCGCCCTTCGAGGCCATATATGGTAGAAAGTGTCGCACGCCCTTGTCATGGCTAGAGACGGGTGAGGCAAGGTTGTACAAGAAGCAGGAGGTGGAGAGCGCTACTTCCTTAGTGCGGATCATTCAAGAGCGTTTGCTGATCGCTCAGGATAGACAAGCTAAGTACTATAATGTCAAGCATCGGAACTTGGAGTTCGCGGTCGGCGATTGGGTGTGCTTGAAGATAAAGCCGTTCAAGGGTGTGTCACGGGTACGACGCTTGAAGAAGCTGAGCCCGAGGTACCTTGGACCATTTGAGATTCTGGAGCGGATCGGCGAAGCGGCTTATCGTCTGAGGCTATCAGCAGAGTTGATTGGCCTACACGATGTATTCCATATTTTAGTGTTGCGGAAGGCGGTGCAAGAGCCTTCGCAGGTGATCGCAGTTGATCAAGTGCCGGTGGATGAAGGGTTCACGACTAAGGTCAAGCCCGTTCGTATTGAAGACTTTGAGGTTAAGCGACTCCGTAACAAGGAGATCAGGATAGTCAAGGTCCGTTGGGACAATTGCGGTCGTGAGGAGCTCTCTTGGGAACTGGAGCAGACCATGCTAGGAGGAATACCCAGAGTTATTTCACTCAGGTACCGCTTTTGGTTTTGTTTATCTTTCCTTTGGTAATTTCGTGGACGAAATTCTTGTAAGAGGGAGAGAGTTGTAATGCCCCGAAACTCAAAAGAGTAAAGGGTGGCATTTTGAACCAAATTTGGGTTTTGGTAGAGGTGACACGGCCTGGGACACGGGCGTGTCCCAGGGCGTGTCGTGCTCGGGTTTGGCGTTGGTCACATTATCGGCGATTTTGGAGTCAACGATCGTCGGGGGGGTGAACACGGCCTGGGACACGGGCGTGTCCAAGGGCGTGCCAATCACTCAGAGCCTTGCACTCAACGATCGTTGAGTGAGGGATGCATGCCCTGAGCCCAGGCGTGTTCGGGTCCGACACGGGCGTGTGATATTCGACACAGGCCTGTCGAATACCCGTGTCCTCAAGTCGTGTGGCGGTTTGTGCTAAGGCAGTTACACGGCCTGGGACACGGGCGTGTCCCAGGGCGTGTCTAGCACATGGCATGTGACACGGGCATGTCACGTGGCTGTGTTGTGCTCGGGTTGTTTTGGACCTATGTCGTTGAGGGAACACGCCCATCTAAACAGGTGTGTACTGGCTGATACGGGCGTGTCAAGCCTGACACGGGCGTGTCGGGTGCCCGCATTCTTTTCGGGACGCGTCGCTTTTGACGGCGAATGGGTGACACGGCCCTGAACACGGGAGTGTCGGAACCCTGTGTTCGGCCCAGGTTTTGGAAATTCGGGCTAAATCACAGCCGTTCATTTCCTTATTTTTGGATCTGATGGTTCAGGCTCTTCCCACCTTAGGGTTAAGGCCGGTTCAGGGGTGTAAAGTCCTTATATTCTTGGATTCACTCTCTTTCTAAGATCTAGAGAGAGGGGAGAGCAAGAAGGAAGAAGGAAGGCTAGATCCGGTCACCGGCGGAGTTTCAGAGCTCCAAATTGCGAGCCGACTTCGGATCTGCGGAGGCAAGGAGATTGTGGTGCTTTTCATCCGCATAGATTTCCATGGCGCCAAGGAAAAATGCAAGGGTAAAGATTCTCATCCTAGGACATGCGAAGTCCTCTTTTCCTTTGCATAGGAAGCCCTCTCTCGCGAGTATGCGGTGAGTTTGTGGCGTTCCTTGGGGTAGATATGTGAAGTCCCCCTTATGTAGAGTCCGTATTCGAGAATGGATATAGGCATGATGTGTGAATCCTACCCGGACTAGTCTGTCTTGATCAGTGATGTTGCATTGCATATATGGCCGGATAAGACTCCGCGCAAATGTTTATTTTTCAGGTTTTCTACAGGGTAGATTGCAACAGGGAGCCTTGGGGACGAACTCCAAGGTGCACCCGGAAAACTGGGCAGATGCGTGATTCTGCCAACATGGTGGCCGAGGAGCCAACTTGAACATAACCGGGTTATGTGAACTATGTGATAGAAACGGTACTCGAGGATTCTTGACCCGCGCATATGGCTTAAATTGACGTTGCGGTGTGAGCAACGGGTCAGGTGGAACCGTACCTATTCTATGTCGTTCGGTGGGACCGTTGGCATAGATGAGGGTCTCCGGCGGTCTATGGCTTAAATTGACGTGACCCGAGCCAGGAAGACAAAATGCTCATAAGGTTCGTCGTCCAGGGGACGGTGGTGAGACGGAAACATCTATGGATTAAATTGACGTGACGTTGGTCGGTTCGCCGTGAATGTGCCCTGATTGCACGGGGTGTGTGGCCGTGCTTGCCTGCACCTGTGATGAAGTGTGTTTACACTATACCGCTTGATTATGCTAACAAAATGCAGGGAAAGAACATCGCTGCCCCGAGTTGGGGGCGGGGTCGGTATAATTTGGTCAGTATAGCTGACCGTTGCTTTTGTTTGCCATCGTGCGGTGGATTGTTGCTTGCAGGTGCTGCGGAGCCGAGCGGTAAATAGCGGGTTAAAGCCCAAGTTGCTGAGCCGGCCCTCGAAGGCCTAATTTTGAGTGTTTTTCTTATATTCTCATGTATGACCGGCCTGCGTGCCGAGGTTTGGAAGACACATATATTTGAGCAAACTATTGTAAGGCCATAAGGCCAGTACTCGTGTATTGTGCATTCCTGTTTGTTTTGAGTAGTGGACATTCATGCTTTGTTGGGTTCTTTGAAACTTAATAAACTGCTTCCGCTAGATGCTCTGTGTAGGACGTTGTGATTGGTTGATTGGTCTCAATGAGTAACCCACCGGTCTGTCCATGGTATATGGCGTCGGGCCCCGACCGGACCTACAGCTATATGCTATGTGACGGGTAGGGGTGTCTCACTGGCAGCGGGATCTGCTCGAGGTCTGAGATGGACTCACTATTCCACTTGTACGAGACATGTTATGAGCATAAGAATCTAGAAAAAAATTTATTCCATAACACAGGACTTACACGACTAGGGGTAAAAACGCTTCAGGTCATCACCGCTCTAGGTGAGGCCTAGGGTCTCGCCTTCCGTATTCTGAAGACGATACCCTCCCGACTTTAGGACCTCCCGCACTATATATGGTCCTTCCCAATTGGGGTTAAGCTTCCCCACCGTGGCTGACCTTTTTGCGGCGTCCACCTTTTTTAAGACCAAGTCTCCTTCCGTGAACTGTTTGACTCTGACGTGCTTGTCAAAATACTTGGCCATTCTCCTCTTCACTTCCTCTTGCCGGAGGGCGGAGAGGTCTCGCAGCTCTTCAACCATGTCGAGCGAGTGTCGCAGCTCCTCCTTATTCTCTATCCTCCATTCTTCCTTGCCTTCTCCTGCCTCGGCCACCCGAGGCATTCTGACCTCAAACTCCACTGGTAGTACTGCCTTGCATCCATGGGAGAGTTTGAAAGGAGTCTCTCCCGTGGCCTGTTCAGCGTGGTTCTAAGAGCCCAGAGGACCGAAGGGAGCTGCTCCACCCAGCTTCCTCTCAAATTTTCTACCTTCTTCTTGAGGAGATTAACAATGATCTTGTTTGCCGCCTCCACCTGCTCGTTGCTCCTGGGGTGATGAATCGAGGCGAATCTAAGATCGATCCCGAGCTGTCCATAAAAACTAATGAACTCGACGCTGGCAAACTGAGGGCCATTGTCAGTGACAATGGCCTTGGGTAACCCGTGTCGGCAGATGATCTCACCCCATACAAAGTTTCTGACGACCTGGGAGGTTACTTTGGCCAGCGCTTTAACTTCTAGCCACTTTGAGAAATAATCAATCATCACGAGCAGGAACCTTCTCTGACCGCTGGCCTGTGGGAAGGGCCCGACGAGGTCCATTCCCACATCACGAGCAGGAACCTTCTCTGACCGCTGGCCTGTGGGAAGGGCCGAAACGATCAGAGCAAAGGCCAGCTTCTTCAGTATAGGATAATGGAGTTCGGCCTTCCACGGCACCCTACTCACATAGTAAATTGGGAGTTGCTTATTCCCCTCTTCCCGAACCAAAATAGAGCTAAGGGCCTCGCCCCGACCCCGAGATACAATAATAGGTCCTCCCCCTCCTTTGGCCCCTGGAGCAGGGGGTACTGAGTCAGCTGCCTCTTTAGGGCCTGGAATGCCTCCTCGAACTCCGGGGTCCATTCGAACTTCTAGCCTCCTCTCAAGGTTTTGAAGAAAGGGGAGTACTTCTATCCGGCCCGGGAGAGGAACCTGCTTAACCCTGCCAGCTTCACTATCAGTCGCTGTACCTCTTTGGCATTCTGAGGCGACCCCAGTTCCATGATCGCTCGGACCTTGTTCGGGTTGGGTTCTACGCCGGCGGGAGTGAGGAGATGTCCTAGGAACTTCCCCCTACTCGCCCCGAAGATGCACTTTAAGGGGTTCAACCTCATCTTGTGTTTGCGTAGGGTGGTGAAGGTTTCCTCCAAATCCTGGAGGTGGGAGTCGACATCCCGACTCTTGATCATGAGTTCGTCAACATACACCTCCAAGTTCCTTCCCCTCTGCTCTCGGAAGACCCTATCCATCATTTTTTGATAGGTCGCGCCTGCATTCTTTAGCCTGAAGGGTATCATTTTGTAGCAGTAACACTCATCCCCAGTGATGAAGGAGACATCCTTGATGTCGGGAGGGTGCATCCTGATCTGGTGATAACCTGAAAATGCATCTAAGAAACTCATTACAGGGAAACCGACGGATGAGTCAACCAGCGCGTCGATTCGAGGCAAGGGGTAACAATCCTTGGGACATGATTTATTAAGCAATGAAAAATCAACACACATATGCCACCGACCATCTCCTTTTTTAACCATTACAACATTGGAGACCCATCCGGGGTATTGAATCTCGGATACAAAACTAGCCTCGAGGAGCTTGACCACCTCCTCTCGAATTGGCTCAGCCAACTTGTCCGTCGTGGGCCTCTTCTTCTGTTGGATGGGGCGAGCCTCCGGATCCAGGTTGAGGCGATGGCAGGCCACGTCTGCGTCGATCCCTGGCATCTCTGTGGCACTCCAGACGAAGATAACCACGTTCTTCCAAATACACTCCAGCACCCTAACCTAAGCCTCCGGGGTCATCCCTCCGCTGACGCGGACCTTCTCCACCTTGCCTCCAAGAGTGAGGACCTCCATCTCCACCACCTCTTCCGCCGCCTCCAGACGAGACTGTTCCCCCATTCTTCAGCATTCCCCCTCAAGGGGTGAGGACCTCCTCCTCAACTTCCTCCACAGCCATCGCCTCGGCCGGCTCCTGAACCTCCTTCGTCTCCTCCTCCCGAGGGCTGGCCTCCTCTACTTATATTTCCTCCGGTCCAGCCTCCTGCACCGCCTCCTCAATCCTCCGCCCAATCTCCTCGGTACCCTCCTTCCATGAGATGGAGTTTACGGCGGTGACATAGCACTCCTTTGCTATTTTAGGGTCTCTGCGGACCCAGACTTGGACCCCCTCAACATTGAACTTCAGGCATTAGTGGAAGGATGAGGGGACACAGCGGAAGGTGCTGATTAGGGGCCTACCGAAGATGGCGTTTTAGCTGCTAGGGGCGTCCACAATGACGAACTTGCAATTGCGGGACTGCCCTCTCAGAGAGACTTGGAGTCCTACCCCTCCTTCGACTTCCTTCCTCTCCCCCGAGAAGCCAAACACGGGCCCATCTGAGGCCAACACCCTCCTGGCCTCCACCTTAATCGCATCAAATGCCTTCTTGAAGATGACGTTGACTGAGCTCCCATTGTTGATGAGGATCCGATAGATGGTGAAATCTTCGATGGACGTCTGGATGACCAGCGCATCGCAAAAGGGGTCTTCGTGACCTGGCATGTCCTTGACCATGAAGGTAATTCTTTCTTCCGGGGCGGGGTCTGGGATGTGGAGCCAACGCTCCATCGGTACATGGTATGGAGGCTCGCCTTACGAAAAGCCTCGATCCCCCCCCCCATGGATTGCTCTGATCCCTCCCCGGGTTCCCACATCTGCCCGGTCTTCGCACCTGTCCTCCTCTGCCCGAGGCAGGACCTCCTTAATCCGCAACCCTTGGCGGTCTCGTTCACCCCCTGCTTGATACAGAACAGGGACTCTGACTCCCTCTTCCTCCTCTTCGAGGTTGTGAACCTCAGCATGAACCCTCGATGGAGGTCCTCGAAGCAATAGATGGAATTGGCCGGTAGCTGGTGAAACCACTCCCTCGCCTTCTGCTTCAGGGTGATGGCAAATAGTCTACACTTGAATCTGTCCGACATCTTTCGGATCGAGACCACATCCTTAAACCACTAGACGTGCTGGATCGGGTCCCCCTTCCCGGTATAGTAGGACATGTCAGGCTCCCTGAACCCATCTAGGACTGGTGCAGAGGAGACCAGCTCGCTGAAGGGACTATCTCCGCCCACCGGGCAAGAAGGAGAGTCTCGTGCTCCAAACTCGCCGAATCTGTTGCCTCCACCCGAGCCCGGGAAGAGCACTCGCCCTGGGATCTCGGCACCCCGGCCTTCCTCGACGACCTCCTTCCCTGCTCGTCGAGCGGGAGCGGCCTCGCCGAGTACCGGATCCGCGAGAACTGGGATCACAGGAGTCGAGCACTCGGCACGCGCGCCGAGTGCGAATCGTACCAAGCCGAGTACCTCATACCTGAAGTATTCAAACATCCCCATCGTCGCGAGATGGGGAGGGGATGGCAAGTCGGTCCTGTCTGATCCTTGCCCTTCTCCTCCAGTCATTGAGCTCGCTGGAGGTTTTCTGTACTGACAACCCTCCACGCTCATCGCACCAAAAATGTTGAAACCGAGAACCAGTCTCTTGTGGAGTTCACCCTTGGGAAGGGGTGGTCGCGCACCTACTTCGTTCCTGCAAGAGAAACAACCAAGGAAGAGAACAAAGGACTAGACCAAGGGCCCGACGCGGAGGTCCCACCACACACCAGAAAGTTCACTGAGCAATTCCCCTCCTTAGCCAAATGTCGGGCTAAGGTGACTCAGAAGGCGCTGGAAAATTGGAAACAAGTAAGTGTGCCTTCTGAGGTACCCCTTGGGTCCTTTTTATAGATTTCTGAAAACGGTCTCCAAATAACTAACCTCTGCCAGTTTGAAATTACTGAAAACCCCTTGGGCTGGCCTACCAACATCAAAACTCCACTGTTCTGAGTGGCTATGTGTAGCCTACCCGGGTCTGCCAACAACGAGACTCCAAAGTTCCAACCGGCTATGGGCAGGCCAGCGGGAGCAAAATGGTGAAAAACACATCACAACTGAAGGGGGCGAGTTGCCCTGCAATGGCCTCTACTCGGCAAAGGTGGAGAGTATCGATGGAGCCGGTACTCGCTGTAACGCCCCGAAACTTAAAAATGTAACGGGCGGTGTTCGAACCAAGTTCGTGTCTAGGAAGGGTGAACACGGCCTGTGACACGGGCGTGTCACAGGGCATGTCGTGCTTGGGTAGTCGAGTTGAGGTCGACGAGCGTTGAGTGCTCAAACACGGCCTGTGACACGGGCGTGTCACAGGGCATGTCAGGCACACGGCATGTGACACGGGCATGTCACATGGCCGTGTACTCCTCTGATAGTTTGGTCCTGTGTCTACTGAGGGACACGGACCGGAACACGTGCGTTTACTGGTTGACACGGGTGTGTACTGGTTCACACGGGCATGTCACGTTTGACACGGGCGTGTCGCCACCCGTGTCCACCAAGCGACGTGACGGTTGGCGTGGCGGTTATTGGCGACACGGCCCCTTGTCACGGGCGTGTTGAGGACCCGACACAAGCGTGTCAGGTTGTGACACGGGTGTGTCCCAACCCGTGTCCTTTTCTGTACTCGATATTCGTGGCTGGATCGAGGCACACGGCCTGGGACACGGCCGTGTGCAAAGCCGTGTTCGGCCCAAGATTAAGGAATTTCAGGCTAATCTAAGCCGTTCGTTTTCTTTTAAAAAGATCTAACGGCCCAGATGAGTTCATGCTTGTGTTTAGTCCAAGATTAGTGGTTTAATTCCTCATTTCATCTTTAACTCCCTCTTTCTAAGAAGTTAGAGAGATAAGAGAGCAAGGAAGAAGGAAGGGAGGAATCCGACCACCGGCGAAGCATCGGAGCA
The DNA here is from genome assembly GCA_039513925.1 of Platanthera zijinensis. Lineage (NCBI taxonomy): Eukaryota > Viridiplantae > Streptophyta > Magnoliopsida > Asparagales > Orchidaceae > Platanthera > Platanthera zijinensis. The sequence goes on from CM077096.1 coordinate 148,205,513, forward strand.
CCGAACTGAGAACCGAGACTGGATTTGTGGAGAGAATTCCTATGCGAAGCTTTCTATCCGGCTAGTTTTTCATGGCGCCTAAGCAGACTTCAAGGGTAACGATTCTCAACTTGAGCATGTGAAGCTCTTCTTCCTTTGCATAGGAAAACCCTCTCCCATGAGTGTGCAGTAAGTTTGTGGTGTTCCTTGGGGTAGATATGTGAAGTCCCCTTTGTTTAGAGTCTTGAATCGAAGTTCGGGCATAGGCATTGTGTGTGAAGCCTACCCGGACGTGTTTGTCTGGATCGGTGATGTTGCATTGCATGAATAGCTGGAGAAGACTCCTTGCATTGTTTTCGGGTTTCTACGTGGTAAATTGCAGCAGGGATCCTTGGGATTAACTCCAAGGCGCACCCGAAAAACTGGGCGGAATCGTAGTTCTGGTAACTTGGCGGTCGGGGAGTCAGCCTGAACATAATTGGGTTATGTGATGTTTTGAAATGTTTTAGGATCCGGGTGAAGCTTGGCCCGCGCATACGTCTTAAAGTGACTAGGCGACGTGAGCAATGGGAGGGTGGAAACGGACCTGGGCTTTGCAGTTCGGTGCTAGAGGCCCTAAAGTGGAACTGGCCATTGGCATAGTCGGGAGTCTTGGACTGCGGTTGGAAAGACTCAAAAATTCTCACAATGTTTGCCATCCTGAGGGTGGTGGTGAAGCCACGGAATTGACCGGATTCACCGAGAATGTACCCTAAGTGCACGGGGTGTTTGGCCGAGCGAGCCTACACCTATGGCGAAATATATATTTGCACTTTACTATTTAGCTGGGCTAATGATATGCAGGGAAGGAGCACCGCCGTCCCGAGTAAGGGGCGGAGTCGTTATAATTTGTTCAGCTTTAGCTGACCGTTGCTTTGTTTGCCACCGTGCGGTGGAATGTTGCTTGCAGGTGCTGCGGAACCAAGCGCCAAGTAGCGGCTGAAGCCCAAGTTGCTGAGCTGGCCCTCGAAGGCCAAGCAAACTGTTGTTTTACTTTTGTCATGTGTGGCCGGCCTGTGAGCCAGTGTATGTAAAACATTATATTGTCAAGTGAACATTTGTAAGGCCTTAAGGCCAAGTACTCTTTTGTGTATTTGTTGTGTTTCATTCCTGTGGTATAGTGGACATTCATTCCGTGGTTGTACAAATTTTGGGTTCTCTTAAACTATTTAAAAGCTTCCGTTAGAATGCTCTGTGTTAGGGCGAGTAGTTGAGTATTTGGTATTATTCTGTAACCCTTCCGACTGTCCATGGTATATGGCGTCGGGTTCCAGCTGGACCTTCTGTTATATGTCATACGACGGATGGGGGTGTTACAATTTGGTATCAGACTAGGGTGTCGGTCGTCTGTATTTGAATTCGTGGGCAAATTCTTTTAAGGGGTGGTGAGCACATGAATGTGTGTCATCGTTATAACATAAAAGAACCCATGAATGTCCACTTAGGAATGAAAAATACACTTGTTTTGAGGAACCTGAGTGTTCCAGTGATTGCTTTTAGCAATTTGTGTGTCGCCTAATCAAGGGTTTATGCTATTATACGTTCCTAGGAGCAGTGCTAGGCAATCGGAACGTCCGCAATCGGCGGAAATTAGTGCACCGAGTGACGTGCCTACAACACCTCCTTCAGCAGAAACCATCAGATTGGTGGCTGAAGCAGTCTTTGCTATGATCAATGCCCAACAAGTGCAGCCCGCACCACCTGTTAATGAGCAAGAACTGATTAGAGTGGCAGAGCCGGGAGTGGTAGAGCGTGTGGCAGTTGATCTGGTAGCACCAAGGAGGGCTGCGGAGAAACAGCTTAAGCATGTGATGAGCTTTAATCCTCCGGTATTCGACGGGATGGGAACGCCAACTCAAGCTGAATATTGGCTTTCTACGATAAAGAGGGTCATGACCGCCATAGAAACGGCGGAGTGGCATAAGACCACAATAACGACCTTCCTATTGGCTGGTGAGGCAAGGATGTAGTGGGACGAGTTGGAGGTTCATCTCTTAGTGGGAAGGCAACTTGTCGAAGTACCGATGGAGGAATTCTCAAGGTTGTTCTTGGCCAGATACCTACCTTCTGCCCAGAAGCTTGAGATGGAGAATAAGTATCTTTGTTTGACTCAGGGAGCGAGTAGCGTGGATGAGTATCTCCATGAGTTTACTCGGTTAGGTCGTTATGCTGGTGCTATGTTTACTGAAGAAGAGAGGAAGACCAACCGATTTTATGAGGGCCTACGGGGCGACCTACAGCTACTCCTCGCTGGGCCCAAGGTACAGGGCTTCCTATCCTTGGTTGATGCGGCTCGGTCTTTGGAAAGGGTCGCGAAGAAAGTTCAAGAGAAGAAGGAGCCAGGGGAAAAGAGGTCAGAGTTCAAAATGCCGAGTTCAAAGTTTGGTTTCCGCAGATGGAACAAGAAGTAGAAGACTTCAAGTTCAGCCCCTTCGTCTGGTGCGATGGGGGCAAACTCAAGTCGAGTCCCAGGAGCGTGCTACAACTGTGGAAAGGTGGGGCATTTTGCACGTGAGTGTTGGAGCGGACGTGCAAAGTCCGAGATGAGGACTGGAGCAACTTATGAGGAAAAGGGGAAGGCGGCGGAGTCGACCGCATCCCACCATACTCCAGCCCAGCCTAGAGTTTACAACCTTGGTCTGCAAGAGTCCATTAAGCATGCTGATGTGATGATAAGTATGAGTTAAATATTTACTGTTTAGCTTTTGTAGCCGTTACCTTTTTACATGTTAGCTTATAAATCTTGGTGCTAGGCTTTGTGTTAGTTTTTGATAGTCCGACGAGAGCCTTGTTTGATACGGGAGCTTCGCATTCCTTCTTGTCCGAAAGATTCGTATCGCGCATCGGAGTTCCTTCCTCAATGGTAAATGACAAGTTGGATGTGTTGTTGCCCAATGGGTGCTCAATGCACGCGGATAGAGTCTGTGTGGTAAAGATTCGGATCGGGCATCAGGAGTTCGTTTTGCAAGCGTTGGTGCTACCGTTAGTGGAGTTCGATGTAATATTTGGAATGGAATGGCTCTCGGAGCAGCGAGCATGCATTGATTGCAACCGAAAGGAGGTTAAGTTGGGACTGAATACCGATCGGGAGACTACGTTTGCAGGCATGAAAGGGTCGAGCAAGATTTTTATGTCGGCACTTCAGGTGATTAAGGCAGTTCGGTCTTGGGCAGAACTATTTGTCGCATCAGTGCAGGCTTCAATGCCTAAACCTAGTCTTACACTATTGCAGTTGTGTCCGAGTATCACGATGTATTCCCAGACGATCTCCTGGGAGCCCCTCCTCAACGGGAGATTGATTTTACAATTGAGCTGGTACCAGGTGCCAAACCGGTGTCACGCTCTCCGTATCGGATAGCGCCTAAGGAGATGGTGGAGTTGAAAGTACAACTGCAAGAATTGTTAGAGCAAGGGCATGTGCGTCCAAGTTCGTCGCCTTGGAGCGCACCGGTCCTCTTCGTTAAGAAGAAAGATGGGAGCTTGTGACTCTGTATCGACTATCAGGAGTTGAACAAGCTTATGGAAAATAATAAGTATCTGATCCCAAGGATTGACGATCTATTTGAATGGTTGGATGGGTCAAATTCCCAATTTGCGGTTGAAGATGGACTGCTAAGGAAGGACGGTCTCCTATGCATCCCAAGTGCGGATAACCTTCGGGAGGAGTTGATGTATGAGGGTCATCATACCAAGTACTCAATCCACCTGGGGAGCACGAAGATGTATAGGGACATGAAGAAGTTGTTTTGGTGGCCAGGGCTGAAGAAGGATGTAGTACTTTATGTGGCGAAGTGCCAAACTTGTGCCTTGGTGAAGGCGGAATGCCAGAAGCCCGGAGGTTTCTTGAAGTCCTTGCCTATCCCAGAATGGAAGTTCGACGACATTTCCATGGATTTTGTGCATGGTTTGCCAAGGTCGCAAAGGGGAAATGACGCCATCTGGGTGGTCGTAGATAGATTGACAAAGGTGTCGCACTTCATCCCGAATAGGAAGGAATTTATGGTGAAAAAGTTAGTCAAGCTCTATGTGGATAATATTATACGGTTGCATGGTGTGCCACGGAGTATTGTTAGTGACCGAGACGGACGCTTCACGTCAAATGACTGGAGGCTGGTGCATAAGTCATTGGGAACTAAGCTGGGTTTCAGCACAACCTTTCATCCGCAGACGGATGGTCTGATTGAAAGGGTCAACAGGACGATGGAGGAAATGCTTTGCATGTGCGTCTTGGATTTCGGAAAGCAGTGGGAAGATCACCTGTACATGGTAGAGTTTGCTTACAATAACAGTTTTCAAGCGAGTATTGGTATGGTGCCTTTCGAGGCCCTGTATGGGAGAATGTGTCGCACGTCGTTGTCTTGGTTGGAGACAGGTGAGTCAAAGTTATATAAATGTCAGGCAGTGGAAGACGTCACTTCAATGGTACGTACGATTAAGGAACGGTTAAAGATCGCCTAGGACAGATAGGCAAAATACTATAATGTCAAAGCATAGAAATGTGGAGTTTAGCGTTGGCGATTTGGTGTACTTGAAAATCAAGCCATTTAAGGGTGTCTCGTGGATTCGATGCTTGAATAAGCTGAGTCCGAGATACCTTGGACCGTTTGAGATCCTGGAGCGGATTGGCGAAGCAGCTTATCGATTGAAGTTGTCGGTGGAATTGAATGGGCTACACGATGTATTCTACGTTTCGGCATTGCGGAAGGTAGTACAAGAGCCTTCTCAGGTTGTTGTGGTCGATCAAGTGCCGATTGATAGTGGGTTGACGACCAAGTTCAAGCCAGTTCGCATTGAAGACTTTGAAGTCAAACGGCTCCGCAACAAGGAAATCTGAACGGTTAAAGTTTGTTGGGATAACTACGGATGAGAGGAGCTTTCTTGGGAGAGAGAGAAGACTATGATGGAAGCATACCCCGAATTATTCCACGCAGGTAATCTTTAAGTTGTTTTGTGTATCTTTACATAATTTCGTGGACAAAATTCTTTAAGGTGGGAGATTTATAACGCCCCGAAACTTAAAAATGTAACGGGCGGTGTTCGAACCAAGTTCGTGTCTAGGAAGGGTGAACATGGCCTGTGATACGGGCGTGTCACAGGGCATATCGTGCTCGAGTAGTCGAGTTGAGGTCGACGAGCGTTGAGTGCTCGAACATGGCCTGTGACATGGGCGTGTCACAGGGCGTGTCAGGCATACGACATGTTACACGGGCGTGTCACATAGCCGTTTACTCCTCTGGAAGTTTGGTCCTATGTCGATTGAGGGACAAAGCCCGGAACACGGGCGTGTACTGGTTTACACGGGCATGTCGCTACCCGTGTCCACCAAGCGACGTGACGGTTGGCGTGGTGGTTATTGGCGACACGGCCCCTGGTCAAGGGCGTGTCGAGGACCCGACACAGGCGTGTCCAAACCCGTGTCCTTTTCTGTGCTCGATATTCGTGGCTGGATCGAGGCACACGGCTTAGGACACGGCTGTGTGCAAAGCCATATTCGGCTCAGGATTAAGGAATTTCAGGCTAATCTGAGCCGTTCGTTTTCTTTAAATAAGATCCAACTGCCCAGATGAGTTCCTACTTATGTTTAGTCCGAGATTAGAGGTTTAATTCCTCATTTCATCTTTAACTCCCTCTTTCTAAGAAGTTAGAGAGAGAAGAGAGCAAGGAAGAAGGAATGGAGGAATCCGGCTGCCGGCGGAGCATCGGAGCACCGAACTGAGAACCGAGACCGGATCTGTGGAGAGAATTCCTTTGCGAAGCTTTATATCCGGCTAGTTTTTCATGGCGCCTAAGCAGACTTCAAGGGTAACGATTCTCAACTTGAGCATGTGAAGCTCTTCTTCCTTTACATAGGAAAACCCTCTGACGCGAGTGTGAGGTGAGTTTGCAGTGTTCCTTGGGGTAGATATGTGAAGTCCCCCTTGTTTAGAGTCTGGAAACGAAGTACGGGCATAGGCATTGTGTGTAAATCCTACCCGGACGTGTTTGTCTGGATCGGTGATGTTGCATTGCATGAATAGCCGGAGAAGACTCCGTGCGTTGTTTTCGGGTTTCTATACGGTAGATTACAGCAGGGATCCTTTGGGATTAACTCCAAGGCGCACCCGGAAAACTGGGCGAAATCGTAGTTATGCTAACTTGGCGGCCCGGGAGCAAGCCTTGAACATAACTGGGTTATGTGATGTTTTGAAATGTCTTAGGATCCGGGTGAAGCTTGGCCCGCGCGTCCGTATTAAAGTGACTAGGCGGCGTGAGCAACGTGCGGGTGGAAATGGACCTGGGCTTTGCGGTTCGGTGCTAGAGGCCCTAAAGTGGAACTGGCGGTTGGCATAGTCGAGAGTCTTGGACTGCGATCGGAAAGACTACAAAATGCTCACAATGTTTGCCATCCTTAGGGTGGTGGTGAAGCCACAGAATTGACCGGATTCACCGAGAATGTGCCCTGAGTGCACGGGGTGTTTGGCCGAGCGAGCCTACACCTATGGTGAAATATATATTTGCACTTTACTATTTAGCTGGGCTAATGATATTAAGGGAAGGAGCACCTCCGTCCCGAGTAAGGGGCGGGGTCGTTATAATTTGGTCAGCTTTAGCTGACCGTTGCTTTGTTTGCCACCGTGCGGTGGAATGTTGCTTGCAGGTGCTGCGGAACCAAGCGCCAAGTAGCGGGCTGAAGCCCAAGTTGCTGAGCTGTCCCTCGAAGGTCAAGCGAACTGTTATTTTACTTTTGTCATGTGTGGCTGGCCTATGAGCCGATGTATGTAAAACATTATATTGTCAAGTGAACATTTGTAAGGCCTTAAGGCCAAGTACTCTTTTGTGTATTTGTTGTATTTCATTCCTGTGGTATAGTGGACATTCATGCCGTGGTTGTGCAAATTTTGGGTTCTCTTAAACTGTTTAAAAGCTTCCGCTAGAATGCTCTGTGTTAGAGCGAGTAGTTGAGTATTTGGTATTATTCTGTAACCCTTCCAACTATCCATGGTATATGGCATCGGGTTCCAGCTGGACCTTCTGTTATATGCCATACGATGGATGGGGGTTTTACACTCGCAGCCTCGGCTCGGCAGTAGGCGAGCTTAGTCTCGGCCTGCTCCACTCGTCTGCCGCGAGTGCGAGCTGACCGGTGTCGGGATGTCCCTCAACGCCTAGGTCAAAAAGCGTTGACAGAACTCACCTCACTCGACGCTGCGGCTGAGGGCGTTGAGTGATCTCGCCTCACTCGGCGTCGTGGCCAAAGGCATTGAGTGAGCTCTACTCACTCGGCGCTATGTCTAAAGGCATTGAGTGAGCTCTACTCGACACCGTGGACTTGGCTCGCTTGGGGTCGTGGCTAAACTTGGCCAATATTGCTCCTGCCGACCCCACTCGCCGGATACGGGGTTGTACAGGGGTGTTACAGGTCGCACCAGAGTCTATCACCCATTTACCTTGATTAACCACGTGGGCACTACCTGATGACGTGACCACCGCGGCGAACGGCTTCGAGGAGGAGGTGGAAGAGTCACCAGAGGGGCGAAGATGCGAATGTTTCATCCAGCAGTGTTCCATAGTATGCTCGGTGTAGCCACAGTGAGAGCAGAGGAAGCGGGAAGGTCCACGCCCGCCGGACTGGTGATTGCGGCTACCAGAGCCACTCCGTTGAGTCTGGTGAGCATAGTTGTCTGGTGGTGAAGGAGAGGACAGAAGGGGACGCTGAAGTAGAGAGGTAACTGCGGCAATGCGTGCAGTAGTGGCATCCAAGGTAGGAGATTCAGCCTCGCCCAGAATTTGCTGGTGAATCATGTCATAGGACTCAGGAAGTCACAGAAGATAGCAAACAAACAGAAGTTCCTGGAAGTGCTTGTGCTGCTCGGCCAAATCTGCAAAGAAGGGGCGATTCTGAAGAATCTCGGCCCCGAGAGCCTGAACCTGTTGATAAGCGGCAGTAGGAGACATGGAAGATCAGGCAAAGAGGTCTGCATATAAAGTATAGATGCGGGACGTCTGAGCCCCCTTTGAGTACAGAGCAGCAATATGAAGCCAAGCTGTCTTGACCGTCTCATCATGACGGATGACGGAAAGACATTCATCCAAAAGGTTGTTAGCTAGCCAAGTGCGCACAAGCGTGTCGCTAGCATCCCAGTCGTCAAACTCAGCGGAATCGAGAGGGGGTGGGTCATCAGTGAGATGGTGACGTTTGTGTTGTGAGCAGAGAAGGAAGGTGAAGAAGACACTCCAATACGGATAGTTGGGACCGATGAGTTTGGATACAGTGACAAGATTCCCGGAAGGAGTAGGAGGAGGAGGCGGATTGGCCACGGGAGTAGCGGTGGTGGTTGAGGTACTTGAAAGAGCCATGGAGGGAAGACAAGAAGCCGACCGAGAAGAAGTAACAAGCCGCGCGAACAGCGAGCAGGAAGTGCGGCAAGGAAGGCTGCAGCAGACAAAGAACCGACAAGAATCCGCGCGAGAAGAAACAACAAGCCGCACGAACAGCAAGCAGGACTTGCGGTTAGGAAGGCTGCATCGGACAAAGAAAAGATTCTGCAGCGGTTATGGTGTTAACACACCAGCGGCAAGACAGGCCACGACTAAGAAGCAGAGCAAAGCAGAGGGAAAGAAGTCGCACTGATAGAGAGAAGGTCGTGCGAATAGGAGATATAAGGACCACGCGAACTGGAAGGAGTTCGCGAGAAAGGAAAGCAGGTCGTGCGAACAGAGCAGAGACTGCACGAACAAAAAAATGGCCACGCGAATCAAAGAAGATCGCGGGGATAAAAGAAGCAAGGCAACCGTGAAAATAGGTCGCGGATAGAAGAAAAGAGATGTTGCGCACACAAAGGGTAGCGACAAGGAGAAGATAAGTCGCGCGAACAGACTGCATGAAGAAGGGCAAACCGCGTGGTCAGAAGAAGGCACCGAATCAGGTGGACAAGATCGAGTCCTCTGATACCATTTGCGAACAGACAAGTAGCAACCGAAAATTAGAATAACAGAAATTTTTATTATCCAAAAAGATGAGTATTACAAAGGTATGGCCTCCTTTTATAGAATGGAGTAGATGAGAGAGATTACAAATAAGCAATGTTGGACTAAATAATTACAGGTGAGAAATAGAAACAAGTCGAACAGGCCGCGCGGTTAGGCGAATAGGCTAACCGCCCGGCAACCATCAGAAGGAGAGAACAAGCCGCCATAGGAGACCGCCAAACCGCCCGGTCTCCAAGTCGCCTGAGACAAACTGTCAGACCGCCCGGACACCAAACAACAATAGTTCGGCTACCAAGCTGCTGGAGACAAACCGCCAGACCGCCCGGTCTCTAGTCTGCCAGTGCCAGACCGCCAGACCACCCGGTCTCCATACAGCAACAGGGCCTTATATTGGCCCAAAGCCCACACCCATGAGGGTTTGATGCCTTTCAAACCTCAATAAGGCTGGGGGAGGGAGCCCAAGTGCTTTGGGGAGTTGGGATAGTGAAGCCCCTCTTCTTTTTTAATTTTTCAAAAATGTGATTTTTGAACGGTTTGATCAAAGTCAACCCTAGGGTTGGTCCCTCATATGGGTCAAGTCAAACTAGATCCAAGTCATCGGAGGATGGGTCAATGTTGGGGGTATTAAAGTAATATTGGTGTGCGCATGTTTTCGGTGCACAACAAAGCTTGATTTGACCACTCAACATTGGAATTGACCGCAACGAACTTCGTTTGTTTTGTTTTGATTATATGAGTCCAATAAAACTGACCAGGGTCAATTCTGAATTTATTTACTTAATATTCTTAAATTGCGCATCGTAGTTCGCTACGAAACCCAAAACGGTCATATTCCCTGTATGATCTCGAATTGAGACGAAATGACTCTCATTGCACTCATACTAACTATAAGAGTATACAAGAACTGGCAGAACTCAAATCAGAGTTCTTAAGCTCAATATCCAAAATCTGCGTAGTCGTTACGCACTACGCAAAAATAGTCATATTCACCATATGACCTCAGATTGAAACGAAACAAGTTTTGTTGCACTCGTATAAACTATACGAGTCTACAAGAATTGACATAACTCAAATTGGCGTTCATATGCTCAATATCCAAAATTTACTTAGTCGTGATACACTACGCAAAACAGTCATATTCACCATATGATGTCAGATCTAAATGGAACGAATCCTATTACAGTTGTATTTACATGAGTCTATATGAACTGGCAGACCTCAAATCAGAGTTCATATGCTCAATATCTAAAATCTATGTAGTCGTGGTGCACTACACAAAAAAAAGTCATATTCATCATATGACATCGGATTGAAACGAAACGAGTCTTGTTGCACTCGATTGACTATACGAATCTACAGAAACTGACAGAACTCAAATCAGAGTTCATATGCTCAATATCTAAAATCTAGTCACCTTCTACCTTCTAAGGTCTCAGGTAGGGGCTCAGGTCACTTTTATTGGGTCCACTAGGGCTCTAGTGTCCTAATAAAAGTTGAGATATTACAATCCAATAAGAATAAGATGATTTTTGTCCCCAAAAATGTTAGTATTACATTTGTGATCTAGAAGTGGTCAAACAGGTAGTCTGACTGCCAACGCAATATGAGCCTATGGGATCGCATATAAGAGTATAGAAGAAGTTAGAAAGATTTGTGTTGGCATTGCTCATATGTGATATGAGTGAAAGGCCAAGCATGTGACATTCTGAATTTGGACCAATATTGTGAATATAGATGACCAGGTAGATCATCGAGAAGTGTCTTGATATTTTAAGGACTGTTTAGTCGAAATTCGTCTAATGACTAAGTAAAATTCGTCGAATTCTCTTATTATTTTAACGAATCGATCTGAATTCTTCGAAATGTCTCTTGTCATCTCGATGAATTGGTCTTGGATTCGTCGTATATAATCATGTTATCTCCACGAATTGGACTTGGATTCATCGAGTGTTCTCTTGATGTTTCGACGAATTGGTCTGTCTGAATTCGTCGATTATTCACGTGTTATCTCGACAAATGGATTCTTGATTCATCATATATACATGTGTCATCTCGACGAATGTTGTTAAATCTAGTTCAATTCTTTAAGTCTGATTTCGGTCTAGTCTACGGATAACTGATGTTTCGCTCTTGGAGTATAAATTGAGATAAATGTTATATCCCGGGACTTGACCTAATCGATTGAGATCGGGAATACGACTTCTTTCTCCCGACGGAACAGTTCCGCAACTTAGAATTCGCAGCGGTCGATTCGTTGTCGCTGATCATCCGACCCATTGCTGTCATCGGAAATTGTTTATTAAGCTTCGTATTCGTCATCGCCACCTCTCCTTTAACGGATCTAGCAATCTGCGGAGACGTTGAGGGCATTCCTTCTTCCAACCTAGATCTTGTGTGACAAGAGTCTAAGGGTTCTTCTAGCTCGTGTGGATACCCGTAGAGGCATGGATATACTTCTACGCTCGGAACTCAATACACAAGTGTTCATCGGACTTCCTTGGAGCATCTTGGTTGAGTAGTGACTCAATTCCTCTAAGGTATACTTTTATTCAAAGTTGTTTTTATTTCTTGATCAATGATTATCGCAAGCTCCAATTCTCTTTGGGTTTTCTTGATTTATTCCACTGCACACATGTGATGTGCATCTCACAAAGAAACCCAATAGTGGTATCAAAGTGAGATTGCACGATGATCATTGTTTCAGAAGTTGGTAAATCTAGTGCGTGTAAATCTAGAAATTTAGAAGTGTTCTAAATGCCCAAATCTAGTCCGAAAGCATCAAATGTTGATGGAATTTTGTGAGAAATCGGTGGTAGTTTTCCAAAAAATTGTCGGGGCACTGCCCCGCACCCCAAAGGGGCTCTGCCTCTTGACCCCGCAAGGGCTCTACCCCTAAGACCCCGCATGGGCTCTTCCCTTAAGACCCCGCTAGGTTCGCATCCCCTTAGAATCCCGCCAGTAACCATGTGATTTCATTGTGATATCTCTCTTTCTCCTTAAAAGTAACTGTCCTTCTTTTTGGTTTGTGAAACCAAATGTGTTATATTTTGAATCTCATATAGAGGGACAAGCTTGTCTACTATGTAAGTGAAGTTGGTGTTGTTCATGTCCAATGCATGTAAATCTAAAGATTTAGAAGGGTTCTAGATGTTCATGTTTAGCCTAGTTCGTCAAGTGTTGATGATTTTCCTTTGTGCACATCTAGGATATATTTGGATTGCATGTATTGTAAGTATTTTAAGAATGTGCACATTGGTTAATTATTAACCATGATTAAGTGTTAATTAATTATCTTAAAATCCATTATGCAATATTAAGTATTCGAACGCCTTCCGATGGATGACCCTCTTCCTTCCTCGATCAATAAAGTGAGAGCTTGGCAAAGCAAGGTGCATTAATCTATCTTGGTAAGGGTGTGAGTGCATAATTGTGATATCCCACTATCGACATCGGGTCAAACTTAACTGGGTGACCTCAAAAGTTTATTGCCGAGAGGCATAGGGTTGGCATGCATCATATGATGGATATGAATAAAGAGTTATTCACCAAACATACAAGATTTGCATGATGATGCACTTTGCAAGCGTTGTTTACCTAAATAACTACATTGTGAGAGAAAATTCAAAGCCGACTCATGGTATTGGTGAAATACGGATCTTATCCACTAAGAGAGTAGCTTGCATAAATTCTCTGAATTGATATTGAGGGTTATCAGTTTGATTAAAATAGTGGGAGTAATTTTAATTAAAGTCCTAATTGAAATAAAAGTGTATTTTGAAATGTAGTACTGAGTTTTTCTTTGCATAAATTCTTGTAGAATTTCCATGGCAAGGGGATCTCACTCTACCCTGTCCCTCAGAGCTATCCTTGAGAAGGAGAAACTGAGTGGGACAAATTATCTGGACTGGTACATAAATCTAAGAATTGTTCTCAGGCAAGAGTGTAAGCTTTATGTCTTGGAAGAGGATTCCCTTGACGAGCCAATCGGGAATGTATCCCGAGCTAATAAAGATGCCTATAAGAAGTATCAAGATGACTCCTTAGATATCGAATACCTCATGCTCGCTGCTATGAACTCTGAGCTTCAGAAGCAACATGAGAACATGAGTTGTAAAGAGATAGACGAGCACCTTAAAAAATATTTCAAGGTCAAGCTCGGCAAGAGAGGTTTGACGTCACCAAGACGTTATTTCAGTGTAAGATGGGAGCTCGAGATCGTGTAGGGACTCACGTACTCAAGATGATTGGGTATATAGAGAATCTTGACAGACTAGGTTTTCCTCTAGGCCAAGAGTTGGCTACAGACCTAATCTTGCAATCGTTGTCGGAAAATTATGAGCAGTTTGTCTTGAATTATAATATGAATGAAATTGGCAAGACACTGCCCAAGCTCCTAGGCATGTTAAGAACTATCGAGATCAACATGAAGAAGGTCGAGCCTGCTAGCCCCATATTGATGGTGCATAAAGGTAAGGGCAAGGCCAAGGGTTTTAAGAAGACCAAGGTTGGACCTAAGTCATCTATTGAGCCCAAGTCTTAAGCACTTAAGAAGAAAGGCTTGGCGAAAGAAGGGAAATGCCACCACTGGGGCAAGGCTGGTCATTAGAGGAGGAATTATCCTTCTTATATTGAGGGTCTGCATAAAATGAAGTAAGGTATGACTTCGTCATCAAGTATTTATGTTATAGAGATAAACCTTTCTACTCCTTCATCTCGGGTATTAGATACCAGATGCAGTTATCATATTTATATAAATGTGCAGGAACTGGGAAGAAGAAGAATGTTGAGTAAAGGGGAGGGAGGTGGACCTGCATGTTGGAAATAGAGCAAGAGTTGTTACTGTCATCGTAGGAGTTTACCGTCTTTCTTTGCCCAGTGAGCTTAGATTGGAACTAGATAATTATTATTATGTTCATACGATAATTAGAAACATCATTTCAATTTCATGTGTGAACATGATTGGATTTTCTTTTATTATTAAGAACAATTGTTGTTCTATATTAAGTATGATGTTTGTTATGTTCTAGATCAAATGTTTAATGGTTTGTATGTTTTGAACTTAGACCATCAGATCTATAATAAAGAAAATACTAAAATACTAAAAACGAATGGCTCAAATCCTACGTACCTTTGGCATTATCGTTTGGGTCATATAAATGAGAAATGCATATCCAAGCTTCATAAAGATGGACTACTTGACTCATTTGATTATGAATCATTTGAGAGATGCGAATCATGTTTATTAGGTAAGATAACTAAAGTCCCTTTCACTGATTTTAATGAAAGGGTTGATGATCTCATGGGTATAATACATGAGTTATATGGCTAGAGGTGGGTACTTCTACTTTGTTATATTTACTGATGATTTCAGTAGATATGGATATGTGTATCTTATGAAGTGCAAATCCGAAATCTTTGAAAACTTTAAGAGTTTAAAAATGAAGTGGAGAATTAGCTGGGAGGGTTAAAGCACTCTGATCTGATTGAGCTGGTGAATACCTAAGTCATGAGTTTCATGATCATCTGAAAGAGCGTGGTATTGTATCACAGCTCACTCCACCCAGAATGTCACAGGATAATGATGTGTCTGAGCTGAGGAATCGTACTCTATTATACATGGTGAGATCAATGATGAGTCATGCAGATTTGCATGTTTCCTTTTGGGGATTTACTCTAGAGACTGCTGCTTTTACACTAAATCGTGCTCCAACGAAAACTACTCTAAAGACACCATATGAGATATGGACTTGGAAGCGTCCTAGTATGTCTTTCATTAAGATTTGGGGTTATGAGACATACGTGAGACGTCAAATGTCTGACAAGTAGGAACCCAAGTCAGATAAATATTATCTTGTGGGGTATCCTAAGAAAAATAAAGGATACTACTTTTACCTACCGTCTGAGGGCAAAGTGTTTGTCGCGAGAACTAGTGTCTTTTTGGAGAAAGAGTTCTTATTCAGAAATACTACAAAGGTAGAACTTGAAGAGGTTCAAGAATAAAAAATCATGAATGAACCGGAATTGGAACCTGAGTAAGGACTACAAAATATTATAGCTAGAGAACCTTCTCAGGAAGCACAAGCCCTACGCAGATCTGGTAGTCCAAGGTTTGATCCTGAGAAATATGGATTTCTAATGTCTCAAATAGGTAATATGTTGCTTATGGATCATGATGATGAGCCTGCAACCTACCAAGAGGCTATGAGTAAACCGGACTTCGAGAAGTGGCTTGAGGACATGAAATCTGAAATAGACTCCATGTATGCAAACCAAGTTTGGACCTCGGTGGAATCACCTGAAGGGGTAGGACACAAAGGGTGCAAGTGGGTCTTCAAGAAGAAGACTGATATGGATGGGAATGTACATATATTCAAAGGGTGACTAGTGGCTAAAGGTTTCAGGCAAATTCATGGTGTTGACTAGGATGAGACTTTTTCCCCTATTGTTATGGTTAAGTCCATCAGAATTCTGCTTGCTATTGCTACATATTATGACTTTGAGATCTGGAAGATGGATGTAAAATGGATTTCCTAAATGGAAACCTCCTTGAGGAAGTGTATATGACACAACCTGAGGGTTTTGTATCTCTAGGTGAAGCCACTAAAATATGCAAGCTGCAAAAATCCATTTATAAGTTAAAATATGCTTCTCGAAGTTGGAATCTTCGTTTTGATGAAGGGATCAAAGAGTTTGGTTTTATCAAGAATGAGGATGAACCGTGTATTTATAAGAAGATTAGTGGGAGTATTGTTGTCTTCCTGATATTGTATATAGATGACATATTGTTGATCGGGAATGACAAACCGACCCTATAAGTTGTTAAGAAAACCCTAGGGAACTTCTTTTCTATAAAAAACTTGGGTGAAGTGACTTATATACTTGGTATTAAGATCTATAGAGATAGATCGAAGAAGTTGCTGGGTTTGACCCAAAGTATATATATTGAGAAGGTTTTGAAATAGTTCAACGTGCTTGAGTCCAAGAAAGGATTCTTATTCATGTCTCATGGTATGAGTCTCTCTAAGGACCAGTATTCTAAATCTTGTGAAGATAAGGACCACGTGAAGTTGATTTCATATGCTTCAGTAATTGGATCAATTATGTATGCAATGATATGTACTCGATCTGATGTCTCTTATGCTTTGAGCATGACTAGCAGGTATCAGTCTAATCTTGGTGATAGTCACTGGATAACCGTCAAGAATATCTTAAAGTACTTGAGAAGTGTTGGGTCCATTGATCCAAATGTCCTGAATTCCAAGAAGGACCAGCAAAACAATATATACACGTGTTGAGATCTAACTTGTGTTTAAGGTGAATGATTGTAGTTTGACTAATAAGCTATGATGGGACAGGTAGCCTAAGTGGCTAAGACAGGTAAGTTCTTACCTAAATGGTGGAAAGACAGATAATTGTCTAAGTACACAGGCGTTGAGTGAAGATCAGTCACTCAATGCTAGATGGCTTATAGCGCTGAGTGAAGCCTATACAGTCAAAGCCAAGGTTGTGGCAAGCTGAGAAAATGTCCAAGTCCATAGGCGTTGAGTGAAGTCAACTCACTCAACGTCATATAGCAAAAAGCTGTGTGATTGGCTAAAGCAGTAAAAGCCTAAAGTTGGAATGAGCTGAAATGTGGCCAAGTCCACAAGAGTTGAGTGAAGTCAACTCACTCAACGCCATGCTACTAAAGAGAAAGTTGGCTAAGTGTTTTGGCATTGAGTGATGAAGATACACTCAATGCCATTTAGCAAAAAGGCTGTAAGTTGAACTGGTTGAACTAAGTTCAGAGTTCGTCGAGCTCAGCTCACCTTTCATCGAGCTAAGTTCAGAGCTTGAGTTTCTGAGTTCGTCAAGCTCAGTTGAGATTTCGTCGAATTGAGTCCAAAGTTCATCGAGCTCAGTTCACCATTCGTTGAACTCAGTTCAAAGTAAGACAGTCTAAGCCCAGTGGTTTTAAACATAGAAAATTGGCTAAGGCAAAAAGCATTGAGTGAGACATGCTTACTAAACGCTCTCAACGCCTTTATGCAGAAATGAGTTAAAATCAAATAGTGTTGAGTGAGGCATGCTCACTCAATGCTCTCAACGCTTCAGTTGCTGAAAAAGCATATATATGGCTAAGACAGATGGCGTTGAGTGAGGGTTATTCACTCGATGCTCTCAACGCCTAGTGAAGACAGAATTTTGTCTAAGGGGTTTGGCGTTCAGTGATGCTTACTCACTCAACGTCAAGCAGCTGAAAGCTGATAAAGCAAGTTGGTGTTGAGTGGAGCTGAATCACTCAACGCCTATTTCATACTTCATATTCTAAGTAGTTTGGTGTTGAGGGAAGGTTACTCACTCAACGCCAAGAGAGAGTAAATCTGTCAATGTATTTTGGCGTTGAGTGATGCTTACTCACTTAATGCCTATACTAATGTTGTTTGATTTTTGGCCAAGTCCACAACTGGTGACGTCAGCAAGTCAATAAGTCAACATATTTCAAATATGTGGCAGCATGGCTACAGTACGCGACAAAGGTTTCCGCATACCTACTTTATGATAGTTGGCGTTAAAACAAAATTGCAGCCAGCATTAAAGTGTGGGACCCACTACTAAAAGAGTCATTGGGTCTCAATAAATAAAAGTAATGATAGTGGTTCTTCCTCTCCGGCATTGTTGTGGAGTTAAAGAATAGGAAGCTCCAGTCAGAAAGAAAAAGAGAAAGTTAGTTGTTGAGATCAACATCTTCAATGACAAGTTTGCTGGTTCCATCTTCATCTACACCAGCAAGGAAGCTCAGGGTGATTCTCTAAGAAAGAGGTAGCAGCAAGAGCCAGCCCTTGATGAAGGAGATTCATAGATCCAGCCAATACTTTCTAAAAGAACATATACTTGAGGAGCTGTGAAGGAGAAGTTGAATCTGAGCAGTTAGCTCAGTTTAGAAGGGAGTAGAGAAATAGATCTGCTAGTTTCTTCCAGCATAAGCCAAAGCTTCTACATATTTGTTGTTGTGAAGAAGAGAGAGATGAATCTTTGGTTCAGTTTAGAAAGAGACGGAATAGTATTCTGCAAGTTTCTTCCAACTCAAGTACATAAACTTATTGTTGTGAAGTAGTTGGGACTGAGGTGCACTCAGTCCAGTAAAGTTGACACAGGAAAACTCTCCTGGTGTCATAGTGGGGGGGGGGGGGGGGGGTTGAGTCTAACTCACCCAAGACTGATTGTCACTGAGAAATTCCTCTTGTGATCAATCAAGAACCACATCAATCCATTTCCATCCTGTAGGATCCTTCTGGATCTAAGAAGTAGGAGTATTGCAGCACTCTGAGAGTAGGGCCTAGTGCCTGAAATTGTAGGGCTGAAAAGCCTGAGTTGTAGGCCTTAGAGATAAGGTTGAGGTAGGTGGTTTGAGGACCACTAAGCTGTAGGAGCACTGCATGGCTCTGAGGTAGGAACCTTTGTGGTTCTGAGGTAGGGTTTTGAAGAGAACCTGAGTATAAGTCTGAGGGTCTGGGGTGTAAGCTCCTTGGAGCATTTTGGATAAGTTCCTAGTCCAACAAGACAATTGGATAGGTAGGAGGGAAAGTTGATATACCCAATTGGGGAACCAGTATAAATATCTGTGTGCTTTGTTGTATTGTTTTCTTTGTGCAGGGTAAATCATCTTGTAAGCAGAAATTTACCTACCACTCAAGCAGCAAACTAAAGAAAAGAAAATAACTAATAAAGAGACCAATAACCTATTCACCCTCCCCCCCCCCCCTCTAGGTGATTTAGATATCCTTGAAATTAAAGACTTTCAAGTGGTATCAGAGGGAGGTTACTCAAAAAGGACCTAACAGTCTGAGTTGACCTCCAAGGATAGCTAAAAGGTCAAACTTATGTGTTCAAGGATGAAGCATAAGATGAGGAACTATATGGAGCAGTAAATCTGTAGAGAGGACAAGATCAGCATTGGGCTATTGGCTGCTCTTGGTGATGACAAAGTCCTTTTAGAGGCAAGAGCAAGAATCAGGACCCCTCTGTCATATTCAGAGAGTGGCATAGAGGTGTATGAAGCTGAAGAAGGGGAATGCAGATACCATGGACAAATAGCTACCCCAGAAGTAGAATCTTGTCAGGATCATCCTGGTCAAAATAAGGTACATTCCCCATCTAGCTCATCCTCAGAGTCTGGATATGAATCATGTACAGACTCGGATGTCTCCTCATCTAATGATGATGAGGGTCCTTTGATAGATGATGATATCAATCAATTGATTGACAATCATGCTGCCCTTCTGAAAGATTTCAAGAAAAGCAAGTTGCTTGTTAAGAAACAAGCAGAGGAAATAGCCTCCCTACAGAAGACTGCTTCCCAGCTGGATAAAGCCTCCTCCTTCCTATGTGTTAAAGAGAGGGAAGCAGCTCATCTGAAAATCATGGTAGATATACATGTTAAGTCCTTAAAATACAAGGACTCTATTATCAAGAATCTTGAGGAGAAACTTGATAGAGAGAGGAGAAATGTGGCTAACTTCTCTAAGATAGATTCTATCAAGAGAAGATCTGAATCTGAGTGGATTTCTAAAGTAATCCAATCTCAGAAAAGAGGCCAAGTTCCTGTCAGGCCTCAGCCTACCTTTCACAAGGTAATTCTCCCTTCAAACAGGTATGACCAAGACCCCAAGGATGGTCACTGGGGAATGGGAATCTTCCTTGTAAGACTACAAATGTCTCTTATAATGGAAAAAGAAAGGACATGGGTCTGAGTGCTCAGAAGGCTCACCATGAAGAAGTGCAAAAGGCCCATCCTGGACCTTTTGTATTTAATGCACCAGCTCCATCTCTCTTGAGCAAGGCAGTGGCCTTTTCTCAAAATCTCTCTACTCACACTCTGACCAAGGTTAAATCTGCCAGGATGCAAGACTTGGAATCTTCCAAGGACACCAACAGCATGTCCTCTGTAAGGAGAGCTGCTGTTGATAGACCTTGTGAAAAACCAAGCTCTTATAATGTCAGACCCACTCTCAGTCAGACTGTGGCTAAGAGAATTTGGAACAAGGAAGCTGCTCCTTCTTCTGTTCAGTCTGATGTCAACCATGCTGTCAGACCTGCTCAGAAAAGAAGATACAATATTCATGAGTGTTGGTGTTGTGTCAAAGTGGGCCACTTTGCCACTGATTGTCTGCACAACCCTAGTGTGTCAAGGGCAAGAGAAAGTGTTGGATCCCTTGCATGGATTTGGGCTAGGTTCACTAATCTAGGCTAAGTCAGACCCACATTATATAGCTAAGGTCTAGTCTAGTGTCTTAGGTGTCAGTTAGGTCAATAACTCAGTGAGACAAGACCAAGACATCAGAGACTTAGAAGACAGCAGAGACTGAACAAGGCATAAAAGTCGTTCGACGATCTCTGAAGAGAGCTCGACGATCTTCGTTCTGCGTTCGATGATCTCAGAGTTAAATCTCTAAATGCTGATATCGAGGATCGCTGAACTTAGTTTGACGATCTCTGATCTACTTTCAGGATAGAGATCGACGATCAACCATCTCAGTTTGACGATCTTGAAGCCCAGTTTGGAAGACAGATTTTCAGGTCAATGATCACAGGGCTCAGCTTGACGTTAGAGGATGTTTGAGTTCGACGATCTGACGACCAGATCGACGATTACTGCCAGATCAACATTTTATTCCCTGCAGTTATTATTTTCCTTATTTACTGATTATTATATTGCTTATATGACTCTGAGTTATTAATGCATATATTCTCTGAATATAGTCGTTCCTTGGCAAGCATTAATTACTGGTATTCATAGAGTCATTATACAGCCATTCTCGAGACAGTTAGGGAAATGAGTTAATTCTCTTATAATCATTGCACGAGTTCCCATGATTCCTGCAGTCAATCGTGTACCATTTCAAATTCAGTTTTGAATTATTCAAAGAAAAGATACTCAGAGAATAAAAGGCATAGAGAATTATTTTGCAGAAGATATAGACATATAGACAGATTTTGTTAGAGAACACAAGACAGCAAAAACAAGAAGAGCGGCTTTCAGTTCTTCATACAAGTGTTCATACAGGAAGCCTGTAGAGACATTCATCTTCAATTAGTCTCAGCTTTCTGGAATTCAAGACCTACACCCTGTACAAGGCTTTGGATTCCTAAACCAATCAAGATCATCAGGACAAGCCTTGACTCCATCAGGATCACTCTCAAGTCTTCTCTCATTTGCTTGAGAAAAGAGAAGACAACTCAACTCTTTCTTTCCCCCCTCTATGTACAGGGTTCTTACTCCCTTCAAAAGTAATTCCTGGTTGTGAGGTCTCCTGATCAAAAGACTTCAAGTGGTTTTCCGACACCTGATCAAAAGTCAAAAGGTTTGCAATATCTCCCTAGAAATAGATATTTCTTGGTGGCAGTCACCTGATCAAAAACCTGAGAGTGATTCCTACCAGGGCGATAGAAGAGTGGATGTACCCAGATTTGGGGAACTACTATAATTTCTTGTGTCATCTAGTTGCTCTTTCTCTTATTGTTCTTGCTACTTGCTGTGATATTTAGAATAGCTCTCTAGTTTTCTTTTATTTATTTAATTATTGATATCACCTATTTTAACTCTGATAGAATAGCATAAAACAGCCAAAAGTTATAAACACTCTATTCACCCCCCCCCCCCCTCCCTCTAGAGTAGATCTGAATAACTCCCTCCTTTCAATTGGTATCAGAGGGTTTGTGTTTTCTAGTTGAACAAGATAACACTTAAACCAAGATCCCTACTTATTCAGATTTCTTTTTCCTTAGTTATTCATTTATCACATGGCATGGAACAAGGACTATGCAAGCACCAGACCTCCAATCTGTAACTTAAATAAGTTCAGTATCTGGAAGGCAAGAATTAGACTTTACATGAACTCAATTGATGA
The DNA here is from genome assembly GCA_039513925.1 of Platanthera zijinensis. Classification (NCBI taxonomy): domain Eukaryota; kingdom Viridiplantae; phylum Streptophyta; class Magnoliopsida; order Asparagales; family Orchidaceae; genus Platanthera; species Platanthera zijinensis. Next base: position 148,227,391 of record CM077096.1, read on the forward strand.
AGACATCTTCAACTCCATTTTGATAGGTCCACCTTAACCAACTGCAGCCACTTCTACATCTACTGACACTCATGCATTTCCACCACCAAATTGTACTGATGCACAGAAGAAATCAAAGATTGATGATGCCAAGGCCATGAACATACTAGCCCAGACTATGTCAGATTACATATTCCAAAAGGTTGTTGATTGCACATCAGCAAAGGCCATCTGGGACTATTTGAACCAGATGGTAGCTGGCTCAGTGGAAGAAAGAAAGGATAGAAGATCCCTTCTCATTTCCAAGTATGAGAACTTCAGAAAGGAAGATGCAGAGATAGTTGAAGAAATGTATGGCAAACTGAGTGACATCATCAGTAAACTGAAAATATTGGACAAGGAAATTTCACTGACTGAGATCAATAACAAGATATTGATGTGTCTTCCCAGCTCATGGGACACAAGGAACTGGCCAATCAAGGATACCAGAAGTATTACAGAAATTTCCACAAAAACACTTCTAGGAAAGCTCAAATCTTTTGAACACCTGACAAAGACTATAGAGGCAGAGCAGAAGGCTTCTACTCCAGTCAGGAAAGAGCAGAATATTGCTTTTTAAGGCTATAGAGGAAACAACAACTCTTGTTGTTAATGAAGAGTTCTTGAGTCTCTTAGCAAAGAGATTCTATAAGATGGGCAAAAGAGACTTCAAGAAGAAGTCATCCAGACAAGAAGATAAACCCAGGTATGAAAAAACACCAACTAAAGAAGTTGTTTGTTTTGGTTGCAGGAAACCTGGACACTACATCTCTGAGTGTCCAGAAAATCAGAAGAAGGAGAAAAGAAATGACAAGGACTCCAGAAAATAGAAGTACAACAAGCCTTCCTCAAGCAAGCATAAGAGGGAAGAGAAAGGCTTTGTAGCAGAAACCTGGAGTGATACAGAAGAGGATTCCTCTTCCTCTAGCTCCAATGATGAAGATGAAGAGGAAGCAAAGGCAAAGGAAGTTTGCCTAATGGCAATTGATGCTTCCAGCACTCATTCAGAAGATTACTCATCAGATGATGAAGAACCACTCTCTGAAGTGGATCAGGTACTCTCATCCTTTGACTTCAATTCTGAAGAATTTGTACATGAATTCAAAACTATATGTATGGATTTAATTAGCTCAGAGAAAGAAATTAAACTACTTAAAGAGCAATTAAATGATCAAAGTAATTTAGTTGCAGAAAACAATCAACTAAAAGATGATATTACACTTGCAAATGAACAGATAATTAAATTAAAAACTGAACTAGCTGAGGCAAGGCAACTTGAAGAATACCTTAATGGGAGAAACCTCAAGCTGATGGACATTACAAGCACTGTTAATGCCAGACTCACTAGCAAGCTGGGCTTGGGTGCTTCATCAAGCCAACCCCCACTAGTTCAGAAAAATATATTAAGGACTCCTGTAAAATTCATTTCTGAAAAGGGTAAAGAACTAATCTATGAGAAACCGTCAACTGCAAAAAAGAACAAACCTAACAAGAAGAAAAATAGAAACAGACAAAATCAAAACAAAAACAATGTTCAGCAATTTTTATCGAACTCAGATCGACGAAATGTGAACAAATCGTCGAACCCAGATCGACAATTTTTGAACGAAATTTTTTACTATAATCAATCGTCTTACTGCGATCGACGATTTATGTATGGATCGTCGAGCAGAGATCGACGAACTTGGGGCACAGAGAATGAGTATTATATAATCTTTTAATTATTGTAGGTAAAGAACTGTCCATCATATAACCAGCAATGGTATCTGGACAGTGGGTGCTCAAAGCACATGACTGGATAGAAGGACAACTTATTCAGCTATAAGTCAAAGCTAGGACCTAAAGTTATCTGTGGTGACTCCAACTATGGCCAGACTGAAGGCTATGGAGAAATCAGGATAAGAGCTGTCACATTCAGGAAGGTTGCATATGTAAGTGGATTGAAACATAACTTGATCTCCATCAGTCAACTTTGTGATGAAGGATTTCAAGTAACATTCAATCAGTACTCTTGCATTATTTCTTCAACTGACAGCATAGTTGTCTTAATAGGTTCTAGAGTAGGTAACATTTATATTGTTAACTTCAATTCAGCCATAAATGAAATTTTTTTATTTAACCAATCTTATAATCAAAATGAACTATGGCATAGGAGGTTAGGACATGTAAACTTAAAATACATTGCTAGGCTATCTAAGGACAACCTTGTAAGAGGATTGGCTTCTTACCCCTATAGGAAGGAAAGCCTGTGCAGGGCTTGTCAACTAGGCAAGCAAACTAAAAATAGTTTCAAATCCATTAATAAGAGTGACTCACCTAGGATTTTATATTTGCTTCACATGGATCTCTTTGGACCCATTGTTGTACAAAGCCTAGGAGGGAAGTCTTACATCTTGGTTATTGTAGATGACTTCTCCAGGTTAACTTGGGTGTTCTTCTTGAAAAACAAGTCAGATAACTTCAAGGTTCTTACAGATTTTCTCTAGTGCATACAGAGTGAGTTCTCTACTCAAGTTGTATTGATTAGAAGTGATCATGGAACTGAGTTTGAGTCTCTTCTTATGCAAGAGTTCTGTGAGAAGGAAGGTATCAGGCAATGTTTTTTTGCTCCTAAAACTCCTCAACAAAATGGGGTAGCTGAAAGGAAAAAATAGAACCCTGATTGAAGCTGCAAGTACATTACTTTTTGATGCATACTTGCCCCTTTCCTTTTGGGCAGAGGCAGTGAGCATAGCTAACCATGTCCTGGATAGAAGTTTAATACATAAGCTTAAGGCTAAGACCCCCTATGAGCTACTCAAAGGGAAGAAACTTAAAGTAGACTATTTTAGAGTATTTGGTTGTGTTTGTTACATACATATTAACAACAGAAAATACACTAGAAAGTTTGAAGCCATGTCTGAAATGAGAATTTTTCTAGGATATTCCCAAGTAAGCAAGGCTTATAGGGTCTATAATAAATCTACCTTGAAAATCAAAGAGTCTGTACATGTATCTTTTGATGAAACTAACATGTTTTATAAGGAGAAGAATACTTTTACCAGTCAGACTTTGCAGGTACCTACTTTGTGTGAGAATTTGGAAGCTGTGACCCTAACCCATGAGGCTGTTACATCATCATCTCCACAAGTAGTTGAAGACCGTGATGAGGAAATCATTGAGCCCACTTATATTGTTCCAGCAGCTGAAATAATTCCACAAGAGAAATTACCCCCACCAGTTGTTGAACAACCAACTCCTCCTACTGACTTAGTCATACTTAGAGATCATCCTATATCTCAAGTGATTGGAGACATATCAGCAAGTGTACAGACTAGGCATCAACTCCACCAGGACTTGATGCATGCTTGTTTCATCTCTCAAGTTGAACCTCATTCCATTCAAGATGTTGAGCAAGATCCCAACTAGATCCTTGCAATGCAAGAGGAGATCAACCAATTTGAGAGATGTAGAGTTTGGGAATTGGTCCAAGACCAAAGAATTACCCAGTAATTGGAACAAAATGGGTGTTCAAAAATAAGATGGATGCACAAGGAGCAATTATAAGGAACAAGGCTAGGCTTGTTGCTCAAGGGTATAGGCAGGAAGAAGGCATTGATTATGATCAAACCTTTGCACCAGTGGCAAGGTTAGAGGCAATCAGAATTTTCTTGGCCTATGCTGCTTCTCAAAAATTCAAATTCTATCAAATGGATGTAAAGAGTGCTTTTCTAAATGGAGAACTCAAAGAAGAGATGTATGTTGAACAACCACCAGGTTTTATCTCTCCCACTCAACCTTCTTTTGTTTATAGGTTGCATAAAGCTCTTTATGGCCTCAAGCAAGCTCCAAGAGCTTAGTATGAGACCCTAGCTTGCTTCTTGTTAGAACATAGATTCTCTAGAGGCATAGTTGATAGGACTTTATTTATAAAGCATCATCATGACAAAATATTGTTAGTATAAATATATGTAGATGACATAATATTTGGCTCTATAGAGTCCAAACTATGCAAGAGGTTTTCCAACCTTATGCATTCAAAGTTTGAGATGAGTAGTATGGGTGAGCTCTCCTACTTCCTTGGTCTCCAAGTCAAGCAGGCACCTGATGACATTTTCCTATCCCAATCTAAGTATGCTAATAAGCTGATCAAAAGGTTTGGGATGGCTAGTGCCTCAGCTAAGAAAACACCCATGGCTACCAATGTTATGATTGACTCAAATGAGCATGGGAAACCTGTTGATCAGAAATTATATAGGGTCATTGTTGGGTCCCTGTTATATCTCACAGCAAGTAGGCCAGATATCATGTTTGCCACATGTCTTTATGCTAGGTTCAAGGTGAACCCTAAAGAATCCCACCTTATTTTACTTAAAAGGATTTTGAAATATATAAAGAGTTGCCCAAATCTAGGACTCTGGTATCCTGCTGAGTCAGAATTTGAGTTGACTGGATACTCAGATGCTGACTTTGCTGGATGTAGAGTAGACAGGAAAAGTACCTCTGGAACATGTTAGTTCCTGGGTGCTAGGCTTGTCTCTTGGTTTTGTAAAAAGCAGACATCTGTGTCTACATCAATAGTAGAAGCTGAATACATAGCAGCTGGCAGTTGTTGTTCTCAGATGTTATGGATACAAAATCAGTTACTAGACTATGGATACAACTTAAATAATTGAACTATATTTTGTGATAGTACTAGTGCTATTTCTATAGCACAGAATCCAGTCCATCATTCTAGGACTAAGCATATAGATGTAAGGCATCATTTCATCTTCATCCCTACTGATTTGCAAAGGGAAGATATTTTCACCAAATCCTTGGATGAAAAGAAACATCTATTCTTCATGAATCAGCTAGGTATGATTAATGGAGATGAGATTATTTAACTTTCTGTCTGAGCTCGATGATTTGTTGACAGATCGTCGAACGGAGATCGACGATCTGCTAGCGTCTCGTGAAGTCGATCGTCGAACGGATATCGACGATCACTTCTTAGTGAAACAATTATCGCCGAACGGAGATCGATCATTTTTGGTTCAGAGAATTTATCATCGATCTGAGATCAACGATTTATTCCTTCTCTTCGATCTGAGGTTACTGAACTCATTTTATATTAAAATATTTTGCCAACCTCGGTTTTGAAGTTGTTTTAGTAGTTAATTCGCTTGACTAATCTCGTCTCTTTGTTTTCTTAAACCTTATAATCTAGGGTTTAGACGGAAATAGTCCCGCGCTTTCCATTTGCCTTCTACACTTGATCTTTGTTTTTCTCTGCAGGAACTCTCAAATGGCACTTACAGCGGCGATTTTGTCAAGCATGAAATTTTATTCTGGTTTTGATATTGATCTGGAATCATTCAAGCATAGTGATCAGATTTTTCAGGACGTGTTGAAATTGTTTGATGCGCCAAAGTTATAGAAGTTGATGACGATAAGGATGAAGTTTCTAGTGACAGAAATCAAAGAATGGGCTTATACTTCATCATCAGATGAACAGTCGTTGGTAGGAACTATTTCTAGACAGGCGGTAAGTCTAACCCCTGTCGTTCTTACTAAAATTTTCGGTTTTGTTAATGGAGAAGATGATATTGATTTGGATAAAGAATAATTTGTTGTCATGCTTGCCAGAATGGGTCATGCTGATGCAAACCCTAGCAAGCTTCTGAAAAAGAACTTGTCCCCTCAATAGAAGTTCTTGGCAGATATTGTGGGTAAAGTGTTGCTTGGGAAGCACACTGCCTATGATAATATATCCAGGCATTAGTTTATTTTAATGAGTGCCTTGGTTAATCAGAAGGCAGTAAATTGGGATGAAACCTTGTTTGAGTTGATTAGGAAGAAGACAAATAAGAGAGAGGTCTCTCTTGGCAGGATTCTAGGGATTTTTCTCACTAAAAAATGCCCTGAGTTGTTGAAATCCCCAACAACCTTCATCAATACTTCCAAGAGGCTGACCCCAGTTCTCTTTGGAAAGTGGGAGAGGACTATCTCAAAGCCCTCCAGGGCTCCCTCCACCCACAGGGCTACTGAGGACACAAGAACCGTTTCAGTCACTCCTCACCCTAGGGAAGATGAGCCAGAGATTCCTCCTCCTCTTTCATCCCCAGCTAGACATATTTCTCCACCTCCCGCCAGACAAACTTCTCCCTTTTCACATCCATCAAATCCTCCTCCAAGCCCTCCTCCAGCATCTCCTCATCCACTATCCCCCTACCAAATTATCTAAAAGAGATCCCTACCACTAACATTTCTATCCAAACCTCACCAACCTTTGATCTTAACTTTTTAACACCAACTCCTTCACCATCCCCTTCCCCAACTCATTTATTATCTCATGAATCTCATGAACCTTCCCCTCTATCCCCCTATCCAAAATAAATGGTTATCCCTGAATCAACCACTCAACCTACCATTTCCACCATCTGTACATCTTGTGGACATTCTACTTCTTCCCTACCATCCACATCATCTGACTCATCTGCTCTCATTGCTCTCCTCACCCTTACCATCAAAACCATTGTAGGGGATGCCATTGCACCTATACTAGCCTCTTTCAATTCTTTTGTTGCCTCTTTCTCTGGCCCTTCTTAATCTAGGGGCCTGGCAGCAAAAAATACTACAGCCAGGCAGGGGGAGATGTCCAGTGAAGAAGTCCCTCCTTCTCCAGCAGTTACAGTTTTGGCAGTTGTAGATACAGAGATTGTAGATACAGGTTTGATAGATATAGAGCTTGAGGATACAGTGTTAATAGATGCAGAGCTTGAAACATTTCTAACAGATGATTCTTTGGATTCTTTAGAATTAAAAACACTTTCTGTTGGACATACTATACATCCTTCAGGAGAATTGTCTGCTATCTTAGATTTTTTTGATCTCTCTTTTAGCACAATTCCTTCTTTTGGAATTCCTCCAAATTGTACAGATATTGTATGTTATACTGCTCCAGTGAGCACTGATATTTTACATCAGCTTCTTCAGAGTCTTTCAAATCCAGTGCCTGAGCTCTCTGCAGCTCTAGAGGCTGAGCTTATCAGTATGCCAGAGGTTGTGATTTTAGAGCCTAAGACTTTATCTCCTCCAACCTATGTTTGTTCTACTTCTCCAGTCCCAGACTTGGATGAAGTTATGGCTGCTGATGCAGCTGAAGAACTTTCAGTTATCAAAGAGATTAATGATTTGTATGATAATCCACTAGGCTTATCTGATAATGATTCGGATACAGATTCAGATTCAGACTCAGATCCGGATGTCAGCAAGAAGAAGAAAGTGACCAAGAAAAGAAAAGCTCCAGTGAAGGAAGTGCCTAAGTCTAATCCTCAAGATGGCATTCCTTACTTAATCAGGCATAATATTACTCTCACATCAACTACTCCTCACTAGATGAGATTTTCCAAGAATGAGATGAAGGCTCAAAAGAAAAGGAGAAAGACTGGTTCCTCTCCTGTCAAAGTTTTCAGGAAGGATCCACCACCTCCTCCTCCTCCTTCAGCAGGTGCTAGTGAGAATGTTGCTTCTAGGACTGTTACCTCCTCCCAGCAGCAGAGTTCTTATGCCCCTCACTCTCATAGTAGACCATCCAGGTCTTACTCTAAGGGTTATTCAAGAAGGAGAGGTAGACAGCATGATCAGGCTGACAGAGAAGTTAGTTTAGATTCTAGGAGGAGATTCAAAATTCCTGGAAAGTTCAGTGAAGTCAGACCTCCTCCAAATCTCCATGACAGTCAGTCTAAACATTCAGCAACAGAAACAAAATTCCAAGAATAGTCAATCAGGCACAGGAAGCATCTAAAGATCTCTCTTGATTCAAAAGAAGATTCTTCACAGTATGAAACTGAGCTAGATCCAAACTTCAGGATGGCTAGGTTTCATGAATTGATTTCTCTCTCCCAGATAAACAAAGCTAGAAAAGAAGGAGTTGATCCTTCTCAATTTTAAACAATGTCCAAGTACCCGGAGAAAGAGTTCGAACTATTTGATATTGATAAGAATGTTTTTGATGGTAATGCCTATATATAGGTTCACCCTGAGGCAATTGTTCCCAGAGCAGCACCCATAAAAGTTCTTGGTTAAGCTGACAAGAAAATGACAAGACAGCAAGCAGTAGATCCAAAAAGAAGAATTGAATTTACTAAGACAGCTTCTAGAAAGTCTTAGTACTGTTTTCTTTTTGTGTCTATATCTCTTATTGAAAATATCTGTTGAATTTTTCTTATCATTCATGATAGATATGCTTGTTTAGTTTTGCTGTTGTATTCTTTTTTTTTGCTTAGTGACCTCACCCAAATAGGGGGAGATTGTTGGATCCCTAGTTTGGATTTGGGCTAGGTTCACTAATCTAGGCTAAGTCAGACCCACATTGTATAGCCAGGGTCTAGTCTAGTGTCTTAGGTGTCAGTTAGGTCAATAACTCAGTGAGACAAGACAAAGACATCAGAGACTTAGAAGACAACAGAGACTGAACAAGGCAAAAAAGTCGTTCAATGATCTCTGAAGAGAGCTCGACGATCTTCGTTCTACATTCGACGATCTCAGAGTTAAATCTCTAAATGCTGAGATCGACGATCGCTGAACTTAGTTCGACGATCTCTGATCTACTTTTAGGATAGAGATCGACGATCAACCATCTCAGTTCGACGATCTTGAAGCCCAGTTTGGAAGGCAGATTTTCAGGTCAACGATCACAAGGCTCAGCTCGACGATAGAGGATGTTTGAGTTCGACGATCTCAGGATTAGATCGACGATTACTGTCAGATCAACATTTTATTCCCTGCAGTTATTGTTTTCCTTATTGACTGATTATTATATTGCTTATATGACTCTGAGTGATTAATGCATATATTCTCTGAATATAGCCGTTCCTTGGCAAGCATTAATTACTGGTATTCACAGAGTCATTAAACAGCCATTCTCAGGACAGTTAGGGAAATGAGTTTATTCTCTTATAGTCGTTGCACGAGTTCCCGTGATTCCTACAGTAAACCAATGTGTACCATTTCAAATTCAGTTTGGAATTATTCAAATAAAAGATACTCGGAGAATAAAATCATAAAGAATTATTTTGCAGAAGAGATAGACATATAGACAAATTTTGTTAGAAAACACAAGATAGCAAAAATAAGAAGAGCAGCTTTCAGTTCTTCATACAGGTGTTCATCCAGGAAGCCTGTAGAGACATTCATCTTCAATCAGTCTCAGCTTTTGGAATTCAAGACCTACACCCTGTACAAGACTTTGGATTCCTGAACCAATCAAGATCATCAGGACAAGCCTTGAATCCATCAGGATCACTCACAAGTCTTCTCTCATTTGCTTGAGAAAAGAGAAGACAACTCAACTCTTTCTTTCCCCCCTCTGTGTACAGGATTCTTACTCCCTTCAAAAGTAATTCATGGTTGTGAGATCTCCTGATCAAAAGACTTCAAGTGGTTTTCCGGCACCTGATCAAAAGCCAGAAGGGTTGCAATATCTCCCTAGAAATAAATATTTCTTGGTGGCAGTCACCTGATCAAAAACCTGAGAGTGATTCCTACCAGGGTGGTAGAAGAGTGGATGTACCCAGATTTTGGGAACCACTATAATTTCTTGTGTCGTCTGGTTGCTCTTTCTCTTATTGTTCTTGCTACTTGTTGTGATATTTAGAATAGCTCTCTAGTTTTCTTTTATTTATTTAATTATTGGTATCACCTATTTTAACTATGATAGAATAACATAAAACAACCAAAAGTTTTAAACACTCTATTCACCCCCACCCCCTCTAGAGTAGATCTGAATAACTTCCTCCTTTCATAAAGTCTTCCTGACAAGGCTCCTATAGGTAGACATTTGCTTTTTCAAGCTAACAAGAACCTAGGACCCAAGTCAGCTTGGGTTCCTAAGGGAAGGTAATTCTGTCTTGCAGGATAGTCCAAGTGGTCATAACCATTTATGGTCCTTGGACAGTGTTGTACCAGACCCAAGTCTGGATACAAGAAATGATTCAACTTATCATCATGCACTAAATGTCAATGACAAGTGCAATTATTAAGGGGGAGCTTACAAAGGAAAGTCAGATGAACATCAAAGGCTAAAGCTCAGAAGCAAGGTTGCTGGTATGCTCAGAAACTATGAATCCAGCATGGACTTCAAGTCTACAGAGCAGAGATAAGTAGAATTCACCTTTCTTTAATTCTACCACTTAATTTCAAAATTGATTACTCATGTATAAGAAGGGTAATTGAAACAAATGACTAAGAAGATGTAAAAATAATAACTCTTCTAAATACATGTGTTAGTGGCTTACATGTTCACCATGTCACAAAATATAACTTGTCTCAACATACCTAAAGACATATTGCATATGGAATACTAAGCTAGATTAGTATCAAAATTTGGTTGAGTCAATTGAGGTTGGGGGCTAATACTCTCTCAGTTGAAATTAATATAAGGTTATTTAAATTATGTCTAATTGCACCCCCAATAGAACACATTTTAGAATGTGTACTGCAGGTCTATAGTTAGGACAACACAGTTAGGGGCTAATTGAAAATTTTAATTACTAAATAAAACTAATGTTAAGCTAAATAAGCTCACTTAACAAATACTGGAGAAAATACGGACTGCGGATATGTGTCGGGATTCAATCCTGGCCATTGATCAAGATTAAACAATAAATATGGATTAATGACTTTCCGCCTTCCTTTTAGCAATATTATAAATAGAAAGGCTTGTGCAATAAGCCATGACACTATTCCTTACCCTCTCCCGCCCGCATTCGCTAAAATCGACGGGAAGCCGCTTTCACTAGCATTCTCAAATTCTTCAAAGAAATGGCGCCCAAGGGACCGGATTTCCTCTTTGAAGGAGCAGAGGTGGTTCAAAATGGATTTGTTGATGCTCCGGAAGAAGTTCTGCAGGTGCTTAATCTTCTGCAAAAATCTAACCTAGCTTTCGTCCTGACGGAACCCTTTCCTCTATGGAAGAGGGAAGTACTGGAGTTGTTTGCCAACACCAAAGTGGATGCTTTGGCTGGTAAAATTATGACCGTAGTAAGCGGAAAGAAGATCAAGATAACACCTAGAAGGATAACCAAGGCTCTACAGCTGCCAAAGCTTTCTGCAACTGAGGACGAAGAAGAGCTATTGCTGGACAATGCAAAATCGACAATGAAATGGTGTGTACTTTCCAAGCACACAACTAGATCAATTCAAAGGAAAGAACTCAACCTGAGAGGCAAGTTCCTAGCCGATGTCATTGGTAAAGCTCTGATATGCAAAACAGGCTCCCATGACAAAATCTCAAAAAGGATGTTTGAACTAATGGCTAGGGTCATACTATCCAAGAGAACTGATTGGGGAAGAGTGGTGTTTGAAAGAGTAGTGGAGTACATGGCTGAACCCAATTTGGGGAGAATCCTTTCACTATTTCTATGAGAAACTGCTCCAGAAATTCTGAATATGAAACTTGGTGCAAGAATACACCACATGAGAAGGATGGACATCAGGATGCTTGAGAGATGGGACAGGGTCCTTCTGCCCCATGGTCCAGAAGCTGTGGAGAGAAAAGGGAAGAGAATTGTTGCTACTGAGCCCAGCTCCTCTAGCAGCTCATCTAAGGACGAAGAGCCTCATGATCCTTATTTATCTTCATCTGCTGAAGTGTCTAGGAGGGACATGAATATCCAGGTATCCGCCTCATCTGATCTTACCCCTCTTAGTCGTGTGAGCAGACTAGAGTCAGATTCTGTTCCTGAAGTGGATTAGATCGTTGTCGGGTTAGCTGGATCTGCTGGAGAGGAAGGAGATGATTTGCCTCCAACCAAGGAGGCTGGGCAAATAGCAGAGGAACTTATTAACAAAATATCTGTAGAAATTGGGGATGATGCCTCCAGATTGGAATATGCAGATAGGCATATACCTATGTCTGAAGATGAGGAACTACAGGATAAAGTCTTAGAAACTCCTAGTGCTAAGGGAAGGATTTCTCAAATTGAGGGGGAGCAACTGATGCAAGAGATAATGCATGATGCATTATTTGTAGGGGAGCAACTAGAGGTTGCTCCAATAAAGGATGTTGTTGATGTTGACCTGCATGCAAATAAAATCATGATAGTGGTTGAGGGGGAGAAACCTTCTGATCTCCCTGGTCATGAGGTACATAATCTAGTGTCATCTGAATCTGATGAAGAGGAAGACAGTGATGAGAAAGCACACTCCTCACCACATCCAGAAACCAAACAGCATAAGAGTGGCACAACTCAAGGAATAAGGAGCAAGCTTGTACAAGGAGAAACTGAAGCCCTGGATGAGGGCACATCTGCCAGATTTGATCAGCTGTCATCTACCTTCATGGCCCAGCTAAAAGGTTTACTAGACGAGCAAAGAAGGGCATTGGAAAACTATTGGATGAAGCCCTCAAAGTTGTTAGAAATGATCTTGCAACTGAGATCAAATCTATAAGGTTTTAACTGAATCTGCTGAAAGGAGAAACAGTAAAATTCTTTACAAGAGCTGCTCCTGCTGTAGATTACACCATGGATAAACTAGATGTGTAAAGCCAAAATATTGCTATTATCGTTGAGAATCAAAATATTCAGGCTAAGAACTCTGTGACCATTTATGAGAATGATAAAATTTTGAGAAAAGAACAGAACACTAAAATCTTCACTAAAATGGATGCTTGCACCAAGATGCTTGATGACCACATGTTAGAAGTTAAAAATCAAGTAACTGCTGGAGTTAACTACCTGGAAGGGGAAAGAAGCAAAGCTAGCACCTCTCAGACTACTCAAGTAATTGAAGAAGTCAAAACGAGGGAGAGAAATGTCATCCGAACAAATACTGAGAATATGGTCTGGGCCACAAATGTTGTGAGAGGCTCTTTGGGAATGGAGCCACTGCAATATAATAACATCCTAATGATGCCTGACCATGTACAAGATGCTTTGAACAAGATGTATAGAAGTGAAACCCAAGTTCAAGACAATCAAGAATATGTTCAGTACATTGAAGAGGGTGACAATGTTAATGCTTAGTGGGGAGAGAAGACTACTGGTGCTCAGAATCCTTCCTTAAGCCCCACAGTAGACCGGTCACTACAGGTCAAAGAAAGAATCACTGATGATGCTGAAGAGGAGGCCAAGTTAAGGAAAAAGAGATATAGAGAAGAAATGGAACAGAGGCCTGATTTCGAGCAGTGGAGCCCAGAGTCCAGATCTATTATTCTGCTTGCTTGGGACCAGGTCAAGAATAAGAGATCAGACAAGGGTAAATGGTACATCAAGACTAAATGGGATAAGATGGAAAAGAGAGACACAGAGAGAATAATTTTTTGGAAGAACAAAAAGACAAATCTTCTCACTCTTGATGTTGTGGAACCATCTAAATACTTCCCCAAGCCTTTCAGCTATTTTGAGAGACAAAAGGATAAAGCTTAAGCTGGAACTACTAAGGCTAAGGAAGTTGATGAAGTCGATAAGAAAGGAAAGAAGATAGCTGGAGCTGAAGACAAGCCGGCAAAGAGATCCAGAGGGAGTGGGATTATAATAAGGGAACCTGGAACTTAAAATGTTTCAGGTTCTGCTTACAGAGGTAGGGATGAAACACTGTGTTTAAATTGCTCAAAAATTTATTCCCTAAATGATTAAATAGAACAGCCATTTGTTATAATCATGATCTGTCTAACTCATCATTTGCTATATTTTTGACTTATCTGCTACATCATTTGATGTCTATGATTTATCTGAATTATGTTGTGATGATATGTTTTAAATATTTGTAACATAAGTATGTTAGTGTATACATTGGCTTAGCTTTTAACTTCTTCAAATATGGGGAGAATGTTGGGTCCATTGATCCCAATATACTGAATTTGAAGAAGGACCAGCAAAACAATATATACACATGTTGTGATCTAACTTGTGTTTAAGGTGAATGATTGTAGTTTGTTCTGATAAGTTATGATGGGACAGGTAGCCTAAGTGGCTAAGACAAGTAAGTTCTTACCTAAGTGGTGGAAAGACAGATAACTGTCTAAGTCCATAGGCGTTGACTAAAGATCAGTCACTCAACGCCAGATGGCTTATAATGCTGAGTGAAGCCTATACAGTCAAAGCCAAGGCTGTGGCTAGCTGAGAAAATGTCCAAGTCCACAGGCATTGAGTGAAGTCAACTCACTCAACTCCATACAACAAAAAGCTGTGAGATAGGCTAAAGCAGTAAAAGCCTAAAGTTGGAATGAGCTAAAATGTGGCCAAGTCCACAAGCGTTGAGTGAAGTCAACTCACTCAATGTCATGCTACTAAAGAGAAAGTTGGCTAAGTGTTTTTGAATTGAGTGTGAAGACACACTCAACGCCATTCAACAAAAAGGTTGTAAGTTGAACTGTTTGAACTAAGATCAGAGTTCGTCGAACTCAGCTCATCCTTCGTTGAGCTAAGTTCAGAGCTTGAGTTTCTTAGTTCTTCGAGCTTAGTTGAGATTTTGTCGAACTGAGTTCGAAGTTCATCGAGCTCAATTCATCATTCGTCAAACTCAGTTCAAGGTAAGACAGTCCAAGCCCAGTGGTTTTTAACACAGAAAATTGGCTAAGGCAAAAAGCGTTGAGTGAGGCGTGCCCACTCAATGCTCTCAATGCCTTTATGAAGAAATGAGTTAAAAGAAAATAGTGTTGAGTGAGGCATGCTCACTCAACGTTCTCAATGCTTCAGTTGCTGAAGAAGCAGATATATGGCTAAGGCAGATGGCGTTGAGTGAGGGTTGTTCACTCGACGCTCTCAACGCCTAGTGAAGACAAAATTTTGTCTAAGGGGTTTGGCATTGAGTGATGCTTACTCACTCAATGCCAAGCAGCTGAAAGCTGATAAATCAAGTTGGCGTTGAGTGGAGCTAAATCACTCAACGCCTAGAATCAGACTTCGTATTCTAAGTAGTTTGGCGATGAGTGAAGGTTACTCACTCAACGGCAAGAGATAGTAAATTTGTCCAAGTGTTTTGGCATTGAGTGATGCTTACTCACTCAACGTCTATACTAATGTTATTTGATTTTTGGCCAAGTCCACAGCTGGTGACGTCAGCAAGTCAACAATTCAACCTATTTCAAATATGTGGTGGGATGGCTACAGTATGCGATAAAGGTTGTCGCAGACCTACTGTACGTCAGTTGGCATCAAAGCAAAAGTGCAGCCAACATTAAAAGTGTGGGACTCACTGCTAAAAGAGTCATTGGGTCTCAATAAATAAAAGTAATGATAGTGGTTCTTCCTCTCCAGCATTATTGTGGAGCTGAAGAACAGGAATCTCTAGTTAGAAAGAAAAAGAGAAAGTTAGTTGTTGAGATCAACATCTTCAATGGCAAGTTTGCTGGTGCCATTTTCATCTGCACTAACAAGGAAGCTCAGGGTGATTCTCTGAGAAAGAGGTAGCAGCAAGAGCCAACCCTTACTATAGGAGCTTCACAGATTCAGCCAATACTTTCTAAAAGAACATACACTTGAGGAGCTGTGAAGGAGAAGTTGAAGCTGAGCAGTCAGCTCAGTTCATAAGGGAGCAGAGAAATAGATCTGCTATTTGCTTCCAACATATGCCAAAGATTCTACATAATTGTTGTTGTGAAGAAGAGAGAGTTGAATCTTTGGTTCAGTTCAGAAAGAGACAGAATAGTATTCTACAAGTTTCTTCCAGCTCAAGTGCATAAACTTGTTGTTGTGAAGTAGTTGGGACTAAGATGCACTCAGTCCAGTAAAGTTGACATAGGGAAACTCTCCTGGTGTCATAGTTGGGGGGTACTGATTCAAACTCACCCAAGGTTGATTATCACAGAGTAATTCCTCTTCTGATCAATCAAGAACCACATCAATCCATTTCCATCCTATAGGATCCTTCTGGATCTGAGCTATACGAGTGTTGCAGCACTCTGAGAGTAGGGCCTAGTGCCTGAAATTGTAGGGCTGAAAAGCCTGAGTTGTAGGCCTTAGAGATAAGGCTGAGGTAGGTGGTTTGAGGACCACTGAGCTGTAGGAGCACTACAGGGCTCTGAGGTAGGAACCTTTGTGGTTCTGAGGTAGGGTTCTGAAGAGAACCTACGTGTAAGGCTGAGGGTCTGAGGTGTAAGCTCCTTAGAGCATTTTGGAGAAGTGCATAGTCCAACAAGACAATTGGATAGGTAGGAGGGAATGTGGATGTACCCAGTTGGGGAACCACTATAAATATCTATGTTCTTTGCTGTGTTGTTTTCTTTGTGAAGGGTAAATCATCTTGTAAGCAAAAATTAACCTACCACTCAAGCAGCAAACTAAAAGAAAAGAAAAGAACTAATAAAGAGACCAATAACATATTTAACCCCCCCCCCCCCTTAGGTGATTTAGCTATCCTTGAAATTAAAGACTTTCAAGAAGGACTAAGGATACGTTCTTGGTATTTGGTGGATAAAAAGAGCTCGTTGTAAAGGGTTACACGGATCCTAGCTTCCAAACTGATAAGGATGACTCAAAGTCTCAGTCAGGGTTTGTATTTTGCCTAAATGGAGGAGTTGTTAGCTAGAAGAGTTCCAAGCAGGAGAAAGTTTCTAATTCTACAACTGAGGTTGAGTATATCACTGATGCTAATGCGTAGAAGGAGGCTGTATGGATTAGGAAATTCATCAGTGAGCTTGGTGTAGTTCCTAGCATTATTGATCTTGTAGTTCTCTACTATGATAATAACAGTGCAATTGCACTTGCTTCAGAACCTAGATCTCATCAACTCTCCAAGCACATACTTCGGTGGTTCCATCTTATTTGTGAGATTGTCGATCTAGGAGATATGAACCTTTATAGAGTGCCGACTGGAGAAAATATTGTGGATCCACTAAAAAAGCCTCTCACACAGAGAAAGCATGATAGTCATGTTAGATAAATGGGTATTAGATACCTAAATGATCAACTCTAGTAGGAGTCTTGTGGATTGTATATTTGTCGGTTGTTGTAATAATTCATTTGATGAATAGAGTACTATACATTTCATTTTATATTTATGGCAAGTTCTTTTATTATGTCATTTTATTTCTATGTGATAGATTAATTAACGTGATAAATGCCCTTAGAATATTCGCTTTCATAGGATTTAAGTTGATGACTTGAATGTGAGGGCCTATGTTCTTAGAAGCTTCATTCTTAAATGATCCTCGGTCGGCGTATCATCTTAAAAGCTAAGGGCGATGATGATGTATCAAGACTAGCATGTGTGTTGACTGATGACCGATTCTTACAGGTCATGATATTTTGATATCAAGTCATCACATGGGTACTTGTTAGTGAACAAGTTGTACTGGACAGACCCACCATAAAAATACATTGTGGATTATTATATGAACGTGTCACAAGTAGGTCTCAAGTGACAATGGTGTTTGTGGTACTTTGACCTGAAGCCACGACATTCATCAAGTGAGGAAGATCATGCTTTGATGTCATCCAAATCTTCCTTGAGAAAGGTTGATGATAAAGGTGATTATTGGGTATGTTGCGAATCATTTGGGTGTTTGCGTGTAGATAGAAATGGGATTTGTCCTCTTATATGATAGGAGTTGCATCCATGGGCCCCTTGATCGAATGGGACTGAGAAATGCATGGTCATACTTGGTTAGTCAATATATGATATTGGGATCACCAATTTCTGGAAGTCCATTATAGATCAAGAAACTTGGGTTCAATATTTATGATGGTGATGCGGTCTATACCTCTAGTTTTATCCGAATGTAAGGGACATAAGGACATGACAACACTGATACATTGGTCATAAAGGCTTAATGAGTTTAGAACTCTTATCGCTTGGGGAGCAATGATGTATTGCTAGATACCGCTCATTGTTTATGAAACTTTTGTTTGATACTTTCAAGATCAAGTGGGAGACTATTAGTGTTATCTTTATGATCTAGAAGTAGTCAAACATGTAGTCTCACTATAAACGCAATATGAGCCTACGGGGTTGCACATAAGAGTATTTGAGATGTTATAAAGGTTTGTGTTGGCATTGCTCATATGTGATATGAGTGAAAGGTCAAGCCTGTAACATTCTGGATTTGGAACTATATTGTGAATATAGATGACCAGGTAGATCGTCGAGAAGTGTCTTGACTTTTTATGGACTGTTATGTCGAAATTCGTCTAATTACTCTAAGTAAAATTCATCGAATTATCTCTTATTATTTTGACGAACAGATTTGAATTCGTCGAAATGCCTCTTTTTATCTCGACGAATTGATCTTGGATTCTCCGTATATACTCATGTTATTTCGGCGAATTGGACTTAGATTCGTCGAGTGTTATCTTGATGTTTCGACAAATAGGTCTGTCTGAATTCGTCGAATATTAACGTATTATCCCGACGAAGGGATTCCAGATTCATCATATATACATGTGTCATCTCGATGAATGTTGTTAACTCCGATTCGATTCTTTAAGTCTGATTTCGGTCTGGTCTGTGGACAACTACTATTTCAGTCTTGGAGTATAAATTGATGAGATAAATGTTAGCTCTCAGGACTTGACCTAATCGATTGAGATCGGGAATACGACTTCTTCCTCCTGATGGAACAGTTCCGCAACTTAGAAGTCGCAGCCGCTGATCCATTGCTGCCGATCATTCTGACCGATTGTCGTCGCCAGAAATTTTTTCTAATCTTTGTCTTTGTCACTATCGCCTCTCCTTTAACGGATCTAGCAATCCGTGGAGACGTTGAGGGCATTCCTTCTTCCAACCTAGATCTTGTGTGATAAGATTCTAAGGGTTCTTATTGCTTGTGTGGATACCCGTAGAGGCATGGATATACTTCTACGCTCGAAACTCCAGCCACAAGTGTTCGTCGGACTTCCTTGGATCATCTTGGTTGAGTAGTGACTCAATCCCGCTAAGGTATACTTTTATTCAAAGTTGTTTTTACTTCTTAATCAAAGATTATCGCAAGATCCATTTCTCTTTGGGTTTTCTTGATTTATTCCACTGCGCACATGTGATGTGCATTCCACTAAGAAACCCAATAAAAAATTTGCTTAAAGTAGGGGGTATTGAAAATGTGACATAATTGGGGGAAAAGCTCTAAGTATTTTTCTTAAACGAGAGTCTCTAGTTCCGACGTGTACTCATCTTGTCCGCAGTTTGACCATAAAATCTTAACCATCGTGATAGTTTTGTTCTGCATGTCCTTGACTTTAGAATCTACTATCCTTACTAGCTCTAGCTGAATAGATCTGTCAGACTATATTTGTGTTGGCGGTGTAGGAAGTTGTTGATCTAGTTGTCAAAGGACACGTCTCAATGAAGAGACATGAAAGACATCGTAAAGATTTCCCAATTCTAGGGATAGGGCTAATCGGTATATTACTAGGCTGACTTGTTCTACGATCTGGTAGGGGCCCAAATAGCGGGGTCCAGATTCTTCTGCTTCTTTATCCAGAAGATTTTGTACATGGGTTTGATTTTAGGAATACCATCTCTCCCATACTAAACTCCACCGGTTAATATTGCACATCAAAATATTTAGCATGTCGGCTCTATGATTCCCGCATCTGATCTTGAATTAACCTTATTGCCATTGTGGTGTCATCTATGTAAGCGACTCCCAGGGCTTCAGGGTTCTCATCCTTGGCCCAAGATAAAGGAGTCCAGCAACGTCTTCCGTATAAGGCTTCATATGGAACCATTTTGATGCTAGACTAGAAGTTGTTGTTATAGGAGAATTCTACGAGCAGTAGTAGCACTCCCAAGGCTCATTGTGCTCTGCTATGCCCAGTCAGAGTAAATCTTCCATAGTATGATTTGTTCTCTCAGCTTGTATGTTAGTCTGGGGGTGGAATGTGGTGCTAAAGGCTAATTTGGTCCCCAAATAAGCATGCACTCTCCCCCATTCCTTCTATGTAAAGCGTCTGTCACGGTCAAACATGATGGACTTAGGTACTCCATGAAATCAGACTACCTACTCCATAAAAAGTCTCGCCAGAAAATCAACACCATTACTCTGCCGGTTTAGGATAAATTGGGCTACATTTATGAGTCGATCCATAATGACCCATATGGAGTCTTTTCTTGCACGAGTTTGAGGTAGTCTGTGGACAAAGTCCATAGATATATCATCAAATTTCCACTATGGTATTGGTCGGGGTTACAATAAATCTCGTGGGTTGCAGCACGTGGCATTGACCCTCTGACATGTCTGACAATATGCCGCATAATCGGTGATATCCCTCTTTACCTGGCCAATACATAGTTCTACATAGATCAATATACATTTTTTACTACACCAGGGTAGATAGAGCTCCTTGACCGGTGTGCTTCACGAAGTATCTCCTCTCGAATTCCTCTAGTGGAGTGAATGAACACATGGTGCCTGTATTGTAAATTTCCATCATGTAAGATATAATCATCCTACATACCATCTCGTAGAGTTTGGATGATGGGGGCTGTCTACGGATCAATCTTTTGAGCTTCGTGTATCTGTTCACATATATCGCATTGGATCTCCATCTAATAAAGGTTGTCTTGATACTCTACTGGGTCCCTACGATTGATAGGGGTAATGCTTAGATCTGCTAAGGATCCGATCAACTCTTCTTGTATCAACTCCATCCAACTCCCAGCTATTGAGGGTTTGCAACTCAAAGTATCCACAACTTTGTTGGTTTTACTAGGGTGGTATTAGAGGGCGAAGTCGTAGTCGCACAAAAATTCTAACCGCCGGCTCTATTAGAGATTTAGCTCCTTCTGAGTGAAAATGTACTTCAGGATTTTTTGGTCGGAGAAGATCTCGTATCTTACTCCTTAAAAGTAATGCATCCTGATTTTGAAAGAGAAGACTACTGTGTCCAACTCTGAGTCATAGGCAGAGTAGTTTAGCTCATAAGGCTTTAGATGTCATGACGCATAAGCAACTACCTTGTCATGATGCATCAGTACGACCCCAATCCTTTCAGGGATGCGTCGATGTAGATTTGGAGCCCTTCGATTCCTGTCAGAATTATAAGAATCAGAGTAGAGGCCAGGAGATTCTTTAGATCGGTGAATGCTGCCTCACACTCTGGCATCCAGCGAAACACGGAATCCTTCTTCTTGGTGAACAACACAGGGGATCCTAAGGGTGAGGAACTTGAACGGATGAACCCTGCACCAATTAGCTATTGAATTTGCATCTTCATCTCTACCAGTTCCTTCGAAGCCATTTGTTAGGGTGCTCGTGATATTGGTTGAGCTCCAGGTACAAGCTCAATCTAGAAGTCTATCTCCCATTATGGGGGAAATCTTGGGAGAGACTCGGCAAAAATATCCGAAAAATCTCAAACCACCAGAACCTTAGCGAGCACTTGGGTTTTATTCTCCATCTCGAAGTAGGTAGGGTACAACTCGTCCCTTTACCAGATTGATTTGACAATTTGAGCGAATGTTAAAATTATGCGAGTGAAGGACAAAATACCTTTTAAAGTGATAGACTGCCCATTTTGGTTTTGTAGGTTGATCTTTCTGGTCAAACAATAATTGTGGCATTATGTTCGACCAACCAGTCCATCCCTAAGATGATGTCGAACCCAGTTATTACTAGAATTGTCGCACATATCTTGAACCTCAGGTCTCCTAGCATGGCCTGAAATGAATATTTCTCCGTGGATGACATATCTGATCCGTCTGGAAGTCGAATCCATATCGACATCCTGGACGATCGGATGATGTTTTCCTTGGACGGGATAAGTCCTAAGAGACAAAGAAGTGTGTGACTCCGATATCAAACAATGTTTTTGTGGGCTGTCCTTCTACCAAAAGTAAACTGGTGACAAGTATATATATTATAAATATAGATCTTTAAGATGCACATATGATATATGAGTCTATAGGCTATATTGCAAGTCCTTACTAGATACTATCTGTTGGAACCCTTGTTTGATTTGGGCTAGGTCCACTCTTAGGATGTTGACCCATATGTATAGCCAGGGTCAAGATCTAGGTCTAAGTGAGTCTCTAAAGGTCAAACTTCTCAGAACCAGCTTTGGATTTCTCTCTTAGATCTCAGACTCAGGAGAATTCTGTGGAATTCATATCAGTTTGACTTTCATCGAACTCAGCTCGACGATCGTCGATCTCCGATCGACGATCTCAGAGATTAATCTCTAAACTGAGCTTGACGATCTACGAGCTCAGGTTGACATTTTCTCTTGTTCTCAGATCGCAGATAGTCGATCTTAGCTCGACGATCTTCCAACCCAGGTCGACGACAATTCTCTGTGTCTGATTCCTTTTATTTTCAGCAGCTGTCTTGAAGATTTATTTCCTAATTCATTGATTCTATTTATGTCAAATAATCTCTGGTAGTTAATGCTGACATTCTCAAGGAATATAGACGTTTCTTCACAGCGTTAACTATGGTATTTCACAGAGTTATTATTCCGACTTATTTGTCAAGACAGTTGGGGAGAAAATTAATTGCCAGAATTTGTAGCCATTTTTCTCCTCATTTTCTGCAGTAATTCAAGGAATATTTTTGAATCTCAAAAAGAGATATTCAGACTGGTTAATAGTCAGACAAGTACATTCAGAAACTCTCTCTAAGAAGTTACAAGCATTCTTGTCTGCAATAGCTTTCAGAACTCTCCATTCTGCTCTCAGAATATAGAAGAAGAACAACTAGTTTTCCTCTTGAGTCTTCTTCCTCAGTTCTATCTTCAGGAATCTACAGAGAAAGAAAATCAACATCATTTCTAAAGATTATGAAGAACAATAACACCAGACTATTGAAGACCTACACCCTGGACTAAGTTTCCATCTTCCTGAATACCCGCATTATCTCAGTGGGAGCTTTGTCATCATCAAATCCACATAGTCTTCTCACTTGCTTTGAGAAAGAGAAGACTGCCATCTATTTTCTTTAACCTCTCTTGTACATGGTTATTACTCCCTTCAAAAGTGAACTCTTTGGTGTTAGGGTGCTTGATCAAAAACTATTGGTTTTTAGGCACCTGATCAAAAGCCTGAAGGGTTTCTAGATCTACCTGAAGCAGATCTTGTGGTGATAGGGCACCTGATAAAAAACCTAAGTGGATTCCTACCAGGGTGGTAGAAGAGTGGATGTACCCAGATTTGGGGAACCACTATAATTTTCTTGTGTCGTCTGGTTACTCATCTTTCTTTATTCCTGTTGTGATGTGTTTGCTCTTGTTTTTAATCCTCTTATACTTATAAATAACATCTATTTTAATTCTGCTATAAAAATTAATTAAAAGTTTTAATACTCAATTCACCCCCCCCCCCCCCCCCCTCTAGAGTATATTGGATCTATCCCCTCTCTTTCACTATCATCATGATCATCATTGATGCTGAAAATATATACCTATAACTATGTCTGGAGCAGGTCCATACTGCAGATTTAATATGTATGCCTCGAGTGGGGTTGCTCTGCCCTACCTGGGCTGGTCCCTCCTACCTGGTCTGCCTCTACAGCCTCCCCATCCTCGATCTCTCTCAGTTTCTCCTTACACTACTCCCAATCCTGGCCTCCATGTGGCCTAGGGGAAGAAAGCTCTAATGTGCACAGGCTACTGGCATAGAAAGCAGTTCTCTGTGAAGTGATTGTCCCTAAACATCCAACCTAAAGTTGCTCACCATAGATCCAATATTCCCACCATTTCTAGGACCTCGCATGCGCAAGTCTTCAACTTATGTTTCAATATTTGCCAAGCGCTCTTCAAATTCACTAATGATAGTGTCAAAAGCATTGTGAGAGGATTCTGACTTGTCTAGTAATTGTTTTTTAAGAAGAACAATATCCATTTGCATCTTCTCTTATTCCATATGGAAAGTGTCAAAATACTTACAAATGTTCTCAACTTTCTGTTGTAAGTAAGATAGGCATGTAATACCTCCCCTGTAATGACCATACAATATGGGTACGGCCGGGGCCCCACAACATATAGACGTCATAGCTTTAGCATTATAAAGTGATATAAAAGAACAACTCATCTCAAAACTCAGAACACAAAACAGTAGAAACCCACAACCTGTAGAAGTTATCCACTATCACAGGAGTATCAAAATGGATTTAAGGCCTTACAACAATCATGTGTCCAAAAACTAAAACAATAATAAATAGAGCAATGTGCTTTAGCACTACTAGGCTACCTCGGCATGCAAGACGGATTATAGTTCACGGAGCAAAATATTCAAAAAATCATAAGCAAATAAAAGAGAGTCCACTTCATGAGGCTTAGGCCTTTTTGGTAGGCGAGCTTGCTCCCGCTTGCGATCCTTGCCCTGTAAAAATTTGTTGTAACGTGGGTCAACAAAGGCTGACATCAACTGTGTAACCAACACATCTCCTCCTAACTGTCCCTAGCGAATCCCGGGGCACTCCATCACTCTGCAGGTCAGCACTTCGTATGCAAATGTATGTATATACTAATAGAGTAAAGAAACAGGTTAGGATGTCACAAACATCAAACACATTTCTAGGTAGAGCATTTAATAAAAAGGGGCCTACAATGCAGTATGTATGCAAACCTGGGTTTCACCCAAGGCACCCTATATCGCATGAATCTAACACATCATCACGCATCATCACATCACATCACACAGGTACTTCCATTTTCCCTAATAGCATTCAAGCCATCACACGGAACTCTTGCCTAGGCCCCACCCGCTCGTGGGTCTATATACCCGGGCTTGTCTTCAAGCTCTGACTTCACACATCAGGATTCTGTCACACAAACAAACCGATACTAAGAACCCTTGCTTGACCCCACCCGCTCATGGGCTTCATCGCCCGAGCTTGTCAAATTCTTGGCATTCTTGTCAGTTTCTCAGATGGGGGCTTATCTCGTAGGGACACTCTCCACACATGATTTACACGTCACAGGCTAGCCAACCGAACATAGAGACAAAGTTGCGCCTTCGTACAGCAATCCACAAATATAGACTTTCTCATCCTAATCCATCATTCGTTCTCGCACGAAATAAGGGGGGACAAACATCACAACCAACATCTTGCCGCAAACGGATTTCTAGCAAAATCCTTAAGGCTCGTTATGCAACATAACCAAGTCGGAATAACGGTCGCGACTACGGCTTAACCCACAATGCCTGATCAACTAGCGGAGTGGATTTCTAATGCAACATCGTGCCGTGGATGGACACAATCGATCCAGTGACTCCTCTTGAATCATGGCAACCCGAACCCCTCTCATTTGAGAGATCCGGTGCCTAAATGCTTGAAAGTAAGCGAGAATAAAACGGATGTCATGCACCCATCCTAAAGACCGAGAGAAGAAGTGTGGTTACCTTTCAACTCCTCTTCCTAGACATGTAAATCTCGATTTGCATGGATGAAAAAGTGCGCCTTCAAGTCCTTTCCATGGATCTGGCTTCGGTTGGACGAATGGAGACTCTGAGCTTTGCTAAAGGCGGATAAAGTCCTTTTTCTTCCTCCTCCAAATCCTCTCTCCCAAACCCTAACTCCCACTCAAAATGAGAAGAAAATGAGGGAAACAACCTTTTAGCCCTACTTAAGCCTCTTGGACTGAGCGTCCTGGGCCATAGGAATATATCCCAAGAAGGATCGGACGGTCTGAACTCAGTTATTACGAAACTTCTCTCGCCTGCTATCGCTGGGCGGTAGCTACCTACCACATCGCGATAACTTCCCGAGTCGTCGTTCATAAATAATGCAACACTACCGTCGGCGGTAGCAATACCGCTGCACGGTAGCTCACTCAATGCTTCTATCTCGACACATTTGACTCGACGAATTGGGCTATCGCCGAGCAATAATTAGCTAACGTCACGTGCTACCACTCGACGCTACCACTCGATGCCTTTTACTCGACGTCTTCCACTCAATTCCTTCCATTCGACGCAAGAATGCTATCGCCGGGCGATAGCGACCTACTGCCGCGTGGTAACGCCCAGAGCCTCAAGTCCAGAAAACTGGGTGTTACAACTCCTCCCCCCCTTTAAAGAATTCATCCTCGAAATTTAGCATGTATACAAATAACAAAGCATACCTGATGCAAAGAGATCCAGAAAGTCTTCCTGCATCGCTTGCTCATGCTCCCAGGAGAATTCATCATGCCCGCAGTTATCCCAGCGCACTTTTATGAGCTTAACCTCTTTATTTTACAACTGTCGAACTTTTGAATCCTCTATGCCGACTAGACGGACTTTCGTCCTCAAGTCATCTTCCACAGGCATTGTCGCCGACTCGACCACAACACTTGTATCCATCAAAGCTTTCCTTAAAACTGAAATATGGAAGATGTCGTGTAATCCACTCAAATTTGGGGGCAATGCTAACTGATAGGTTGCTTCTCCAATGCGTTCCACAACCTCGAACGGCCCCAAAAACCTCGGACTCAACTTCTTGAGTCAGCAAATCTGCGAAACACCTTTGAATGGTTTAATCTTTAGATACACCCAGTCGCCTATCGCAAACTCCACGTTCCTATGGCGCGCATTGAAATATTTTGCCTGCCAATCCTGAGCAACCTTCATGCGCTCCTGAATTGTTCGCACTAACTCGCAAGCATCGGCCACCACCTCTTTTTCCAAAAGTTTGGTGCCTCCCTCCTCTATCCATGACATCAGTGTTTGACACCGCCTTCCATACAAAGCCTTATATGGCGCCATCTTGATACTCGCCTGGAAACTATTATTATAAGTAAACTCCACCATGAAAAGGTGACCTTCCCACCTCTTACCAAAATCAAGGGTACACATTGTCAGCATATCCTCCATTGTACGATTTGTCCTTTCTTTTTGACCACCAGTTTGAGGATGGAACATTGTACTAAACTTGAGCTTTGTGCCCAAACTCTTTTGTACTAGTCTCCAGTCTTTGGACGTGAATCGTCCATCGCGATCACTAATAATACTCTTTGGAATTCCATGCAACCACACAATATTGCGAATATACAATTCTACCAGCTTCTCCATGTTATCCTCCTTCAGATTTGGGATGAAGTGAGTCACTTTGGTCAAGCGATCCACGATCACCCAAATCGCATTGTTACCCTGCTATGACCGAGCTAAGCCATGCACAAAATCCATGGAGATGTCGTCAAATTTCCACTCAGGGATAGGAAGGGGCTTCAGGAACCCGTCCGACTTCTGACACTAAGCCTTCACTAAGGCATAAGTTTGGCACCGACTCACATATAAAGATATATCCCGCTTAAATCCAGGCCACCAAAAGGATTTCTTCATATCCAAGTACATCTTTGTACTGCCCGAATGAATGGAGTACTTCGTGAAATGGGCCTCAAACATTAACTCCTCATGGAGCTTGTCAAACTATGGTACACATACCATTCCATCCTCTTTTAAGATCCCACCAACAATCTCCCAGGCACTACCCTCGCCTTTTTGAGATTCCACCACAAATGGCTGGAACTCTACATCCACACTGGTTGCTTCCTGGATATGATCGAATAAGTTATTCTGCAACTCTATCCAGTTCAACCGATCCATGCTAGACTCGCCTCTTGCTACACAATCGATGTCGAGGGACTCAAAATCCCGCACCAACCCTTTATCATGAGCTTCAATCCAGTTCCCTTGTCCAAAACATTTCCTACTCAAGGCATCGGCCACCACGTTGGCCTCGTCTGGCGTATAATGAATTCCCACATCGTAGTACCCAAGGAACTCGACCCACCTGCGTTGTCGCATGTTCAAGTCTTTTTGATCTAGAAGATACTTCATGTTTTTGTGGTTTGTGAAGATCTCCACCTTCGTACCGCACACATAGTATCGCCATAACTTCAACGCAAATATTCTCGCGGCCAACTCCAAGTCATGGATGGGGTAATTTCTCTCATGAGATTTAAACTGTCTAGACCCTAAGGCTATCACATTGTCATGTTGCACTAGCACGTAACCCAAACCGCAACCTGACGCATCGCTGAAAATCTAAAATCCTTCGGTCCCTTTCAAAGACTTAGAATTGGAGCCGACATTAACCTTTCCTTCAAGGTATCAAACTCTTGATTTCACTCCTGAGTCCACACAAACTTCGGTCCTTACAAGTCAGAGTAGTGAGGGGCAGAGCTATCAACGAAAAGCTTTCCACAAATCTTCTATAGTACTCAGCTAGTCCAAGGAAACTCCTGACTTCCGTCACGGTGCTCAGAACTGGACAAATCCCTGATGGCATCAACTTTCGCCGGATCCACCCTTCATCTCAACACCTGGGTTTTGAGATGCGATATGGGTGGGCGGGTTCTCACACACTGCCACCCCATCACGGCTAATGACATGGCCTTAAAACGCCACCTTCTCTAACCAGAACTCGCACTTCGAGAACTTTGCATGAAGTTGATTCTCTCTCAAAGTCTGCAAGACTACTCTCAAATGAGTCTCATGATCCGCCTCCGATTTGGAGTATACCAAAATATCATCGATGAAGACTGCCATAAACGATTCTAAGTGTAACGACCCCATCCGTTAAATGACGTATAGTAGAAGGTCCGGTCGGGGCCCCACACTATATGCCACAAACAGACGGTGAGGTCACAGGATAATACCAAACCATACACGCATCCTAACTCAGAGCATGCTAGCGGAAGCTTTAAGTTGTAATTTGAACTCTAACCAGGAATGTCCAATATATAAACCACTTTTATATATATAGCCACGGAATGTACAACAAATACATAGAGTTTGGCCTTAAGGCCTTACAGTTCCTCTTTCCACACCGTATGGTTTACAAACCTCGGCGCGCAGGCCGGCCATACATGAGTAAAAGAAAACAAGCAAAAACATTCGCTTAGCCTTCAAGGGCTAGCCGCAGCAGCAGCAGCAACAGCAGCAAGGGATTCAGCCCTTCATTTACCACTTGGCTCTCCAGCACCTGCATAGGGACAATCCACCCAAACGGTGGCAAACAATGCAACGGTCAGCATTCAGCTGACCCAATTATAACAATCCTACCCCTTTCTCGGGGCATTAGCATTCTTTCCCTGCATAGCATGGCATCATCATATAGCAACTATGTGCGCGCAGGCACATTCAAGCCATCACAACTATCGGCCACACGGCCGACAGTCCGTGCACTCAGGGCACGTTCTTGGTGTACCGGAATACCAGGGTCAACACCACCGTCTACACGGTATTTGAGCATTCTAGTCTCTTCGGCGCGCGGGCCTAAGACTCTCATTAGGCGCTCCAACAAAACCTATAACCAGGCTTCCAAGTCGGACGGACCTAATGCAGGTACGGATCAGCCACCCCCCGTTGCTCAAGTCGTCGTGCCACCTCGAATACGGAAGTATCCATGGCAATTTATAGGCGCGGGTCGGTTTCACCTTTCCTGTTCGGCAATCTGCCTTTTCATCGAGTTGCAGCCCAATGGCTCAACCGCACACAAAGTGGCAACGCACGGCCACAAGAGTTGCATCCAACCCTCTTCATTTCCTGGACTTCATCCAGTACTTCCTGCTGCACCAAACCAACAGGTAGGCACAAGGCAAACAAGCCATAATCACGGAGCCTTCTCCGATATACAAACAAGCATCACCAATCCAGACCATGTCCAGATGGGCTTCACACAGCATGCCTAGATCCGTACTCCAATTCCGGACTCTAACAAGGGGGACTTCACATATCTACCCCAAGGGACACCACAACCCACCGCACACTCGCGGGGAAGGGTTTTCCCTATGCAATGCAGAAAAGAAGGACTTCACATGTCCAAGAAGGGAGATCGTTACCCTTGTCGATCTCTTGGGAGCCATCAAAAACTAGCCGGTGAGAAAGAACCGCAGCAGCTTTGCCTTCACAACGCTGGCCTCGGATCACGAATCGGACCACGGGAGCTCCACCGGTGGCTTGATCTCCTCCTCCTTCTTCTTCCTCCTCTCTCTTTCTCTCTTCCTTAACCAAGTGAAGAATGACTCAATCTTCTGCTGACTTAAACCAACCAGGAATCACCTGAGCCTTTGGATCCAAAGAGAGAAAATGAACGACCACGATTTTCCCAAAAATCACAATTTTTGCCTGACACGGCCTGTGACACGCCCGTGTCAGTCATAAGACACGCCCGTGTCACCCCTGCCTTATCGAGCTCCAAACTCAACCAGCAGTACACGGGTCGGCACACGGCATCGGACACGCCCGTGTCCAATCTGACACGGCCGTGTTCAAGGCTTGGTTTCCAGGCCGTGTAATCTTCTGACTCAATCCGCCTATTATTTGAGTGACACGCCCTGGGACACGCCCGTGTCCCAGGCTGTGTACCCCCGACACGCCCTGGGACACGCCCGTGTCCCAGGCCGTGTAAACCAACCTGCACCTCAAATTCATTTTTGAGATTTTTGGGGTGTTACACTAAGTACACCTGAAACACTCGGTTCATCAAATCCATGAATACCGATGGCGCATTTGTCAACCTAAACGGCATCACCGAGAACTCGAAGTGGCCATATCCTCGTACCAAAAGCTATTTTGGGTATGTCCTCATCTCGAATCCGCAACTGAACTGATAATACCCTGACTTCAAGTCCAAATTAGAGTACACCACAGACCCCTCCAACTAGTCAAACAGTTCATCTATCCATAGAATCAGATACTTATTCTTGATGGTCATTTTATTCAGTTCACGGTAGTCTATGCACAAACGCATACTGCCATCTTTCTTCTTCACAAACAACATCGGCGCACTCTAACGCGATGAGTTGGGCCAATATACCCCTACTCTAAAAGCTTCTGTAACTGTACCTTGAGCTCGACTAATTCCTTCGGTGTCATCCTAAAAGGAGGACGAGACACTGGTCTAGCTTCTGGCACAAATTCAATCGAGAAATTGATCTCCCGCCAAGGAAGTGCTCCAGGAAGTTCTTCAGGAAACACATCCTCGAATTCTACCACTACTGGCACTTCTCCAATTGATAGATTGGAAAGTTGAACTTCTAACAACGCTACGAAAGCTACTCCACCCTGGTTAACTGCCAGCACTAATTGCATGGCCGAAATTAGGGAGCAGGCCACTCCACTCAGGCCCTCAAACTTGACTTCTTCCTTTCCTTCGCTTCTCAGGGTCACCACCTTTGATATATAAAGTGCTAGAGAGAGAAGTTAAAACATATATATACAGATTCAATAGATTCAATATACATTATAAAGATACGCATTCAACCAGAACAAGAAGATACAGCTCTCAGTTATTTTCTATATTCAGCTGAGAAGATCAACTCTATTCAGAGTTCTCTTCTTCAATCCTGAGTTCATCCTGCTTCCAGGAATATTCATACTCAGTGCTTCAGAAGAAGAAGAAAGAAAAGCTGTTGAAGAAGACCAATCATTCATCATTCAGAGTCTTCTTCAAGCTGCTCCTTCAAGAACTTCAAGACATCAGTTTCTGTCAAGAGTTCTGAAGAGATCCTGTACCCTGAAGCAAAGCTTCTTCCTGGATATTCTCTAAGCCAGGGGGAGCTTTGATTCCTTCAGAGCTTTCTATAGCTCAGTGCAATCCACTAGCTTCTCTAATTCTGTTTAACAATAGAGAAGACATTCTAACTCTCTCAACCTCCTGTACAAAGGGTTATTACTCCCTTCAAAAGTGAACCTTGGTGGCAGGGCACCTGAGCAAAAACCTGTGTTGGATTTTGAGCTCCTGATCAAAAGCTCAAAGGGTCTACTTGATCTACCTGAATTAGATCAGTTGGTGGCAGGGAACCTGAACAAAAACCTGTAGTGGATTCCTACTAGGGTGGTAGAAGAGTGGATGTACCTATTGAGAGGTAACCACTATAAATCTTCATGTGTTGTCTGTGTTGCTTACTCTAATTACTGCACTGTGGTTGTGAGTAGAACTAACTAGGATTGCTAGTTGCTGTGTTAGGACTTAAGCTCAAACTGTAATTATAGTTAGCTTTCTGTTGTGCACCTCACTTTGTGTTAGGCTCTAGGGTTTCATATATCTATACACTTATTCCGCAAATTAACTCTAAGGGAGTTGAGTAGATTGTCATAATTTTTGAATACTCTATTCACCCCCCCCCCCCCCTCTAGAGTTGTATCTATCCTCACTTTCAATTGGTATCAGAGGGAGGTTGACTTACTTTACAGGCTAACACCTGAGTCATAAGATCTAGATAGATACCAAGTTTATAGATATTCACTTCATGGCCTAGTACAAGGATTATTATAGCACCAGACCTCCAGTATGCAACTTAGCTAAGTTCAGCATATGGCAGGCAAGAATCAAACTGTTATATGAATTCTATTGATGAAGATATTCTCTTCTATTTTGACAGGACCACCAACACCACCTGCTGCAACTACTGCTACAACTTCAACAAATCTAAGTGCAGTGCCACCTCCTGACTACAATGATGCTTACAAGAAAGCAAAGATAGCTGATGCAAAATCTATGAACATTCTGGCTCAGACCATGTCTGATGAAACATTCCAGAAAGTGGTTGATTGCACTTCAGCAAAAGCCATGTGGGACTCACTGAACCATATTGTAGCTAGTTCAGTTGATGAGAGGAAGGAAAGAAGGTCCAACCTCACATCCCAATATGAGAATTTCAAGAAGACTGAAGCAGAATCAGTTGATGCAATGTACACCAGGCTCAGCTCCATCATCAATGAGCTGAGAACCCTTGATAAGGAGATCACATTGACAGAAGTCAATGACAAGATATTGATGTGCTTCCCAAGCAACATGGGATATCAGGATCTGTCCCATCAAAGAGTCCAGAAGTACAACTGAGATCTCAACTGAAGCTCTCCTTGGCAAGCTCAAGTCATTTGAGCAAGTACTGAAGACCAGGGAAGCTGAAGCTGAAGCCAAGACTCCCACTCCTATAAGGAAAGAGCAAACTCTTGCTCTAAAAGCTGCTGATGTATCTGAAGGAAGTCAATCAAATGAGGAGCTGATGGCACTCTTTGCCAAAAGGTTTCTCAAAATGGGCAAAAAGTACTTCAGAAAGAAGTCTTCCAGATATGAAGACAAGCCAAGGTATGACAGAACACCAGCTAAAGAACTTATATGTTATGACTGCAGGAAACCTGGACACATTCTACCTGAGTGTCCAGAGGAAAAGAACAAGGAGAAGAGAAAAGAAAAGGAGCATCAGAAACATCATTCCAAGTCCTCCTCCTAAAAAAATAAGAAGAAGGAGAAAGGATTTGTGGCTGAAACCTGGAGTGATTCAGATGAGGAATCTTCCTCCTCAAGCTCCAGTGAAGATGAGGAAGAGAAGAAGGCAAAAGAAATTTGCCTAATGGTAATTGATGCCTGTAGAAATCATTCAGCTGTAGAGAGTTCTGATGAAGAAGAAATGTCTATTGAAGATCAGGTATTGTCTTCTTATGACTTTACTTATGTTGAATTTAAATTGTAATTTAAATCTCTCTGTTTAGATTTAATTAGCTCAGAGAAGGAGATTAAGGAGCTTAGAAATAGGATTGCTGAATCAGAATCCCTATCTAGTAAAAATGCTAGGATAGAAGCTGAACTCACTAGATCTACTGAAGAAATCAAATTTCTTAAAACAGAACTAGCCAAATCTAAAAGATTAGAAGAATCTCTTAATGGTAGAAGTCTTAAGCTGCTAGAGATTACTAGCATATCAAACACTAGGACAGGTAACAATAAGCTAGGCTTAGGAGCTTCACAAAGTGAACCCCCCATGGTTCTGAAAAACCATCTTTCCACTCCAGTAAACTTTATTTCAGCTGATGGAATAAAGAACACTGAGCAAGTAAATCAAGTTAACAAAGCTTTAAATAAGGCTAAGAGAGAAAAGAGAAAACAAAAATTTAAAGAAATACAAAAATCGTTGAACTATGCTCGACGATCGCAGACCCAATGGTCGACCGATGCTCGACGATCTGGGCATCGATCATCGAACGCTGATCGACGATCTGAACATGATTTTCAAAATAATAACCTGAACCTCAGAAACACTAAGGTAAATAGAAACACTAGGTTCATTGACCCATCAACTGCATGGAGTATTCCACCTAGGAGATCCTATCCCTTAGGATATAAACCTCAACCTACTTATTCTATCATTTCAAGTTTTAATTATGTGAAGAATAATGGACCCAAGGTTGTCTGGGTCCACAATGTCTAACTGTTTAATTTGCAGGTGAAGACCTATCCAATTACTAAAGACAAACGGTATTTGGATAGTGGTTGTTCCAAATATATGACAGGGAATAAAAACAATCTATCAAGCTTCAAGACCAAGCTTGGACCAAAGGTGATCTTTAGGGATTCCAGCTGTGGTCAAACAGAAGGATATGGTAAGTTTACCATTAGAGCAGTAACATTCAAAAGGGTTGCATATGTAACTGGGCTGAAGCACAACTTAATCTCAGTAAGCCAGTTATGTGATATAGGTTATCAGGTATCATTCACTAACACTCTTTGCAATATTACTTTAAATAATAATGTAGTGTTAGTAGTCATTAGACAGGGTAATATTTACTTAGTAGATTTTAATTAAACTCAATCTGAAATCTGCCTGTTTAATGAAGTAACCAATAATAACACCTTATGGCATAAAAGACTTAGCAATGTTAACCTCAAGAATATATCTAGGTTATCAAAATACAACCTTGTTAGAGATTTACCTTCTTGCCCCTACAAGAAGGAAAGTCTATGCAATGTTTGTCAATTAGGCAAGCAAACCAAAAATTCCTTCAAATCAGTAAATAAGAGTGATTCACCTAGAATCCTGTACTTATTGCACTTGGATCTTTTTGGCCCAATAAAGGTATAGAGTCTAGGAGGGAAATTTTACACTTTAGTGATTGTAAATGATTTCTCTAGGTTCACTTGGGTGTTCTTTTTGAGAACTAAGGCTGATAACTTCAAAGTTCTTACAGACTTTCTGCTATGTATGTAAACTGAGTATTC
Organism: Platanthera zijinensis; assembly: GCA_039513925.1. Lineage (NCBI taxonomy): Eukaryota > Viridiplantae > Streptophyta > Magnoliopsida > Asparagales > Orchidaceae > Platanthera > Platanthera zijinensis. The sequence continues at coordinate 148,262,237 of CM077096.1, forward strand.
TACTCATGTTGCCTTGATCAGAAGTGATCATGGTACTGAGTTTGAGTCTCTTCTCATGCAAGAATTCTGTGAGAAAGAAGGTATCAAACATAGCTTCTCTGCTCCTAGAACTCCTCAACAAAATGGGGTAGTGGAAAGGAAAAAATATAACTCTAATTGAAGCTGCAGGAGCATTATTGGCAGATGCTAACATGCCTCTCTCTTATTGGGCAGAAGCTGTTAGCACAGCTAATTATGTTTTGAATAGAAGTCTAATATATAAGCTTAAGAGTAAAACTCCTTATTAATTACTTAAAGGAAAGAAACCTAAAATTAACTATTTTAGAGTCTTTGGTTGTGTAGTGTACATTCACAATAACAACAAAGAATACCTTAGAATGTTTGAAGCAAAAGCTTCAATGGAAATTTTTCTTGGATATTCCCAAGTAAGCAAAGCTTATAGGGTGTTTAATAAATCAACTTTAAAAATAGAAGAATCTGTGCATGTTTTCTTTGATGAGTCAAAGATGTTTTACAAGGAGAAAGAAACTTCTCCTTCCTCAAACTCATTGCAGGTTCCAGAGTTATGCAAAGATCTCACCCAAGAGATTCTCCCTCTATCAACTCTTCATATCACTGATTCAGACAGTGATGGAGACTGTGTGGAAGCAGTTGTTGTACCACCAACAGTTAATCCTATTCCACAAGAGGAATTAATCCAAACTATTGTTGAAGATCACATCCCACCTGCTGATATTGTCACATTTAGAGATCATCCTACATCTCAAGTGATTGGTGATATATCAGCTGGTGTGCAAACAAAACATCAATTAAGACAGGATGTGATGCATGCTTGTTTCCTTTCACAAATTGAGCCCCTCACCATAAAAGATGCTGAGCTAGATCCCTACTGGACCATTGCTATGCAAGAGGAGCTTAATCAATTTGAAAGATATAAAGTATGGACTTTGGTTCCAAGACCAAAAGGCCAACTGATCATAGGCACCAAGTGGGTGTTTAGAAACAAGTTGGATGCCCAAGGGATTATTGTAAGGAACAAAGCTAGGATTGTAGCTCAGGGCTACAGACAGGAGGAAGGTATAGACTATGACCAAACCTTTGCCCCTGTTGCAAGGCTAGAGGCAATAAGGATCTTTCTAGCCTATGCAGCCTATATGAAGTTTAAGGTTTTTCAAATGGATGTTAAAAGTGCATTCCTAAATGGTGAGCTAAAGGAAGAGGTGTTTGTTGAACAACCTCTTGGGTTTGTTTCTTCAACTCAACCCTCATTTGTTTATAAGTTACAAAAAGCTCTTTATGGACTTAAGCAAGCACCCAGAGCCTGGTATGAGACTCTAGCTAGTTTCCTGTTAGAGCACAACTTTGTTAGGAGAGTAGTTGATAGAACCATGTTTGTTAAGCATCACAAGGACACCATCCTGTTAGTTCAAGTCTATGTGGATGATATTATTTTTGGTTTCACTGATCCCAAACTATGCAAAAGGTTCTCTGACCTGATGCACTCTAAGTTTGAGATGAGTAGTATGGGTGAGCTATCTTACTTTCTTGGTCTCCAAGTAAAGCAAGATGTTGATGGCATCTTCATCTCCCAATCCAAATATGCCAAGGAATTAGTAAAGAAAATTGGGATGGCTGATGCTTCAGCAATGCATACACCCATGGCTACAAATGTAGTTATAGATTCTGATGATCAGGGTAAGCCAGTTAATCAGAAAAACTATAGGGTAATTGTTGGTTCCCTATTGTATTTAACTGCAAGTAGACCAGATATAATATTTGTCACATGCCTATGTGCTAGATTCCAGGTCAACCCCAAGGAATCTCATTTGATTTTTCTCAAGAAAATTTTGAGATACCTAAAGGGATGTCCAAATTTAGGACTATGGCACCCAGCTGAATCAGAATTTGAGTTAATTGGATACTCTGATTCTGACTATACTGGTTGTAGAGTTGATAGGAAAAGTACCTTAGGGACATGTTAGTTCCTGGGAGAGAGATTAGTCTCTTGGTTCTGTAAGAAACAGGCTTCTGTCTCAACTTCAACTGCAGAAGCTGAATATATAGCAACTGCTAATTGTTGTTCACAGATCCTGTGGATTCAAAACAAACTTTTGGATTATGGGTACACACACAAGAACACAAAAATCATGTGTGATAGTACCAGTGCTATTTCCATAGCACAAAATCCTGTGCACCACTCTAGGACCAAGCACATTGAGATCAGACACCATTTTCTAAGAGATTGTGTGGAAAAGAACAAAATCAGTCTTGAGTTCATATCCACTGACCTTCAGAGAGGTGATATTTTCACCAAGCCCTTAGATGAACAGAAGCATCTGTTCTTTTTGAATCAACTAGGCATGATAAATGGAATATACCAAGTGTAGAATTCTGCCTATGTTGAAATCTGCTCGAATATCGTCGAACGTCATTCGACTATAGTCGAACAGGTTGAGCCTATCGTCGACCTATGGTTGATGACTGCTCGTTTGTTTGTGAAGACAGAAATAGTCGATCGATGCTCGACTACTCTGCTTCAGGAAACGATCGTCGAACGATCGATCGATCATCGTTTCTAGTATCTGTTGAAATAGGTCGACGATTATTGTTTTAATATAAACCGATGGTCGACCTAGGTTAATAGATCGTGCTTTTTGTAGTCGACAGAGCTCGTCGTTTCATATTCTTCATTCCTGCTTGAAAGGTTTGTCTTGAGCTCTGCCCCGCGCTTTCTGCTTTTCGTCTCTCTCGTCTTCCCCAACCAAATCCATGGCGATTGCTCCAGCTTTGCTGACCGTGATGAAGTTTGACGCTGGCTTTAGCGTCGATTTCGAATCCTTCAGTGCCTGCGATGTCGATATTCTCGAGATTCTACAGCTATACAAAGATCAAGGACTGGAGAAGCTTATGTCTACACAGATTAAGATAAATGTTCTAGAGATCAAGGAATGGGTCTATACATCGTCTTCCAGCGACGAATCGATGACCGGGACTATCGGCGGAGAGGAGGTAACTTTGACTCCTGCTGTCTTGACTGAGATTTTTGATTTGATAAATGGACAAGAAGAGTATGATCAAGATACTCAAGAGTACAGCAGGATGCTGCTAGAGCTAGGACATGCTGATGACATTCCTTCAAAGTTGCTAAAGGTAAGCTTCCCGATGAAGATCAAGTTCTTGGCAGAACTAGTTGGAAACGTGCTGTTGGGAAAGCACTCTGCGCACAACAACATTACCAGGCAGCAGTTTGCCTTAATGTGTGCCATTGTCAGCAAGAAAGAAATCAATTGGGCAGGAATAGTTTTTGATTTAATCAGGAAGAAGAATTCTAAGAAACAGGTGACCCTAGGAAGGGTAATTGGGATATTTCTGAGAGAGAAATATCCTCAGCTGTTGGGAACAGTGTCAACATCTATCAATGCAAGCAAGAAGATGGATCCCACTCTGTTTGTCAAGTGGAGAAGGAACATCCAGAAGCCTTCACCTGCTGGGGTTGCTCCTGTGTTATCTGAGAACACAAGGACAGTAATAGTCACTCACCACCTACCTGAAGAAGGATCTTCCATTTCTCTCATTCCATCTACATCTGCATCTGCATTGCCATCCACCTCTACTGCAGCTCCATCCACATCTGCATTGCCATCCACTTCCATTGAAGTACCATCTACATCCACTGCTATTCTCCATGCATCACCACCAGCATCTCCAACTCCTTCACACCCTACTGAGATTTCACATCCTAGTTTTGATCTGTTGGTTTCTGAGAATCTACCAACTCCACCTCAGTCACCAATCTCACATCAAGATCATACTAATCTTCATACATTTGCATCTCCATCACCTGCTCACACTCCATCTCATCAGGAGAACACCATCCCTGATGATCATCCATCTGTTGTGATTCCCCCATCTACACCTTTTGAAATCACACCAGCTTTCATTGCAAGCATCATGGAGCTAATTACTCCTTCAATCAAATTAATGATTGAAGAAGCAATTGCCCCTCTTGTTTCCTCCATTTCATCTCTTACATCCTCCATTACATCCCTCTCAAATTCTGCTGAGCCCTCTTCTCTTAGGGGCCTGAATTCAGTACCCACTGAAGTCAGGCAGGGGGAGATGTTCCAGGAAGATGTCTCAGGACTTCCTCTTATCTCTCCTTCAGCTGCAGTTCCATCAGATGTCATTCTCCCAGCTGCAGATTGAGAAGTTACAACATCAGTTGCAGTTGCAGATCCAGATACAACTCAAGTTATAATTGAAGCTGAATTTGCCTTCAGAGTCTGCCTTGAAGAATCATCTACCCCTATCATTGTATGTACCTAGAAGGAGTCATTACCTCCTACCTAGATGATCTATGGGAGTTAGGAAATTCTGCAGGTAATTCAATTACTCAATTCCTTGACCTGTTAACTGAAATGTTAGCTTGTGAATACCTTGAAGGGATGTTTCAATACCATTTAGAAAACTTGTGTGTTCCCTTGGCTACAGATCAAGCTCAAGAGATTCAAGAACCTGCTCCAGAACCTGCTGCAGAAGATAAAGGACCTGAGTCAGTTATAGCAGATCAGGAATTTGTGCAAGTTTCAGAAGAACTGGTCCCCAAGACAGTTATTGATGAGTCAGAAGAGAAATCAACTGTCTGGGATGATACTCCAGGACTTGATCTAGATTCTCTATTGGCTCAGGATGTCATAGAAGAAGAATTGGAAAAGGCTGCCTTAAAAGCCAAAGAGAAAGCTGCTCAAGATATCATTGACCCATATGATCAACCTGAGTCATCACACTCTGATGATGAGGAAGATTCAGAGGATTCTGAAGGGACCAGGAAAAGGAAAGTTTCTCAAAGGAAAAGGAAAGCTCAAGCTCTTCCTCCTCCCAATCCAGAAAATGACATCCCCTATTACATACTAAAAGGGATTGACCCCAAGTCCAAGTACTATCAACATTGGATGGGATTGTCCAGAAATCAGCAAAAGAAGAGGAAAAAAAGCAAAAGATAAGATTCTCCAGTTTCCAAATGGACTCCAAGAGGTCCTCCTCCTCCTCCTAGTGCAGGAGCTTCAGGAAATATATCTTCCAATTCCTCAGCTCCTTCAGCCAGATTCACCCCTTCTCAGGCATATCAGAGAAGAGGAAACCCAGGTTATCAGGGCAGATATCAGTCAGGGCAGCAAAGACAAGAAGCAGAACCTAAAGAGCAGGTGAAGGAGATGACTTATCAGAAACCAACATTTTCTCCTCCTCCTTCACCTAAGGAAAGCAAAACTCTTCCCTCCAGAAAGCTAGCTCAGACAAAGCAAGCAGATTTAAAAGGAAAAAGAGTAATTTACTCAGAAAAGTCAAACAAGAAATTTACAGAATTTGCTCCACCATCTTCTCTTGTCATTCAAGAAAACATAGAACCAGCTGCAGGTCTGCTAGACCTTTCTACTAAGTTCAAAACTTTAAAGCATCTAGATCCAGCTGATGAAAATGAGTATGAAAGCCAAGAGATTAATCCTGAGTTCAGGATGGCCAGATTTCTTGAGTTAGTTGGATCAGCCAAATAAGAAAAGCTAAAGCTGAAGGCAAAGATATAATAGGATTAACAACTATGTCAAAGTTAAGAGAAAAGGAACTAGACAGATATCAAGTCAGACCAGAAGTTTTTGATGCCTCAAAGTATATGGAAAAGCATCCAGAGGCTATTTTTCTCAGAGCAGGAGAAGTAAAGATTATTGGAGAACAAGACTTGAAGACTTCAAAGAAGGATGCTCTTGATCCCAAAAGGAAGATTTCTTTTCTTCCAGTTTCTTCTAAACCAGACTCTGATATTGTATAAATTTATTTGTATTATCAGTCTGTTTGTTTGTTTGAGTTTATGATTGCTGCTTATTAATATGATATGATACTAATTGATCCTAACAGGTTAATGTTGCTTTTATATCTATTTATAGCTTTCTTTTTATTTTGAGAGACTTGGCTCAAATAGGGGGAGATTGTTGGTACCCTAGTTTGGATTTGAGTTAAGTCCTCTCAATTAGTTTCTTGACCCAAGATTTATCTATGGTCAAAGGTTAGTTGTTAGGTTAGATTCCCTCAGTTGTAGAGTTGTTACTTATCCAAATGAAAATCTGGTTAAGTTGTTTTTGGTTCGACTATAGTCGAATGCCGCTCGACCATCGTCTATCAGCTGTTCGACTATCGTCTATCAGTTGGTCGACTATCGTCTGTCAGCAGATCGTCTATCTCTGAGTTTGTTCTTCTTTGTTAGGTCGACGATCTGTGGTCTCAACATCGTCGATCGTCGAGCCCCGCTCGACTTCTTTTGTCCAGACAGATTTCTTGTAGGTCGACTATCTGTTCTGATAGCTCGACCATCTGCTCTGAGAGGTCGACGATCTCCGTGAGTCATTCGACGATCGTTTGTCTGCATTTAGAGATATTATATTCTTTCTCTTCTGTGATTTATTTCTCATTTATATGGCTTATTTTATTAAAGATTATTTCTTTGATTTTATGCTTACATATCAAGGCAATCTTTGCCTCATTCTTTATGCATAAGTCAAGTTCTATCTGACAAAGTCTTTTGTCTTATTAGTTGACATAATCTTTATGCTTTATCTGACAGGCTGTCCTTTATAGTCGTTAGACACAAAAGTCTTTCTCTGGCCGTAAAGAGTTTGTTTTTGATGTGACTTTTTCTAATACCTTTTGGTCTTGCAGAATGGATAAGCAGCTTCTTTGGAAGCTTTATTTCTTTATAGAATGTACTTTTCTGCAGGCTAGTTGTTTTGTGCTATTTGCAGCCCAGATTGCAGATTTCAGAAGAAGACAAGTTTTCAAATCAGAAAGTTAGAAGCCGTTGCAAAAGGCTGATACATAAAGTGCTAGAGAGAGAAGTTAAAACATATATATACAGATTCAATAGATTCAATATACATTATAGAGATACACATTCAACCAGAATAAGAAGATACAGCTCTCAGTTATTTTCTATATTCAGCTGAGAAGATCAGCTCTATTCAGAGTTCTCTTCTTCAATCCTGAGTTCATCCTGCTTCCAGGAATATTCATACTCAGTGCTTCAGAAGAAGAAAGAAAAGCTGTTGAAGAAGACCAATCATTCATCATTCAGAGTCTTCTTCAAGCTGCTCCTTCAAGAACTTCAAGACATCAGTTTCTGTCAAGAGTTCTGAAGAGATCCTGCACCCTGAAGCAAGGCTTCTTCCTGGATATTCTCTAAGCCAGGGGGAGCTTTGATTCCTTCAGAGCTTTCTATAGCTCAGTGCAATCCACTAGCTTCTCTAATTCTGTTTAACAATAGAAAAGACATTCTAACTCTCTCAACATCTTGTTCAAAGGGTTATTACTCCCTTCAAAAGTGAACCTTGGTGGCAGGGCACCTGAGCAAAAACCTGTGTTGGATTTTGAGCTTCTGATCAAAAGCTCAAAGGGTCTACTTGATCTACCTGAATCAGATCAGTTGGTGGCAGGGCACCTGAACAAAAACCTATAGTGGATTCCTACCAGGGTGGTAGAAGAGTGGATGTACCTATTGAGAGGGAACCACTATAAATCTTCTTGTGTTGTCTGTGTTGCTTACTCTAATTACTGCACTGTGGCTGTGAGTAGAACTAACTAGGATTGCTAGTTACTGTGTTAGGACTTAAGCTCAAACTGTAATTACAGTTAGCTTTCTGTTGTGCACCTCACTTTGTGTTAGGCTCTAGGGTTTCATATATCTATACACTTATTTCGCAAATTAACTCTAAGGGAGTTTAGTAGATTGTCATAATTTTTGAATACTCTATTCACCCCCCCTCTAGAGTTATATCTATCCTCACTTTCACAGTTCACGGAGCAAAGCATTCAACAAATCATAAGCAAATAAAAGAGAGTCCACGTCCTGAGGCTTAGGCCTTTTTGGCCGGCAAGCTTGCTCCCGCTTGCGATCCTTGTCCTGTAAAATTTGTTGTAACGTTGCTCAGCAAAGGCAGACCTCAACTGTGTGACCAACACATCTCCTCCCGCCCGTCCCTAGTGAACCCCGAGGCTCTCCATCACCCTGTAGGTCAGCACTTCGTATGCATATATATATATATAGATAGAGTAAAGAAACAGGTTAGGATATCACAAACAGCAAACACGTTTCTAGGTTGAGCATTTAATAAAAAGGGGCCTACAATGTAGCCTGTATGCAAACCTGGGTTTTACCCAAGGCACCCTATAGCACATGAATCTAACACATCATCACACATCATCACATCACATCACACGGGTACTTCCATTTTCCCCTGACGACATTCAAGCCATCACATGGAACTTTTGCCTAGGTCCCACCCGCTCGTGGGTCTCAAAACCCGGGCTTGCCTGCAAGCTCTGACTTCTCACGTCAGGATTCTGTCACACAAACAAACCAATAATAAGAACCCTTGCTTGACCCCACCCGTTCATGGGCTTCATCGTCTGGGCTTTTCAAAAGCTTGGCGTTCTCGTCAGTTTCTCAGAAGGGGATTTGTCTCGTCGGGACACTCTCCACACATGACTTGCACGTCAAGGGCTAGCCAGCCGACCATAAAGACAAAAAGGCACCTTCGCACAGCAATCCACAAACATTGCCTTTCCCACCCTAATCCGCCATTCGTTCTCACACAAAATAAGGGGGTACAAACATCACAACCGGCATCTTGCCGCAAACGGATTTTTAGCAAAATCCTTAAGGCTCGTTATGCAACATTACCAAGTCAGACTAACGGTTGCGACTACGGCTTCACCCACAATGCCTAATCCACTAGCGGAGCGGATTTCTAATACAACATCATGTCGTGGATGGACACAATCGACCCGGTGGCTCCTCTTGAACCATGACAACCCGAACCTCTCTAAATTGAGAGATTCGGTGCCTAAATGCTTGAAAGTAAGCGAGAATAAAATGGATGCCATGCACGCATCCTAAAGACCGAGAGGAGAAGTGTCGTTACCTTAAACCTCCTCTTCCTAGCCACGAAGATCTCGATTTGCATGGATGAAAATGTGCGCCTTCAAGTCCTCTCCACGGATCTGGCTTCGGTTCGACGAACGGAGACTCAGAGCTTCGCTAATGGTGGAGAAAGTCATTCTTCCTCCTCCAAATCCTCTCTCCCAAACCCTAACTCCCACTCAAAATGAGAAGAAAATGAGGGAAAATAACCTTTTAGCCCTACTTAAGCCTCTTGGATAGAGTGTCATGTGCCATAGGATTACATCCCAAGAAGGATCGGACGGCCTAAACTCAGCCGTTAGGAAACTACTCCAGCATGCTACCGCTAGGTGGTAGCTACCTACTGCGTCCGATATTTTCCCAAGCCGTCGTTCATAAATAATGCAGCACTACCGCCGGCAGTAGCAATACCGCTGTGCGGTAGCTCATTCAACGCTTCCATCTCGAAGCATTTGACTCGACGAATTGGGCTACCGCCGGGCGATAATTAGCTAACGTCGCACGCTACCACTCTACGCTACCACTCGACGCCTACCACTCGACGCCTTCCACTCGACTCCTTCCACTCAACGCCGTCCACTCGACGCAAGAGGGCTACCATCGGGCAATAGTGACCTACCACCGCGCAGTAAAGTCCAGAGCCTCAAGTCCAGAAAACTGGGGTGTTACAAGGCATCCCGCATTGCCTCATGCTCTACCATAACCACCATATTTTGCTCCACACTGGGACCTTCGTGACATTTGCTTTGGTCCCTCATCTTTTCATCCTTTTTCTCCTCGGTCTCCCTGCCGCGCTCATTAATGATATATGCTTAAAGTGTTGTTCCCTTCCAAAGCCATCTTATTCCTTAGCACGAACCATGAACTTGAGTGAACCTCCCTCTGATACCAACTGTCACGGACTTTTCCCCTTGACATTGTCACATGCGGCTTTAGCTCCTTTCTACGCTCCTTCGCAGTTAGCTAAGTCAGTCTCCTTCAACACTGATCATGGTAAGATGAGTAAGTGAGTAATTAGAAAGCGTGAACAAGAGAGCAAGAGTGTAAGAATGTTTGATTGCTTGAATTTTTTTGATGGTTTAAAAATGAGGGGTCTCCCCCCTTATATAGGACCCACAAATGGGTTACCCTCCAATGGATTGAAGGATCTAGACTACCATCTTTCTAGATTGTTCTACCACTATCATGTATGTACACTTTCATGAGTTGTCTAAAATGTTCCCAAGAGATGATTTTAGAGGACTTCTAAATATTTCTAGAACTCTATGTACAAGAACTTTCAAGATCTTATATTTCTTTAGAAATCTCTAAAGGCTAACCTTGTGTCATGACAGAACGGCTTCGGTTCGGTGAGGAGAAGAAGGCATTTTTGTGGAGTAGCGCGATGTTTGTTTGACCTAGGCTTCGTTTGTTGGAGCTTATTTGATCTGATGAGTTTTACCAAAGATGTTATTATCATAGAATGTATATTTGGCAAAACAAAGGTTATGACAGCTACCGAGAAAATAAACTAGTTCTGAGCATAAAATGCATGAATTTTTTAGGCGAGGTTGGGTGTTCACGAGCGACGATTCATGACCACTGCGTTCACGACTGCCACCATCATATTGCCCAAAAGAAGCCCTACAGTACTTTTGAACAAGAGGATTATCGGGGGCCAAGTAAACGATAGGTATCAGGAAAATAAAGTTTGATAGAGGGAGTCAAAAGAGGCGGGTAAAATAAAATATTTCATATTTTAAATGGATAGGGATTGATAAATTGTATTATAGGGAGCCCAGATGTTACATGACCAAGCTTTAGGCTCCATTTGGCGGGGCGAAAATGCGCCAATTGTGCATGCACATCTGCACGGCCGCGATTTCCGCGTGTTTAGCGGGGTCGCAGTTTCCACGTGTTTGGCTGGGCCGCAGCCGAGCCGCCACACAACAAGCTAGAAACTACGAGTTTTTCGAAAATTTCATCCACGCCGCAGGACCGCGGTCGCGGTCCCAAGCCGCCGACGAAACCTGTGGAAGCCCGGCTGCCGCGTCAAAGGAGGTCTTAGTCTTTACTTATATATATACATATACATATATATATACATATACATATACATATACATATATATACATATACATATATATATATGTATATATATGTATATGTATATATATATATATAAATATATATATATATGTATATATATATATATACATGTATGTATAAATATATATACATATATATATATACATGTATGTATAAATATATATACATATAGTATATATATATATACATATATATATATATACATATAGTATATATATATACATATATATATATATATACATATATATATATATATATATACATATATATATACATATACATATATATATATATAGATATACATATATGTATATGTATATACAGGTACATGTATATGTATATATACATATACATGTATATATACATGTACATGTATATGTATGTATACATGTACATGTATATGTATGTATACATGTACATGTATATGTATGTATACATGTACATGTATATGTATGTATACATGTACATGTATATGTATGTATACATGTACATGTATATGTATGTATACATGTACATGTATATGTATGTATACATGTACATGTATATGTATGTATACATGTACATGTATATGTATGTATACATGTACATGTATATGTATGTATACATGTACATGTATATGTATGTATACATGTATATGTATATGTATACATGTATATGTATATGTACATGTATATGTATATGTACATGTATATGTATATATACATGTAGATGTATATGTATATGTACATGTATATGTATATGTATATGTATATGTATATACATATATACATGTATATACATATACATGTATATGTATATATACATGTATATTACATGTATATGTATATATACATGTACATGTATATGTACATGTATATGTATACATGTATATGTATATGTATATGTATATACATGTATATGTATATACATGTATATGTATATACATATACATGTATATGTATATATACATATACATGTATATGTATATATACATATACATATACATGTATATGTATATATACATATACATGTATATGTATATATACATATACATGTATATGTAGATGTATATGTATACATGTATATGTATATACATATACATGTATATGTATACATCTACATATACATGTATATGTATATATACATGTTACATATACATGTATATGCATGTATATATACATGTATATGTATATGTATATGTATATACATATACATGTATATGTATATATACATGTACATGTATATGTATACATGTACATGTACATGTACATGTATATGTATATACATGTACATGTACATGTATATACATGTACATGTATATACATGTATATTATATGTATATACATATACATGTACATGTATATACATATACATGTACATGTATATACATATACATGTATGTACATGTACATGTACATGTACATGTACATACATATACATGTATATACATATACATGTGCATATACATGTGCATGTATACATATACATGTATACATATACATGTGCATGTATATATACATATACATGTATATGTATATACATATATACATATACATGTATATATATCTATATATATATATATATATATATATATATATATATATATACATACTAGCATCTTCGAACGAGTTTCGCTCGTTCTCGATGCATCGCTGCGGGCTTCGCCCGCAACCAAAAAAGCTTCGCCCGCTTGACATTCAAGCGGCTTCGCCCGCTCCCAATAATTATTTAAAATTTTATAATTTAAATTTTATTTATTAGAAATTTAATAATTTTATTAGTTATTTAAAGAATATAATTAAATTAAAAAATAAAAAACCAAATAAACAAATTAAAAACATACTCATTAAATTATAAAATAAAAAACCAAATAAAACAATTTAAAACAAATCCTGTGAAACCTGTTCCGCTTCCGCCTCCGGACTTCCGCCTCCGGCCTTCTGCCTGCTTCCCTGGCCGTGATTGCAAAATCTATATAATTGCTTACCAGATCCAAGTGGAAAGTAATCAAGGATAACAACTATTTACGTCATCAAATTACACCTCAGTGAAGATTTTCTTGGAGAATAAAATTGAAAGAAAAAAAAAGAATGGAGAATAAAATTAAATGAAGAAAAACAATAAATTAAAAATATGACTTTCATGCTATGACTCTAGGTGGAAGAATTTTGAAGATGATATTTTGTATCTTTTTTTTATTAAACAGTTCTTGCACACTTATGTGATGCAAGAAAGCAAAAAAATAATTAATAATGTCCTCCCAACGGCTAACATCAAAGGCATGGAAGTTAATCATATTTTTGGATTTCATTTGAGCAATTCATCAAATGGCAGTGGCCTGAATACCTTGTTTCCGATGAGGAAGAGGAGCGGCAGCGGCAGCGGTAGCGAAGGGGGCTTTGATTTGTGGATACTTTGTTTTGGAAGAGGGAGAGCAGCGACAGTGGCAGCGTCGGGGGCTTCATCTCTTGAATCACTTGGAGGCCGGTTCCAGGCCATCAGATGCAGAGGAGGCGCGGGCGAGGTGCAAGAGTCGCCGAAGAAAAGAGCGACATCGGCTGAAGAGGAAGAGTAGTGTAGCGGGAGAGAGTCGAAGGTGAGGGTTTCTGATGGATGCCGTCGGAGATGCATGGGAGATGCACAGGGGAGTTGCGATGGGTTTCGTGGAAGCGTGGATGTAAAATGATTCTCAATTGAATGGGTTCTTCCCCAGCTTTTTGATCCGCTTCAATCAAATCCACCGAAAGCTGCGGCAGCAGCAGCAGAACTCTCCCACACCTCCCGCACCGGCAAGAACACGCCACATTTAGGCTTCATTTGGTTCGGCGGTGGCGGGTCGATCCGGCGGATGGAAACGGAGTGTTCGAATCGGAGGGAGGAGGTGGTTGCTCCAAACAGAACTTTTTGGGGCGTTTCTCAAGACGGGCGGGTGGAAACGGAGCAAACGCCGCCGGTGATTTATTTATTTACCCTCTTTTCGACGACATTTACCCAAAACGGAGCAGCGAAACGCCCAAATAAATAGAGCCTTAACTCTAACCGGCCTCCCACATCTCCCGCACAGTCACGTCTCCTCCAAGTCCATTTTAATAAAAAAAATAAAGAATAAATAAATCCAGAATCCGCCGACTAGCGGGACTTGTTTTTACAGGGGGCGGGATTTGATAACTTATGACTTGTCTGTGTCAATGAAATAGTCAACATCATGGGCTGGATATAATAAAGTTTAAAGTAGTGAATGAGTTGTTCTCGTGTTTAGCATGAATTAGCTTGACGGTGGCAATTTTTTAGCATTCAACGGTCCAAATTAAAAGATCGATTTGCTTCTCAAATATTTATATTCATTTATATAATAATGATATATATATATACATACACGAGTGATAGTGTACGGGAGGCTTTCGTGCCTCGCACGACAGTGAAGTCTGTCCCGGCTCTTTATTTGTGCTAACATTATTTTAATGTTAATCAAGAATTTATTTAATGTTTTTATTTGAATTTATTTTTTATTAATTTTTGTTTAATTATTCTTAATTAATTTCACCCTCATTTATTTAATTGTTCGAATAGTATGATTTATTTAATATCATTAATTATATAGTTAATAAAGAATAAAAAAAACTAATAATTAAAATAAAAAAATAGACGATCAAAAATGATTTGAAGAAACGGTAATCCATACTATTTTGTATACATGTATAAATATATTAATATATATATAATTTTATATAATATATATAAGGAGTGAAGTTTGTTTAAACAAATAAATATATATTTTTATCTATGCTTCATTTGGAGAGAATTATTTTCACCGGTGAAGCAGTATGTTCATATGAACCGGACGTTAATTAAGATCCAATTCATAAACTCGTAATGACTTGACCGGTGAAAATAAATCCAAAAAACTGAGTCCTAATCTCTGAAACGTTTACTTTGGCTTCTATATAAAGAGAATGGCGTTGTTAAAGAGGGGAGATTATTCTGTCCTGGGAGATCAAATGTGAGAGATCAAAAATAATCTCCTAGGAGATCTCTCATAGGAGATCAAAAAATACCTTTCTTATGATTTAATCTCCACCTTTCCTTCCTCCACACGGCAAAGTAATATGGAACCTAGATTTGGAAACGGGCTCCGGTTCCAATAATTCCCCGTTAAAGAGACGTGCTGCCCGGACTTCGCTTTTATGGCGATGAAGATGATGAATCAGATGTGCAGGCTGGCGCTGCTCCTCCATGTACTCGTACGGACGGCCGAAGCCTTTGCCGGCATCAAAGCCGGCGGAGGAAGGCGGGAAGTCGCCGGTGTACAGCCGCTGTCGACGATCTCGATCCAGAAGGTTACTTTGGCGCTGGACGACTCTGCAAGCATCAAGGCCTCGCCCATCCTCCTCGGCCTCCAGGTATGGAATCAACCGTTGACTCATATCTCGACGCTTCTAGATTCGTGCATGTTGGGGAAATTACTCGGTCCATTTATTAGTAAAATTGTTAATTTAATAAAATTTTATGTTTGCCATATTTTGACTACGGAGTGCGGAGTCTTTTGGGTGAGAGAATTTTTCCCGACTGTTATCTAAATTCGTCATTGAAAAAAACAAAAAAAAAATTCTGGTTGATTTTTAAAAGAAGTAATATTCGGTCAGAGTTTTTTTAAAAATTTAATTTTTTATAATTTATTTATAAAAAATTATTTTTTGTTTGGATAAAATTAATTTTTTGGAGGGATGCAACCATGCTTTTTGTCAGCGTCCCCGACAAAAAAATTCGGCTGGTTGATGTGGAAAAAACTTTCTACACCGGCTGTTCGTACATAGAATGGTGTGCGGTATAAATAAGGCGATTGTTATTAGCACCGCAGTTTTGGGTAGCTGCACCGTACTTTTTCCTAATTTTTTGTGATTTTTGAAAATATGTCATGTACATTCATTTTTAGAAAAAATGTTCAACACAAAAGTGGTAGGTTTCGCCGAGATCTACAACTTTCGTGTTGAACACTTTTCCTAAAAATGCATGTACAAGTCGTACTTTGGAAATACGTTCAGATTTCACGCCTTTTAGAAATACGCTTTGTACATGCATTTTTAGGAAAAGTGTTCAACACAAAAGTTGTAGGTATCGTCGAGATCTACAACTTTCGTGTTGAATACTTTTCCTAAAAATACATGTACAAGATGATTTTCAAAAATCACAAAAAATTAGGAGAAAGTGCGGTGCGGCTAGCCAAAACTGCGGTGCTAATAACAATCACCATAAATAATTAACAAAATATTAATTGCTGTATTTTTACAATTATTTTAAGTAGGGGTAAAAATGTGTAAAAATATAAATTTGCAAAAAAGCACTATTAGAGCAATTCAATTTCGAATATGAGCACACCACAAAATTTTATTTGCTACTCATTTTTTAAGAGTTTCACACATCTTCCTTGCAAACGGTGTCACTCCTGTCTGATCCATTAAGATTATCAAGTTTGAAGATGACAAAAAACTAGGTGGGCGAGCAACATCGGTTGGCGACATAAAAAACCGTGAACTCCGGGCGATCAAGTGTCGTCTTCACGCCCTAATTATTCTAGTTCTAGCCTTCGTCCCCACGCCACCACAAAAGAGAACACACCATAAGAATCATTCACATACATGGCTCTGGATAGAGGTGGGGAAGCTGCCGGAGCATGATGGCTAGGAGTAGTTTTGGCCGTTGTGGGCGGAATCGGGTCCTTTGTGTTTGCTTGAGGGGTTTCGGCGGTGGCTGGGAGGAGAGGGAAGGGGGATTAAGATTTCACGGGATTTGGGTTTCACGGGACGGTGGAGAGATGCAGAATTGGGAGGAGGTGTGCGTATAAGAGGACAAAGAAGAAAGTAAAATAATTAGATATTATTTTACTTTCCGGTGTTTACTTATCTTTAATTGATGTGTTTTTAACAGTGCTCAAAGAAATCCATCATATATAGTTATACACTAAAACAAGAAAATGTATTCTTTAATTAAAAATAACTATCTGCAAATTCAAAAATAGAAATGTTATTAAATTTTTTTTTATTAATTTACTGATAAAAAATTTGTGGATAATAATTTTTTATTTGCCTAGAAAAAGTCATCAAAATGTTAGGCCAATATATCTAAAATTAATTGTTTTAGGGTAATAGTTTGAGCCCATTTGTGATTACATTAATCTACTAAATGTTGTAGTTATGAATCATTGTTCCATCATGTCAAAAAAACATGAATCTTTGCTTGTGAACGCTCGACCTCATTTAAGAGACTCCATAATAATTATCATGCCAAAACATATTTTATAATGTTGAAGTTTTATCCAAACTTATCAGAACAAAAACACCACGTCAAATATAACCTAAGTAGTAACATCATATTAGAACAAGGATGGAAAATGCAATTGAATAATTAATGAGGTTGAATATGCATGTGAATATCCATTGATTAAATTTAAGTAGAATATAAATAATTTAGTGCAAATTGTTGTCTCACATGACCATTGTACAATTCATATTTGTTAAGGGTGGTTTCAGTCATGTCAAGCAAGCAAGGTCAACAAGCAGGAGCTTTCGAAGATCGGGGCGAATGTCGAAGTTACTCGCCAGGTTGGCGACAATTAGTGACATCTCGCCAGTATGGGAGAGATCCTTTCATAATCGTCATAGCCGTCATGCCGATTGAGGCAACCTCGCAACGGCTGATTATTCTCAGCTATATAACCCCCCCCCCCACGCACACACACCAAGATTTGTCTATAAATAGGATCTCAGGGGTGTTAGGAAAGGCACCTCAGATCACCTCACTTTTTTGGAGCTACCTTGAAATCTCCATTCCCCCTCATCATGTTCCTCGGAGATAGGTTGTATGATGCCTTGCTCGTACCTTACTCAGTCGTTTTTGGTTGCGGAGAGGAAATTTCTACTAAAATTTCGGGTACGTGTTGGGGCTTCTCTCCTACAGCACCTGGGATCAGTTTGTAGTTCTCTATCTTCTTTGCTCTAGCCTTCGGATCCTGGCAGTTGGACCGTAAGATCAGTAACCTCAGACTACACATAGGTCCGAACATTTGGAGTTAGGATTTTTCTGGCTTCAACACTTTGATGCGGTAAGTGTGGACTGTAGTTAAAGGAGGAAAGTCTAGCGAGAAGGCGAGATGGTTGAAGGAGGCGAGTAAGGAGTAGCTGGTAACTCCATGAAGTTGGCGAGTATGTATCCCAGACTGAATTCAATGACTTCGCGCAGCATATCGAGGATACCTTGTGAGTAGCGTTGCTTACTTGCATGGAGGTCACGACGACCTCGCCTCATCGCATGACTCCGTCAGAGAAGGGTGGACCGTCCAGGCGGGAATGGAAGGGGGTAATGCTAGAAAACTAGGAGCGACATGTGTAGTCACAATTCTACCCAACGAGTTCTCAAAGGATCCAATTCTACGAGGGGGAGGCCCTGACGAGATACCAAGAAACTCACTCGGGCATGCTTGACGCTTCTCACCAACTCGCAGATCGCCTCTATGGCGGGAGGAGCCCATTCTGTGATGAGATCCTGTCAATCCCAGTTCTTGAGGGGTTCAGGGAACCCGCTTTGAACTACTACTTATGGAGAGATGATCTGATTCGACACATTCAATGGTTCTAGGATGTCCTGTCCATCTACAACATGACAGATGCGTTCAAGTGCAGGTTCTTTGTCATCACTTTCTAGAGGAAGTCCAAGAACTGGTTCCATCAGTTGTCAGGGAGCTCCATCTACTGATTCGAGGATCTACGTTGTGAGTTAATGATGTGATTCGCCACTTCAAAGAAGAAGAAGAAGGTAGAAACTGCCCTCTTTCATCTTAAACAAGGAGTGCACGAGACCCCCAGTCACTACATCGACCACTTTCCTGTAGGCCTTTCCAAAAAGCCAAGTAGGCCCGGGCCGGGACCGGGCCTGCCGGACCCGGGCTGCTGCCACTCGGGCTCGAGCTCGGGCCTAACATTAGCTGGGCTCGGGGCGGGGCCTGACATTAGCCGGGCTCGGGCCCTCTGGCCAAGAGGGGTCTGTCATGGTCCTAGGGGCTAGGGCTGTAACGGTTTAGTTTGATTTGGTTTTTGAACAAAACCGTTAACCGAACCACCCATGTGTGGTTCTAAAAATCTGAAACTGAACCGAACCGCGGACACCATTGGAACCGAACCGAACCGAACGGTTCGGTTCGGTTTGAGTGGTTCAATAAAAAAAAAGAAATTTGCTACTGAGAACTGACAAGAGCAATACTATCATTGATGAGTGTATTAATGTCAGATCAAGACATTGTCAAAGTTATCGTTATAATGAAAAAAATCACCAACTGATTTTCTATCCTGATATATGTGTAGACCTTATGTGGCTAATCAAGGATAATTTCTCCCTTTGATCCTATTATAGAAAGAAAGTGACACTGAATCCTGAAGCTATCATACAATGGAAAATGTTAATGTTAAAAATAAATGAAAAAATTTAATCTTAAAAATAATTGTGCTGTCAAGACTTAATTAATATATTATACTCAGTATAAAACAGTAAAATTAATAATTATATTGTTTATTTTTAATAAATTAGGCTTAGAGCTTATGAAATAAAGTATCCATAATAAAATAAAATATAATTAAAGCTAATATGGTTTGGTTCGGTTTGACTTGGTTTGGTTTGACACTCCGAACCGTGAACCGAATTGAACCATACATTTTTCAAAAATTAGAACCGTGACCGAACCGTGGGCTACTAAAACCGAACCGTGTGGTTTGGTTCGGTTAAGCGGTTCGGCTGGTTCCGGCTTACACCCCTACAAGGCCCCCAAGGCTGGGCCAAACCGAATCTAGCTCGGTTTTAAATCCAATAGGATTTAATCCAGGTGGATTAAATCACGTAGGATTTAATCCAGGTGGATTAAATCACGTAGGATTTAATCCAGCGGGATTAAATCACGTTAATCCTACAGATTAAATCGCATGAGATTTAATCCCCCACGCAGGATTTTTTATTGGAAAATCTCGCCTATAGGCGGGATTTCCAATAGGAAATCCTGTAAAAATGTGGGATTGCCCTGATTGGATGTTGGGATCAAGCTTGGTCTGGTGCCCAGGCTTAGCCAGGTCTGACCCGGACCAAGTACCAGGCCGGGCTTTGACCATATATAGGGGCCCTGTTAGGCACCCAGAGCCCGACCTAGGCCCGGGGCGGGCTTGCCCGAGCTTGGCCCAAGCCAGGTTTTTTCTAAGCTGGGCCCATCCCCCCCCCAGAGGCCCGGTCTTTTTGAACACGCCAACTTTTAGGAGTAAGTTCTCAGTATTTAGGAGGTGGATGGTTGCACCTATTGGGTTTTGTTATACGTCGCAACATTTGTATGCAGCGGAATGGAACAAGAATACCTAAAATAGTTTGGATCTAGCGATGAATATTGATCAAGAAGTGACATTGCAATAAATAAATTATACCTTTGAGGGATTGAGTCAATACTCAACCAAGGTGCTCCGATGAAGTCCAACGAACGACACCGGCCTGAGTTCCGAACGTAGAATAGTGTCCACGCCTCTACGGATATCCACACGAGCACGAAGAACCCTTAGACTCTTGTCGTATAAGATCTAGGTTGGAGGAAGGTTTGCCTTCAACGTCTCCACAGACTACTAGATCCGTTAAAGGAGAGGCAGCGATGAAGAATACGGTGCTTAGGAAACAATTTCCGGAGACGTACAGGAATGACTGATGGTTGGCGGCGAGATCAGCTTTCACGTCCTTGGCGGAAATGTTCTGTCATCGGGAACATTGATCATGACGATACTCGACGAACGAAGTCTAATTCGTCGAGATAATATTACGATACTCGACGAATTCAAACATACTCGTATAGATGTCACGACTATACTCGACGAATTCAAAACTATTAGTTGAAACCTTAAGACTATGCTCGACGAATTTCCCTTGAATTCTTCCGACCACTTACCTGATGACCCATATTCAAAATATAGGTCCCGGGATGAAATTCATTCACATCCAGAACGTCTTAGGCTTGGTCCTTCACCCATATCACATATAAGCAAGGCCAACATAAACCTTTCCAACTTCTCCAATGCTCTTATGTGCGACCTCATAGACTCATATTGCGTTGACAGTGAGATTATATGTTTGATCACTTCCAGATCACCATGATAATACCAACAGCACCTTGCATTTGACGCTAACTTTTAGTCTGCGAGTGAGCCTCTTTAAGCTGGATATCAGCATGGATCCTATCATATCCTACAAAGAGCTGATCGAGAGGGCGAATAAGTTTGTCCAAGGGGAGTCAATAAATTGTGGTTTCTTGGTGATGCTCATGAAGCTGACTAGGGAGAAAGAGGATGAAGAGGAGACCCCCAAGTGCAAGAAGAGGAGGAGCCCAGGAAGCGAGAAGGGAAGAAGCAAAAAGAAGGAAAGAGGGAAGAGACAAGGAGTCGAGAGGATCTAAGGAGGTGAGAGGAGCCAAAGAGGTAGGAGCCAATGAGACTCATTGCGGATCCAGAGAATAAAGGAGAGGAGATATCATGTTCTTATGAATAGGCCGCCGCGGAGGCCGACCGGAAGACCCATAGCACCCAGGTCCCATAAGGAGGTTTTTCCCGGAGGGGAGAAATAATTATCACCAACCAGGAGGGCACCAAGGAGGAGGAGGAAGAGAAGCAAAGCAATGGCCTTATAAGACAAGGTAATAGGCACCACCATCAAAATCAATAAGGGAGGCATCAGATAGAGGAGATCCCCCTCTATTGTGAATTACACCATGTGGAAGGGCAAGGGACCATGGCTTGCCTCGGCTTCCTAGAAGAAAGGAGAAGAGCTGGAGAAGTAGGAGGAGAAGTGTAGAGGTAGGTAGCTCCTGTTGAGCCAGGAGTGTTTCAGGCCCCAACCTGAAGAAGAAACAAGAATAGGGTTGACCAAGGAGGTCGCGGAGGAGTAGTTTAGGGAGGAGGCGGAGGAGTAGGAGTTATCCATAGGGGAGCTGGGTTAGCAGCCTCCTGCATGGTTATCCATAAGGGATCGGCGATAGTTGAAGACATTGGAGGCAACCGACGGTGGCCCCGACTGTCGGGGTACGTGCACTATCAAGGGGAGCGTGCTCACACGTGCACAAGTAGCCCGCGCCCATGCACGCACAACGACAAGGCGTGCCCCGCTCGCGTGCATGCGGGCTAGCTACCCGCGAGCATTCTGCCTGCGCGCATGAGCGTGGGCACGCTGCCTGCGCGCATGAGCGTGGGCACGCTGCCCGCGCGCGTGAGCGCGGGCACATGGGCTAGCTGACCGCGCGCGGGCGCACGTGTTGCTCGTGCATGCTCTTGCTTGGTCTCACTCCCCTTTCAGGGCATTTTTGGGCCTTTTGGGCGAGTGTGGCTTGGGGTGCGTAGCTCGCTCAATCGGATTGGATCGCCTCTGTGTCCTTGGTCGTAATCTCTCGATTAGACTTAGAAAATTTAGGGTGAATCTCATCAAATGCCCCCCAAATTTTTGTGAGTCGTGATCCGCGAAGCGACGAGCCCGATAATTTTACTTGTGCTAACGATGACTTGGAGCCGCATAATCAAGGGCCTGTGTCATGAATAATTATCCGCGGGTAATCTGAAATAATGAGAATTCCTTATTTTGAAACAGGTATTTTTCCATGATTGGGAGGATATCTCCTGCTCCTTCTAAGAGATATATTATTGAGATATACTTGGCTTTGTTGCCTCTTTAGGAAGAGTAGAATCCGACAAGATATATTCCAGCCTTAATAATACCTTCCACTGCTAGCCCACTGCACGTCTTATAAATTAATGTGTCATGTTATGCCTTTATTCACATTCTTGCTGTGCTTTAATGCTTTAATCTGTGGAGTTTTTCGTCATCATGTCTCCCTCCAAGAAGATTAGTGTTTTATTTTTGTTGAGGTTTTTATGTGAAAGAGGAAGGATGACGAGCGGGCCGAGGTGGTCAGGCGGTAGCGAGAGCGCCGGCCACTGGGCATCGGCTTCATGGAAGGGCGGCGCGTGCTCGGCATGGCGGCGCGCACTCGGCCAAACGGCATGCATCCAGGCGGGTGGGGCGTGCATGGCCAGGCACTGCGCACTCGGCCGGACGAGGTGTATCTGGCCGGGTGGGGGAGCGTGTGGTCAGGCCCTACGCGAGCGGTCGGGCGCTACACGCGTGGCCAGGTGGCATGCACCCGGGCACTGCAGGCGCGGCCGGGCGGCGCACGCCTAGGCGACACGCACTCGGTCGATCAGGGTGTGTTCGACCAGGCGAGCACAGCCAGGCGGCACAAGCTCCGCTAGGCAGCGTGCGTCCGGCGGCGCGCCGCGACTCCGACTGGGTGGTGTGCTCCCTCCAGGGCGCCGTGAGTCTGGTCAGGATGGGCGCGCGTGAGGCGCGTGCTCGGTTTGGCATATGCGTCGTGCATGCTTGGTCGAGCGTGCGTTGCAAGCATTCGACCGAGTGTGTGCACGTGTAGCCTTGTCTTTCTCTTTATATCGCCATTGCACTTACTCTTTTTATTCTTGTTTTAGACTTCAGGGCACATTGCCTTATCTATGTCATTGCACCTTGCCTCGACTTTGAGCGCGGACCAAGTGAGCTTATGGCAGAAGCGTTTCAGAATTATGGCGGATGTGGAGATCAGTATTCCTTCTCCATGGGAGTGCATCCAAACTCCTCCGTGTTTTTTCGCCATCATAGAGGGGTGCTTGAAGGTGGGCTTCTGGGCCCCTCCTATCGAGGAGGTTGTAGCGGTCTTGCAATTCTATGGTGTGTCTGTCTCGCAGTTTTCCTCGGTCGGTATGACGAGGATCATGAGGTTATTCTTCTTTATTTGAGAACATAGTTCCTGTATGACCGACCGGCTCTTCTACATGTGATGCAAGGTTTTCCATGACAATGGTGACTGGATCGAGGTGTAGAGTATTAAGGTTGCTTGCGTTCGAAGAGAAGACTGACTTCTGTTATTGGGGAATGTTGTTTGTATTTGTTTGAAACCTTGGAGGCTGCCTGAAATCTAGCAGGATCTTCAGAGGCATTGTCGCCTCCTTGAAGTACTGGAGTGGGTGTTGGGCTTTGAGGATCCTCGCGAGCTGGTGGCCATTCTCCATAAGATTGTTGCGTTCGTCGCTGATAAGAGATTGATTCTTGCGGGTCTCTCAAAGGACGTGGAGAGAAGTTGTGGATGTCCCGTTAGAGCACGGTAAGAAGAGAAAGTCGGTGTTCTTGTAGGATTATGGGGAAGGTGGGTTGTCCTCTGCTGCTCCCAAAGCTGTTATGGAAGTTGCTAATGACAGCCTAGACGAGCCGGTTGACAATCGTCCGCCTACCGTTCACGAGTCCGTGGAGTCCCCGGAGTTGTCTGTAGACGAGCTGGTTTTTCGAGGGGATCTCAAGTTGCCACCGGTGGCAGCAAAGGATAAAAGGCGGGAGTTCTCTTCTTGCTGAGATATCCTTCCGAAGGTACGTCGATTGACCAAGTTTTTTTCTCCTTTGGTTCATTCCTACTTGTTGTACCGACTTGTCCTCCTCCTTTGTAGCTAGACGAACTACCTGAGATCGCGCTTACATGGGAAAATAACTACATGACCATGAAGGACGATTGTTTATCCCTGCGGATGAAACTGGCCGCATTAGAGGATTCTTTGTCTGCTACTAGGAAGAGGAAAAAGAAGGCCCTTTCCCTACGAGATAAGTCAGAGTCCGAGTTGGCTTCCTCCTGAGCTGAGGTCGAGAATCTTCAGGGGAATTTGGCTGCACCTGACGTGATCCTTACTGAGTCGCTTAATTATTTTGAGGTGGCTGGGGCAGAGATAGCCTGAACAGAGGTAGAGGTAGAGCGGCTGAAAGAAGAGAAGGCTCAGTAGGTTGCTGGGAAGAAGGAAGTTGTGACTGTGCGAGCATCTGCGGTGGTTGAGTATAAAGAGTCATATAATTTTATGGTAGAGCATTCTCGTATCGTGGATGATGCTCATACCAAGATATGGACACTAAGATTGATACACTTTTGGAGGACGAGCACTGCTGCATTTCACTTGGACTTTGGTAAGGGATTCCGGCTAACTCGAAGGATGCCAAAGCATTCTGATCTGGGTGTGGAGGATGCTTCAGATAATGGCTTCGACGTGGGTGTTGGTTGTTGACTTGCCCAATACATCCCATGTATCTGTTTGTTTTTCTTTTGTTGTTGTGGGTGCGATTTAGCACCGTTGTATGCATTTTATGTTTTTTATGTGTAGTCCATAGTGAAGCTTTTATTTGAGTCATTCTCTTCTACAATATTTTAGAAGCATTTTGCGGTTTGCATTCATGCATGATATTTATTGCTAGCCATTGTAGCTTAGCATTTGGTTTGGGTGTCCGCGTTTGAGTGGGATGATGAACATTGGCTTGCTTGCGGCTTGGAAGGACTTGGGGTACCGTTCTGGGTAGAGGCGGGGAAGAACCATGTTCGTTCACGGCTCGGGAGGACTGAGGTCCATCCAAGTGAAGGTGGAAAATAACCTTTGTTCGTTCACGCCTCAGGAAGGATCCAGAGTCCGTCCAGGTGGAGGTAGCAAAGAGCCTTTGTTCGTTCACACCTTAGGAGAACTGAGGTCCGTCCAGGTGGAGGTGGCGAAGAAACTTTATTCGTTCGTGCCTTAGGAGGACCGGGGTCTGTCCAGGTGAAGGTTGCGAAGAACCTTTGTTCGTTCGCGAATTAGGAGGACCCAGGTCCGTCCAGGTGGAGATGGCGAAGAACCTTTATTCGTTCATGTCTCAGGAGGACTGAGGTCCGTCCAGGTGGAGGTGGTGAAGAATCTTTATTCGTTCATACCTCAGGAGGATTAGGGTTCGTCCAGGTGGAGGTGGCAAAGAACCTTTGTTCGTTCACGTATATGGAGGACAAGGGTCCGTCCAGGTGGGGGTGTAGGTGCACCTTTATCCATCTTGCCTCGTTAGTATAAGGTTCTGAAACAGTTGGCACAGCTTGAAACCAAAATCTATTGCTTAGATTTGAAGAATATTACAAGAGGTGCACAGGTCCGATCGTGCGGCTTATTATTCAACTAGTTGCGGGAAAGTAAACCGTGGGTGGCAGCGGAGTTCCCTCGATGGGATTGCTGTATTAAATCCTGGCGACCTCTTCACTCCAAGGGGGGTGGAGCCTAACCCAGATAAAGTCAAGGCCATTCTGGAGATGACGTCCCTGAGAGATCCCAAGGAGATCCAAAGGTTGACAGGAAGGTTGGCAGTCCTTAGTCGTTTTCTCTCCAAGGCGGGAGAGAAGTGTTCACCATTCTTTAAAGCTCTTTGGGGAAATCAAAAGTTTGAGTGGACCGCGGAGTGCGAGGAGGCATTCGAAAAGCTCAAGCAACAGCTAACCCAATCTCCTCTCCTCCAAGGCCCGCAAGGAAGTGAAGATCTTCTACTCTATCTGGGAGTAGGAGCAGAGGCGGTTATCTCGGTGTTGGTCAGAGAAGAAGGCAAGAAGCAGCTCCCCATCTACTATGTGAGTCACTGTTGTAGATATCGGCCGACATGTCCGATATGTCGGCCGACATAAAGGTTTTGGGGGTAAACCGCAATGAAATCGATATGTTTGAGCAAAATAATGGTTTGTAAAATATCGGATATATATCGGCGATATATCGGGATATATCGGCTCCTGGCGATATATCAGCCGACCTGTTTTTTTTGGTTTTATTTTATAAAAAAACGGGGTTTTAAAAAGGATTTCACGGGTCGGGTCGAGCATCGCATTTTCTGCCCTAACCCTTCTTTCTCGCGGTCGCGGCACTGCGCCAGTTTGGCGACGAATCAGCCTCTCCTCGCGACCATCGGCGGAATCGGCCTCTCCTGGCGACGATCGGCCTCTCCTGGCCACAAATAAGCCTCTACCGGCGACGGATCAGCCTCTCCTCGCGTTACTCTGAAGTCTCAAGCATCATTCCCCGTTCCCTTCACCGTTTTCCCATCTTAGAGCTTCATCGCTTTAGTACCTCAATTTTTAGGCTTTCCTGAGAGCATCAATTAAGAGAGCTCGTCGGAGTTTGATCTTCACAACAATCCTTCAGATTTGCTTTAGACTTTTTGTTCATGTTAGTTTATTTAAACTATTGGATGACGAATTGGTGAATCACTGCTCCAGAAACAATCATAACAATAAAGACAAGTTGTTTTATTCAATATTTGTCATTTATTAATATGTAATTATGCACAATTGTGTTTATTTTTGTTTAATACTTCATTATGTTGGAAGAGCTCAAAAGCTTGTATGTATTACCTGAGTATGTAAATACAAGGAGAGAATACAAATATATAGGGAGAAGAAGAGAGGAGAAAATCCTATACAAGATGTAGGACTAAAGGAGGAGAGAAGATAAAAACAATAAATGAGCCCAATAATGGGCCCTTTACATGGGCTATTTTAACACTCCCCCGCAAGCTGGAGCGTACAAATCGTATGCACCAAGCTTGGACAAGCATTGATAGAAGAGTGTCTTGGAGAGAGCCTTCGTGAAGACATCCGCAACTTGTTCTGATCCTGGGACATGGCTTAGGTCAATCTTCTTCATTTGAACCTTTTCCCGGATGAAGTGACAATCGACCTCAATATGCTTCGTTCTTTCGTGAAAGACCGGGTTCTTTGCGATGTGTATGGCTGCTTGACTGTCACAAAGGAGACGAGCCGGTGATGGTAATTTTACACCCAGATCAGTTAGAAGACTTTCAAGCCATGTCAATTCTGATACAACAGATGCCATTGCCCGGTACTCTGCCTCGGCTGAAGATCGAGCAACGACCGCTTGTTTCTTACTCCGCCAAGTAACAAGATGTCCTCCAAGGTAAGTGCAAAAATCACTCGTAGATCGTCGGTCATCGAGAGAACCAGCGTAATCAGCATCTGAATATGCCACCAGTGTTGGAGCAGAAGAGGAGGTCCTGTAGACAAGTCCCTGGCCAGGAGCATTTTTCAGATACCTGAAAATTCGTTCTACTGCTTGAAGATGAGATTTTCGAGGAGAGTGCATGTATCTGCTGACAAGACCAACAACAAAGGAAATATCCGGTCTGGTAACTGTGAGATATATCAATTTTCCAACAAGGCGTCAATAGTATTCAGGGTTCTAGAGAAGGTGATCGGAGTCAGATGCCTAGGCACACAGTTTGTGGTTCACATCCATAGGAGTATCACTTGGCTTGCATCCGGATTGACCCGCATCATGAAGAAGGTCAAGACAGTATTTCCGTTGAGAGAGAGTGAGCCCATCCGGCCTTCTGGCAATTTCAAGACCCAAAAAATAGCGAAGAGATCCCAAATCCTTTGTCTGAAAAACTGAGTTTAGATGGATTTTGATGGCCTGTATCCCTTGAGAGTCATCTCCAGTAATGATAATATCGTCGACATATACTAACAAAATAACCATTCCTGTTGGTCGGTGACGAGTAAAGAGCAAAAAATCGGACGAGCTCCGAGTGAAGCCAATTTTACGGAGGACCTTGCTGAATTTTTCAAACCATGCCCGTGGAGATTGTTTGAGATCATATAGAGCCTTTTTAAGATGGCAGACCTGAGACTCCCCCGTGGTCTCAAACCCGGGTGGTTGTTGCATGTAGACAGTTTCCTGGAGATCCCCGTTCAAAAACGCATTCTTGATATCTAGCTGAAGGAGAGGACACCGACGATGAACAACAACAGAGATGAGGACGCGAACACTATTAAGTTTCACTACCGGAGAGAACGTTTCTTCATAATCTAGCCCCTCCTGTTGAGTGAAACCTCTAGCCACAAGACGGGCTTTTAGGCGGTCAATTGTCCCATCCGCAGCATGTTTGATGACAAACACCCACTTGCACCCAACTGGTTTCTGGCCCGGGGGAAGGGGAACAACCGACCAAGTCTGGTTAGACCAGAGAGCAGACATTTCTTCCTCCATGGCTACTCGCCATCCTGGATGTGTAAGCGCCTCCTGCACAGAATTAGGAATAGCAACCGAAGAGAGAGAAGTAGCCAAAGTGTGTAAATGGGGAGAGAGGCGATGAAGAGAAACGTAGTTTGCCATTGGATGAGCAGTGGAAGGCAATACCTGATCATGTGGACGCAGAGTATCCATAGTAGGGACCGACGACAGAGGGGCAATAGAAGGGGTAGAGCGACGCGTGTAGACGCGAATAACTGGTGGTTTGGAGGGAACGACAGTCGGTTCAGAGGGAACGACAGTCGGAGGAGTGGTGGTGGGAATGACGGGGCGTGGGAGGGCTGGAGGAGAAGGTATGGGTGGGAGATGGTCGGCTGAAGGAGCAGGAAAGAATGGTTGATCTTCGCGGAAAGTGACATCAGCAGAAACGGAGATCTTGCGGGTAGTAGGAGAATAATATACATACCCCTTTTGGGTGCGTGAATAACCAACAAATATATGCTTGGCCGCCCGAGGATCAAGCTTATCCGAGGAAAGCCCCAAACGGTGGACGTAGCATAGGGTACCGAACACACGAGGTGGGAGAGGAAAGGCCGGAGTTGAGGGAAAGAGGATGCTAAACGGAGTAGCATAGTTGAGAATAGAGGAAGGGAGGCGGTTAATGAGAAAGCAGGCGGTTGAGACCGCAAAATTCCAATATGGTTTAGGGACATGCATTTGAAGCATGAGGGAACGGGCAACATCGAGTAAGTGGCGATTCTTGCATTCGGCAACACCGTTTTGTTGCGGTGTGTAAGCGCAGGAAGTTTGATGTAGAACGCCAAACTCAGAACATAAAGCAGTAAATTCGTGACTAGTGTACTTACGGGCATTGTCAGTCCGTAGAACTTTGATGGTCGTGTGGAATTGTGTACGAGTTTCGAGGACAAATGCCCGAAAGACACGAGGAAGCTCGGAGCGGTCACGAAGTAAGTACAGCCAGGTAGTGCGAGAGTGATCATCAATAAATGTTATAAAATATCGGAAATCAGAAATACTAGTAATTTTAAATGGTCCCCAAATATCTGAATGCACTAAATCAAAAGGAGCAGCACTCCGAGTACAATGGGAAGAAAAAGATGAACGAGTCTACTTTCCGAGGATACATGAGTCACACTGAAAGGGGGTAAAAGAAACATTCGGGAGAGCCCGCCTTAGGATCGGTAGAGGAGCATGCCCAAGTCGACGATGCCAATCAGTGGAAGAGACGGATGAGAGGATGGTGGGAGAATCGTCGAGAAGGTAGAGCCCATTCCGCAGCCGGCCTTTACCAATGGTAGTCTGCGTCCGCCGATCCTGTATAACAAAAGAAGAGGAAGTGAATATAACAGAACAGTCCAGATCATTAGTAAGTCGTCCAACAAAAAGTAAATTGAACGGGGAACTCGGGACGTGAAGAGCCGAGCGAAGGGAGATGGAGGAGGTGAGAGGAAGATCTGCCGAGCCGGAGACAGGGACAGTGGCCCCATTAGCCACAGTAATAGACTGTGGATACGAAGAAGTCAGGTACTGGGCAGGTTGATGTGGAGTAATGTGATGAGTAGCGCCAGAGTCCACAATCCAACCCAAGCCAGTGGAAAGACAAGCGATACCTGTGTTAGAGACGGAGGCAACAGAGGCAGATGGTGGGTTGAGCAATCCCTGGAGGTGCTGGAGCTGAAGGCGGACACTGTCAAGATCAGGAGGACCAGCATCAGTAGCAATAGAGGCCGTCGGGCGCGGAGGATAGCCAACTTTCTTGTAACAGGTGGCCTCGAGATGACCATCTTTCCCGCAGAAGGAACACTTCGGCCGACCCCGGCCACCGCGACCACGGCCGCGGGATCCCGAACGACCCCCCCCCCCCCCCCCCCTGAGTAGAAGGAGGAGGGAATGGTAGAAGTGGAGGAGCCTGTTGAAGAAGGGCCGGAGGAGCCGTAGTATCTGGAGGAGGTGGAACACGGAGAAGCATGGAACACACATCAAAGAATGATGGTGTGGTAGAGGAAGCCAGGACTTGAGCACGAACGCTCTGAAGGTGAGGGGGAAGACGAGCCATGAGGATGGCAGTACAAGTAGCTTCCTTCTGAGCACGCTGAGCAACAACATCATTGGTGAACGGCTGATGCTGGATCCATGCTTCGGCAAGAGTCTTTGCGCGAGCAACAAAGGATGTCATATCCGAAGCCCCTCCAGCGTCGAGAGAGAAAAGATCAGTGAGGATGTCGTAGAGATGCTGGAGGCTGTCCCGTCCAGAATATAAGGAGTGTAGCTCAGTCCACATATCTTTGGCAGTCTCATGATACATAGCCATTTGATATGGCTCACCATCTAAAGAGTTCAAGATCCAGGTCTGAACTTGGCCATCATTGCGGAGCCAGTCATCGGTAGGAGGGGTGGGAGGAGCCTGAGTAAGGTGAGGAAGAAGGCCCTTGGCCTGAAGAACCCGTCTAACTGAATGTACCCAGGGGACGAAGTTCTTCTTTCCAGAGAGAGAGATGGTTGTGATGCGCAACTCATCACGGACTTCTGGAGTGGTAGTCGGGCGGTCAGTCGGACAAGCCGGGCGGTCAGCAGGCGGGCTGGTCGTCGATCCAGAGGAGTTGCCGGAAGATCCCATACGGACAGACCGCAGTGACAGACGGCCGAGGTCGCTGCGAGAAGGGCAGGAGGCCGCTGCGAGAAGAAAGCGAGGCCGCGGCGAGTAGAGGACAGACCGCCTGTGAGAAGATACGGAGGCAGCCGCGAGAAGGACTGAGGAAGACCACGACCAGAATGCGGATAGGCAGCAGTCCGCACGGTCAAGCCGGACACCAGCGAGTAGTCAGTTCGCGACCAGAGGGCAGAAACAGAAGAGAGACCTCCTCGGTCAAGGTGAAGCCAGCAGCGGTCAGCTCGCGGAAGGAAACCGCGAGGTCGCAAGCGAGAAGAAGGAAGCGGAGAGAGGCGGATAAGAACAGCCCGCAAGAGAGAACCCGCAGCGGATAGAGAGGAGCTCACAGCGGATAGAGAAGAGCTCGCAGCAAGGAGAGGAGCTCGCAGCGGATAGAGAAGAGCTCGCAGCAAGGAGAGGAGCTCGCAGCGGATAGAAGAGAAACCGTAGCGGATAGAGAAGAAGTGGGTCCCACGAACTAGAGAGAATGATGGCTATAAAAAGCTTGAAGAGGGTGGAACCACGGAGAGGGAGAGGGGAAGAGGAAAGCAAAGAGCTAACAGCAGAACCCGCGGGTAGGAGCCCGCGGATAGGAGATCACAGCGGATAGGCGCACAATCCACAGGAGAAGCGGAGAGGGGCGGAGGGAGTGGCGGGTTGGGCGGCCTGGGCGGTTAAAAACGATGAGACCGCACAGGAGATACACCTCCCTCTGATACCATGTTGGAAGAGCTCAAAAGCTTGTATGTATTACCTGAGTATGTAAATACAAGGAGAGAATACAAATATATAGGGAGAAGAAGAGAGGAGAAAATCCTATACAAGATGTGGGACTAAAGGAGGAGAGAAGATAAAAAACAATAAATGGGCCCAATAATGGGCCCTTTACATGGGCTATTTTAACACATTATAATCATATTGTTACATGTTTAATGCAAAGTATATAAACATATATTGTCTGTACATTTTTACTTATTCGCAAAAAAAGTGTTATAAAAATTATTATCTTTATTTAAATATTAAATTCCGATATTGTAAAATATCCCCGATATATCCCCCACAATCCGACATACGACATTTCAAACCCAAACCGACATGAACCCGATATCCAATATCTAAAATCTTGATGTGAGTAGAGTGCTGCGATAAGCGGGAACGAGATATCCTATCCTGGAGAAGTTGGTGTTTGCCTTAGTGGTTTCGGCACGGAGGCTCCGTCCTTATTTTCAGCCTCACTCTGTCAAGGTCGTCTCAAATCATCCACTTCGCAGTATCTTAGACGGAGTGGAGCATTCAGGAAGATTGGCAAAGTGGGCGGTGGAACTTAGCGAGTTCGACATTTCCTATTCACCAAGGGTAGCGATCAAGGCCCAAGCAGTGGCGGACTTTTTAGCTGACTTCTCAGTCGAAGTGGGAGAGGACGTGGGCTCTTCTAGCCCGGTCTCCTGGGAGATGTCCGTGGATGGGGCTTCAGGCAGGTATTCCGTGGGAGTCGGAGTAGTGCTAGTGAGCCCGCAGGGAACCCTGATCGAGCAAGCTGTCAAGATCTTCTTCCCCGTTACAAATAATCAGGCGGAATACGAAGCCATGGTGGCTGGCTTGCGTCTCGCCAAGGAGCTAGCAATTCGGGATATCAGAGCCTTCACTGACTCGATGATGGTCGCGTCTCAAATTAGGGGGGAGTTCGAAGTGCACGATCCCGTCCTGCAGAAGTTCTTGGTCAAAGTGAAAGGTCTAATCGGGGGATTCCAGTCCTTCTTCGTCGAGCATGTACCCTGAGAAGAGAATTCAGAGGCCGGTTACCTCGCCAAGTTCGGTCCCCGGGCTGGGGGG
The DNA here is from genome assembly GCA_039513925.1 of Platanthera zijinensis. Classification (NCBI taxonomy): domain Eukaryota; kingdom Viridiplantae; phylum Streptophyta; class Magnoliopsida; order Asparagales; family Orchidaceae; genus Platanthera; species Platanthera zijinensis. The sequence goes on from CM077096.1 coordinate 148,295,682, forward strand.
ACCGTGACCGAACTGTTCCGACCGTCCATCAAGGAGGGAGAGATGATGGAGATCGAACAAAGAGCCTCGTGGAAGGATCTGTTCATTGCGTTCTTAACAACGGGTCAACTACCTGCCAGCGAGGGAGATCAGAGGAAGTTCCGTTACAAAGCTGCGTATTACCTGCTGCAGGAAAAATAGCTATATCGAAAGACTATCTCAGGCCCTCTGGCTCGGTGCCTTTCGGAAGTAGAATTCCCTCATGTTCTGGAGGAGATTCATTTGGGAGAGTGTGGTAGCCACTCGGGGACTCGTACTCTGGAGCAGAGAATCCTAAGACACGGCTACTTCTGGCCGACTGTCCGGAAGGACGCAGAAGCCTTCTCCAAGCAATGTCAGCTCTTCGTGCCTCTTCGGTTACAGCCAACTCAGCACCTTCGCTCGATCACTGCTCTATGACCCTTCGCTATTTAGGGGATGGACTTGATTGACCCTTTTCCACAGGCTAGCGAGCAAAGGAAGTTCGTTCTTGTAATGATCGATTATTTCTCCAAATGGATCGAGGCAAAAGCTCTAACCAAGACCACTTCTCAAATTGTAAAGAACTTTATCTGGGGAGAGATTGCATGTAGGTTCGAGATTCCTCTCGCCATCGTCACCGACAATGGTCCACAGTTTACCAGCTTGGAGCCGGAGGACTTCTGCAAGCAGCTAGGGACGGATCTTCGATTCGCCTCTATGCATCATCCTCGCAGCAATGGGCAGGTAGAAGCCGCCAACAAGTTGATCATCAACCTCCTAAAGAAGAAAGTCACCAACTTGAAGGGCAATTGGGCGGAGCAGCTCCCCTCAGTCCTATGGGCTCTAAGGATAACTTCGAACTCGGCCACGAGGGAAACACCTTTCAAGTTGTCCCACGGGTCTGAGGCGCTCATCCCGATTGAGTTTGAGGTTCGGAGCCCAAGAGTCATAGCAGCAGGGGATGGCAGCGAAGGATGGCGCCTAGAGAATGAAGACGCTCAAAGACTCTCGCTGGACTATATCGAGGAGCTTTGTGACCTAGCCTCCATTTGCCAAGAAGAAATCAAGAGACGCATGGAAAAGCACTTCGATAAGAACGTCCGCCTCAGATATTTCCTCCCAGGAGACCTAGTCATGAAGAAGGTAGATACCACAGGAAGGGAAACAACGGTTGGCAAGCTACATCCGAACTGGGAAGGCCCCTTTATCATCCATGAAGCCTTAGCCACTGGAGGCTATTATCTTCAGGATCAAACAGTGAGCAGTTGGGAGGTACTTGGAGTGGGGATGACCTAAAAAGGTTCTATCCGTAGCAGTAACACTATGTTTTCCTTGTAATCTTGATTGCATATATATACAAGCAGTGACAACCCATTTTTTTTTATGTTAATTCATCTCAAGACATCTGAAAGCTTTTAGGTTCAGCTCCGCGATTGATCCGTGAAACCGGACGTCGACCTGTTCCTCGTAAATAACCCAGTATGGATGATGAGACGATGCCTCGGGAAGCGCTCTTGTAAGACCGAGCCTCTGCATTGACGGCCGAGGTCAGCACCCCCTTTGTATGTCGGCTTAAGTCCCCCCGATTGCATCTCTCCTCCGACTGGAGGAACTATCAGGAACAGTCCGGACGCCCACCTCCCAGATTCGAGGAAGGGCCGACCTTACCAAACATCCATTTGGGCAGCAACACTTCAATTATTTCTAAAAGCAGGATAACCTACCAAGGGGCAAGGATAGGCCCATGGCAGATGTTGGCCTCGAGTGCGTCCTGAACGACCCTCAGAGGAACATTACCCCTCGCTCATACACTGACACTCGTAGCCAGGTGGCATGGTCGAAAGAGACCTCCACTGTTGGATCAGGATACGAGCCTTCGACCCGTTCCTCCTAAATAGCCCAGTACGGATGATGGGACGATGTCTCGGGAAGCACTCTTGTAAGACCGATCCTCTGCATTGACGGCCGAGGTCAGCTCCCCCCTTGCATGTCGGCCTAGGTCCCCCCGATTGCATCTCTCCTCCGACTGGAGAAATTATTAGGAATAAGTCTGAACGCCAACTTCCCGATTTGACGGGTTCAAAATCATCTCTTTTAAAACATACCCTTCATTTACAAAACATCGGTGCAGCTAATTCCTCTGTCGCCTCCCAAGCAATAGGATGAAATCACCTCAACACCGATTAAAGTCCTCGAGTGGCAGTGTCAGCATAAGTCCGAGTTCCTGCACGAGCTCCTCTCCTGCTTATCGACCACCGACCTCCTTGGGTGAAACCAAGTTCTTCGTTGGAGCGATGTCGTAGCCTGTCACCTCTGTACGAGCTTATCTCCTACAGACCGACTACTTGCCTCCCCGAGTTACTTCCCACCACCAGTTGAGCTTGGCTCCTACTGGGTGTCGACTACTTCCCACCACCAGTTGAGCTTGGCTCCTGTTGGGTGTCGACTACTTCCCGCCACCAGTTGAGCTTGGCTCCTGCTGGGTGTCGACTACTTCCCGCCACCAGTTGAGCTTGGCTCCTGCTGGGTGTCGACTACTTCCCGCCACCAGTTGAGCTTGGCTCCTGCTGGGTGTCGAATACTCCCCGCCACCAGTTGAGCTTGACACCTGCTGGGTGTCGACTACTTCCCTCCATCAGTTGAGCTTGGCTCCTGCTGGGTGTCGACTACTTCCCGCCACCAGTTGAGCTTTCTCCTGCGAGAAATCGGCTTTGATCTCCAAGCCAATTGGGTTAAGCTCCAAGCTCCTGCGAGGTAAGCGATCATGCAGGTGCGAGTATTCCTTGGCGAGTATGCGAGTATGCGTGAAAGTGGCGTGTGAGCAGGGGCGGCGACCTGCGAGTAGACAATGAACTCTAAGGAGCGACATCGATACACGAGTAAGCGCGTCACAAGCACTCATCCTCCCCGAGCCTATGAGCCTATCGAGCGACATCCAACAAACAAGCATGCGAGCAAGGAATAAAGAGAAAGTTTCGTATAGGCGAGCATGAAGAAGATCGGCGAGCAACTAGGACTCATCGTCACCAGTGTCTGGCCGATATTCATCATCTCCAATGTCAGTATCCTCCTCTTCCTCGTCATCGTCGCCACTTCCCTCCTCATTGCTGACTTCGTCGCTGTTGCTGGTACTACCACTGCCGCTGCCGCTAGAGCCCGATGTCGAGGAAAGAACACGATCAGGCGAGTTAGATTCCTCGGCGAGCAACTCCGAAATGAGGTCCTTGACAGTCAGTTTCCTGCCCTCCTCGTCGAGGTGGCCACCGATCCTCAACCTGGCGAGGATGACGTCCCCCTCCGCCCGCGCTAGTCCTCGGCGGATGGCCGACATCTCATCCCCCTGCGGGCGGGGTTTCTTGACCGCCTTATGGTCGATCACGTCCTGCGGCGACATCTCCAAGCGAGAACCTGAGGGATCAAGGGATCTTCAACAGCAATCGAGCGAGTTTCCATCTCAGCCACCCGGACTTGGTATGTTTCCAGCTCGGCCCGGGTGCTGGCGAGCTCCTGCTCTAGCTCAGAAACCCGCTTCGCCGTGTCTATTTCAACAGCCTGCGAGTATCAATGGATCACCAATCAGCAAAACAATTCAAGTCCAGATTAGTCATGTCGCGCGAAAGGGCGACTTACCTCATAGTCCTTCCAGCGGACTAAATGCATGTCAAGATCTATGGCTTTCTTGGTGACGACCTTCATAGCCTCATGCGTCTCCATCAGCTTCCTGGCAGAGTAGTGTCCTAGCTCGACAGTCCGCGCAAGCGAGCATGAGGTTTGCTTGGCGAGTATTTCCGGGCTGAGCTCTAGCAGGGACTCAGCGTTAGCTCGCCCGTATAGAGCATGGAGAACGACAAAGGCCTCCCCTTTGTCTTCCCAATCTGCCGACCAGGAGGGGAGGTTGGTGCTCAACGTCACCGAGTGCTCGTCCGCAGACCAGGACACCAACGGGCGACCATAGGCATCCACCAAGGTTGTAGTTTGGGTGGAAGTGGGGCGCTCTGGCGTCGAGCGGCGACTCCTGATCGTCGGACTGAGGGGACGAGACCTTGGCCCTCTTGCTCGCAGGGCCCGACGACTGGACCTTCGCCTTTCCTTTGGCGAGCTTCTTCTTCTCGCCAACATCAGGCGGAGTGTTGAAGGACTCCGGGAAGGATGAGGCGACTACTTTTGCTGGAGGAAGCGGTTTCTATGGAAGATCGCGAGCTTCTGTGAAAATCAAGAAGATTAGCGCGATGTCCAAACAGCGAGTGACCTAGCAAAACAAAGGGATCTCGCCAGTTTCTACCCGTGCAGGGAAGAACCTCGTCAAGTGCGCCAACGTTGATACGCCAATGGATGACATCGAATCGGCGACCACGGAAGGACTCGAACAACTGTTCGCGAGCAACCTCCAAAATCGGCGGCAAAAAGGCAACGTCGGTAGGTTGGGCCTCCCCAAGAAACCATCAAAGTCGCCTTCAACGACGACCAGGCACTCGCTCAACCTGTGAACTTTGTTCATCGTCCCCACCAAGGTGCAGACGTGGCTGCTAAAGTAAACAACCCCCTCGGCGGTTGCGGCAAAAGCAAATATCTTCCTGAAGACAGAAAGGTCGAAGGTGATCCTCTCTTCCCGCAAGAAGCACAGGAACCCAATGATGATCGCCACACCATTGGGGTTGATTTGAGCGGGCACGATCCCAAAGTGTTGCAGGATCTGGCGATATTCAGGCCACAGCGACAGCTGTAAGCCAACCTCGAAATGGTGGAGCGAGAAGATTACGGCGCCTTCAACGTAGGTGTTAAGTCGCTCACTCCGGGTGGGAAGCCTCGCCGAGTATCCTTCGGGAAGATGTCGTCGTTTAAACATCTCCAACTCGCTGTCTGAGGTGATGGACTTTTTGAAAGCTGCATCGGTGAAGTTCGCGGCGTGGGCGTGTCAGTGAGCATTAGCGTCAACCCCGACCATCGTCTGCGAGTGGGAGTGGCGAGGAAAAGAAGGCGAGAAGAGCGAAAGGGCAGAAACAGCACGCGAGAAAGGACAGATACTCGCAAGTTGGAGTTTGAAAATCGCAGCAGCGTACTTAAGACCTACCTACCCCCTCTATTTATAGGCAAAACGGGGGGGGGGAGTATACCGTGATTCGGCGAGTATCGTCCTAAGTCACGACCTAATGGTTAGGCGGATCCCCGACGTCAGCATTACCTCGCACGATATCATCATGAAACCTTGCAACCTCGCCAGAACCTACATAAAACAAGCTCGGCAAATCACAGAAGGAAAGCGAGTAAACAACGAACATAAAATCAGCAAGCAAGACAGAAAGCAAGAGCGAGGTTCAAACTCGCTTATTACAAATAATAAAATGTCATATAATCGCCTGAGGCGAGTTCAAATGAAGAAAATGAAAATCCTAAGTTCTAGGTGGCCGCTCCGGTGGATGTGGATGTCGTCCAGCCCACCCCATCTCGCGAGTTTGCCGGTAGTGATCGGTCGCCAACGATATCGCGTCGTCGCCTAGCCGCAGCTGTTCCTCCATCCTCTCCAGTCGCCCAGCGGAGCCCATACTCGCACGCATGCCAGCCAGCTCGTCAAGAACCAGCTGGAGGCGGTGATTGTTTATCGCTAGCTGGCGGTCGTTCTCCTGGATCATGTGGAAGCGGGCCTCGTAGCCCTCCAGGGTGGTCCGAAGCTCCTCCATCCTCGCCACCCGCACCTCCAGAGATGAGATCCGACGGTGAGGCTCGCAGATGGCAAACTGGTCGAACTTGCTCTCCAGCTCCAGATAGGCGCGAGCAGCGGTGTGACAGTACTCGCTTCTCAACAGCCCGATGGCCTCGATGAAGGTCGCCCCTGGAATCGCAGGGCGATCTGTCAAGACAAGAAGGTCTCCATGTCAAAAAATCAGCGATTAGCCCATCAAGCTAATACAACAGTGGCGCGGTTTACCGTGATGAGGAGATCGAGACCGCCGAGGAGAATGGTCGCGACCAATATGATCTCGTTGGCCTGAGGACGTGTCGCCCGCGCGCTCGACGGGTTTCCCCTGCCCAAGACCCCCGTAATCCGGATCCCCTACCCTCGGCGGGAAATAGCTTGGTCGCGGCTTGTCCTGTTTCCGGGCCAAGGTCTTCGACGGAGGCAGAAGAGGCTGCGACGAACTCGCCGGAAGCTGCGAGGTCTTCTGCGGAGGCGGCGACGGAGGCCGCGACATAGTCGCCATTTGATGAGCAGTCAGAGGCGGCGGCGGCGGTGGCGGCAAAAGACTGCTCGCCGCTGGCAACGCAGAGTCAAGTGCAGGAAGGGAAGGAGCCTTGCTCGCGGGAAGATCTTTCCTCGCTAGAGGATCCTTCCTCGCCGGAAGATACTTGCTCGCGGGAAGCTCCTCGCTCGCCGGAGGTTTTTTCTTCAGCAAAGAGGTGTGCACCTCCGTTACTTTCCCCGAACCGATGTCAATCCGGACCTTGTGTGCGGTGTGGGTCCGTTTCTGGCAAGTAGCGGTGCAGATTGCAGGGGGCGACGACCAGGGCCGCGTTAGGTTTCGTCAGAGGAGGATCTGCGAGTAAGAAAATAAGTCAGCAAGAAAGAATCAGCAACACCGACATCCTTTTTACACCGCTTGGTGAGATGGAGACCTGGCGAGGAGATAACTTCAACTAGCGGCTGCACCAGCAGGTCGGCGACTTTGGGAGGCGTAGTTTTCGTTGGACTGAGAAGATTGGAGTCGGGAGCGGCTACATTGGGAATGTCGTCCAAATCAAGATCGCTAAGGAGCTTCTAGGTGCTGGCAGAACGTGCGGGATTGCCGGTCAAGGCAACGACGTTCTCAGGAGCTGGAAGCGGGTCTTTGACCTTAGGGGCGAGGGCCTTCTTCGGCCTCATCTTTTTTTTCTTAAGCGGAGGCAAGTCAGCAGCGACATCCTTTCCCCGCGACCTCTTGTGCTTAGAAGACGGTAGCAGGCCGGACAACGCGGCAAGGCTCTTTTGGAGGGCTTCCTCGTCAGTTTTTGACATGATGTGTGAGCTGCGATATCGTGGGTTGAAAATCAGGCCTCCCCCTATTTATAGAGTTCGGCAGGCAATCGTCAAGGGCGAGCAACTCAGGTACTCGGCCAAGCAGCTCGTCGAATAAGTGTTGAATGATTCTTTCCGAGCTCCGTCGTCGCCCGAAAAGAGCGGGGATTGTGTACAACCCATATTCGTCGAGGATGGGTCCTACCACAGCCAGGTCATCAGAAGTCAAGGTTAACAAGTCAAGACAGAGGTCAGAGTCAACGCGCGAGGCAGCAGGAGGCCTGGGCGAGTATGGCGAGCTCCACTCGCATACTCGCCAGGTTGGCGATTAGGCGCAATACTCGCCCAGCCGTGCGAGCTCCTCCAGGAAGTCACCTAGTCGTCGGGGGGTGCTATAAATAGACATTCCCTCTCTTTGGATTTCCCTATAAATAGGAACCCAGGGGTACGAGGAGAGGGACTTGAAATCCTCTACAGGATACTCGCGAGCTCTTTTTTTCGGATACCAGTTGAGCCTTTGGATTCCCTTTCCTTAGAGACCAGGTCGCGACATTGCGACATAGTTGTCAGCTAGTCTCCCTCGTACCCTGCTCGACCATTTTGGTTGTGGAGGAGTTGCTTTTTCCAAGCATCCAGGTACGTGATGGGACCTTCCTGCCGCAGCATTCGGGGTCCTGTTTATTACCGCTGTTCTTCATCCTAGCCCCCTTAGCCGTTTAGCCTTGCTGCGAAGCCGGTAGCCTTAGGCTGTCTTGATCCGATTTTTGAGGTCGGGAATTTTCCTGGCTTCAACATATACGTACCAAATTTCTAAGGTGCGCCGAAAGATCCAGGCGTAGGAGTTGATGGTGTGGTTATTAATTAACGGCACAGATCATTGCACGCAGAAATACGACCGTATTTCTCGAATTCGACTGTATCTCAAAACGACCTTAATACGGTTCAAACAAATGTACTCGCGTCAGGGCCTAAGCTACAATCGGATTGCCTCACGCACTTTCCTAAGGTATGCATACGTACCAAATAGAAAATTTTATGGGATTTGATATGCACATACTAAAAAAATGTGATGTGTTTAAAAACGTCATAAAGAAATTAGGTTTAAATATAAAAAAATTCAAAAAAGTTTGAATATCTTTTTTTTAAACTTTTTATTACCCACTCAAGATGTGATTAGACCGATCAGATCTCGAGCAATAACTTTGTCCCTTCTAGGGCTGAACATATTATTTGAAACTCAAAAGTTGTTTGAAAATCGCTTGAATATGAAGATGTATCAGAATCGGTTAAAATTGATTCGACTTAATTTGAGTCGATTCAATTTGGCTCGAATATGGTTTCCAGTCGATTTCGAGCCAGCCTTGAATCGTTCGAAATATGATTCGATTGATTAAAAATATTATGTATTTTTTTAATATATATTCTTATTTTAAAATTAAAAACACTAAATTTAAACGTAAATAAAGAGAACGAAGACGTAAGTGTTTCATTTGGTAAATTTTGAGGTTGCCCAATTTAATTTCGAGTCAACTAGTAATAAAGAGAACATATGCTCAATTTCGAGCCGGGTCGATTTGATTTCAAGTCGGGTCGGAATCAAGGCATTTTGAGTCGAGCCGGCTTGACTCGAAATTGATTTCGAATCAATTTCGAGCCAAGTTTGACTCGAAAATTTTGATTTCAAGTCGAGTCCAAATCGCTCGAACTCGACTTCATATCAGCCCTAGTCCCTTCTTAAAATCTGTGATATAATTTAAGTAATATTTAACTTAAAATATACAATTTGTCTACAAAATGAAGATATCGAATAGGTAACTGCAGAGATTCATAGTCCAAATTTATATACCTAACTAAATTAGATGTTAATTAGAAACAAATTTTCTAGGCTTCCCATTTTTTTCATGTAGTGCAGCATCAATCTTACGGTTGGGTGGACCTTTATAGTTGTCAGATGCAATCGTCGGTTAAGCATGAATATATTAGAAATGAATGGGGGAGAACAAAGATATATCTGCATTCGGCTGTGAGGAAGGCATAGAGTAGGGCAGAGAACATGGGCGAAGGAGATTTATCGATTAACCCTGCGACCAGTCCCTGCCTCAAGGGTTTCTACATTCTATCTCGTTCTTCTGGGCTCCCGTCGATCACAACAGCTTCTCTCCGCTAGGGTTTTGAGCATGTGTAAGGCAAGTAAAGGCAGAAACACGGGAGAGACGAAAACACAGGAGCTAGGTCTTGTGACGACTTGATGTGTGATAAAAAGAGTGCGCATAGAATTTTAGTAGAGAGAAATTTTAGGCATACATTTTAAGAGATTTGATACGCAAATGGCAAAAATGCGGTGCATTTAACAGCACCCTAAAAAATTAGTTTTAAATATCAAAAAATCGGGCACTTACTTTATTCCTTCTTAAAATCCGTGTTATAATTTTTGTAAATGTTAACTTAAAATATTCAATTTGTCTGCAGAATGAAGATATCGAATGGGCAACTATAGAGATTCACAGTCCAAATCCAAGCATTGGTGATTGGGTTGGAGTGTTTTCGCCAGCCAAATTTAAGTAATACTTCCTTTTTTGATATAAATACAATTGTTTGGGGTTAAGGCATGATAAAATATCGTTTCGTTTTAAATTAAGGCTCTATTTGGCAAAGTGGTGACGATTATGAACACGAGGGTTAAATTGTCATTTGTTAACGCCCACCTAAGAAACTTCATCCACTCCTACATCCAAATGTTTGTTAGGTGATCCTTAACGAGTGACGGTTTAACCCATGCGTTTATGACCGCCACCAACATTCCAAACGGAGGCTAAGGTTCCGTTTGGGAGAACTTATTTTCACCGGTCAAGCGGTTACGACCGCATGAACCGGACCTTAATTAAGCTCCGGTTCATGCGGTCGTAACCGCTTGACCGGTGAAAATAAGTTCTCCCAAACGGAACCTTAATATGACTATAAGTGCTTGCATAATTGACCCATTTTAAACTCTCTTTTAATTGCCATTCAATAGTATTTGTGACAATATTGTGCTAAAATATTCTTCCATTTCTTTCCTTACAGTTCATCCAGCTGCCCACTTGAAGGGGATAATAATAGTAGAGATGAACCTCCATTGATTTGTGCATCCCCAATAAAGGTTAAATAAAACTAATTACACTCAAATCATGTCTATGCATGCAATATTTTTAGGTAATTATTATATATAGGCTGACTTCGGCTATGTGCAGCCCGCACAATTTCATAATAGTTATGTGTTGGCCAACGTCTATACGGGTTCACAGCTTCCTATAAATTTTTAATTTGGCCTGCATTTATTCTTGGATTGCACATAGTCAAAATTGACCTGCATATAACATCATCCTATTTTAATGATAAATTTCATAGATTTTACTCTCAATTTGAAATAAACCCTAAATATATTTATTTAATGTTGATCATAATAATTTATAATTGATTGAAAAGAATTATGTCCAACATATTGTCGGGAAAACTTGTCGAATATGCCTAAAATGTCCTAATATGACGAACAACAAGATTAAGGCTCCGTTAGGTGGGACTTATTTTCACCGGTCAAGCGGTTACGATCGCATGAATCAGACCATAATTAAGGCCCGGTTCATGCGGTCGTAACCGCTTGATCGGTGAAAATAATGTTGGGTTCGGGTTCCCTTCTAGGTGGATAAAACCTACTGCGACGGCGTTGAACTGGGAGGCATTGCAAAGACCGTGCTTGTGTTGCGGTGGTTGCGGTGCACGTGTGCGGGGGAGCGGTGTAGGAGGAGGCCTTTTTGGGTGGAGTCGGGGAGACAAAGGCGGTGTTTAGCAACCGCCATTTGGGCTCGGAAGAGCAAGGACCATTGAAGCATCGATCGTGTTACCGGATCACGGCCGTGGTCGTGCAGTTGTGCAGAGTACGCATCTTGGCGCAAAGGACAACGGTGTGCAACCGTCGTATTTACCCGGGCGAGTATATTGAGCCGCATCTACGGCTAACGATGGTCAGCGCGAGGAGGCATCTTAGCCTCAAGTTGACTTCAGCGGCAAGGCATCTGAGCCTCGAGCGGGGCAACCTACTGACAGGTTGCAGATCGATCGGAGTGTGCCAGCGACGTCGTGTGTCAACGTAGGCGGACATCTATGCACAATATTGGAAGACCTTGGAAGACTGTAGAGAATTCAGAGAACTAGTTTGGAGTGAGTCTCTCTAACTCATACTTGGTCGTCTTTGTTAGTATACCCGTATCTTTCTCTTGTCTTTATTTTGTGTTTGCTGTAGGATCCATCTGATGATTGTGGGGGGAAAAGTCATTGTATTGTTGAACATTATTTAGTGGAGGCTTTCCAGGTTGGACTCCGATCGTCTCATGATTTTTACCCTGATTTGGGGGTTTTCCACGTATACACCTGTGTGTCTGATTGTGATTGTATTTGCTATTGCGCATTTCGCTAACGACTTTTGCAAGTATCTCAGCTCGCTTCCTCACGTACACTCAGGTCTATGAGAACGTGTTTCTCACAACAAGTGGTATCAGAGCCAGGTTCAGTCGAGTCGATTAGATATTTTGGGTTTGTGAATAAGTGCGGTAGGTGGCGACCATTGGTCCGCTCCCTATCCTCTCTTATCACATTCTTTGAAATAGTCGGCTTTAAGATTAGTGGTCATAGTTGATAGTGGGCTGAGTGCAGATGGATTTGAGTTCTGAGATGGGTATGATATTGAATGGGGCCAACTATCATGAGTGACACATGATGATGGAGGACTTGATATATGTCAAGTGTTGACACTTGCCTATCTTTGAGGAAATGCCCAAAGATATGAATCCTGCAAAATGGGCGATTGAAGGCCACAAGGTGTGTAGCTTTATCTGGCAATTCATGAAGCGCAATTTTACAATCATGTGACGAATATTGTTGATGTCAAGGAGCTATGGAAGAAATTGAAGTCTCTGTATGCGAAGAGCATGGGTTTGAATAAACTCTTGCTACTGACGAAAATTAGTGAGTACAAGTATCAGGAGGGCACACATATACTTGATTATGTAAATGAGTTTTAAGGAGTGTTGGATCAATTATCTGCTGTCACAGCCGCATTTTCTCATGGTTTAAAGTATTATCAGAGTAAGAGAAAATACGCGTCGTGATGCCACGCCATGAAAGGGACAACTGCAGATGCTCGGACAAGGACAAATTTCTGATCAACTTTATAAAAGACATATATTTTTATGGTTGAAAACATTATTTGAGTTTAAAGTTCAAGACTGTTTCCCTCGATTTAATGGATCTACTAATCCACAGATGAAAAAATTATAATTTGCAGCGGAAAACCTCTATTTACTATATTCATTTATCTTATGTGAACGTAAAAACCCAACAAACTTCTAAATTTAGTATAAGTAAAAAAAGGAGTTTTATATCCATTGAAGTAGGTTGATATAAAGTTGAAAAAGATGCAATAAATCTAAGCTAAAATACAGATTTGTTTAGTTGAAAATAACTAACATGCAACCTAACATAAAACATTCCCAGAGAGAGAAACACTTCAATAGTGAAAATGCAGTAGTAGCGGAGACAGAAATATAACTGTCTGAAGACTGAAGCACAAGAAACTATACTATGAGCGCCAACAACCAACACGAACTCATAGCATTAACAACAAAAGTCCGAATTTTTGAAGTCAAGAAGAAAAACGCCGACCACTCCTCAACTGAGAGAGTGAAGGAAAATAACTGCAGAAGACTGGTCAAACAAGCTCGGTTGGCACTACCTGCTACTTGCCTGAACCTGAAGCATTCAAAAGGAAGAATGCCTCAACACAAGAGTGTAAAATGCGACTTGAATATATATAAAAAGGTTTAAATAAGATAAGTGAGTTACCAACCCAACTGAAAAGCTACAAAACCACAAAAATCAATAACATAAGAGTAAAGAGAACGATTAGTTTGGCACAAAACGATCATATAAGGAGAATACTTGCACTAAGTGCGGAAAGGACTCTTAGTGATGCCCTAATCATAAGTATATATAATCGTAAAAATAACATTGATTAGCTTAAAGAGTGAATTATCAATGTCTGACATAAAACGGTACTGAGGCGGCGAATATCTTTCCAGCACAAACCATCAGACCAACACAACCAAAGAAACAGGCACTGAGGTGGTGGTCCTTTTTCTACTGTCAATCAAAAGTACCAATTCATAACAGACACTAAGGTTGTGGTCTTTTATTCACTACCAACCCAAGTCCAAAATCATAAAGTCGCCTGACGTGATGATTCACACAGACACTAAGGTGGTGGTTTTTTATCCACTCCCAAGCCAAGTTCCAATAATAAATCCAAATACAATGATAAATGGGAATAAAAGACCCAAGACTTAGCATCGAATTATCGCATCGACGCAAGGAAAGAATATCCAGACATTTCTAAGGGTATGCTCGGCGAATCTACTATTCACTCAACGAATTCGGCTAGAATACACGAGAACACTCGACGAATTCATTGTTCACTCGACGAATTCGGCTAGATTACACGAGAACACTTGACAAATCCACTGTTCACTTGACAAATTCTACTCGGTCTCACGAGTTCACTTGACGAATTGTACTAGACTTCACGAGTACACTCGACGAATTCTACTTGACCAACTCAGCTAATTACTCGGGAACACTCGACGAATTCGGCTTGGCCTCACAAGTTCACTCGACGAATTCAACTAGGCTTTACGAGAACACTCGACGAATTCACTTTTCACTCAACGAATTCTACTCGGTCTCACGAGTTCACTCGACGAATTCTACTTGGGACAGATTTCTTTACATCATCAAATTCGACCAATGCGATTATTTTCAGAACTAGCAATATTTCTAAGTCCTATGAAGAAAGGGAAGAAATAGACAAGAATAAGATACAAGGCAAGAGGGGTAGATCGTCACTTGCCTCAAATCTCGACGAAATCACCCATACTCGCTCCAACGAGAAGAATATGAAAGTTTTGGGTGAAAACGATGGTTAAGACTACTCGCTCCAACTCCAAAAATCCACAAAACCTGAAAAACTCACCGTGCACACGAAGGTCTCGACGAGAACAGTCTGAATCGGTACTCCGACGACGATTTCCTGCACTCTAGCTCCGGCGACGACGGACGAAAGACTTCCGTAAAGGGCCGACTCCTCCTATCGCGTGACCGGGTTCGACGGAAGGAGTTTCGTAAAAACCTAATTCTAAGGATTCGACTTTTATAGGGGAAGAATTTTAATTAAATAATTTAAAACTTATGTTATTACATTACATAGTCGATGTTTAAAAAGAAATTGTCGGCACATCGAAACTCTTGAACTAACGCAATGCTGTTATGCTATTATTACACGACTAAATTTATTATCAAAAATTCAGGGGCGTTACATCTGCTATGAAGGTGACCTTCAATGATTAGGTCATTGCTCTATGGTTATTGAAGTCTCTTCCTGCCTCTTGGGAGATGGTTTGAATTACACTGATTAACTCATCTCTGGGAGGTGTTTTGAGTTGCAAAGAGTGGGATTCTGAATGAGGAGGTGAGAAGGAAATTCCAAGGTGAGCCATATGTGGCTATCCTTTCTGCCCATTCAGATGTTTTGTACACTGAGTATAAGGTGAGAGATAAGAGCAGAGATGGCAGAGGGTCTAATAAGAGCAAGTCCAGGCCGCGAAAAGATATTAAATACTTTTTTTGTGGCAAGAAGGGACACATCAAGAGAAAGTGCAATGTATGGAATAAATTGCAGATGAAAGAATCAGGGAAGCAGGATGAGGCCACAACATCAGTAGTGACATCAGATTATGATGATATATCACTCTTTGCGAGTGATTAGGTGGCGACTAACCTCGCTCATAGAGATGGTTTATGGTTGGTGGACTCAGGGGGCTTCGGCACATGTTTTGAACGATAAAGCACAATTTGCTACCTACACCTCACGTGATTGCGGGGTATTGAGGATGAGCAATGAGACAGTTTGCAAAGCTATCAGTATCGGTGATGTGCACCTAAAAACGAGCATAGTTCTGTTTTAGTACTTAAATACGTTCGTCATGTACCTTACATCTGATTCAGTTTGCTGTCTATTGGTCGATTGAATGCATATGGTTATGCCAGTAGATTTAGCGATGAACGATGGACATTGACCAGAGGTTCTTTGGTCATAGACCGTGGTAGCATGATGTCCAACCTTTATTGTTTAAAAGCGAAAGCTGCAAGTGTGGGGGAGCACAAGGTCATATGTGACAGGGCCACCGACGTGTGGCGCGGGCATCACAAATTTTTTAGTGGGAAGAAATGCTACAAGCAGGTGAGACATTAGGTCTCAAAGTCAACGGTGATAGGACAAGAGAGCGGTTCTCATATTGTTGTTGGCCAGCGGTGTTGGGTGACTTTTGATTGTCACGATCCTACACCGAGTTTGGCAGTTTGCACTGGAGAGATCCATAGTTGTAGTGTGGTTCACGCAGGGGGTCACTAATTTGGAAAACTCCTCCTCCTAGTCGGGAAGAAGGAGAATTGTTGGGTTTAGGGTTCCCTCCTTGGTGGATAAAACCCACGACAACGACGTCGAGAGGTCCGTAATGAATTGGATTGAGTCATGGCGAACATTGGGCACGATTGGGTTGTTCGGTGAAATTATGGGACGTTCAAGACTCATATCCTTCAGTATTATATATATATTATGATATATAATTATATAAGAGTTAAAAAAAGGAAAGAAACCTATTCCTAAATTAGCCCTCCCCTCCCGTATAACAGTCAAATATAAAAATAAAAATAAAAAAACCTAATCTACCTATTCTCCTGCCTGTGATTTGAACCCGCTGCCTAGGTTCTTCTTCCTCCAAATCTGACTGGCATATTTTCTCTTCATCTTCTCCCGTGTCTCCTCTCTATCTCTCGTCTGGGGCAGGGTTTCTCGCCAGCGATCTTGAAGCACGACAGCAGGACGGAAGAGCAACGGTGGTTGAAACCTTGAGGTTGTTTGGAGTCCGGTGTGAATTTTAAGGGAGGAGATTTGCCGCATGGGTGGAGGTGCCAAGGACTACTTGGGGTGGGGGGATGAACCGGGATGCGTTGCGAAGGCCATGCTTGTGTTGCGGTGGTTGCAGTGCACGTATGCGGAGGAGCAGTGTAGGAGGAGGCCGATTTGGGTGGAGCCGGTGAGACAGGCGGTGTTTGGCAACCGCTATTTGGGCTCGGAAGAGCAAGGACCGTTGAAGAGTCGACAATGTTGTCGGATCACGGTCGTGGTCGTGCAGTGGTGCAGAGTGAGCATCTTGGCGCAAAGGACAGTGGTGTGAAACCGTCGTATTTACTCTGACGAGTATATTGAGCCGCATCTGCGGCTAGCGACGATCAGCGTGAGGAGGCATCTTAGCCTCAAGTGGACTTCGGCGGCGAGACATCTGAGCCTCGAGCGGGGCAACCTACTGACGTGTTGCAGATCGATTAGCGTGTGCCAATGACGTCGTGTGTCGACGTAGATAGACAATTAGGCACAATATTGGAAGACCTCGGAAGACTGCAGAGTATTCAGAGAACCAATTTGGAGCAAGTCTCTCCGACTCGGATTTGGTCGTCTTTGTCGGTATACCTGTATCTTTCTCTTGTCTTTATTTTATGCTAGTTGCAGGATCCATCTGATGAGTATCGCGAGGGGGGGAGGCCATTGTATTGTTGAACATTATTTAGTGGTTGCTTTCTGGATTGGACTCCGATCGTCCCGTGGTATTTACCCTGATTTGGAGGTTTTTCACGTATACACCCGTGTGTCTAGTTGTGATTGTATTTGCTATTGCACATTTCACTAACGGTTTTTGCAGGTATCTCAACTAGCTTCCTCGCGTCCACTCAAGTCTGTGAAAACGTATTTCTCACAACAAATAAATCTCCCCAAACGAGTCTCTGTTTGGAATGGTGGTGGCTGTCTTGAATATTGGGGCTAAATTGTCATTCATTAACGCCCACTTAAGGAACTTCATCCACTTTTATGTTTAAACGGATGCAGTTTCTTAGGTGGGTGTTAACAAGTGACAATTTAACCCACATGTTCACGATCGCCACTACCGTGCCAAATGAAGGCTTAAATAACGAAGGTTTGAATGTAAAAAAATTAACTTTGGAGGGAGGTGTCTAAACGGTGATTAGAAGAGAAACAAATGCGAGTGACAGAGAGCGCCATCTCGTCAAAGTATTATTATGGTTGGTCCACTCTCTGGTGGCACCGGGCCCCCTATCTCTCTTAAATTAAATATAAAAAAAAATATTAAAAATTAAAAGTAAAATGATTTTATTTTTATGTCTATAATAAAAAACAAAATTTTAAGTATATTATTGGGCTGATAATTAAAGACCGGAGCATTCAACTGTTTACTGCTGGTAGGTTTGTGCCTCTCAAGATAAATGAGAAGCCCGAGCGTCAGACAATCGGGTCCGGGGACAGTAAAGTGCAGCCACTGCATTTTACCGTCCAGTGCAACATCCAACGGTTGTTCGCGAATCTCAACTCGATTTGAGATGCGAGCACATCTCAGCTAACCGATGAACACGGACAGAGATACTGTCCTGAGTGAGGCACTGTCGTGTGGTGCACAAAATTTTCCCGTGCGAGACGACTAATTTATTATAAAATGTAATCCCAGAATTTTGCAAAGCTTTGCTCCTGACTTGAAGAAATTAACATACCACAGTACTTCACGAGAGATATTTAGGCACGTGTAACGCATAGTGATCATAATAGATCATTGTGAACGAATAATTACAACAGTATAATTCAGATGTAAATTATTTGCAAAAATACATGATCACTAAGTAATATGATGATATTATAAAGACTTAGTTTGGCGGGGAGGTGGAGTTTCCACAGAAATCACCGTACCGCCTGGCCGTCATCGCGGTTTCCGCGGTGCGATTGATTTCTATGAAAATCCTGAGGAATGTGCGGCGTGATGACTCTCCACCGCCCAGCCGCAGGCACTCTAGAAAATCGCGAAAACGACGGGGTGGTGAGGCCCGCGTGAACGCGCGTATCTGCCCCGCCAAAAGAAGCCAAAATGAGCACAAAAACATTATTTTCCCCCTGCCCCACAGAATGACAATGGGATGCCTAAACAGTACAAATCAGAAGCAAATAAACCGACCAAATTACATAAGCAATACCGAAGTTTCCTCGCTCTCTCTTTGTTGAGATAAAATACCAAACAACAAGTATCGGGAATCGACGGCGCTTTAGGATCAGCTATGAAGCCAAGAACACCATACACCAGAAATAGAGATAAGGGGGAAGGATTCTAAGGCTTCATTTGGTTTAGCGGTGGCGGTTGTAAAAGGAGTTGTTGTAAAGGCAGGTTTGTAAATGGAGCTGTTGGAAACTGGATGCTGCAAACGAAGTTCTGTTTGGCTAGTCTTTGTTTGCAGAGCTGTTCAAAACTGAGAACTGTTTGGCAATACTGTGTTTGGAAATGGACATCCGTGGTTGAAATTTTTTTCTTCTAAACCATTAGTGGTTAGGTTTGACCATCCATCCCTACTGAAGTGTGTAGTTGGGCGATTACCTAACTCTATCTCCTTCAAGCACAAGTCGCAGAAAATCATAACATCGTTCGTCTCCCAGTTTGCACTCACACCACCTTCTTTATGTTTGCCCATAATCCTACAAAAATCTCAACAAAATTCTATAAAAATCACCACGAACACAAAAACACACACACACATTCCCTAAACTAAACAAACACACACACACATACACATACACATCAGCAGCACACACACACATTCCCTAAACTAAACAAACACACACACACATACACATCAGCAGCACACACACACACATTCCCTAAACTAAACAAACACACAGCACTCACACACACACACTCATTACACACACCAACACACACACTCATAAACACACCAATACAAACACACCAATACAAACACACTCAACACACACAATACAAACACACTCACACTCATTACACACATCAACATACACTCATAAACAAACACACAAACACACAAACACACACTCATAAATAAGCATACACACACTCACACTGAACTAAACACACACACAGCACTCACACACACACACAGCTGCACACACACACACAGCTGCACACACACACTCACACATCAGCACACACATAAAGCTGCAGCACACACACACACAACAGCACACACACACACTCACAGCTGCACACACACACACACACACATCTGCACACACACACACACACACATCAGCACACACACACACACACAACAGCACACACACATTACACATTCCATAAATACAAACAGCAGCACACACTCATCAACACACACAGCACACACACATTCCATAAATACAAAAACACATACACATTCCATAAGTACAAAAACACATACACATTCCAATACAAACAAATACACATACACATTCCATACACATACACCCTAAACACTCAATACAAACACACATACACATTACATAAATACAAAAACACATACACAATCCATAAATAAACAAACACACACACATTCCCCAAACTAAACAAACACAGCACTCACACACACATTCCATAAATACAAAAACACATACACAATCCATAAATAAACAAACACACACACATTCCCTAAACTAAACAAACACAGCACTCACACACATCAACACACACACAGCACTCACACACACACAGCAGCACACACACACACAGCAGCAGCACACACACACACTCACAGCTGCACACACACACACACACATCAGCACACACAGCAGCAGCACACACACACACTCACAGCAGCACACACACACTCACAGCAGCACACACACACTCACAGCAGCACACACACACACACAGCAACACACACAGCAGCACACACACGACATACATACACACTCAAAACACGCACAATACACAATTGACAACACTCACACACAACACACCTACACATCCTTGCTAGAGAAATAAACACAAAATTCATCAAAAAAATTAGAAAAAAAAATTGGAGGGGAATGGGAAGGTATACCTGCTGGAGATTACTGGCGATTGCTCCACACGAACAAAAATGGCGGATCTGCACAGTGCAAGGAAATGGGAACGTGAAATGGATATATCCTCTACATATTTTAGGAGAAATGTCTGGCAACTAGAAATTGCAAGAGGGATAAGAGTGATGCCGGAGAAGCTTACCTGTGCCGAAGATGTTGGCCAACGATGTGATCCCTGAGCCGGAGAGAAATCGCGACGGAGAAGCTTTCCGATGGTGGTGTCGGAGAAGAGGGCCTGTGCCGGAGGCGATCGCAGTTGTCGGATGCGATGCGCAGTTCTTCGTCGCCGAAGCCGAGCGCACAGTCACCGATCGCAGTTGGGGAGAAGACGATCCGCAAGGCGCTGTCGGAGAAAAAAATCCCGCAACCTAAAAATGCGAAGAAATGGAGGTGCAGCACACGGTTTCCGCACGCAGTATTTTCAGCTGCGGGTGGAATTGATAGCGCGTAAACAAATGCAAAAAACCAAACTTTGCCATTTTAAAAAAAACGGAAACACCCAAAAAAGCTAATCCAAATGGGCCCTAAATCCGCAGTATGTGGCAGATCATCGGTGCCGCCAGCAGCCTCTCTACCGTCACTTTCACTTCCGGCGATCTCCTTTCTTCCTTTTCAATAAGATTCGCCTTTATTGGTCATGGCCGGCGACCATTGTTGCAACAGTCAGTTTCACCTCGTGAAGCCGCGAGCAATGCTGTTTTTTTTAATCACTGAGGCACAGCAACACGCAAGTGTAAAAATGTAAAGGCTAAAAAAATCAGTAACATCACAGGAAACTGTTCGCGGAAGAACTCACTTTTATGTAAGTATAGATATTTAAATTTCAATTATTTTAATCTCTTAACATGCATTCTTTTAACTCATGTAGGTATATTCACTTAATTGCTACACTTGACAGAATGCTAGACAATGCTCACTTCAATTCAGGGTAATTGGCAAGATGCACCCTTGAAATATGGGGTTTTGTGGCAAATCCTGGGGGTGGGGGGTGCATTTTGCAAGTCTTTTTTTTCTAATTGAGAGGTGCATTTTGTCAAATTTAACAATTTGGGATGCATATTGTCAACAATTTGGGGTGCCATTGAGGCATACTTTTGTTATAAAATTTTTAATGATATTACCATTGAGGCTTACTTTTGTGCAACATCTAATGTTGGCAGTACCAATTTGCAAATTATTCAAATGCTAAGTACACAGCAAATGGAAAGACAACCCTGAGATTCCAACTCATCAATCAGCGTTCAGACTTTTCATTTGCGCTGTTCACAGGTGGCCTTGAAAATGTGAGCTCTTCCTACACTTGGTTCTTATGATCAAAATATTATGTGCCTTATTTGGCCCACTTTTGTTGAGGAACTCATGTATAGGGCTTTTATTAGTACAGATTCGGAGCTCTGGTCATAAACAATTGGTTTTTGATTTTAAATTATATGCACAGGCTCTAGTATGATTGAAGAGTAGCTTACATCTAACTGCCACTTAGATATAAGAGTAGCTTAGATATAAGAATAGTAAGAATAAGTTTATGCTCAAGAACCAGAGCTGTAAAAATGGATCAAATGAATTTGTTGGTGTAGAGCAGGTCCATAAGCAAGATGACAAATGTGGCATAAGTTTGGACGAAGCGATTGTGATGTAGGGGTAGGCTAGTGGTGCTCGGAAGCTAGGACTCTACGTGCACGTGTGAGGGGATATGCGAATGCAATGCTACATGCAATGAAATAGTCGGATAGCAACGACAATTAATTTAAGTAGTGAGAATTAACAACACCACGCAGTTAATCAAAATAAAGAAACAATTAAATAATTTTAGCAATTTGGTAACGGCTTCCTCCGCGCGGAGGGCCTAAGCAAGCGGCGACGATTAATTCCACAAATAAATATTAGCGTAAAAGTACAACAACTATCAAACTATGATCACAGCACAAATATAGATAAACAACCAAGTGCAAATGTCAAATACAAAACACAATACCCGAGATACTCACGATGCAGTGGGCTGATCCGAGGTGGTGGAGAATTTGAGGGACCGGATGCAAAACGGGCGATTGGAGGCGAACACGGTGGCACGGTGACGTCACGGTGGCTTCCCACGGTGGAAAGTGGTGGTAACGGAGGGTAAAACGGCGGATCAGGCCACGAAATAGTAGATCCGGACCGGGGTGAGTAGATCCGCTATATAGGGGCGGATCCGGGCAAAAATGGAAGGTTTGTGCGGTGGAAACAACGGATCGGGGAGGGGTAGCACTAGATCAAAGTAGATCTAGGATTTTCGGGGCGGTCGGAAGTGGATCCACGAAGGGAAGGTGGGAGGAGTGGCCGGCTAGGGTTAGAAAACCCTTGGGGTGGCCGGTTTTGGGAAGGGAAAGGGGCGGAGGGGGGGGGGGTCTGGAATAGGGCAGCAGGCCGACGGCCTTGTGCAAGAAGGGGAGGGGGCGGCGATACAGGTAGAGGGTGGGGTGGGGCGGCGGAACCAAGGGGGAGGGGACTTGAGGGTGGCGGCTGCTGAATTCCAGCAGGCCGGCGATGGAAGGGAGGGAGCTTGGGGGGATTTCGGTGGTGGAAATGGGGAGGGGATGATGGGAAATGATGGAGGGGGGTAGGGGTTACCTTGGGGGGAAGATTGGCGGCCTAGGAGTCGTCACCTAGGGTTCCACGTCGTCGGCACCGGGGGGGGGGGGGGGGATCGCTGGAATCCGGGATTAGTTTTCTCCAAATTCTGCAATGGTCTCAAATCAGCCCCCTAGCATCCTATTTATAAGAAAACACAAACTAGGGCATCCCCATCAATGGCTATGATGGGGATGCCCATCAACGACTATGATTGGCCGGTTGATTAGCCCTTAAAATACATCAAACTAAACTCAAAAAATATAAAGTAATATAGCGTTTTGACTCGCGGCGACGTCCGGGACGCAACCGCGGAGTCTGATCAGCGATCCGATCAAGTCTTCCTACGCGAATACATGTATGTGGGCCCCGCTTGCAGCGTGCTCCTCCAAGTGCATCTGATGGCTCCCCATCAACTCCCACCGACTGAAAGGCCTTCATCTCTGATGAATGGAGATGATCGTACTGAAGTCGAAGTCCGGGGGCGAGCCGATCTAGCTCTGCCGGTAGTATCCAAGTATCGTCTGTGTCAGGTCGGCCCCGCCAATGTACCAGGTAGCGGCAACGTGGTCCGTCCGAGGTGGGAACAAACTGGTGGGATATGATCTCTGTGATGCTCTCATCTCTCGCCTCTCGGAAGGTGGGTTCCGGTGCGATCGGTGGTGCCTGCGGGGGAACCAAAGTGGACGAAGTCCCAGGTGGGTGGGTGACAACAGTGGGTGAACTAGGATGGCCAGCAGTTGGTGGCAAAGTGGACGGGTTGTATGGTAGCGACAGTGGTGGTGGGGGTGGCTAGGCATCTCCCCCGCTCGGGTCCACATACTCATGAGGCTCATAGTATGGAGTCAGGTCCTTAACATTAAACATATGGTGAATTCCCATACTGGCCGAGATGTCAAGCCGGTAGGCGTTTGTCCCAATACGACTAATAATAGAATATGGACCTATTCGCCTCACGCTTAACTTCTTGGCAGGCCCCGAAGGGAGCCTCTCAGGGCGGACTCGCACCATTACCTTCTCGCCTACATTAAGTATTTGCTCTCGCCTTCGCTTATCTACATGAGCTTTGTAATTTTCATTGCTTACTATTATTCGTCGGCGGACTGACTCATGCAAATCATGCAAATGTCGTGCAAATGACTCAGCAGACTCATGCAGGTAATGTAAATGATGCAAAGACAACATGACAGACACGGTACACTCCTTATAAGAAAATCTAATAATGTCTGAGATGTCTCTCAAATGTGGTGGCCTATCAGGAGGTTCTTTCGGTGGAGTGTAGACAAACTCATCCCGTGTGTGACGAGTGCTCAGATGACCGTGAGAGACAGTTATACTCAAATACGGGCTCGTAAAGAACCAAATGTCTCTCGGGGAACGTAGCGCATCATGGGGCTCCCTAGGAGGTGTGTAAGAAAAGTCATCACGAAGGAGACGACCACCTGGGTGAAAAATGTGCACGCAGACTAGAAGTCGTGACTCTAGAATATGGTGAGCTTCCCAACAAGAAAGAACTCATCGGGTGGTTCAGCGGGTGACGTGTCCCAAAACTCATCCAGAGTGTGAGGTGTCATAAGGTAGGCCCTCACAATATGAGTATGCTCAAGTGGACTCACGGTAGGCCCTATATATGTCATGATCCACTCAAGGTCCCTTCTCTGGGACAAGGCCAGAGATGATAATAAAAGATGCGTCATACCTGAGTGGCTCACCCGAGTCTCATCCTCACCAAGATGTGGCGGATCATCAGGAGTCTCAACAGGGGGCTCGTCATATAGCTCGTCACTAAGGTCAAGGTCCTCCCGATGAGTACCGTCGAAAGGGGTAGTGCCCCTGTGTATGGGTTACATAGCCACTACGAGATCAACACCAAGCTCGGAGCTCTCGATCGTAACGTGGCTCAGGGTAATGCCAAGGGAAAAGTGACATAGACCTACGCTCAAGACTGGGTCTGTGGGTGCGGTGTCAAGACATGAGTCTAGGGTATGAGTGTTAATCAAACCCGGACATGCCAAAAGTGGAGGTGTGGGTGAGGGGCACAACACTACAGGCTCAATAGGTCGCTCAGGCTCACCATCCGTCGGAGTCACAAGAGATGGGTCAGAAACAAGAGATACGTCACTCACGGGGCTAAGCATCTCGCTGGGGTGAGAGCAATCTGTATCAGGTATCACTTCCGTCGTGGGTGTCAGGACAGTGGTAGACATCGTGGTGATCTCAGTATGAGAAGGACTCGTACTGCGGAGGTCAAGGTGAGGGTCCAACCGACCGGCTCTGGCGGATCTGAAAGACTACTCGTAATGAAGGGCAAGCTGGTACGTCTGCTCGAGGGACTTCGAGCTATGATAAACCACCTTAGTACGGATGTCAGATCGAAGCCCAGATCGAAATCTGCAAGTGGTCATGGCTGAGTCCTCTCGAATATCGCTCCTCACAACTAACTCATCAAAGCAATCCATGTACTCAACGACAGACATGGATTCTTGCTGAAGGGAAAATAATTGGTCGAGCAAGCGACTCCGATATGATAAAGTTAGGTACCTTTGACACAATATACGCTTCATGTCCACCCAACTAGTGATGCGACAAAGACGGTCTCGCTCGCGGTTCCTCTCAACGCTAGCCCAATATGCCCTAGCCTGATCTAAAAGTCTAAGTCTCACAAACTTTACACGACGCTCACCGAATAACTCAAAATAATCAAGATAATACTCAATATTTACGAGCCAATAACTGAAAGACTCGGGTCTCGATGAGCCGTCAAAGGAAGGGGAAACTGTGCGAAACCGACTCTCAAGATCTCTCTCAAAGTGACGATCCTCATAATAGTCATCCCTAAGGTAATCGGGTCGAGTCGAAAGATCAACACGATCCGCTCGCGTGGAAGGATATGAACGACGACAATCATCATACTGATCGTCTCTAGCATAGTGAGGTTGTGTCGGTGGGTTGACACGATCTCGGAAAGTGGTGTGTTGCAGACGATAATAATCATCGTGATAACGTAAGGATTTCTTTGAAGTCGCTCTATGAGATTGGGTATAGGCGGACTTAGAATCTCTCAAGAGAGGAGAGGAACGACGCCGATAATTAGTCATGAATGAACCTAAAGACTCTATATGACCTACCACTACAAAGCATGCAAATGACCTAACCTTGCCCTCTGATACCAAAATGATGTAGGGGTAGGCTAGTGGTGCTCGGAAGCTAGGACTCTACGTGCACGTGTGAGGGGATATGCGAATGCAATGCTACATACAATGAAATAGTCGGATAGCAACGATAATTAATTTAAGCAGTAAGAATTAACAACACCACGCAGTTAATCAAAATAAAGAAGCAATTAAATATTTTTAGCAATTTGGTAACGGCTTCCTCCGTGCGGAGGGCCTAAGAAAGCGGTGGCGCTTTATTCCACAAATAAATATTAGCGTAAAAGTACAACTACCAAACTATGATCACAACACAAATATAGATAAACAACCAAGTGCAAATGTCAAATACAAAACACAATACCATGAGATACTCACGATGCAGTGGACTGATCCGAGGTGGTGGAGAATTTGAGGGACCGGATGCAAAACGGGCGATCGGAGGCAAACACGGTGGCACGGTGACGTCACGGTGGCGCCCACGGTGGAAAGTGGTGGTAACAGAGGGTAAAACGGCGGATCCGACCACGAAAGAGTAGATCCGGACTGGGGTGAGTAGATCCGCTATTTAGGGGCGGATTCGGGCAAAAATGGAAGGTTTGTGCGGTGGAAACAACGGATCGGGGAGGGTTAGCACTAGATCAAAGTAGATCTAGGGTTTTCGGGGCGGTGGGAAGTGGATCCACGAAGGGAAGGTGAGAGTAGTGGCCGGTTAGGGTTAGAAAACCCTTGGGGTGGATGGTTTTGGGAAGGGAAAGGGGCGGAGGGGGGTTGGAATAGGGCAGTAGGCCGTCGGCCTTGTGCAGGAAGGGGGGGGGGTACAGGTAGAGGGTGGGGTGGGGCGGCGGAACCAAGGGGGGACTTGAGGGTGGCGGCTGCTGAATTCCAGCAGGCCGGCGGTGGAAGGGAGGGAGTTTGGGGGGATTTCGGTGGTGGAAATGGGGAGGGGATGATGGGAAATGATGGAGGGGGGTAGGGGATACCTTGGGGGAAGATTGGCGGCCGAGGAGTCGTCACCTAGAGTTCCACGACGTCGGCACCGGGGAGGGATCGTTGTAATCCGGGATTAGTCATCTCCAAATTCTGCAATGGTCTCAAATTAGCCCCCTAGCATCCTATTTATAAGAAAACACAAACTAGGGCATCCCCATCAACGACTATGATTGACCGGTGGGTTAGCCCTTAAAATACATCAAAAAAAACTCAAAAAATATAAAGTAATATAGCATTTTGACTCGCGGCGATGTCCCGGATGCAACCGCGGAGTCCGATCGGCGATCCGATCAAGTCTTCCTGCGCGAATACATGTATGTGGGCCCCGCCTTGCGGCGAGCTCCTCCAAGTGCATCCGATGGCTCCCCATCAGATTGTAGTAGTGTAATTATTTGAGAATGTCGAGCAATGCGTACGTGGACGTTGGTGCGGGCAAGTTATTGATGGTGCATGCATAGAATTGGGGTAAACTATGACACCCTAGTTCAAGATGATATTGCCGAGATATTAGAGTTGTTGTGCAGGGAGCCGCATGGATTTTTTGATGAAGAAAAGTAGATAGATAGGTGTAGTGTAACACCCTGCCTGTATTTGCCATATAATATTAGTCTGGTCGTGCATCCACATTATACAACTCATGCAAACATGATATTATAAAATGATAATAAAAAACCGAAGCAGATAATCAGAGTATATAGAAAATTAATTTGTGCGGAAGGATAGAAAAAAATATTATAGTGATCCACTATTAAACTATTACAAGACCTAGTTCATGCATAATCATCACATTAGGCGGAAACGCAGAAAGTAGGGAGAAATGCGAGGCGTGCAAGCCCACAATACAAGATGCAAAAGTAAATAAAAACCTTAATATTCTTTTATCTTTGCGCTATGTTTCCTGCAACCAGAAATCAATGAGCGAAAAATGAGAGTACCAATGTAGACCAAAAACTGTGTAACAATCCCCTCCCCGGCCATCCTAGCAAACTCTGAGGTGTGATATCGCAAACCCTCTTATTACACAAACGAGCAAATACGCAGTATATATCACAAAGAAAAGTAAAGTATAATAACGGCTCCATGCATGCAGCGTGTCAGAGCATAATACTTGTAGTAAGTTGAGCATGTAAATGAAAAAAACACCTACATTGTATCAGGAATGTAACTCGGGTTCGTCCAGCGGCTTACATAAGCCCGTAGCAAAAACTATATGAATCTAACATGCCAAGCATTTATCATTGAGGTCGAGGACACTCATAGTTGTACAATTCAATCTGTGTACATAACATATATACATACAACATAAAGCATACACTATCCTCCAAAGTAAAACAACACATGAGCTCGTTCAACGACAATGTCTATGTTTGTTCTAATAATCTCTTAGAACACTGTTTACAACTGTTAGATTTTATGGAGCTTAGCGGACTGGCGGTTTGGTCGGGCGGCCTGTCAGTTAGGCGGTTTGCCAGTTTGGTCCAGGCGGTCTAGAGGATTTGCGGTCTGGTTCCCGCTGTGTTGCGGACTGTCTCTGACGGTCTGGTCAGAGGACTAGCCAGCTGTGTTGCGATCACACTCTGATCTCGTTGTTGCGGTTTTGGCGTATAGAGAGTTGAAGTCGCTGCGGGTAGAGGCACAACTGAAGCTGCGGTCTGAGGAGCAGCTAAAGCTGCGGGTACATGCTATTGTTGCAGCCTGAGGTTCAAGGGAGCTGACCTGGAGATTGACAGATTTGTGCTTCTGTCCGCTTGTATGGAGCGGACTGCTTTTCATGGTCGGCGGCAACATACTTCTAGTCGAGTCCGGCGGATACATGTGTGAAGCGGACAAGGCCTAAACGCTCAGTTATAGTGGTCTAAAATTTTTTGTAATTGCCTAGACCGCGTGTTGTAGTTTAGTCCCACATCGTTTGTTGTATTTTTCTTTTTTCTTTTCTTCTTATAAATAGGGGGTCATATTCATGTAAGTTAACCTTTTGTGGAATGAAAAACTTGCTATTTAGATTTTGTCACATGGTATCAGAGGACACCTGATCCTTGCGGTTTCTGCTTTTCTAACCGCCTGTTTTACTCTGTTGTGATCCTTGCGGATTCCAGTTTCTAACTGCCCGCCTCTAGCGGTTTCTTTTGTTCGCTTTGCATTCATTTTTGCAGTCTCCGCGGACTCTGATTTTTCTAATTGCTCGTTGAACTTTTCTTCTATCCGCGCGGATTCCTTTTTTTAACCGCCTTCTTCACAACAGATAACGAGTGATCTTCTTCCAGTTTATACACATCTTCCTCTCAAACTGCACCAAATATTTCTACTCTTTCTGGCAACCTTGGAACTGCTTCCAAGTTGACTGGCCAAAATTATACAGACTGGAGTGTTTCATTTGTGTTCTTGCTGATGTCTCAACGCAAACGCCATCATCTCACTGATGACCCTCCATCTCGTGGATCTGCTTCCTTTGATGATTTGGATGCTAATGATGCATTGGTCAGGACGTGACTTGCTAATAGTCTCTCTGATGAGTGCTTACCGGTTATTCGACATGATGAGACCGTTAAAGCTGTGTGGACTCATTTTGCTGCTCTGTATTCGAAAGGCGCTCAGACCTCGCGCATATAAACGCTATATGCTGATTTGTTTGCCCGCCCCACTTTGACTCCTGCTGTTGCTTATCAGGAAGTGCAAGCCTTAGTGCTGAAATTCTACAACATCGTCTGTTCTTCGCTGATCTAGTTGAGCAGCACAAACACTTATAGGAACTTCTGGTTGCGTGTTATCTTCTTCGGCTTCCAGAGTCTTATGACATGATCAGACAACAAATTTTTGCGAAACTGATTCTCCCACTCTTGATGCCACTACTGCCCTTATTGTAGCTGTTACCACTCTTCTTCAACGCCCTCTGCTTGCCTCCCAACCCCATCCTGATACTTTTGCTCATCTGGTTCGCTCTGGTATTTCTAGTGGTCGTAGAGGTCATACTAGTGAGAGGGGTGTTTCTTGTCATGTCTTCTGTCATTGTAGCAAGACAGGTCATCTTGTTGATCGTTGTTGGGCTAAATATCCTCATCTTCGCCCATCTGCGGGCGACAACACAAAGAAGTCCACGTCTCTTGCCTCCTCCTCTTCTACAAGTGCTAATGTAGTCACTCATGGTAAGTGGTTGATTGATTCAGGCGCTACTAATCACATGACATGTGATTCTGGTTTGTTCTCTTGCTTGAACAAGCATAATTAGTCTCCTCCATTTTTTGTTGCCGATGGTAATCCATCTCCTGTACGCGGGACTGATACAGTCTGTGTCACTCCGACTTTGCGGCATGAGGACATGCTTTACGTCCCGTTTTTTCCATGCAATTTACTAGACGCGAGCCAGTGGTGTTGCGAAGTTGGCCTTTGCCTTTGCAAGGCGCAATGAGCGCGAAACGGTGAAGGTGACCCGCATAGCAAGTGCGAAGTGGAGGAAGGCGACCTGTGGAAGAGCGAAGCAGTCAAGGCGACCCGCATAGCTGAAATAGTTTTCTTTTATTTTCTTAGGATTAATCAAACTCAAAAATCCCCATTAAAACACCAACGTGAAGACTTCAATCTCAAGTCTCTCATAAGTAACTCCACCCACCGTGTTCTACGTGAGATCGATACTTAGGGGTAACTCCTTGTTTTATTTATTATTTGATGAGATCGGTACTTTTGTCGTAGCCACATCAACGACCAGCCCCGAAGGCCTGAAGCTCTCTGAAAAGTTTCCGAACAGTCCCCAATACGCACGAGACGTTCTCAGGCTCCTTGGGATCCTAACACTGTCCAAAGCATGAGGGTTTTGGGGTGTTACAAGTTTAGAGGAGGCTATTATAAAGTCGTTGACAATTATTATTAATGTTCTGTATTAAATCTGTACAAAGATGGTTTGAGACATGAGTAGCACCAATTGCAGCGAAGATGCGAGAAGCTCGGCTAAGATGGTTTGGACATGTACAAAGGAGACCATTAGAGGCACCTGTTAGGCGTTGTGAGAGTCTAGTCACTAGGCATGTTAAATGAGAGAGGGGTAGACCAATAAAGACTTGGAATGAAATTATAAGGAACGACATGATGTACTTAGGCATTAGTGATATTATGATTAAAGATAGGGCACAATGATGACAAAGGATACATATAGCCGACCCCACTATAGTGGGATAAAGGCTTGAGTGTTGTTGTTCTAGTATTAAATCTCTAAATTGATAAAGTTTCATTATAGATGCATCAAATAATCTCTAATTCCTTTTTTCTCTAAATGCACACACACTTTTCATTTACCAATTGTACAATGTCAAACATTCCCAAATTACTTATAATGAGAGTTTTTGCATTGCAGCCAAAACTCATTGCAGTTTCAAATGCAATTTCTTTTAGAAATCCAAAACTACCACTTTATCCAAGGCTGTCACTTGGAAAATCATGGAATGAGGTAAATTTAGTGTTCCTCTGTCTACTTTTCTTATTTTCCCACAATTATATTTCTTCTTTTATCTTTTTAGCTTTTCTTAATTATATTTTACTTATTCCTAAACACAAATGCACTCAGTCACTGCTCTCATTACTAGTTGCATATATTCTGATATATAGCAATCGAGTACTTATATTGAGACTCCGAAGCTTTATATATATATTGTCCATGCAGTAGACATAACATTATAAGTGAAGTTATAATACTAATACTAATAAAATAATGGCTGTAGATGGCTGTAACATGGACAAGTGGCTATAGCATAGATGAAGCAGTTCCTTTTGTGGAATGGGGTCCAGATGGGGGCCATCAGATACTATCACGATCACCAGCTGAAACATTAACTTTCAGTCGTAGTGACATGTGTGGTATGAAACTCATCATTTTCACTACTACATTATGATTTTTACATAGATGACTGAGGGATGAAGATGTTTCTAAAGCACATAGTTATGAAATGCTGGCCTCAATTTTTCACGTGGTTCTGAAATATAGGTTCACCAGCCCGAACATTTGGATGGAGACATCCCGGTTACATTCACACTAGTTTCCTAAAAGAATTATGGCCAAACAAAATGTAGGAAAGTTTGATTCTTTTAACAGAGATTAAATAATGTTTTCCACACTTTCGACATGCTAATTAGAGTGCATTTATGCTCTAGGTATACTTACAAGCTTGGTCACCAATTCTCTAATGGGAGTTATGTTTGGAGTAAGCTTTATTCGTTCCATGCATCTCCTTCTACCGGTCAGGATTCCGAGCAGCGTGTCGTCATTTTTGGTGACATGGGAAAGGTATTTGAGTATGGACTATATATATATATATATATATATATATATATATATATATATATATATATATATATATATATATATATATATATATCGGGACCTCCCCTCTAACTTTGCTAAATTACTGACAACACCCCTCTTATTTTTGAAATTACAAAAACTTTCCCCAAAGTTTTCATTTTATTACAAAAATCTCCCCTGAAGTTTTAATTTCATAACATTCATGCACAAAAACACCCCCCTGGGTGAACAATGTCCAGGGGGTATTTTTCTTCATGGATGCAATGAAATGAAAAGATCAGGGGAGGTTTTGGTAATGAAATGAAAACTTAAGGGGAGTTTTTTGTAATTTCGAAAATAAGAGGGGTGCTCTCACTAATTATGCTAGTTTACAAGGGAGGTTTGGGTAATTATTTCTATATATATATATATATATATATATGCACTCTGTTCTTATGTCGTTGTGCGCATTTCAGGCTGAGCGAGATGGTTCCAATGAGTACAACAATTACCAACCAGGCTCATTGAACACCACAGATCAGTTAGTCAAGGATTTGGATAACATTGACATTGTCTTCCACATTGGAGACATCACATATGCAAATGGTTATTTATCGCAGTGGGATCAGTTTACTTCACAAGTACAGCCTATAACATCTAGAATTCCTTATATGATTGCAAGGTGCATAACATTTTAGATTGATTTACACATCAGAAACTATATTGTTTGGTGTTGCTGAATATTCTTGAGTAAAAAATTTCAAATATATTTTTCTGCAGTGGTAATCATGAACGTGATTGGCCAAATACAGGCTCCTTTTATGACACCATGGATTCTGGAGGAGAGTGTGGTGTACTTGCTGAAACCATGTTCTATGTTCCCGCTAAAACTAGATCCAAGTTCTGGTATGCTTCCGAAATTATAAGAAAATAAATTTTGAATTAATGAAGTGCTATATTTGAAGGTTTTATGCCGAAGTACTTAACATGATTTTGAATAAATTTTATGTTGATTTTGTCATACAAAATATTTTGAACTAGAATAATGATGTAAATAATTGGATGATATCATTGATGATGTAAATTGTATGACGATGTCATTGATGACGTAAATAATAGTATGATGTCATCGATTATGTAAATGATATGATGTTAACGATGATATAAATAATTGAATGAGGTCATCGAGGACACAAACTTGTAAATAAAATATGGGAATTGTTATTCACACCTCACAATTGGATATTCATACCCAGAATAATACAGATTTTATCATTTTTTCCCCTAACCCTACCTGATATTTGTACCCAACACAAATTTCGTTTATGTTTCTCTCAAGCCC
Organism: Platanthera zijinensis; assembly: GCA_039513925.1. NCBI lineage: Eukaryota > Viridiplantae > Streptophyta > Magnoliopsida > Asparagales > Orchidaceae > Platanthera > Platanthera zijinensis. Next base: position 148,329,090 of record CM077096.1, read on the forward strand.
TAAACTCCTGTTGTCGAACCTTCGCCTCTCCGCTCGCAGTCTCTTGCCGACGGTCCGATAATATCTCGCCGCCCGTGGCGCCCTCTATTTCGTGCCGCCTTCCGCTCATCTCCTCGCCGTCGGTCAACCTATAAATAGTTCGTTTTAGGTCGTATGTGTATGTTCTAGCATAACAACAAAGTAGGCTAAGTCTAATAACCCACTCCCAAGTCCACGAGTTAGAAGCCGAAGACACATGATACCGGTTGGCGCTGTGGCGGCGATGGCGGTTGACGCGGCGGCAGCGATGGCGGTTTCGGTGCAGCGTCGGCGATGGCGGTTTGCGGCGACGACGATGATGGTTGGCGAGACGGCGGTGATTATGGCGGTTGACGCGGCGGCGGTGATGGCGGTTGGTACGGCGGCGGCGATGGGGGTTGGCACGACGACGACGATGGCGGTTGGCACGACGACGACGATGGCGGTTGGCACGACGACGACGATGGCGGTTGGAACGGCGGCGGCGATAGCGGTTGGCACGGCGATGACGATGGCGGTTCGCACAGCGGCTTCGTTGGCGGTTGGCACGACGACGGTTTCGGTGTAGCGTCGGCGATGACGGTTTGCGGAGACGACAATGGCGGTTTGCGGCGACGGTGATGGCGGTTGGCGTGGCGGCGGCGTTGATGGCCGTTGGCGCGGAGAAGGCGGTTTGTGGCGACGAAGATTTTGGTTACGTCGGGGAGGTTCGGATATCCGCACCTCATGCATGGTGTGCGGGCACGGCTAATGCCTCTCAGGAGACCCCATCGATTTTCTTAATATTATTATGTATGTGTACAAATATCAATTATGGGTACAAATATCCATTTTGGGTACAAATATCAATGAGTTACAAATATCCATTTACGGGGTACCAATAACAATTCCCTAAAATATTTGCCTTAGATGACTATAAAATGAAATAGAGTCTTCATTTGTAAGTCATCCAGTTTAAAAATATTTCTTGAGTTTTTTCTCTCTTGCTCTCTTATGGTCTTGTGCTCTTATTTTATTATTTCTCTCCCGCTCTTCTCTTCTCCGCTCTAATAACTGGCATCAAAGGTAGGTTTCAACCTTGGACGTAGATGACTTCAACAAATTTTAAGATGGAGAAATTTGATGAGAGAGATAATTTCAATTTGTGGAGGATCAAGTTGATCGCTATATTGAAGCAACAAACGCTACTTGGTAGTGTTCGAGTCGGAGAAATTACCAAAGGAGATGGTGGTGGATATGAAGAAAAAATTGTAGATGAAGGCTCATGGTACTATTCAACTTTCTCTTACCAACGAGGTTATTCTTGAAGTTATCGAAGAAAATACTGCGGCAAAATTATGAAAAAAGCCCGAGACCCTTTATTCGAAGAAGTCTCTCACGAATTGACTGTGCCTAAATCAAGGACTGTATACCTTTAAGATGAAGGTAGGTACGCCGATTAAGGCCTACTTAGGCGAGTTAAATCAAATAGTGATTGATTTGAAGAACATCGATGTGACGATTGATGATGAGAATCAAGCGATGACCCTCTTGTGCCCACTTCATCATTTGGGCAATTCATGAATAGTATGGTGTATAACTGAGACACGCTTTCCATCGAAGATGTGAAAGCAGGTCTGCTCTCCAAGGAGTTGCTTAGAAAAGTGTCATCAGATAAATCAAATGGGCATGACGATGGATTATTCGCGAGAGGATGATACACAAGCGAGATTGGAAGAGCGACAGAGAAAAGTCAAGATCAAAGTTGAGAAACCCCAAAGGAGATCAATTCTAATATTGCAAGAAGAAAAAGTATTGGAAGAAAGATTACCCTATACTCAAAAGGGAAGGAGATGAAAAAATCATTAGATTCCGCTAGTATTGTGCAAGAGGCATTTGACAGCGATGACTTTGTTTTCTCGTTATGTGCACTTTGACGGATGTCCAACATATTCGGGATTTGAAGAAGAATCTTCTCTATCTTAGAGTTTTGAACACGATCGGATGTAAGACAGTGATCGATGCTGGTGCTATGAAGATTCTTCGTGGTTCAATGATCATCATGAAAGGAAGAAAGGTTTATAATATGTATCTGCTGCAAGTACGCACTACTACTAGTATGTCTGCATTTACATCTTCCAATTCTACTCTGGATTCATTAGGATTGTGGTATTTACGTCTTAGTCATATGAGTTAACAAAATCTTGAAGTACTTCATAAATAAAAATTGATTGATGATGTAAAATTTGAGAAGCTAGTTTATGTGAAGAATGTTTATTGAGCAAACAACATAAGGTGAAGTTTTATACTGAGATGCATGACACAAAAGACATCATGAATTATATTCACACTGATGTCTGAGGGCCAACACTCATTCCTTCTTGAGGCGGAGATAGGTACTTGTCTTTTTTATTGACGACTTCTCAAGGAAATTATGAGTGTTTTTTTAAAATAAATCTGATGTATTCGAGAAGTTCAAAATTTGGAAAACTACGAAGGAAAAACATACACGATGACATGTAAAGGTTGTCAGGTCTAATAATGATGGTGAATACACTTATGATGCATTCAAGGAGTTCTGCAAAGATGAAGGGTTTATGCGTCACTACAAAACACTAGGAGATCCATAAGTAAAAGAGATTGCAGAAAGTATGAATCAGGCGTTGTTGGAGAAGATATGGTGTTTGAGGATCACCGTGGAACTTTCAAAGGAGCTTTGGGCTTGGGAGGCATTAAATACATATGTCTATCTTAATTATAGGTCGCCATCTTCGACGATTGGATCAAATACTCTGGAGGAGTTATGGACCAGGAAAGATGCTGATTACCCGATGCTATAAGTATTTGAGTGTCTGACATATGTATTTGAAAAAATAGCAAAATTGATCTGAGGGAAAGAAAATGCAATGTGATGGACCAAGAAAGAAAATGCATCTTTCTCGGGTATGTTGAAGAATTCAAAGGCTATAGATTGCGGTTCCCTGAAATAAAAAAGATTATGATCACTCAACATGCGATATTTGATGAATCTGTTATTCTAAAAAAGCAGATTCAAGCTGAAATGACACATGTGCAAGATGTCAAGGTTGAGGCTGAGATTTCATTCCGTGAGATTAAAAATGAGGTTTCAAGGACACAAATTGATGAGGAGCCAATCCGACAGGAGGGGCTGATTCATCATGAGGAAGCTAGAGCCATATTCGACTAAATATGAAGGTGATGGACCACAATGAGACAAACGTCCTCCGGTGAGGTATGGAGATTGACTCACCTACGGTTTTGAGGATGTAACTGTATATGCTACACTACCACTAATATGTCTGCATTTACATCTTCCAATTCTACTCTGGATTCGTTAGGATTGTGACACTTACGTCTTAGTCATATGAGTGAACGAAATCTTGAAGTACTTCTTAAATAAAAATTGATTGATGTAAAATTTGAGAAGCTAGTTTATGTGAAGATTATGTATTGAGGAAGCAACATAATGTGAAGTTCGATACTGAGATGCATGACACAAAAGACATCCTGGACTATATTCACGTTGATGTTTGAGGGCCAACACCCATTCCTTCTTGAGGCGGTGATAAGTACTTTATCTCTTTTATTGACGGCTTCTCGAGAAAATTATGAGTTTATTTTTTGAAAAATAAATCTGATGTATTCAAGAAGTTCAAAATTTGGAAAACTATGATGAAAAAACATACACGACGACATGTAAAGATTGCCAGGTCTAATAATAACGGTGAATACACTTTGATATATTCAAGGAGTTCTGCAAAGATGAAGGGTTTATGTGTCATTACAAAACACCAGGAGATCCACAATCAAATGAAATTACAAAAAGTATGAATCTGGCGTTGCTGGAGAAGACACGGTGTTTGAGGATCACCGTAGAACTTTCAAAGGAGTTTTGGGCGGTGGCATTAAATACCTATGCCTATCTTATTAATAGGTCGCTATCTTCGGTGATTGTATCAAAGACTCCAGAGGAGTTATGGACTTGGAAAGATGTTGATTACCCGATGCTATAAGTATTTGGGTGTTTGACATATGTATTTGAAAAAATAGCAAAATTGATTCGAGGGAAAGAAAATGCAATGGCATGGACCAAGAAAGAAAATGCAATGGCATGGACCAAGAAAGAAAATGCATCTTTCTCGGGTATGTTGAAAAATTCAAAGGCTATAGATTGTGGTGCCCTGAAATAAAGAAGATTATGATCACACGACATGCAATATTTGATGAATCTATCATTCTAAAGAAGCATTTTAAGCTGAAAGGACACGTGATAGATGTCGAGGTGGAGGCTGAGATTTTATTTTATGAGATTAAAAATGAGGTTTCAAGGACACAAATTGAGGAGGAGCCAATCTGACAGGAGGGGCTGATTCATCATGAGGAGCTAGAGCCATATTCGACTAAACATGAAGGTGATAGACTACAGCGGGACAAACGTTCGCCAGTGAGGTATGGAGATTGGCTCACCTACGGTTTTGAGGATGTAACTGCATATGCTTTGAATGTAGAAACTCTTATTTATGAAGATGCCATACATTTTAGCAACTTCCTGCTATGAAGAGTTGTTATAGAAAAGGAGATTGAGTCTTTTCATAAAAATGACACATATGAGTTTGTTCCACTATCAAAACACAAGAAAACCATTGGATGTAAATGAATTTTTAAGATCAAGGAAGGTTCTGCGCTGGAGGATGATGTCTGGTATAAGGCAAGACTCGTGGAAAAGGGCTATATGCACAAAAAGGAGTGGACTTCAATGAAGTATTCTCTCCAGTGGTGCCATACACATCTATTCACATACTATTAGTTATGGTGGCAGTGTACGACATGGAGTTAGAGCAGCTTGATGTGAAGATTGTATTCCTACATGATGATCTCGAGGAGGAGGTTTATATACATCTGCCTTAAGGATTCGTGATTGAAGACCAATATGATCATATTTGTAAGCTAAAGAAATCGCTTTATGGTTTGAAATAATCTCCAAGAGAGTGGTACAAGCGATTTCATCAGTTCATGACATCCATCAGATTCAGGAGGTGCTTGTAGGTCCAGTGTGTCTATTTTATGGTACTTGGCGATGATTCTTTGATTTATTTTCTTCTTTATATTGATGACATGCTCATAGGCTTGAAGAATAATGAAAAAGTTAAGATTTTGAAGCTTCAACTTAGCGGATAATTTAAGATGAAAGATCTTAGGATTGCAAAAAAAGATTCTCGGTATGGAGATTATCAGAGATAAAAGATGAAGAGAAGTGCGTCTCTCTTAGAAGCAATACATCAAAAAATTATTGCTCGATTTGGTATAGAGAAGGCAAAAGCCTATGGCTCCGTTTGGGGGGAATTATTTTCACCGGTCAAGCGGTTATGACCGCGTGAATCCGGACTTAATTAAGGTCCAGTTCATGCGGTCATAACCGCTTGACCGGTGAAAATAAGTCCCCCCAAAGGGGGCCTATGTCTACTCCATCGGAAACACATTTCAAACCTTCATCTTTGTTATCACATGCATCAGACTTTGAAAAGGCGATTATGTCACACATGCCATATGCGAGTGTAATTGAATGTCTCAGGTACTCTATGGTATGTGCTCATCCAGATTTAGCTCAAGCAGTTAGAGTCATGAGTCGTTATATAGCTAATCCATGAAAAGAACACTAACAAGCAGTGAAATGAATCTTGCGGTACATGAAAGAGATTTCTAGTATCAGTTTGATTTATGGTGGAGATAGTGTGAAAGAATGCATTTTAGCCAATTATGTTGATACTAACTATACATGTGATCTATACAAAATACAATCGATAATGGGCTGTGTTTACACTTGGAGTCGACACAATTTCATGGAGATCGACACATCCGTCAACCGTTACCTTGTCAACAATTGAAGATGAGTACATGATTGCAGTGAAAGCGGTCAAGGAGGCTATATGGATCAGGTGATTACTTGGAGATTTGGGTTTGATTCAGGAGATCTCGAAGATCCATTATGATAGTTCGAAAGTCATCTGTCTTGCGAAGAATCAACCTTTATATGGGCGGACACGACATCGATCTTAATCGTTCGTTTCTAAATGCAATTGAAGAAGAGAAAGTAGTTGAACTTTCTAAGATAGACATAAAGGTAAATCTTGAAGACGCATTTACAAAGGTTGTTTCATTAAAAAATTTAAATTGTGTATTTAGACTTAAGTCGAATAGAAGATTATGCAGATGGACATGGATAGAAATCATTGTTTGGTGATTTTTTATCAAGGAGGAGAATGCTGATTTTGTGATACAAAATCTTTTGAACTTAAATAATGATGTAAGCAATGATGTAAATAATTGGATGATATCATCGATGATGTAAATGATATGATGATGTCAACGATGATGTAATAGTAGAATGAGATCAACGATGACACAAACTTGTAATTAAAATACTGGCCTTGGATTGCTATAAAGAGGATGCGGTATCTAGTTCAGAAATATTTCTTGAGTTTTTCTCTCTCTTGTTCTCGTGTGATTTTGTGCTCTTTTTATTTTGTTTGTTCTCTCTCACCCTTCTCTCTTCTCCACGCTTTAACACTTTATTTTTCCAAGTTACAAATAACAGCAATACAATTATTAAAACTAAAAATGTTACATGTTTAGCAAATTCTTGAGTTGATGAATTCATGTATTTTTATAGTCTCATACTTCATGACGATGAGGTTGATAAATTTATACTAACTTTTTTCTTCCATGTTACATGTAATGATACATTGAGAGTAATGTTATAATGAGAAAAGCTTGCATGGTTCTATGTTAATGTTCTCTTCATGTATTTCTTAGATATTTCGGGCTAAGCATTCTATTCATGTTAAAGGTATTCAACAGATTTTGGAATGTTCCACTTCTGCATAGCTGACACAGAGCATGATTGGCGGGAAGGCACAGAGCAATACAAGTTCATTGAGAATTGCTTGTCATCGGTGGACCGACAAAAGCAGCCTTGGTTGATCTTTGCTGCTCATCGAGTGCTCGGATACTCGTCGGACTTTTGGTATGCGAAAGAAGGAACATTTGCAGAGCCTATGGGAAGGGAGAGCCTCGAACATCTATGGCAGAAGTATCGAGTAGACATTGCATTCTATGGACATGTTCACAACTATGAAAGAACATGCCCAATTTACCAGGTGAGGGGCAGTGTTATGTTATCATATGAAATAGATGTTCCTTATATCAGTTAGTAATTTATCACTGCAGAGTCAATGTGTTAATGACGAAGAATCACATTACGCTGGCACAATGAATGGCACAATTCATATCGTCGTTGGAGGTGGAGGAAGTCATCTTTCTAATTTCAGCAGTGTGGAGACTGCTTGGAGCCTATACAAAGATTATGACTATGGATTTGGGAAGTTGACTGCATTCAACCATTCTTTTCTTCTCTTTGAGTACAAGAAGAGTAGTGATGGTAGAGTCTATGATTCCTTCACCATCACAAGGGAATATAAGGATGTCTTATCCTGTGTTCATGATAGTTGCTCCCCGACGACCCTTGCCACTTGAAAAAACTGAAAATTTCTGTTGGAGGTGAGTCTCCTCTGAGGGTTTGATTTCTAGCAAGTGTTGATTGTTGAATGCAATGAGCCTCTTTTTTGGTCGAAAGCTAGGGAGATAACCATGGCATTCTTTATGTATACGAGGAGATCAATTGTAACAAGCCTCCACTTTTCTATCAAAAACACTTTGATTGGATACATTTTAATATGCAAGCTCTTATAATAAGTAGGATAAATTGCTATTACTGGAGCTTACTGTAAATCTTGAGCAAATCAGTTTTCATGTAACCCTTCTTTTCTTATTCATTTTGTGGAGTCAGTAGTATGAATTTTGATTTGGAATCTTACATGTTGAGCAAAACATTAGCCCATGCAATTAATTAAGTTGATCAACACATCAGGTTTTGAAGAAATTATTTTCTAACCAATTACTTAGTAGTAAATTTACAATTCATTGTTATATTTATAGGAAATGAAAGGAGTCCGCATAGCAATTGCTATACGTATGTGTTATGTCAGCTATGCATGCGCACAGTTGATGTGTTTGTTCATCTTTTGTTAGGTGCTCTTGCTTTCAGCATCCTTCAGTTTTGTTGATTACTGCTTACTTTTATATTTTGCGACATGAATGCAGTCAGAAATTAACTTCGATTTTGTTGAGGGAATAATGACTCTTAAAGAGTTTCCTTCTTCAAGTTTCCAAATATCTCATATCCAAGACCCCTCATTGAGAGGTGGGGAACCATATCATAAAATTTTTTATAGTGTCCCTTCATAATCTTCAACAAAATGTTTATGCACAGACAAAGATAACTCCTCGTCCTGGCTGGTAGTAGTGGATGGTGGGTAGAGAGAATTGTCACCCTTTGCAGATACACTCACCTTTAATTAGGTTCCTTTCCTAGTTCATGGGTGCGGGCTAGAACGTCCAAGTCCAAGGCTAGTTCAGTCGAGGTCCATTATATTCAGTTGGCATGGCTTTGAGACTAGCTATCTTGGTTAAACGGGCTCAGAATGTCTTTTTTTCTTTCAGAATCCCTTAGAAGAACCCATTACTCTAATTGAACACTTTGAATGATCTAAGCTTTTTTGAATTGGGTGTGCACAAAATATGTTTTTTTTTGGTGATACAGAAAGACCCCTATGATGTCCGGAAAAAGTACTAATGTTAAATGGCCAATTAATTTTTGGTTTTGTTAGCAAAAAAGTGAAATACCCTTTTGAAGAGTGTTCTTAAGAGTTAATGCTCCAGATGCTTGGTATGTAATATGTTAAAAGTATGGTGGAAAACTATTTCACTGGCATAATAATGTTCCATATGCTTTGACAACAAGCTTGGAATTTAAAAAAAGAAGTCGACATTTTAAGCCCCAATTCCTTGCATATATTGATTCTGATCCAAGCAGCTCTTAATTCAGAAGGAAGATGAAACATTTTTGGAGGGAAATAAATATATCGTGCATTCAAATCGATAGCAGATTCCCCATTTTTACCGCATTATCAACCTGTACCTATAATTTCTTTGATGGATATGTTTTTCCTTAATTTTTCGGTCGAAGTTGGTGGATATGTTTTTTTAATTTTTGCCACGGTGGTGGCAGTCATGAATAGGGTGGTTATGAACTGTTAGTTTGTGAACACCCTACCTTATTCTCTTTTATGCTCAAAACTAATAAACCTTTTTTGGCGGCGGTCATAACCGCTGTCATGCATAACATGCGTTTTATGACAGTGGAGTTCTTCTCCAAACTCACCGGTGCAAAAATGCTGCGCAAAACAGAGCCTGTATTATTGGCATAAGAGCTGTGTTATCAATGGTACACAGCTAGAACTCATGGATATTTTCATTTGCAAGCTTTGAAATGTCCATTTATCAATCTAGATTCAAATTCTTGATTAATAAGAAACAATAGTGGGTATAAAAGGCCTCTTTGCTTTATTCCTTACTAGATCGGAAGAATCCACACTATAGGGTCCATTTAGCACGGTGATGCCGGAATATGGGGGTTAAATTGTCATTTGTTAATGCCCACCAAGGAACTTCATCCACTTTTATGTTCAAACGGATGATATTTGTTAGGCGATGCTTAACAAATGATGGTTTAACCCATGCGTTTACGACCGCCACCACCGTGTGAAACGGAGCCGATATATGTGGCTTGGAAAGTGCATCACATCTGCACTAACAAAAATCAACAAAACTCCGGCGACCCCGTAGCCCAAATGGCCTAATCGGCTTCATCACAACATGACTTAAAGTCCAAATTCTAAGTTCTATACCTCATCTAAATGCATGATTTTGGATTTATTAACAAGAATTCAAACACTGAGATCTAGTCCATTGCCATGATTCGGTCTTACAAATCAGAAAAAAGATAGGAGGAATGCAATTTATACCTAGGAAGAGAAATTGTATTACCTTCCTTTTGCATTTGGAGTCTTCACAGATCCTTTATTTTATACATGGAGACACCTCACAATATTTGTAAGGCTGCAGTCTTTGGTCTCATGGTCTCCTATCAGAGAAGTTCTCCCTCAATCCACTAAGAGTTAGGTGATAACAGTAATCGGGAAACTAAGGCTTTTCACTCTCCATTCTCTCAATGCAAGGATAAATTGAATACCAATGAGCTCTAAGTGGCATAAATAAGGCTCCGTTTGGGGGGACTTATTTTCACCGGTCAAGCGGTTACGACCGCATGAATCGGACCTTAATTATGATCTGATTCATGCGGTCCTAACCGCTTGACCGGTGAAAATAAGTCGCCCCCAAACAGAGCCTAAGTCCCTATGAAATGTAATGTGAAATCCAAGCCCTCCATTCCAAATAGCTTATGATCAAACAACCAAAATTTTCTTTAAATGTTAATTACAATTCAATTGACGCTGCACATCTATTGCCATAGGTGATAGCTCCTAACTCCCTATGTCTCACCATACTTAAGCTCGTTCACCCATGTTCTGGGTCGCCCGGTCTTTCCCCGGCTAGGAGAAATCGGACCACCTTAGCTCGTAATTGGGCCGGGCGTGCAAACAGTCAAAGTGAATCACAGCGAATTACAAGAGACATTTTTTACGTGGAAAACCCGGAAAGGGTGAAAAACCACGTGATTGGAGTTGTGCCAAGCCAAAATCCACTAGCTTCTCGGGGTTTTACAAAGATTGATTTGATCTCAGAGGGCGACATGTCGCTACTCTGCTACAGGTGTGAAGTACAGAAAATGAGGAAAAACGGCTAAGTCCTCAGAGCCTCGATTGAAGCGCTCCGACCTTGGAATGCTGCTGAAATCGCGGAACCTTGGTGGGAGCGTTACAGCTGAAAAATTCTCTAAGTCCACATAGCTTCTTGAGGGAGCACTCTCGTTGATGCAAAGTCTTGATGTGAGTGTTCTCACGGAGGTGGTTGACGTGACTTGCAGCGCGTTGAATCCTTAGCGCAAGGAGAAGAACAGATTGAATTCTTGAGCGGAGAATCACAGAGCTCTCTCTTGCCTCTGGAGTTGCTTGTCTTCAAATGAAAGCCTGCTGAAATATTTATAGTTTTTTGGAGGTTCATGGTGGTAATTGGCGCCAGGGAGTGATTTGTGCTGGCAAATGACGTCGCTACGATTCAATCTCCTAGATCACCATTTTTGCCGAAATGACGGGAGTGCCCCCCGGGCAGCTTGGCAGGCCCGGGCAAGGTGCCAGGATGTGGCGACGGTCGGCAGCGGCCGAAGATGACGGGGGTTGCTGGCAGCGGCGACCGCCGCCGGTACGCGCGCGTTGCCGCGGGGAGTGTGGCCATGCGCAGCTGTGTAGGGTGCGGCCACGCAGGGGCGCGGCCCCACGACTGCACAAACTGGCCGCACGCGCAGGTTGCGCGGGGCGCGACTGGGCGCGCGCTTGCACAGTCTTATTGTGCGTGTGTGCGGGTTCTACTTCTTCTTTGGGGGCTTATGTGGCTTGCGACGTTGATGTGCGCAACCGGTTTGGTCGAGCCCATGCGTACTTGGTCCGCGTCTTGACGGTTTAACTTAGAAATTTCAAGGGGGACTCCAACAAATGCCCCTAAATTTTTGTGAGTCATGATCCACAAAGTGATGAGCGCAGAAATTTTCTGCTTATTTCGGTGCACTCCAATTATCAAGAAATTATTTTCCATACTTTGCGAGATATCGGTCAAAGATTAATGCTTACTCGCTGCCTGTTTCGAGACAGTAAAATTTGGCAAGAAATATCTTGCAAATTTGGTAGCCTTCCATTATGAGTCTCCCTCTAATGCCTATAATTTAGATAGGGTCATTCCTCTCTTTCCTCACACAGTTGTAGAGACTTTGGAGTTTGCATTGCTTCTATAGCCGTCATGTCTCCCTCAAAGAATATTAGTATTTTTCTTGACTCTGGAGTGAGGAGCTAGGCGAGTAGGAGAGGGTGCTGACGGTAGTCCTGCGCAGAATGGTGCCGGTGTGGAGGTGACAAAAGAGGCGGAGGACGCGAATGTAATGGACGCGGTCACACACAGAGGGTGATGCTCGGGCAGGGGTTGGCAATGTGCGGGGTGTCCCACGCGCGAGCGTGGATGGCCCCGCGTGAGGTCGGTCGCGCGCGGGGTAGCCCGCGAGCGAGCGCGAGCGCACGCGGGGCCGACCGCGTATGTGGATGGTCGAGCCATCTGTGCGGGCTCGTGCGGGGCCGCCAGCACGGGCACACGCGCGTGGGCATATGTGGGGCCGCTAGCGTGTGGGTCTTCCCTCGCTCGAGTCCGGGGCCGTTTTCGTGGTCGGGCCATTCTCCACGCGCGTTGATCTTCTTTCCTTGGCTTTCTTTGGTGTCGACGCCCGTGGAAAGGTGGTGTCCCGCAATTATCAATATGCCTTCCTTCGTCCTTAACCTCGGCTCGTGTGAGTAGTTGGAGGAAGCGCTTTGGGCTTTTGGAGGATGTCAAGATTGCAATTCCATCTCTATTGGAGTGCGTTCAACACCCTCTTATGAGACACTTTGTGATTGTGAGGGGGTGCTTGAAAGTGGGCTTTCAGATCCCTCCTACTAAGGAGGCAATCGTCGTGCTTCGGTTCTGTGGCGTTCCGGTGACGCAATTTTCTCTGGTCGGACTGACGAGGATTATGGGGCTGCTGATAACTTCCCAAAAAGAAGTTATCTAGCCCAATTTGCTATCTTAATATCCGCTATAAATGCTTAAAATGAGTTTAAATAAAATAGAAATGAGAATTTAATTCATATTTATTTAATTTAGAGCTAATCCGGTCTTTTTCCAATGTATTAGTGCGAGAATTGCCTAAGAGAGTTGAAAGAACTCCATAGTTAAGCGTGCTCGAGCTGGAGTAGTACTGGGATGGGTGACCTCTTGGGAAGTCCCCGTGGTGCGCGCTTGACTATCGAGTTTGACTCATCAAAGGAGGGCTACGGCCACCAACAATCTGTCGGTGGATCGGAGATGGGTTGGGGTGTTTGGGCTGCAGCCCGGTAACGTGCCTGGCCTGTGTTTGGTGCTTGGCGGGCCGTTACAATAAAAAGTTTACTTTTTATTGTAAATGTAACGACCCCTCTCCCTTCACAGGCGGGTTGTTGGTGGCCACAACCTCTCTTTGATGAGCGAACTCGACAGCTAAGTTGGGTCGTACGGGGACTTCCCAGGAGGTCACCCATCCCAGTACTACTCTCACCCAAGCACGCTTAACTATAGAGTTCTTTCAACTCTCATCACCAATTGTGCTGCAGTACAATTGGTGATGAGAGTTGAAAGAACTCCATAGTTAAGCGTGCTTGGGCGAGAGTAGTACTGGGATGGGTGACCTCCTGGGAAGTCCCCGTATGAACCAACTTAACTGTCGAGCTCGCTAAACAAAGGGAGGTTGTGGCCACCAACAACCCGCTAGTGCGCTGGAGAGGGGTTGGGGTGCTTGGGCTGCAGCCCAGTAACGTCGCCTAGAGCGGAGCCATGACATTGTCACGTTGTATCGGCTAGGGTCGTTATAGTGCATGACATCCATTCCATTTTCTCTTTCCTTCAAGCATTTAGGCACCAGATCTCTTAAGTGAGAGGGGTACGGGCCGCCATGGTTCAAGAGGAGCCATTGGGATGATTGAGACTGTCTCTGTCATGATGTTGCATTAGAAATCCGCTCCATTAGTGGATTAGGCATTGTGGATGAAACCGTAGTCATGACTATTAGTCTGACTCGATGATGTTTCATAATGAGCACTAAAGATTTTGCTAGAAATCCGTTTGCGGCAAGATTCCATTTGTGATGTTTGCCCTCTTTTTCGTATAAGAACAAATGAAGAGTTAGGGCGGAATTGATGTGTTTGATTGATGTGCGAAGTCTGTCTTTGTGGTCGGCTGGGTAGCCCGTGACATTACAAGTCATGTGTGGAGAGTGTCCCGACGAGACAAGTCCCCTTTTATGAAACTGACGAGAATGCCAAGCTTTGGACAAGCCTGAGCGATGAAGCCCACGAGCAGGCGGGGTCAAGTAAGGGTTCTTAGCAATAGTTTGTTTGTGTGACGGAACTGATGTGCGAGTCAGAGCTTGCAGGGAAGCCAGAGTTTGAGACCCATGAGCGCGTGGGGCCTAGGCAAGAGTTTTGTGTTGCGGCTTGAATGCCGTTAGGGGAAATTGGAAGTACCCGTATGGATGATTATGGTGTGCTATGCATGATGATTTGTTAGATTCATTCGTGTTATAGGGTTCCTTGGGTGAAACCAAGGTTTGCATGCATGCTGCATTATATGCCCCTTTTATTAAATGCTCAACCCAGAAACGGTTTTTATGTGTGAGACATCCAAACCTGTTGCTTTACTCTCTATATTTATGTACATTTGCATACAAAGCGCTATCCTGTAGGGTGATGGAGTTCCCCAGGGTCCGTTAGGGATGGCCGGTGTTGAAATCGAAAAATCGGTCTCTGTGGAGTTCACCCTTGGGGAAGGGGTGATCGCGCACCTACTTCTCTCCTGCAAGCAAAAAGACAAGGAAAAATAACAAAAGACTTACCCAAGGGCCCGGCACGGAGGATCACCCACACACCCGGAAGATCACTGAGCGCTTCCCCTCCTTAGCCAAATGTCGGGCTAAGGTACCTTAGAAAGCGCTAGAAGACTAGGAGACAAGTAAGCATGCCTTCAGAGGTGCCCCTTGGGTCCTATTTATAGATTTCTGGAAACGACCTGCAAATAGCCAACCTCCGCTGTTCCGAACAGCTATGTGCAGCCCAACTGGGTCTGCCAACAGCGTAACTCCGCTGTTCTAACTAGCTATGGGCAAGCCAGGGGAGGAAAAATGGTAAAAACACATCACAGAACACAGGGCTAGTAGCCCTCAACAACCTATACTCGGCAGGGGCAGCGAGTGCTCGATGGAGCTGGCACTCGCTGCTTCTGCTCGGCCTTTGGAGAGTACGGGCCCGACCTGCCCTAATCGCACGCCGCTGGCTTGTTGAGCGGTTCGAACTCAGCGAGTGGCTCAGAGCTCGATGAAGGGACCAGAGCTCGACGAACAGCCCGGAACTCGGTGAACATGGCTTGGCGAGTACAAGCTCGCCTCTCAAAGGAATCTCACCCCGCCTGGGCGAGCCAGAGACTGCCGAGCTCCCCTCCTGCCTAGCTCGCCCAGGGACTTTGACTGCCAGATTTGGCCGGTCTGGCTCCTGCTGACCCACTCGCCGGATACGGGGTTGTACACAATCCCCTCTCTTTGCGAGGTTGGCACAAGCTCGGAAAGAAACATCCAACCTCATAGGATTCGACGAGTGTGGAGGGAGCTAGAGAATCTTTCAGCGGTGTCCACCAGCAGCTATAAATATGCGCCTGCGTACCTGGGTGACCTTTGTCACTCCCCTTTGCTCTGAATTTGCCGAGATGCCTTTCCCCAAGGAGCTCCAAGAGAGGCTTGCGAAGGCTCGCGAGGTCTCCTCTTCCCGCATCGCCAGCCTAACCTCAGTTCCCCTTAACATCTCGTGGAGCGTCCTGACCGAGTCTAATTCTACCAAGAGGGAGAAGCCAGATGCAGAAGCATCTAAACGCGTCTTCCAAGACTTGAAAATGACCCTGGAGCCTGAGATCGGCTCCTCTACCCTTCCTGCCCCTGGGAAGGAGGGGAGTTTCATTGACCTCTGCGCCGACCTAGACTGCCGGGGTGGGGACGGCGAGGTCACCTCTCCGCGATCCGATATTCTTCCTATCGATCCGCGGTTTAAGGCTCCGGAGCCTCATCAACGCGACCCGTCCCCGCCCTTCGGTACTTTGGGGTTGAGCTCGCAAAGACCGGGCTCTCCAGCCCGCATTCCTTTTTTCCAGCTCGTTGAGACCTCGAGGGAGGGTGCTGGAACTATCCCCGTGCAAGGCTTCAGCCTTCTTCCACCCAAAATACATCCTCCGAGCCGTGGTAAAAATCTGAATATGCCCCCACCTCGCCTCTCCTTCGAGGCGTCGAGCTCTTTAGGAAAGTCGTCCTTTATTGGTTCTCATCCGTAGTTCCCCTGGTGTGCTCTCCCTTCACATTATTGTTCTACTTTTGCAGCCATATTCAGTCAGTCGGAGGCCGACGAATCCCTGGAGCGAGCTCGCTACTCTCCCCTTCCTTCCCCGAAGACCTTGGAGTCCTTCCTGGATGCCGAGCAGGGGGCCCCGAGCTGACGAAGCGAGGAATTGAGGTCCTCAAAAAGATGGTACGCGAGCTCCACCGGTTGCGGGAGGACAACGACGTGCTGCAGCGGGAGTGCGCGTGGCTAGTAGGTGAGGCGAGGGAGGACCCGGCGGGCAAGGCGACGTCCCTTTCACCGCTGCTGGAGGAGCTGGACGAGAACCTTCTGGATGTCCGGGGATGCTTGAGGCGGATCTGCGAGCTCCGTGATTTGCGCTGACCTGCAGGGAAGGAGACGCGAGACCAGGGAAGGTAAAGAACGGCCCCCCTGCCGGGCCTACCGTAGCTCGCCTCCTGCCCCCTCAGCTCGCGCATGTACCGAATTTACTGCTTCGTTTATTCGCATTTTATTTCTTTGAACAATGTCCTTCCTGGATCTGTAATAACTTAGAATATTTTTAGACTTTATTGCTTGTTGTTCGGATATAATATCCTTGCTTGGAAAGTGATGGGATATGTTTTGGAAGTTGGCGAGCTGGGTTAGACGAGCTTTGTTAGGCGAGCTGGACCGATCGGTCGGCTCAACCCTTGATCCCTTTTCCTATAAATAGGCCCCCTCACCTACCCCGACTTAATGCTTTTATTGCTTCCGTACCTTCCGTCCATGCTCACCTTCTTCCTACCCGTACTCGCTGCCTACACCTTCCGCGAGCATGGGCAAGAATAATCCTAATTCCGGTCGTCGCTCCAAGTGCGCTCAACACTTCACTGACTACTGTTTCTTTGAGGGGAACACGACGGAGGAGGAGTTTGCCGCATTCAATGCCGACTTTAAGACCCCTGGCTTTGAGGCGCGTCAGCCCAGGGAGGGCGAGGCCATCAACACTTTCTACTCTGAGGAGCTCACCTTCCCTATCTCGCATTTAGAGGTAGGGTTGCGCCTTCCGCTTTGGCTGGAAATCCGCCAGATTCTCAAGTACTTCGGCGCGGTGCCCACGTAGCTGAACCTGAACTCCATCGCCATGATGGCGGCATTCGCGAGCTTCCTCCACCGGGAGCGAATTGAGTTCAACCTGACTTTGTTCAGGAAACTCTTCACGTACAAGGCGACTCCCGACGACGTCGCCTTCTTTGGGGACTCCTTTATCATGGTTCACGAGATCGCGAACAAACACCATGACTGGATGACCAAGATCATCTTCATCAAGGGCGATCTCGGCAATGCCCCCTACTCGCCGCAGCAAAAAGGTGAGGAGGTGTACCGACCCCCCCCCCCCCCCACCATCCCCGGCAACGACGCCGAGCTCCACAAGTTTTTCCTCCACAAGGACTTTGAGGTCGCCTTCCTTCGAAGGGGCCTCGACTTGCTCCTCCCCATCCTTCCCGACGAAGGTATATCTTTCAACTTTCCACGCCAGATCTCGCCAAATCCATCGGATTTTAACTAAATTATTTATGCAGGGGAGCGACTGATTTTCGAGAACCCGCCTTTTGCAGATCCGGGAATACTCCTCGACCCTCTGGCTGTAGCTGCCTGCCGAGATGAGCCGTCGTCATCCAAGCCCTCTAGCAAGAAGCGAGCTGATCCCGCGGGGTCCAGATCGCCTCGCTGCCATCCACCGCAGAAGAAGCTGAAACCAGTGGTGGTTTCTCGGGCGAAGCAAAAACAACAATAGCCCAAGTACATGAGATCGCCCGAGACCACCCCGGACGAATCGTAGGGGAGCCCGCTGAAGGAGACAACAGCCAAAGAGCAGGAAGGCGGCGAGCCCTCTGCTCCTGCAGTCAAGAAGACCCCGGCCCGCGAGTCGGGCCTGCTGAAGGGTCACCCCCTCTTTGGTCTTGGGGGGAGGTGGAAGGACTCAGTCTGCGAGCCCATAGTCCAATGGGACGAGTTGGCCCACAGGATTTCTATCTCCACCCTCCAATCCTCCTAGGCCAACCACGAGCCCTCCTCCAGTCAAGCCTACGCGCTCGGCTTCGGCCTCTACGGGCGCGAGGATGCCGCGGCCTATAAGCGAATGACCCTGCGCCAACTCGGCCATGAGGGCCTGCAGGCCCATATGCGGGCACTGGAGCTCCACCACATGGTGGTTCGTCGCGGCTTCAACCTCAGCCACCTCCTGTAGAAGGCTGAGCAAAAGCGCGACCTGGCCTAGGACAAGGTCGTTGACCTGGAGAGGAGGCTCGACATTACCGGGAACTTACTCGCCAAGGGTGCCGACGGATTGGTGAGCATTGGTTATCCCTTTCTCTTTTTACTTAGGATTTTTAGCTTCAAATTTACATACTTGTTCTTGCCTCAGGATGTCCGAGTCCGCTAGGGAGCTGCGGACTCGTGCCGTCGGGCTGGAGGAAGAGAATAACTAGCTCTGTACTCGCTCTGCCGAGCTGGAGGCCCGCGCTGTCGAGCTGGAGGCCCACACCGCCGAGCTGGAAGGCAAGAATGCGAAGCTGAGTGAGGAAAACAAGGGGCTTCATGGCGAAATCGCCCGCCAGGCGGAAGCCTTCCTCCCTCCAGGAGGCAGCGATCCCCCCATCCCGTACAAGAGCCCGAGGATCTTTGGCGAGGCTGAGGTTGTTGAAAGGTTGTGGGTCAACTCAATCAAATCCGCCGAATGTACCCTGCAAATCATGAAGGATATGTAGGTGCTGGTGGAGGGCTGCGAGGAGCTCACGGTCTGAGACCTCATGCCAAGTATGTTCCTGCCCACGCCGCCAAGCGAGAAGGAAGACAACCTCGACCTATTCTTTGGGAAGGACTTCAAGGACAATCCCACTAGCGGGGCGAGCGGAGATCGCCAATCCCGGGGAGGAGGCGAGAGCTGACCTCCCCCCTTCTTTTTCTCTTGTAACTCTCTCCCCTCTCTTGTAACCTCGCCTAGGAGAGTTCTCCCTTTTGTAATCAATTTTACACTAAATGAAAAGTAAACTTTTCAATATTCTTTTTCTTTGAACTTTCCTTCTGTGATGCACTCGCCCGCGAGCCCTCCTCTTTACTGGACCTCTCTAGGACAGAATTTACCGCTAGAGCGCATGCTTAGGATTCGTACCCGCGAGCGGATCCCAAGAGCTTGCCCCTCCCCAGTTTAACCAGGAATGGACCACCTGCTGAGCTAGGTTCACAACCACCCAGCTTGTGCGCGACCTGTCCCTTCTCTTGCTGATGTCGAGTCAAAATTGTCAAAATATTTCACAAGTAAAACTGAAGGGGGGTGGGATGCCTTATTCGAGCTTGCCTTCCTCAATAGGAGGCTTAGGATAGGACTCGTCTTCTCTTTGTCGAGCTGGGCCCGTGAGTCCCAACTCACTTAGAAGGACCTTCCCCCCTTCACCCTTAGGAAAGCGATCTTCCTAAATTACTCCAGGAGAGGGTGGGACTCCCTCGAGTGACATCCAGTCCTACCAGCTAGGTGAGGGCCTGACAACGAGATCTGCTCGGGGTCTGGGGCAGAATCCCTCGAGTGACATCCAGCCCATCCAGCTAGGTGAGAGTCTGATAACGGGATCTGCTCAGGGTCTGGGGCAGACTCCCTCGAGTGACATCCAGCCCTGCCAGCTAGGTGAGAGACTGATAGCAAGATTTGCTCAGGGTCTGGGGCAGACTTGATGATTGTTTTCACAAAGCCTAACCTTGATGCGGAGTCATTCTACGTTTTATCGTAACTATGTAGATGGGCATAAGCTAGATTGAATTATCTTTCAGGCAAGTGCACCTATCAATCATAGTATAAGAGAAGCTTACATCTCATATCGTATTCCACAGGGTCCTTTTAACTACTTGTACTCACTCTCACTCTGTTATCATACCTACATTTAAAATTTCGTTCTAACATAGATTAATCCTAACTATGACTACTTGGATAAAAATTGTATTGGAGAGTTACAAAAATAATTTCAAGCCGAAAGTTAAAGGCGTTCAATGAACATCATCATTTTATGTAATCATGCAATAACAAAACTATCAAATTCATTATATTGTAAAGGGTTAAACTAATTATCAAATTCTCTCTCGAGTAATTTGAAATTTAAATCTAAGTTAAGTAAATCTTCTCTCGAACAATTTACAATACTCAAATTTGCATTGAATGAAATACCCTATCTACTACATAGATTCATGGAACTTTATCTCTAAAATACCATAATTCCATCATTTCGTATTCTAATTTTCCAAGAAACATATCTCTCGATCATGAATTTTAGATTACAAAGAGAAATAACACATAAATATGAAGATTTAACCATCATCCAAAGAATCCAATTTATCAATCTAGACATTTGGAATTCATGTAAAAGCAAATAATCATTCATAACAAGGATAATTCTCAATGTTTGCACACCCACATACGAACAAAATACCATGAAATTGATTAAAACAAGAAGATACATGATTACTAATTTGTTCAAACACATTGTTCATGAAAATTAAAAGATAAATAAAGTTGGATTACCAAGAGAGATACAAGATTAAATGAGATAAATTGAAGAATAAATGCATACGAATATCTCCTTCAAGCCTTCCTTCTCTTGGGTGCTCCACTTTCGTTCTCCAGAAAATCTCCAAACAAAATTGATCCAAAAGTCCAGAATACAATTTTTCTCCAGATTTTTATAGTCTCATAGCAAACATGGTCGAACACGGGTTCCGACACGGCCGTTTTGCAGGCCGTGTCGGCAGTTCCAAGGCAGTTCCACACGAGCAGACGAGTTTGGTCATGGGCCGTGTTGGATGACACGGGTACTGACACGGCCGTGTTGGAGAACACGGTCGTGTTGTTCTTCATGTTCTTCGGACACGGGTAGGCCGGATTTAATTCTTCACTTTGTCCCGAGAAGGACACGGTCTGGACACACGGGCGTGTTCAGACCCGTGTGAACAAATAGTTCCAGCTAGGATAGAACACGGGTAGGCACACGGGCGTGTTCCTACCCGTGTTCGACCAATTCTTCTGCTTTGATCAGCCCTCCTGGTCCCGTCAACTCCCCTGTTTGCTCCAAGACTTTTAGTTCCACTGATTAGTCGTACCTGCATTAGAAAAATGACGTATTAAGTGGGGAGTTCAATACATAAAATAGTAAAGACTCTAACCTATGCTCTACTATTCATGACAATACCAATTCTCAACTATTTTGCACAATTGCTTGAGTAAAGAGATAGAAAACAGTGGACATGATTACAATTATGATAGTCAGAATCTATCATAATTGTACTCATCAAATACCCCCAGACTTGAGTGTTTGCTTGTCCCTAAGAAAACTAATTCAAACAATTGAGTTACCGATACATAATTCTACTTCCGCACACTGATTGTTTTGAATTCAAATAGTAATTTGATGCTGTAATTGTATAGGAAATAGTATAGCAGACTTTTCTAAATATAACTTTTTCTTAAAAATTCCTCCAATACATATCTTAACAATTTTTCGCTCTTTCTTAGAATTAGGATTATAGTTATCCATTACTATTGTAAGGAGAAAAGAATAATCTTAATAACATATGCATTAGTCTTTCAAAACTTAAACATACCTCTATTGATAATCATACACTTTCCTTTACACACCCTCTCCATAGCACTAATGAGAATTAGTAAAGTTGGATCCTTAGGACTTGTATGGTGGTGTAACCTTTTTGGCTTAGGATAGGTAATTATAGGTGGGGTAAAATAACTCGATGGTTTTTTTTTCTTTGCACACCTAGATCACAATTGAGCCCTTGGTATGGTCAATACCTTAACAAACATTGATACTCTACGAGCACCCCCAGACTTTGCACGTATTATACTTCCCATATATTTTTTTCTTTGTTTCTTAACCAAAGGTCCATAGTAGGGATCATTCTGAAAGGGTGCAAAGTCACACTCACTCAGGCCACATATCACTATGTTTTTGTTTTTAGGGACTTCATAGTAGGGATCATTCCGAATGGGTGCAAGTGTACACGCACTCAGGCCACATATCACTATGAAAATTCATTTCATGACGACTCAAGAATAAGTGTGCTACTAGGTGAGGATTTGCATTGGTGAATTTTAGAGTTGGGATATCAGAAAAATATAGGGATAAGGTCCAAATTGGGTGAGCAAGGGTATAATGTTTAAGGTTTTAGGATGTGAAAGGCTCAAGCTATCTAAAAGGAGGCCTAAATCATTTCCACCTTTACTAATTAACATGTGCAAAAGGTTTGAGGATCGTTGGTTAGTTCTAGACACCAATAGGTTTTGTTATTTTATTTTGATCTCCTAATACACAATTATCAAAATATTGCATTCATCGACTCACTTTAGTATAGATAAATATATTTTCTAAAATGGAGTGATTATTAGTTAATAATATAGAGGACAATATTTTTAAACCAAATTTTATGGAGAAAAGTAGGCTAATGAATTTCTATACGTAGTTACTAATCAACAAATTTGAACACGAATTCGTTTAATCAGCGTGCGAAAGTAAATTAGATAGTTATATTCTCAATGAGTGAAGTACGGAAAGCTTAAAGAAAAGTAATAGAATGCTGTGATAGAGAAAGAGAGTACTATGATAGAGATAATATCAGTAATTATAATCATGCACCCCACTGTCAACACCAATCCCCCCCAAACTTGTGTTGCAATGTCCTCATTGCAAAAAAATTAAAAACAAATTGAGGTTATTATTGCACCAGGATAGAGAGAACTGATGATCATGAATATAAAGGAGCACATAACAAAACAATGAGCAAAAAAAAAAATACTTCTAGATATACTGCTAATACAAGATCATGATAATATCAATAAAAAGGATACAACGATACAGGGATATAAAATCAAAAATACATAGGTGTATCATCCTGGCCAGCCGGATCATCCTGAGTGCGAGATCGATGAGGAGCTGCTCGTGGTGGGCTAGTAATCCCTAAGTGTTGCCAGATCTGATAGATGACGTCCTCAGTCCGCTGCTGCATCTCCTCGATACACTGAAGGCACGGCGATAGCTGAGTGTCGTAGAAGCGATGGATCTCCTGTGCATATCGAGACTGCCGCGGAGGCTGGGCAGAAGAGGACTCCCCCTGAGTATACATCGAGTGGGGTGGGGGAATGAGAGGCTCATTGAGGTCTGGATCTATCTCCTCGTCGTCGTGGACATGGCGTCCACGACTCGCAATGGTGTAAGTAATCCCACCCCGGCCTTGACGTGCTGAAACGAGGCGGATGGATCGAAGACTTGCCATGGTGATGGGCATAGTCTTTGCTACCACCGTCATCGGGGGAAGAGGCAAGAATATGCCCATATTCCTAGCCAAGCGCGTAATGTAAGGGGCTACACAAATGGACCCAACGCGGGAGTTCTCCGCCTGATGAAGAATGAAGTGATCAAGCATATAACCTAAGTGGATGGGGTAACGGGCTGTCATGCTTTGCAGATAAAGGATGTCCTGTCGGCTAACTATGCCGGTGCTTTCGCCCCGGCCGCTCAGAGTATGGCTAAGCAGATGATGAATGGAATGTACGGCGGGGGAAACCAGCTTTGAGGCCTTAGACCTCTTGGCTTCGTAGGGCTCGGTGTCAAAAGAGAGACGGCGCCAAATATCGCCCACCTGGTCGCGACTTGGGAGACTAAAATTCAGATCAGAGTAGGCATCACTAAAGAGGAATGCCTCTTCGTACACTCCTAAATGTTGTGTAAATTGGATGAGAGATAGCGTGTAGAAGGTGCCTCCTACCCGAAAGGAGATATTCCCCTCGGTTGGTCTTCCATTATCGGTCATGGAGGGTCGAAGGTTTAAATAGAAGGTGGACAAAAACTCGAGCGTGAGCTCGCGGAAACCTAACTCTTCTATTGCAAAAAAACCTTGCCACCCTATTACGGAAATTAATTCCTGAACATTTGCAGTAAGACCGATGGCTTCCAAGACATCCCAGTCGATCATTCGTATGTCTTGAAATTTCTTTGCTTGCAGGCGGTTATAGTGGTTAGTATGCACTGCATCCGTGAAAACTAAGGGTTGAACGACGTCGCGTCTTTCAGTAGACAACGCTTGAAGTTCCGGTCTACGTCGGCGGCCGCCTTGGCTATGTGAAGATGACATGATCTGAAAATAAAGGAACAAAATATTCTGAAGCGAATGAAGATGGGAAAAAAAATCAAATAAATAAGAAGAGATCTTATGGATAGAAACCCAGGAATTATACCGATGATGTAAATAGCGAAACGACGAGGCGATTGCACGAAATTGGGGGAGCTCCGGCTGTACTGGTTGCAGGAAGAAAAGGGGAGAAAGTGGAACTGATGGAATGAAAGAAGTCGAACACGGCCCCTATAAAAAGAAGTCGAACACGGGTGTACACACGGCCGTGTATGCACCCGTGTTAGGGAATCTACATGGGCGGGAAATACGGTCTCCAAGGAGACGTGTGGTCATTTCGCGGGAACTGCTTGTGTCAGTTGGACACAGTCAACAACACGTCCGTGTCCACAACCCGTGTGGTCAATCTGACAGGTGGTTGGATCGGACACGGTCCACAACACGGGTGTGTGTGGACCCGTGTCCTTCTCTGGATGAAATCGCTTTAATTGGCCTCATCGACACGGGTGTGCACATGGTTGGGTTAATAGTCGTGTTCATTAAAGCACGGCCACAAACATGGTTGTGTGGAGACCCGTGTTATGCGCTATCTTAACATTGAAATGGAGATGAATGACACGGCAACGCACACGGGCGTGTATTTGCCCGTGTGGTGCTCTGTCACAATTTCTGCACTTTCCTGGTTTAAATAAGAGTAAGCACGCGCTGGGTGACTGCGCGTGTGCTCGACACGGCCAAGCACACGGCCGTGTGCTTGGCCGTGTACTCTTCTTAAATAATAATTTCTCCTAAGTTCTTTATTTTATTTTGTTTTAATTTTTTCGGGGTAGAAATTTAAATAACGTTTTCATTAAAATTTTGATAAACTATTTAGACAAGTTACTATTGAATTATTTATATATAGTTTCTTAGTCTAGATGAAGGCAGGATTCTAGGCGAGCAGAAGCTTGGGGAAGTGCACTATAATAAAGTTTTAACCGGTGCCCGTTGACTTTAAAATCTCCTTTTTCAGGGTGAGTTAGTTCGACGGTGCCATAGGGGAAAACTTTTTTAACTTGGAAGGGTCCGGACCACTTAGACCTAAACTTCCCTGGGAATAGACGCAGCCTAGAATTAAAAAGGAGAACCTGGTCACCCTCGTTGAATGTTTTAGTTTTTCGGAGGTGACGGTCATGAAATAATTTGGTTCTCTCCTTATAAATTCTGGAGTTCTCATATGCCATAGTCCTCCATTCGTCTAGTTCGTTAAGTTGAAGCTTGCGTTTTTCCCCTATAGAATTAGTATCAAAATTTAGAGATCGTATTGCCCAATATGACTTGTGCTCTAATTCTATAGGTAAGTGACAGGATTTACCATAGACTAATCTAAAGGGGGTGGTTCCTATAGGTGTTTTAAATGTGGTCCTATAAGCCCATAAACAATCGTTTAGTTTCCTAGACCATTGTTTTCTATTCCCTTCTATAGATTTTTCTAGGATACGTTTAAGTTCTCTATTGGATACCTCAACTTGACCACTAGTCTGCGGATGATATGGTGTAGCTGTCCTATGTACGACTCCATATTTCTGCAATACCTTATCTAGCTGTAGATTGCAAAATTGAGAACCCCTATCGCTAATAAGTGTACGTGGTGTGCCAAATCGCGCAAATAGAGATTTCAGGAATTGAATTACTACTCTACTATCATTAGTAGGTAAAGCTTGCGCCTCAACCCACTTTGATACGTAATCTACGGCTACCAAGATAAATTTATTCCCGAATGAAACTGGAAATGGGCCCATAAAATCTATCCCCCACACATCAAATACTTCACATTCAAGAATAAAGTTTTGCGGCATTTCATGTAATTTAGAAATATTACCTGTTTTCTGACAAGAATCACATGAAAGCACATACCTTTGGGCATCCCTGAATAGAAGGGGCCAATAAAAACCTGAATCAAGAACCTTTTTCGCAGAGCGATTTGCTCCATAGTGACCACCAGTAGGACCTGAATGACACTGCTCCAGGATTTTCCACCCTTCATCGGCTGATACACACCTTCGGATCACGGAATCTGCACATATCCAAAAAAGAAAAGGGTCCTCCCAAAAGTAATATTTCAAGTCAGAGAAAAATTTCTTTTTCTGCTGATATGAAAAATCCTGTGGGAGGACCTTAGCCACAAGATAGTTTGCATAATCTACAAACCATGGATAATTATTGTTTACTTTCAAAGATAAGGCAAATAACGATTCCTCAAGAAATGCATCAGAAATTTCAGATTCTTCTAACATTGCTCGTAATGGATTTTCTAAACGTGAAAGATGGTCTGCTGCTAGGTTTTCTGCTCCTCGTTTATCCCTAATTTCCAAATCAAATTCTTGCAATAGAAGAACCCAACGGATTAAATGAGGCTTTGCGTCCGCCTTGGCTAGCAAATATTTAAGTGCAGAGTGATCCGTGTAAACTACTACCTTGGACAATGTTAAATATGATCTAAATTTATCAAAGGCAAAAACTACTGCTAGAAGTTCTTTTTCAGTAGTAGTATAATTCTCTTGTGCATTATTAAGTGTTTTACTAGCATAAAATATAGGATGAAAATGTTTATTTCGGCATTGTCCTAGAACAGCCCCTACCGCAAAACTGCTATCATCACACATGATTTCAAAAGGCTGAGTAAAATCAGGCGCTATCATAATAGGAGAATTAATTAATCTCTCTTTTAAGAACTCAAAAGCATGTAGACACTCTTGATTAAAGAGAAAAGGTGTGTCCTTTTCTAAAAGTCTCGTAAGTGGTTTAGCAATTTTGGAAAAGTCTTTAATAAACCGACGGTAAAATCCGGCGTGGCCTAAAAAACTTCTCACTGCCTTAACGGATGTGGGTGGTGGTAACTTTTCTATTGTCTCTATCTTCTCTCTATCTACTTGAATTCCTTGATTGGAGATTTTATGACCAAGTACTAACCCTTCTTGTACCATAAAATGACACTTCTCCCAGCTAAGTACTAAATTTGTTTCCTCACACCTCCTCAAAACTTTTCCTAAATTATTCAAACATAAATCAAAGGAATCTCCAAAGACGAAGAAGTCATCCATAAACACTTCCATGATGTCTTCAACATACTCATTGAAGATGGCCAACATGCATCGTTGGAAAGTAGCGGGGGCATTACATAGACCAAAAGGCATACGCCTATAGGCAAAGGTGCCGAATGGGCACGTGAACGTTGTTTTCTCTTGGTCTTCTGGGGCTATTGGGATTTGGAAATATCCAGAAAGTCCATCTAGAAAACAATAATACGCATGCCCTGACAAGCGTTCTAATATTTGGTCGATAAAGGGTAAAGGGAAGTGGTCCTTCCTAGTGGCATCATTTAGCTTCCTATAGTATATACAGACACGCCAACCTATTATTGTTCGCGTTGGAATTAATTCATTTTTATCGTTTGCTACCATAGTTAAACCACCCTTCTTAGGAACGACTTGGACAGGACTAACCCATGAACTATCGGAGATAGGGTATATCATACCAGCATCTAACAATTTAACAATTTCAGCCTTAACTACCTCTTTCATATTAGGATTAAGCCTACGTTGCGGTTGAATAGATGACTTATAGTTTTCTTCCAAAAGGATTTTATGAGTGCAAAAACTAGGATTAATACCTTTTATATCAGATATTTGCCAGGCTATTGCACCTTTACATTTTTTCAACACAGTTAATAATTTGGTTTTTTCAACCTCAGAAAGATGAGAAGAAATGATAACTGGGTAAGACGAATTAGCTCCTAAGAATGCATACTCAAGATGATCCGGTAAATTTTTTAATTCAACTACAGGTGGATTCTTAGTATTATTCTTAAGAACTTCATGTTTTCCTTCTGTAAGTAAGTTATATTCAGTATTTCCATTCATCGAAACAGAGCTATCTAGAAAAAATAAATGATCAACAATGTCTTCACTAGTTTCATCTTCTAGAAAGCAATTAGTAATGCAAATTTCTAAAGGGTCTTTATAATAAAAATTAGAATCAATAGAAGTCATTAAATCATCAACACCATGAGAAAAGTAGCAACAATCATCACTATCCAAAGATTGTTTCATAGTATTGCCAATTTGAAAAGTGACTTCATCCTCCCCTACTCTCAAAACTAATTTACCATCAAAAACATCAATAAGAGCTCTAGAAGTGGCTAGAAATGGACGACCAAGTATAAGTGGTACTTCTATATTTTCGTCCATATCTAAAATAACAAAATTGGCAGGAAATATAAATTTGTCTACCTTAACTAATACATCCTCCACTATACCTCTTGGGTACTTAACCGACCTATCTGCCAACTGGATGCTCATCCTAGTCGGGCTAAGTTCCCCTAGGCCTAGTTTCAAATATAATTTATAAGGCATCAAATTTATACTAGCTCCTAAATCCGCTAAAGCTTTATTAACTTGCAAATCACCGATTAAACATGGAATTAAAAAAGAACTGGGATCCTTAAGTTTTTGTGGTAATTTATTTTGTAAAATAGCAGAGCATTCTTCACTAATTATAACTAAAGATAATTCTTCTATTTTCCTTTTATTAGAAATTAAATCCTTCAAAAATTTTGCATATTTGGGCATTTGAATAATATCAGAAAAAGGTAAATTAACATGCAATTGTTTAATCATAGATAAAAATTTACCATATTGCGCATCCATGCGCTCCTTGTTTATCTTTGCTGGATATGGTACGGCTGGTTGATATTCCATTGGTGTCACGTTCGGTGCTTCTCCACTGGACTCCTCTTGAGGTGCATCCTGTGCAAGCCTTGGGTCTTGTAATTCCTTCCCGCTCCTTAACTGAATTTCTCTTGCATGCTCCTTTGGATTTGTCTCAGTATTTCCTGGAAGTGTCCCTTGTTGTCTCTCTGATACCATCCTTGCCAACTGCCCAATCTGATTCTCCAAATTTCGAATAGAACCCTCTTGATTACGGAAGGCAACATCGGTAGTTTGCATGAACTTTGCAAGGACATCTTCCAATGTTGGTTTCCTTGGCTCCAATTATTGTTGTTGTTGTCCAAACACGGGTTGTTTGCCTTGGTTGCCTTGCCCTCCCCAAGAGAAATTGGGGTGGTTCCTCCATCCTTGATTGTATGTAAAACTATATGGGTTGTTTGCAGGATTGAAAGGTGGTCTGGGATTATTACCCATGTAGTCTACATGTTCTTGCATTTGAGGTTCACCACTAGGTAGTCCAACAAGGGAAGGGTCCCATTGTTGAGGTACCATGGGGGGCGTAGCTAAAGAAAGGTTGTCCATCTTTTGATGGAGCTTCTCCACTTGAATTGCTAAGGCTGTTACGGCATCCACTTCATACATTCCGGCAGGCTTAGTAGACTTTGGCCGCACGGTAGTCCATTGGTATCTATTCATTGCCATTTCTTCTATCAACTGCTGGGCGGCCTCAGGTGTCTTATTGTTCAAGGTGCCTCCACTAGCCGCATCAATCATCTGTCTGGTGGCTGGATTTAGACCATTGTAGAAGGTCTGAATCTGAAGCCAAGAAGGTAAGGCATGATGGGGGCATCTCCTTAATAATTCTTTGAATCGTTCCCAAGTATCGTATAATGATTCAGCCTCCAATTGAACATACGTAGAGATGTCGTTTCTTAACTTTGCGGTCTTTGCCGGTGGAAAATACTTCATCAAAAACTTCTCAACCATCATATCCCAAGTAGTAATGGAACCTCGAGGTAACGAATTGAGCCACTGCTTTGCCTTATGCCTTAATGAGAATGGGAACAATCTCAATCTAATGGCATCGTTGGAGACACCATTAATCTTGAATGTATCACATATCTCTAGGAATCCGGCTAAGTGTGTATTGGGGTCCTCGTCTTGTAAGCCATCATATTGAACATATTGTTGCACCATTTGTATCACGCTCGGCTTCAGTTCGAAATTATTGGTTGGAATGGGAGGTCGAACAATGCTTGACCCAGTTCCTTGGAGATTAGGTCTAGCAAAGTCAGACATGGTTTGCTCATTTTGGTTTGCCATGATATCTAAATCCTCAGGATGGTGTTCTCCTTGATTCACTGTTTCTTCTTCTGACAGTTCGGTTACGATATCTGTGGTGTTAATACCCACGTCTCTTTGATTGGTGTTATGAATAAGTCGTTCTGGATCAGATTGAAATGGTTCTAGCCCAGAATTTCTTGCCCTGGTCATAGACTAACAGACTACAAAACAGAGATTAAATAATATAATTATACTATAAACTATATTACATATATTTATTAGTAAACAAAAATGGTAGATTAATAGAGTTAAAGCTTTCAAAATATTAAAAAGGGTTCCCCGGCAACGGCGCCAAAAACTTGATGATTGTTTTCACAAAGCCTAACCTTGATGCGGAGTCATTCTACGTTTTATCGTAACTATGTAGATGGGCATAAGCTAGATTGAATTATCTTTCAGGCAAGTGCACCTATCAATCATAGTATAAGAGAAGCTTACATCTCATATCGTATTCCACAGGGTCCTTTTAACTACTTGTACTCACTCTCACTCTGTTATCATACCTACATTTAAAATTTCGTTCTAACATAGATTAATCCTAACTATGACTACTTGGATAAAAATTGTATTGGAGAGTTACAAAAATAATTTCAAGCCGAAAGTTAAAGGCGTTCAATGAACATCATCATTTTATGTAATCATGCAATAACAAAACTATCAAATTCATTGTATTGTAAAGGGTTAAACTAATTATCAAATTCTCTCTCGAGCAATTTGAAATTTAAATCTAAGTTAAGTAAATCTTCTCTCGAACAATTTACAATACTCAAATTTGCATTGAATGAAATACCTTATCTACTACATAGATTCATGGAACTTTATCTCTAAAATACCATAATTCCATCATTTCGTATTCTAATTTTCCAAGAAACATATCTCTCGATCATGAATTTTAGATTACAAAGAGAAATAACACATAAATATGAAGATTTAACCATCATCCAAAGAATCCAATTTCTCAATCTAGACATTTGGAATTCATGTAAAAGCAAATAATCATTCATAACAAGGATAATTCTCAATATTTGCACACCCATATACGAACAAAATACCATGAAATTGATTAAAACAAGAAGATACATGATTACTAATTTGTTCAAACACATTGTTCATGAAAATTAAAAGATAAATAAAGTTGGATTACCAAGAGAGATACAAGATTAAATGAGATAAATTGAAGAATAAATGCATACGAATATCTCCTTCAAGCCTTCCTTCTCTTGGGTGCTCCACTTTCGTTCTCCAGAAAATCTCCAAACAAAATTGATCCAAAAGTCCAAAATACAATTTTTCTCTAGGTTTTTATAGTCTCATAGCAAACATGGTCGAACACGGGTTCCGACACGGCCGTGTTGCAGGCCGTGTCGGCAGTTCCAAGGCAGTTCCACACGAGCAGACGAGTTTGGTCATGGGCCATGTTGGATGACACGGGTACTGACACGGCCGTGTTGGAGAACACGGCTGTGTTGTTCTTCATGTTCTTCGGACACGGGTAGGCCGGATTTAATTCTTCACTTTGTCCCGAGAAGGACACGATCTGGACACACGGGCGTGTTCAGACCCGTGTGAACAAATAGTTCCAGCTAGGATAGAACACGGGTAGGCACACAGGCGTGTTCCTACCAGTGTTCGACCAATTCTTCTGCTTTGATCAGCCCTCCTGGTCCCGTCAACTCCCCTGTTTGCTCTAAGACTTTTAGTTCCACTGATTAGTCGTACCTGCATTAGAAAAATGACGTATTAAGTGGGGAGTTCAATACATAAAATAGTAAAGACTCTAACCTATGCTCTACTATTCATGACAATACCAATTCTCAACTATTTTGCACAATTACTTGAGTAAAGAGATAGAAAACAGTGGACATGATTACAATTATGATAGTCAGAATCTATCATAATTATACTCATCAAATACCCCCAGACTTGAGTGTTTGCTTGTCCCTAAGAAAACTAATTCAAACAATTGAGTTACCGATACATAATTCTACTTCCGCACACTGATTGTTTTGAATTCAAATAGTAATTTGATGCTGTAATTGTATAGGAAATAGTATAACAGACTTTTCTAAATATAACTTTTTCTTAAAAATTCCTCCAATACATATCTTAACTATTTTCCGCTCTTTCTTAGAATTAGGATTATAGTTATCCATTACTATTGTAAGGAGAAAAGAATAATCTTAATAACATATGCATTAGTCTTTCAAAACTTAAACATACCTCTATTGATAATCATACACTTTCCTTTACACACCCTCTCCATAGCACTAATGATAATTAGTAAAGTTGGATCCTTAGGACTTGTATGGTGGTGTAACCTTTTTGGCTTAGGATAGGTAATTATAGGTGGGGTAAAATAACTCGATGATTTTTTTTTCTTTGCACACCTAGATCACAATTGAGCCCTTGGTATGGTCAATACCTTAACAAACATTGATACTCTACGAGCACCCCCAGACTTTGCACGTATTATACTTCCCATATATTTTTTCTTTGTTTCTTAACCAAAGGTCCATAGTAGGGATCATTCTGAATGGGTGCAAAGTCACACTCACTCAGGCCACATATCACTATGTTTTTGTTTTTAGGGACTTCATAGTAGGGATCATTCCGAATGGGTGCAAGTGTACATGCACTCAGGCCACATATCACTATGAAAATTCATTTCATGACGACTCAATGATAGGTGTGCTACTAGGTGAGGATTTGCCTTGGTGAATTTTAGAGTTGGGATATCAGAAAAATATAGGGATAAGGTCCAAATTGGGTGAGCAAGGGTATAATGTTTAAGGTTTTGGGATGTGAAAGGCTCAAGCTATCCAAAAGGAGGCCTAAATCATTTCCACCTTTACTAATTAACATGTGCAAAAGGTTTGAGGATCGTTGGTTAGTTCTAGGCACCAATAGGTTTTGTTATTTTATTTTGATCTCCTAATACACAATTATCAAAATATTGCATTCATCGACTCACTTTAGTATAGATAAATATATTTTCTAAAATGGAGTGATTATTAGTTAATAATATAGAGGACAATATTTTTAAACCAAATTTTATGGAGAAAAGTAGGCTAATGAATTTCTATACGTAGTTACTAATCAACAAATTTGAACACGAATTCGGTTTAATCAGTGTGCGAAAGTAAATTAGATAGTTATATTCTCAATGAGCGAAGTACGGAAAGCTTAAAGAAAAGTAATAGAATGCTGTGATAGAGAAAGAGAGTACTATGCTAGAGATAATATCAGTAACTATAATCATGCACCCCACTGTCAACACCAATACCCCCCAGACTTGTGTTGCAATGTCCTCATTGCAAAAAAAATTAAAAACAAATTGAGGTTATTATTGCACCAGGATTGAGAGAACTGATGATCATGAATATAAAGGAGCACATAACAAAACAATGAGCAAAAAAAAAATAAAATACTTCTAGATATACTGCTAATACAAGATCATGATAATATCAATAAAAAGGATACAACAATACAGGGATATAAAATCAAAAATACATAGGTGTATCATCCTGGTCAGCCGGATCATCCTGAGTGCGAGATTGATGAGGAGCTGCTCGTGGTGGGCTAGTAATCCCTAAGTGTTGCCGGATCTGATAGATGACGTCCTCAGTCCGCTGCTGCGTCTCCTCGATACGCTGAAGGCGCGTCGATAGCTGAGTGTCGTAGAAGCGCTGGATCTCCTGTGCATATCGAGACTGCCACGGAGGCTGGGCAGAAGAGGACTCCCCCTGAGTATACGTCGAGCGGGGTGGGGGAATGAGAGGCTCATCGAGGTCTGGATCTATCTCCTCGTCGTCGTCGTGGACATGGCGTCCACGACTCGCAATGGTGTAAGTAATCCCACCCCGGCCTTGACGTGCTGAAATGAGGCGGATGGATCGAAGACTTGCCATGGTGATGGGCATATTCTTTGCTACCACCGTCATCGGGGGAAGAGGCAAGAATATGCCCATATTCCTAGCCAAGCGCGTAATGTAAGGGGCTACACAAATGGACCCAACACGGGAGTTCTCCGCCTGATGAAGAATGAAGTGAGCAAGCATATAACCTAAGTGGATGGGGTAACGGGCTGTCATGCTTTGCAGATAAAGGATGTCCTGTCGGCTAACTATGCCGGAGCTTTCGCCCCGGCCGCTCAGAGTATGGCTAAGCAGATGATGAATGTAATGTACGGCGGGGGAAACCAGCTTTGAGGCCTTAGACCTCTTGGCTTCATAGGGCTCAGTGTCAAAAGAGAGACGACGCCAAATATCGCCCGCCTGGTCGCGACTTGGGAGACTAAAATTCAGATCAGAGTAGGCATCACTAAAGAGGAATGCCTCTTCGTACACTCCTAAATGTTGTGTAAATTGGATGAGAGATAGCGTGTAGAAGGTGCCTCCTACCCGAAAGGAGATATTCCCCTCGGTTGGTCTTCCATTATCGGTCATGGAGGGTCGAAGGTTTAAATAGAAGGTGGACAAAAACTCGAGCGTGAGCTCGCGGAAACCTAACTCTTCTATTGCAAAAAAACCTTGCCACCCTATTACAGAAATTAATTCCTGAACATTTGCAGTAAGACCGATGGCTTCCAAGACGTCCCAGTCGATCATTCGTATGTCTTGAAATTTCTTTGCTTGCAGGTGGTTATAGCGGTTAGTATGCACTGCATCCGTGAAAACTAAGGGTTGAACGACGTCGCGTCTTTCAGTAGACAACGCTTGAAGTTCCGGTCTACGTCGGCGACTGCCTTGGCTACGTGAAGATGACATGATCTGAAAATAAAGGAATGAAATATTCTGAAGCGAATGAAGAAGGGAAAAAAAATCAAATAAATAAGAAGAGATCTTATGGATAGAAACCCAGGAATTATACCGATGATGTAAATAGCGAAATGACGAGGCGATTGCACGAAATTGGGGGAGCTCCGGCTGTACTGGTTGCAGGAAGAAAAGGGGAGAAAGTGGAACTGATGGAATGAAAGAAGTCGAACACGGCCCCTATAAAAAGATGTCGAACACGGGTGTACACACGGCCGTGTGTGCACCCATGTTTGGGAATCTACGTGGGCGGGAAACACGGTCTCCAAGGAGACGTGTGGTCATTTCGCGGGAACTGCTTGTGTCAGTTGGACACGGTCAACAACACGACCGTGTTCACAACCCGTGTGGTCAATCTGACAGGTGGTTGGATCGGACACGGTCCACAACACGGGTGTGTGTGGACCCGTGTCCTTCTCTGGATGAAATCGCTTTAATTGGCCTCATCGACACGGGTGTGCACATGGTTGGGTTAATAGCCGTGTTCATTAAAACACGGCCACAAACACGGCCACAAACACGGTTGTGTGGAGACCCGTGTTATGCGCTAGCGTAACATTGAAATGGCGATGAATGACACGGCAACGCACATGGGCGTGTATTTGCCCATGTGGTGCTCTGTAAATTTCTGCCTTTCCTGGTTTAAATAAGGTGCACGGCTGGGTGACTGCGCGTGTGCTCGACATGGCCAAGCACACGGCCGTGTGCTTGGCCGTGTACTCTTCTTAAATAATATTTTCTCCTAAGTTCTTTATTTTATTTTGTTTTATTTTTTTCGGGGTAGAAATTTAAATAACGTTTTCATTAAAATTTTGATAAACTATTTAGACAAGTTACTATTGAATTATTTATATATAGTTTCTTAGTCTAGATGAAGGCAGGATTCTAGGCGAGCAGAAGCTTGGGGAAGTGCACTATAATAAAGTTTTAACCGGTGCCCGTTGACTTTAAAATCTCCTTTTTCAGGGTGAGTTAGTTCGACGGTGCCATAGGGGAAAACTTTTTTAACTTGGAAGGGTCCGGACCACTTAGACCTAAGCTTCCCTGGGAATAGACGCAGCCTAGAATTAAAAAGGAGAACCTGGTCACCCTCGTTGAATGTTTTGGTTTTTCGAAGGTGACGGTCATGAAATAATTTGGTTCTCTCCTTATAAATTCTGGAGTTCTCATATGCCATAGTCCTCCATTCGTCTAGTTCGTTAAGTTGAAGCTTGCGTTTTTCCCCTATAGAATTAGTATCAAAATTTAGAAATCGTATTGCCCAATATGACTTGTGCTCTAATTCTATAGGTAAGTGACAGGATTTACCATAGACTAATCTAAAGGGGGTGGTTCCTATAGGTGTTTTAAATGCGGTCCTATAAGCCCATAAACAATCGTTTAGTTTCCTAGACCATTGTTTTCTATTCCCTTCTATAGATTTTTCTAGGATACGTTTAAGTTCTCTATTGGATACCTCAACTTGACCACTAGTCTGCGGATGATATGGTGTAGCTGTCCTATGTACGACTCCATATTTCTGCAATACCTTATCTAGTTGTAGATTGCAAAAGTGAGAACCCCTATCGCTAATAAGTGTACGTGGTGTGCCAAATCGCGCAAATAGAGATTTCAGGAATTGAATTACTATTCTACTATCATTAGTAGGTAAAGCTTGCGCCTCAACCCACTTTGATACGTAATCTACGGCTACCAAGATAAATTTATTCCCGAATGAAACTGGAAATGGGCCCATAAAATCTATCCCCCACACATCAAATACTTCACATTCAAGAATAAAGTTTTGCGGCATTTCATGTAATTTAGAAATATTACCTGTTTTCTGACAAGAATCACATGAAAGCACATACCTTTGGGCATCCCTGAATAGAAGGGGCCAATAAAAACCCGAATCAAGAACCTTTTTCGCAGAGCGATTTGCTCCATAGTGACCACCAGTAGGACCTGAATGACACTGCTCCAGGATTTTCCACCCTTCCTCGGCTGATACACACCTTCGGATCACGGAATCTGCACATATCCGAAAAAGAAAAGGGTCCTCCCAAAAGTAATATTTCAAGTCGGAGAAAAATTTCTTTTTCTGCTGATATGAAAAATCCTGTGGGAGGACCTTAGCCACAAGATAGTTTGCATAATCTGCAAACCATGGATAATTATTATTTACTTTCGAAGATAAGGCAAATAACGATTCCTCAGGAAATGCATCAGAAATTTCAGATTCTTCTAACATTGCTCGTAATGGATTTTCTAAACGTGAAAGATGGTCTGCCGCTAGGTTTTCTGCTCCTCGTTTATCCCTAATTTCCAAATCAAATTCTTGCAATAGAAGAACCCAACGGATTAAACGAGGCTTTGCGTCCGCCTTGACTAGCAAATATTTAAGTGCAGAGTGATCCGTGTAAACTACTACCTTGGACAATGTTAAATATGATCTAAATTTATCAAAGGCAAAAACTACTGCTAGAAGTTCTTTTTCAGTAGTAGTATAATTCTCTTGTGCATTATTAAGTGTTTTACTAGCATAAAATATAGGATGAAAATGTTTGTTTCGGCGTTGTCCTAGAACAGCCCCTACTGCAAAACTGCTAGCATCACACATGATTTCAAAAGGCTGAGTAAAATCAGGCGCTATCATAATAGGAGAATTAATTAATCTCTCTTTTAAGAACTCAAAAGCATGTAGACACTCTTGATTAAAGAGAAAAGGTGTGTCCTTTTCTAAAAGTCTCGTAAGTGGTTTAACAATTTTGGAAAAGTCTTTAATAAACCGACGGTAAAATCCGGCGTGGCCTAAAAAACTTCTCACTACCTTAACAGATGTGGATGGTGGTAACTTTTCTATTGTCTCTATCTTCGCTCTATCTACTTGAATTCCTTGATTGGAGATTTTATGACCAAGTACTAATCTTTCTTGTACCATAAAATGGCACTTCTCCCAGCTAAGTACTAAGTTTGTTTCCTCACACCTCCTCAAAACTTTTCCTAAATTATTCAAACATAAATCAAAGGAATCTCCAAAGACGGAGAAGTCATCCATAAACACTTCCATGATGTCTTCAACATACTCATTGAAGATGGCCAACATGCATCGTTGGAAAGTAGCGGGGGCATTACATAGACCAAAAGGCATACGCCTATAGGCAAAGGTGCCAAATGGGCACGTGAACGTTGTTTTCTCTTGGTCTTCTGGGGCTATTGGGATTTGGAAATACCCAGAAAGTCCATCTAAAAAACAATAATACGCATGCCCTGACAAGCGTTCTAATATTTGGTCGATAAAGGGTAAAGGGAAGTGGTCCTTCCTAGTGGCATCGTTTAGCTTCCTATAGTCTATACAGACACGCCAACCTGTTATTGTTCGCGTTGGAATTAATTCATTTTTATCGTTTGCTACCACAGTTAAACCACCCTTCTTAGGAACGACTTGGACAGGACTAACCAATGAACTATCGGAGATAGGGTATATCATACCAGCATCTAACAATTTAACAATTTCAGCCTTAACTACCTCTTTCATATTAGGATTAAGCCTACGCTGCGGTTGAATAGATGACTTATAGTTTTCTTCCAAAAGGATTTTATGAGTGCAAAAACTAGGATTAATACCTTTTATATCAGATATTTGCCAGGCTATTGCACCTTTACATTTTTTCAACACAGTTAATAATTTGGTTTTTTCAATCTCAGAAAGATGAGAAGAAATGATAACTGGGTAAGACGAATTAGCTCCTAAGAATGCATACTCAAGATGATCCGGTAAATTTTTTAATTCAACTACAGGTGGATTCTTAGTATTATTCTTAAGAACTTCATGTTTTCCTTCTGTAAGTAAGTTATATTCAGTATTTTCATTCATCGAAACAGAGCTATCTAGAAAAAATAAATGATCAACAATGTCTTCACTAGTTTCATCTTCTAGAAAGCAATTAGTAATGCAAATTTCTAAAGGGTCTTTATAATAAAAATTAGAATCAATAGAAGTCATTAAATCATCAACACCATGAGAAAAGTAACAACAATCATCACTATCCAAAGATTGTTTCATAGTATTGCCAATTTGAAAAGTGACTTCATCCTCCCCTACTCTCAAAACTAATTTACCATCAAAAACATCAATAAGAGCTCTAGAAGTGGCTAGAAATGGACGACCAAGTATAAGTGGTACTTCTATATTTTCGTCCATATCTAAAATAACAAAATCGGCAGGAAATATAAATTTGTCTACCTTAACTAATACATCCTCCACTATACCTCTTGGGTACTTAACCGACCTATCTGCCAACTGGATGCTCATTCTAGTCGGGCTAAGTTCCCCTAGGCCTAGTTTCAAATATAATTTATAAGGCATCAAATTTATACTAGCTCCTAAATCCGCTAAAGCTTTATTAACTTGCAAATCACCGATTAA
Source organism: Platanthera zijinensis (assembly GCA_039513925.1). Taxonomy (NCBI): domain Eukaryota; kingdom Viridiplantae; phylum Streptophyta; class Magnoliopsida; order Asparagales; family Orchidaceae; genus Platanthera; species Platanthera zijinensis. The sequence continues at coordinate 148,368,556 of CM077096.1, forward strand.
ACATGGAATTGAAAAAGAACCGGGATCCTTAAGTTTTTGTGGTAATTTATTTTGTAAAATAGCAGAGCATTCTTCACTAAGTGTAACTAAAGATAATTCTTCTATTTTCCTTTTATTAGAAATTAAATCCTTCAAAAATTTTGCATATTTGGGCATTTGAATAATATCAGAAAAAGGTAAATTAACATGCAATTGTTTAATCATAGATAAAAATTTATCATATTGCGCATCCATGCGCTCCTTGTTTATCTTTGCTGGATATGGTACGGCTGGTTGATATTCCATTGGTGTCACGTTCGGTGCTTCTCCACTGGACTCCTCTTGAGGTGCATCCTGTGCAAGCCTTGGGTCTTGTAATTCCTTCCCGCTCCTTAACTGAATTGCTCTTGCATGCTCCTTTGGATTTGTCTCAGTATTTCCTGGAAGTGTCCCTTGTTGTCTCTCTGATACCATCCTTGCCAACTGCACAATCTGATTCTCCAAATTTCGAATAGAACCCTCTTGATTACGGAAGGCAACATCGGTAGTTTGCATGAACTTTACAAGGACATCTTCCAATGTTGGTTTCCTTGGCTCCAATTTTTGTTGTTGTTGTCCAAACACGGGTTGTTTGCCTTGGTTGCCTTGCCCTCCCCAAGAGAAATTGGGGTGGTTCCTCCATCCTTGATTGTATGTAAAACTATATGGGTTGTTTGCAGGATTGAAAGGTGGTCTGGGATTATTACCCATGTAGTCTACATGTTCTTGCATTTGAGGTTCACCACTAGGTAGTCCAACAAGGGAAGGGTCCCATTGGTTAGGTACCATTGGGGGCGTAGTTAAAGAAAGGTTGTCCATCTTTTGATGGAGCTTCTCCACTTGAATTGCTAAGGCTGTTACGACATCCACTTCATACATTCCGGCAGGCTTAGTAGACTTTGGCCGCACGGTAGTCCATTGGTAGCTATTCATTGCCATTTCTTCTATCAACTGCTGGGCGGCCTCAGGTGTCTTATTGTTCAAGGTGCCTCCACTAGCCGCATCAATCATCTGTCTGGTGGCTGGATTTAGACCATTGTAGAAGGTCTGAATCTGAAGCCAAGAAGGTAAGGCATGATGTGGGCATCTCCTTAATAATTCTTTGAATCGTTCCCAAGTATCGTACAATGATTCAGCCTCCAATTGAACATACGTAGAGATGTCGTTTCTTAACTTTGCGGTCTTTGCCGGTGGAAAATACTTCATCAAAAACTTCTCAACCATCATGTCCCAAGTAGTAATGGAACCTCGAGGTAACGAATTGAGCCACTACTTTGCCTTATGCCTTAATGAGAATGGGAACAATCTCAATCTAATGGCATCGTTGGAGACACCATTAATCTTGAATGTATCACATATCTCTAGGAATCCGGCTAAGTGTGTATTGGGGTCCTCGTCTTGTAAGCCATCATATTGAACATATTGTTGCACCATTTGTATCACGCTTGGCTTCAGTTCGAAATTATTGGTTGGAATGGGAGGTCGAACAATGCTTTGTTTGTACCCTAGTTTGGATTTGAGTTAAGTCTTTCCTTTTAGTCCTTGACCCAAGATTTATCTATGGTCAAAGTCTTGTTGTAGAGCTTTCTCTTTTCCAGTAAAATTCTGGCTAAGGGATTTTCGGGTTCGACTATCGTCGAACGCCGATCGACTATCGTCGATCAGCCGGTCGACGATCGTCTGTCTCTGGTCAGCTCGACGTTCTGCTAGATCGTCGAGCTCTGGTCGACTATCTCTTGATAGTTCGACGCTTTCTGTCTAGTCTTGAGTCGGTCGACTATCTGCCTGGATAGTTCGACTTTCTGAGTCGGTCGACTATCTATTGATAGGTCGACGATCTCAGCAGGTCGTTCGACTATAGTCGAAGGTCGTTCGACGATCGGCTGTCTGCATATATAATTTTATATGCGTGTTATTCTGTGTTTTATTTCTTATTTTATCTGATTTATTTAATAGATATTATCTGATAGATTTACTTCATATACTTCAAAGCAATTCTTGCTATTCTTATGCTTAAGTCTTTCCTATCAGATAAAGTGTTTTTGTCTTATTAGTTGACTCTCTGACTGCTTTATTAATGCAGCTGTCCTTTATAGCCGTTGGCTATAAAGAGTTATTTCTAATATCTTTCTTTATCAGATTTTATACTGCAGCTTCTTATGAAGCTTTATTTCTTTATATAGAAATATATATCTGCAAGATATGTTTTGTCTTTATGTTAATTGCAGCCCAGATTCAAGATCTGAGAAGAAGACAAAGCTCAACTCAAATATTAGAGCCGTTGTTGCTGCTCCTATTTAAGGAGTTCTTTTGCAAAAAGAACTAAGACCGCTGCTACCATCAATATACAGCAGTAGAAGGAAGAAATCAAACAGCTGCTCTCAGGATTCAACTGAGAAGATACAGCTGCTCTCAGCAATCATCCATTCATCTGAGAAGATAATTTCTTCACTCTTCTTCAACCTGAGTGCTCCTACTTTCAGGAAGATACACTCAGAGATATTAAAGAAGAAGAAGAAGAAGAAGGAAGCTGAAGAAGAACATCCATCCAGATCTCTAGTCTTCTTCAAGCTTTTCCTTCAGAACTTCAAGACAGTATTCTGTCTTGAATTCTGAAGAGGCCTTGTGCTTCTCTAATCTATTGTAAAATAGAGAAGACATTCTAATCCTCTTCCCCCCTCCTGTAAAGGGTTGTTTACTCCCTTCAAAAGTAAAGCTTGGTTTTTAGACACCTGATCAAAAGTCTAAAGGGTCTCTAGATCTACCTGCAGCAGATCTTGTTGGTGGCAGGGCACCTGATCAAAAACCTGTAGTGGATTCCTACCGTGTGGGTAGAAGAGTGGATGTACCCAGTGTTTGGGGAACCACTATAATATCTTGTGTCGTCTGATTGCTTGATTTATTATTTGCACTGTGGCTGTGATTAGTTTTAACTAGGATTGCTAGTTGCTGATTAGGATCCAAGCCTTAACTGTAATTACAGTTAGCTTGAGTTTGTGCACAACACTTGTGTTAGGCTATAGGGTTAAATCAATATCTATAATCTTTAATTCCGCAATCGTATCTATCCCTTCACTTTCAATTGGTATCAGAGGGAGGTTGGCTGACTGAATAGGCTAACACCTAAGTCACAAGATCCTGATAGATACCAAGGATTATAGATATTCACTCACTTTCATGGCCCAGTACAATGATTATTTTAGCACCAGACCTCCAGCTTGCAACTTAGCTGAGTTTAGCATCTGGAAGACAAGAGTCAAATTATATATGAACTTTTTTGATGAAAAAATATTTTCTTCTATTTTGACAGGTCTTCCAACATCGGCAACAACAACAAAAAGTGCCAGGCTAGCTGATGCCCGAGCAATGAACATCCTAGCTCAGTCATTATCTGATGACTTATTTCAGGATGTTGCTGAATGCTCAACAGCTAAGGAGATGTGGGAATCCCTTCACCAAATGGCTTCTGAACCCTTGGATGTAATATCAGAAGGAAGCCACATCATCTCATCTGAAGGAGAATCAACATCCCTAGATGTTATCTGGGATGTCTCAGATGATGACTCATCATTTGAAGATGAAGAGGAGGAAGCAAGGGCCAAAGCATTTTGCATCATGGCCATAAATGCCTCCTGCAGCAATTCAGAAGCTGAACTAACAGAAGGAAAATCAAAACCTGAAAAGGTTCAGGTAATATCAAAATCTGTCTTCAGTCCAGTTAATTTAGATATTCAAAATTGCTGCCAAATTTTAACTATACCTGAGAAGGAACCAACACTTCTCAGAGAAATGTTTTCTTTATATTCTAATGAGTTCAGTTTTGAGAACTCAGTTTGCTTTTTCATAAATCTGCTTTATAAACAAAAGGATAAATTACTTAAATTTTTTTTAAATCCTTTTATTATTTGGAACAGATTTATTAGGAAGCATTTTTTTTATAGCTGATTATATCTATTATGTTCAAATATTTTATTCAGATTTCTGTATAAAGAAATTCTCTGTCAGATAACTCTATTTCTTATAGATCCTTTTCTAATTTCATTTAGATTGAGTCCTCTACTCTAGTTGCATTTGTCAGCTGAGTTTGAATCTCGTCTAATGAAAAGAAATTCTATAGGAAGGAAGATATCTGATTTTGTTTTTCAGATCCAGAATCTTAATTAAATTTGCTGAACAAAATATCATTTTTTGCTGCTAACATATCCCTTTTTCAAGGAGAGAGCAATCTCTATCATAGCTTTCTGCAGGTACTATTTACAAGAGTTAGCTGGATGACTCAATCAAAACTCAAAGTCATCTCAGCTTTCTTCAATCTCAAGTACTGCATCAACATAGGGGGAGATTGCAAATGCCAGCAGCAGCCAGCTAAGCAAAGTTTTTCTTCATATATTTTATGCTTTGCTTTATCTATTTTTGCTAATAAGATCCTCACCCAAATAGGGGGAGATTGTTGGAACCCTGGTTCTGATTTGGGTTAGGATCTCTATTAGGTTGTTTTAGTTTAGTTTAGCTTATTTTTAGTAGTTTTAGTCTTTGAAAGACTTAACCCAAATAGGGGGAGATTGTTGGTACCCTAGTTTGGATTTGAGTTAAGTCTTTCCTTTTAGTCCTTGACCCAAGATTTATCTATGGTCAAAGTCTTGTTGTAGAGCTTTCTCTTTTCCAGTAAAATTCTGGCTAAGGGATTTTCGGGTTCGACTATCGTCGAACGCCGATCGACTATCGTCGATCAGCCGGTCGACGATCGTCTGTCTCTGGTCAGCTCGACGTTCTGCTAGATCGTCGAGCTCTGGTCGACTATCTCTTGATAGTTCGACGCTTTCTATCTAGTCTTGAGTCGGTCGACTATCTGCCTGGATAGTTCGACTTTCTGAGTCGGTCGACTATCTATTGATAGGTCGACGATCTCAGCAGGTCGTTCGACTATAGTCGAAGGTCGTTCGACGATCGGCTGTCTGCATATATAATTTTATATGCGTGTTATTCTGTGTTTTATTTCTTATTTTATCTGATTTATTTAATAGATATTATCTGATAGATTTACTTCATATACTTCAAAGCAATTCTTGCTATTCTTATGCTTAAGTCTTTCCTATCAGATAAAGTGTTTTTGTCTTATTAGTTGACTCTCTGACTGCTTTATTAATGCAGCTGTCCTTTATAGCCGTTGGCTGTAAAGAGTTATTTCTAATATCTTTCTTTATCAGATTTTATACTGCAGCTTCTTATGAAGCTTTATTTCTTTATATAGAAATATATATCTGCAAGATATGTTTTGTCTTTATGTTAATTGCAGCCCAGATTCAAGATCTGAGAAGAAGACAAAGCTCAACTCAAATATTAGAGCCGTTGTTGCTGCTCCTATTTAAGGAGTTCTTTTGCAAAAAGAACTAAGACCGCTGCTACCATCAATATACAGCAGTAGAAGGAAGAAATCAAACAGCTGCTCTCAGGATTCAACTGAGAAGATACAGCTGCTCTCAGCAATCATCCATTCATCTGAGAAGATAATTTCTTCACTCTTCTTCAACCTGAGTGCTCCTACTTTCAGGAAGATACACTCAGAGATATTAAAGAAGAAGAAGAAGAAGAAGAAGGAAGCTGAAGAAGAACATCCATCCAGATCTCTAGTCTTCTTCAAGCTTTTCCTTCAGAACTTCAAGACAGTATTCTGTCTTGAATTCTGAAGAGGCCTTGTGCTTCTCTAATCTATTGTAAAATAGAGAAGACATTCTAATCCTCTTCCCCCCTCCTGTAAAGGGTTGTTTACTCCCTTCAAAAGTAAAGCTTGGTTTTTAGACACCTGATCAAAAGTCTAAAGGGTCTCTAGATCTACCTGCAGCAGATCTTGTTGGTGGCAGGGCACCTGATCAAAAACCTGTAGTGGATTCCTACCATGTGGGTAGAAAAGTGGATGTACCCAGTGTTTGGGGAACCACTATAATATCTTGTGTCGTCTGGTTGCTTGATTTATTATTTGCACTGTGGCTGTGATTAGTTTTAACTAGGATTGCTAGTTGCTGATTAGGATCCAAGCCTTAACTGTAATTACAGTTAGCTTGAGTTTGTGCACAACACTTGTGTTAGGCTATAGGGTTAAATCAATATCTATAATCTTTAATTCCGCAATCGTATCTATCCCTTCACTTTCATGCTTGACCCAGTTCCTTGGAGATTAGGTCTAGCAAAGTCAGACATGGTTTGCTCATTTTGGTTTGCCATGATATCTAAATCCTCAGGATGGTGTTCTCCTTGATTCACTGTTTCTTCTTCTGACAGTTCGGTTACGATATCTGTGGTGTTAATACCCACGTCTCTTTGATTGGTGTTATGAATAAGTCGTTCTGGATCAGATTGAAATGGTTCTAGCCCAGAATTTCTTGCCCTGGTTATAGACTAACAGACTACAAAACAGAGATTAAATAATATAATTATACTATAAACTATATTACATATATTTATTAGCAAACAAAAATGGTAGATTAATAGAGTTAAAGCTTTCAAAATATTAAAAAGGGTTCCCCGGCAACGGCGCCAAAAACTTGATGATTGTTTTCACAAAGCCTAACCTTGATGCGGAGTCATTCTACGTTTTATCGTAACTATGTAGATGGGCATAAGCTAGATTGAATTATCTTTCAGGCAAGTGCACCTATCAATCATAGTATAAGAGAAGCTTACATCTCATATCGTATTCCACAGGGTCCTTTTAACTACTTGTACTCACTCTCACTCTGTTATCATACCTACATTTAAAATTTCGTTCTAACATAGATTAATCCTAACTATGACTACTTGGATAAAAATTGTATTGGAGAGTTACAAAAATAATCTTCAAGCCGAAAGTTAAAGGCGTTCAATGAACATCATCATTTTATGTAATCATGCAATAACAAAACTATCAAATTCATTGTATTGTAAAGGGTTAAACTAATTATCAAATTCTCTCTCGAGCAATTTGAAATTTAAATCTAAGTTAAGTAAATCTTCTCTCGAACAATTTACAATACTCAAATTTGCATTGAATGAAATACCCTTATCTACTACATAGATTCATGGAACTTTATCTCTAAAATACCATAATTCCATCATTTCGTATTCTAATTTTCCAAGAAACATATCTCTCGATCATGAATTTTAGATTACAAAGAGAAATAACACATAAATATGAAGATTTAACCATCATCCAAAGAATCCAATTTCTCAATCTAGACATTTGGAATTCATGTAAAAGCAAATAATCATTCATAACAAGGATAATTCTCAATATTTGCACACCCATATACGAACAAAATACCATGAAATTGATTAAAACAAGAAGATACATGATTACTAATTTGTTCAAACACATTGTTCATGAAAATTAAAAGATAAATAAAGTTGGATTACCAAGAGAGATACAAGATTAAATGAGATAAATTGAAGAATAAATGCATACGAATATCTCCTTCAAGCCTTCCTTCTCTTGGGTGCTCCACTTTCGTTCTCCAGAAAATCTCCAAACAAAATTGATCCAAAAGTCCAAAATACAATTTTTCTCTAGGTTTTTATAGTCTCATAGCAAACATGGTCGAACACGGGTTCCGACACGGCCATGTTGCAGGCCGTGTCGGCAGTTCCAAGGCAGTTCCACACGAGCAGATGAGTTTGGTCATGGGCCGTGTTGGATGACACGGGTACTGACACGGCCGTGTTGGAGAACACGGCCGTGTTGTTCTTCATGTTCTTCGGACACGGGTAGGCCGGATTTAATTCTTCACTTTGTCCCGAGAAGGACACGGTCTGGACACACGGGCGTGTTCAGACCCGTGTGAACAAATAGTTCCAGCTAGGATAGAACACGGGTAGGCACACGGGCGTGTTCCTACCCGTGTTCGACCAATTCTTCTGCTTTGATCAGCCCTCCTGGTCCCGTCAACTCCCCTGTTTGCTCCAAGACTTTTAGTTCCACTGATTAGTCATACCTGCATTAGAAAAATGACGTATTAAGTGGGGAGTTCAATACAAAAAATAGTAAAGACTCTAACATATGCTCTACTATTCATGACAATACCAATTCTCAACTATTTTGCACAATTACTTGAGTAAAGAGATAGAAAATAGTGGACATGATTACAATTATGATAGTCAGAATCTATCATAATTGTACTCATCAAATACCCCCAGACTTGAGTGTTTGCTTGTCCCTAAGAAAACTAATTCAAACAATTGAGTTACCGATACATAATTCTACTTCCGCACACTGATTGTTTTGAATTCAAATAGTAATTTGATGCTGTAATTGTATAGGAAATAGTATAGCAGACTTTTCTAAATATAACTTTCTTAAAAATTCCTCCAATACATATCTTAACTTTTTTTCGCTCTTTCTTAGAATTAGGATTATAGTTATCCATTACTATTGTAAGGAGAAAAGAATAATCTTAATAACATATGCATTAGTCTTTCAAAACTTAAACATACCTCTATTGATAATCATACACTTTCCTTTACACACCCTCTCCATAGCACTAATGATAATTAGTAAAGTTGGATCCTTAGGACTTGTATGGTGGTGTAACCTTTTTGTCTTAGGATAGGTAATTATAGGTGGGGTAAAATAACTCGATGGTTTTTTTTTCTTTGTACACCTAGATCACAATTGAGCCCTTGGTATGGTCAATACCTTAACAAACATTGATACTCTACGAGCACCCCCAGACTTTGCACGTATTATACTTCCCATATATTTTTTCTTTGTTTCTTAACCAAAGGTCCATAGTAGGGATCATTCTGAATGGGTGCAAAGTCACACTCACTCAGGCCACATATCACTATGTTTTTGTTTTTAGGGACTTCATAGTAGGGATCATTCCGAATGGGTGCAAGTGTACATGCACTCAGGCTACATATCACTATGAAAATTCATTTCATGACGACTCAATGATAGGTGTGCTACTAGGTGAGGATTTGCCTTGGTGAATTTTAGAGTTGGGATATCACAAAAATATAGGGATAAGGTCCAAATTGGGTGAGCAAGGGTATAATGTTTAAGGTTTTGGGATGTGAAAGGCTCAAGCTATCCAAAAGGAGGCCTAAATCATTTCCACCTTTACTAATTAACATGTGCAAAAGGTTTGAGGATCGTTGGTTAGTTCTAGGCACCAATAGGTTTTGTTATTTTATTTTGATCTCCTAATACACAATTATCAAAATATTGCATTCATCGACTCACTTTAGTATAGATAAATATATTTTCTAAAATGGAGTGATTATTAGTTAATAATATAGAGGACAATATTTTTAAACCAAACTTTATGGAGAAAAGTAGGCTAATGAATTTCTATACGTAGTTACTAATCAACAAATTTGAACACGAATTCGGTTTAATCAGCGTGCGAAAGTAAATTAGATAGTTATATTCTCAATGAGTGAAGTACGGAAAGCTTAAAGAAAAGTAATAGAATGCTGTGATAGAGAAAGAGAGTACTATGCTAGAGATAATATCAGTAACTATAATCATGCACCCCACTGTCAACACCAATACCCCCCAGACTTGTGTTGCAATGTCCTCATTGCAAAAAAAATTAAAAACAAATTGAGGTTATTATTGCACCAGGATTGAGAGAACTGATGATCATGAATATAAAGGAGCACATAACAAAACAATGAGCAAAAAAAAAAATACTTCTAGATATACTGCTAATACAAGATCATGATAATATCAATAAAAAGGATACAACAATACAGGGATATAAAATCAAAAATACATAGGTGTATCATCCTGGTCAGCCGGATCATCCTGAGTGCGAGATCGATGAGGAGCTGCTCATGGTGGGCTAGTAATCCCTAAGTGTTGCCGGATCTGATAGATGACGTCCTCAGTCCGCTGCTGCGTCTCCTCGATACGCTGAAGGCGCGGCGATAGCTGAGTGTCGTAGAAGCGCTGGATCTCCTGTGCATATCGAGACTGCCACGGAGGCTGGGCAGAAGAGGACTCCCCCTGAGTATACGTCGAGCGGGGTGGGGGAATGAGAGGCTCATCGAGGTCTGGATCTATCTCCTCGTCGTCGTCGTGGACATGGCGTCCACGACTCGCAATGGTGTAAGTAATCCCACCCCGGCCTTGACGTGCTGAAACGAGGCGGATGGATCGAAGACTTGCCATGGTGATGGGCATAGTCTTTGCTACCACCGTCATCGGGGGAAGAGGCAAGAATATGCCCATATTCCTAGCCAAGCGCGTAATGTAAGGGGCTACACAAATGGACCCAATGCGGGAGTTCTCCGCCTGATGAAGAATGAAGTGAGCAAGCATATAACCTAAGTGGATGGGGTAACGGGCTGTCATGCTTTGCAGATAAAGGATGTCCTGTCGGCTAACTATGCCGGAGCTTTCGCCCCGGCCGCTCAGAGTATGGCTAAGCAGATGATGAATGTAATGTATGGCGGGGGAAACCAGCTTTGAGGCCTTAGACCTCTTGGCTTCATAGGGCTCAGTGTCAAAAGAGAGACGACGCCAAATATCGCCCGCCTGGTCGCGACTTGGGAGACTAAAATTCAGATCAAAGTAGGCATCACTAAAGAGGAATGCCTCTTCGTACACTCCTAAATGTTGTGTAAATTGGATGAGAGATAGCGTGTAGAAGGTGCCTCCTACCCGAAATGAGATATTCCCCTCGGTTGGTCTTCCATTATCGGTCATGGAGGGTCGAAGGTTTAAATAGAAGGTGGACAAAAACTCGAGCGTGAGCTCGCGGAAACCTAACTCTTCTATTGCAAAAAAACCTTGCCACCCTATTACGGAAATTAATTCCTGAACATTTGCAGTAAGACCGATGGCTTCCAAGACGTCCCAGTTGATCATTCGTATGTCTTGAAATTTCTTTGCTTGCAGGCGGTTATAGCGGTTAGTATGCACTGCATCCGTGAAAACTAAGGGTTGAACGACGTCGCGTCTTTCAGTAGACAACGCTTGAAGTTCCGGTCTACGTCGGCGACTGCCTTGGCTACGTGAAGATGACATGATCTGAAAATAAAGGAACGAAATATTCTGAAGCGAATGAAGATGGGAAAAAAAATCAAATAAATAAGAAGAGATCTTATGGATAGAAACCCAGGAATTATACCGATGATGTAAATAGCAAAATGACGAGGCGATTGCACGAAATTGGGGGAGCTCCGGCTGTACTGGTTGCAGGAAGAAAAGGGGAGAAAGTGGAACTGATGGAATGAAAGAAGTCGAATACGACCCCTATAAAAAGAAGTCGAACACGGGTGTACACACGGCCGTGTGTGCACCCGTGTTTGGGAATCTACGTGGGCGGGAAACACGGTCTCCAAGGAGACGTGTGGTCATTTCGTGGGAACTGCTTGTGTCAGTTGGACACGGTCAACAACACGGTCGTGTCCACAACCCGTGTGGTCAATCTGACAGGTGGTTGGATCGGACACGGTCCACAACACGGGTGTGTGTGGACCCGTGTCCTTCTCTGGATGAAATCGCTTTAATTGGCCTCATCGACACGGGTGTGCACATGGTTGGGTTAATAGCCGTGTTCATTAAAACACGGCCACAAACACGGTTGTGTGGAGACCCGTGTTATGCGCTAGCGTAACATTGAAATGGCGATGAATGACACGGCAACGAACACGGGCGTGTATTTGCCCATGTGGTGCTCTGTAAATTTCTGCCTTTCCTGGTTTAAATAAGGTGCACGGCTGGGTGACTGCGCGTGTGCTCGACATGGCCAAGCACACGGCCGTGTGCTTGGCCGTGTACTCTTCTTAAATAATAATTTCTCCTAAGTTCTTTATTTTATTTTGTTTTATTTTTTTCGGGGTAGAAATTTAAATAACGTTTTCATTAAAATTTTGATAAACTATTTAGACAAGTTACTATTGAATTATTTATATATAGTTTCTTAGTCTAGATGAAGGCAGGATTCTAGGCGAGCAGAAGCTTGGGGAAGTGCACTATAATAAAGTTTTAACCGGTGCCCGTTGACTTTAAAATCTCCTTTTTCAGGGTGAGTTAGTTCGACGGTGCCATAGGGGAAAACTTTTTTAACTTGGAAGGGTCCGGACCACTTAGACCTAAGCTTCCCTGGGAATAGACGCAGCCTAGAATTAAAAAGGAGAACCTGGTCACCCTCGTTGAATGTTTTGGTTTTTCGGAGGTGACGGTCATGAAATAATTTGGTTCTCTCCTTATAAATTCTGGAGTTCTCATATGCCATAGTCCTCCATTCGTCTAGTTCGTTAAGTTGAAGCTTGCGTTTTTCCCCTATAGAATTAGTATCAAAATTTAGAAATCGTATTGCCCAATATGACTTGTGCTCTAATTCTATAGGTAAGTGACAGGATTTACCATAGACTAATCTAAAGGGGGTGGTTCCTATAGGTGTTTTAAATGCGGTCCTATAAGCCCATAAACAATCGTTTAGTTTCCTAGACCATTGTTTTCTATTCCCTTCTATAGATTTTTCTAGGATACGTTTAAGTTCTCTATTGGATACCTCAACTTGACCACTAGTCTGCGGATGATATGGTGTAGCTGTCCTATGTACGACTCCATATTTCTGCAATACCTTATCTAGCTGTAGATTGCAAAAGTGAGAACCCCTATCGCTAATAAGTGTACGTGGTGTGCCAAATCGCGCAAATAGAGATTTCAGGAATTGAATTACTACTCTACTATCATTAGTAGGTAAAGCTTGCGCCTCAACCCACTTTGATACGTAATCTACGGCTACCAAGATAAATTTATTCCCGAATGAAACTGGAAATGGGCCCATAAAATCTATCCCCCACACATCAAATACTTCACATTCAAGAATAAAGTTTTGCGGCATTTCATGTAATTTAGAAATATTACCTGTTTTCTGACAAGAATCACATGAAAGCACATACCTTTGGGCATCCCTGAATAGAAGGGGCCAATAAAAACCCGAATCAAGAACCTTTTTCGCAGAGCGATTTGCTCCATAGTGACCACCAGTAGGACCTGAATGACACTGCTCCAGGATTTTCCACCCTTCCTCGGCTGATACACACCTTCGGATCACGGAATCTGCACATATCCGAAAAAGAAAAGGGTCCTCCCAAAAGTAATATTTCAAGTCGGAGAAAAATTTCTTTTTCTGCTGATATGAAAAATCCTGTGGGAGGACCTTAGCCACAAGATAGTTTGCATAATCTGCAAACCATGGATAATTATTATTTACTTTCGAAGATAAGGCAAATAACGATTCCTCAGGAAATGCATCAGAAATTTCAGATTCTTCTAACATTGCTCGTAATGGATTTTCTAAACGTGAAAGATGGTCTGCCGCTAGGTTTTCTGCTCCTCGTTTATCCCTAATTTCCAAATCAAATTCTTGCAATAGAAGAACCCAACGGATTAAACGAGGCTTTGCATCCGCCTTGGCTAGCAAATATTTAAGTGCAGAGTGATCCGTGTAAACTACTACCTTGGACAATGTTAAATATGATCTAAATTTATCAAAGGCAAAAACTACTGCTAGAAGTTCTTTTTCAGTAGTAGTATAATTCTCTTGTGCATTATTAAGTGTTTTACTAGCATAAAATATAGGATGAAAATGTTTGTTTCGGCGTTGTCCTAGAACAGCCCCTACTGCAAAACTGCTAGCATCACACATGATTTCAAAAGGCTGAGTAAAATCAGGCGCTATCATAATAGGAGAATTAATTAATCTCTCTTTTAAGAACTCAAAAGCATGTAGACACTCTTGATTAAAGAGAAAAGGTGTGTCCTTTTCTAAAAGTCTCGTAAGTGGTTTAGCAATTTTGGAAAAGTCTTTAATAAACCGACGGTAAAATCCGGCGTGGCCTAAAAAACTTCTCACTGCCTTAACAGATGTGGGTGGTGGTAACTTTTCTATTGTCTCTATCTTCTCTCTATCTACTTGAATTCCTTGATTGGAGATTTTATGACCAAGTACTAATCTTTCTTGTACCATAAAATGGCACTTCTCCCAGCTAAGTACTAAGTTGGTTTCCTCACACCTCCTCAAAACTTTTCCTAAATTATTCAAACATAAATCAAAGGAATCTCCAAAGACGGAGAAGTCATCCATAAACACTTCCATGATGTCTTCAACATACTCATTGAAGATGGCCAACATGCATCGTTGGAAAGTAGCGGGGGCATTACATAGACCAAAAGGCATACGCCTATAGGCAAAGGTGCCGAATGGGCACGTGAACGTTGTTTTCTCTTGGTCTTCTGGGGCTATTGGGATTTGGAAATACCCAGAAAGTCCATCTAGAAAACAATAATACGCATGCCCTGACAAGCGTTCTAATATTTGGTCGATAAAGGGTAAAGGGAAGTGGTCCTTCCTAGTGGCATCGTTTAGCTTCCTATAGTCTATACAGACACGCCAACCTGTTATTGTTCGCGTTGGAATTAATTCATTTTTATCGTTTGCTACCACAGTTAAACCACCCTTCTTAGGAACGACTTGGACAGGACTAACCCATGAACTATCGGAGATAGGGTATATCATACCAGCATCTAACAATTTAACAATTTCAGCCTTAACTACCTCTTTCATATTAGGATTAAGCCTACGCTGCGGTTGAATAGATGACTTATAGTTTTCTTCCAAAAGGATTTTATGAGTGCAAAAACTAGGATTAATACCTTTTATATCAGATATTTGCCAGGCTATTGCACCTTTACATTTTTTCAACACAGTTAATAATTTGGTTTTTTCAATCTCAGAAAGATGAGAAGAAATGATAACTGGGCAAGACGAATTAGCTCCTAAGAATGCATACTCAAGATGATCCGGTAAATTTTTTAATTCAACTACAGGTGGATTCTTAGTATTATTCTTAAGAACTTCATGTTTTCCTTCTGTAAGTAAGTTATATTCAGTATTTTCATTCATCGAAACAGAGCTAATTAGAAAAAATAAATGATCAACAATGTCTTCACTAGTTTCATCTTCTAGAAAGCAATTAGTAATGCAAATTTCTAAAGGGTCTTTATAATAAAAATTAGAATCAATAGAAGTCATTAAATCATCAACACCATGAGAAAAGTAACAACAATCATCACTATCCAAAGATTGTTTCATAGTATTGCCAATTTGAAAGTGACTTCATCCTCCCCTACTCTCAAAACTAATTTACCATCAAAAACATCAATAAGAGCTCTAGAAGTGGCTAGAAATGGACGACCAAGTATAAGTGGTACTTTTATATTTTCGTCCATATCTAAAATAACAAAATCGGCAGGAAATATAAATTTGTCTACCTTAACTAATACATCCTCCACTATACCTCTTGGGTACTTAACCGACCTATCTGCCAACTGGATGCTCATTCTAGTCGGGCTAAGTTCCCCTAGGCCTAGTTTCAAATATAATTTATAAGGCATCAAATTTATACTAGCTCCTAAATCCGCTAAAGCTTTATTAACTTGCAAATCACCGATTAAACATGGAATTGAAAAAGAACCGGGATCCTTAAGTTTTTGTGGTAATTTATTTTGTAAAATAGCAGAGCATTCTTCACTAAGTGTAACTAAAGATAATTCTTCTATTTTCCTTTTATTAGAAATTAAATCCTTCAAAAATTTTGCATATTTGGGCATTTGAATAATATCAGAAAAAGGTAAATTAACATGCAATTGTTTAATCATAGATAAAAATTTATCATATTGCGCATCCATGCGCTCCTTGTTTATCTTTGCTGGATATGGTACGGCTGGTTGATATTCCATTGGTGTCACGTTCGGTGCTTCTCCACTGGACTCCTCTTGAGGTGCATCCTGTGCAAGCCTTGGGTCTTGTAATTCCTTCCCGCTCCTTAACTGAATTGCTCTTGCATGCTCCTTTGGATTTGTCTCAGTATTTCCTGGAAGTGTCCCTTGTTGTCTCTCTGATACCATCCTTGCCAACTGCCCAATCTGATTCTCCAAATTTCGAATAGAACCCTCTTGATTACGGAAGGCAACATCGGTAGTTTGCATGAACTTTGCAAGGACATCTTCCAATGTTGGTTTCCTTGGCTCCAATTTTTGTTGTTGTTGTCCAAACACGGGTTGTTTGCCTTGGTTGCCTTGCCCTCCCCAAGAGAAATTGGGGTGGTTCCTCCATCCTTGATTGTATGTAAAACTATATGGGTTGTTTGCAGGATTGAAAGGTGGTCTGGGATTATTACCCATGTAGTCTACATGTTCTTGCATTTGAGGTTCACCACTAGGTAGTCCAACAAGGGAAGGGTCCCATTGTTGAGGTACCATTGGGGGCGTAGTTAAAGAAAGGTTGTCCATCTTTTGATGGAGCTTCTCCACTTGAATTGCTAAGGCTGTTACGGCATCCACTTCATACATTCCGGCAGGCTTAGTAGACTTTGGCCGCACGGTAGTCCATTGGTAGCTATTCATTGCCATTTCTTCTATCAACTGCTGGGCGGCCTCAAGTGTCTTATTGTTCAAGGTGCCTCCACTAGCCGCATCAATCATCTGTCTGGTGGCTGGATTTAGACCATTGTAGAAGGTCTGAATCTGAAGCCAAGAAGGTAAGGCATGATGGGGGCATCTCCTTAATAATTCTTTGAATCGTTCCCAAGTATCGTACAATGATTCAGCCTCCAATTGAACATACGTAGAGATGTCGTTTCTTAACTTTGCGGTCTTTGCCGGTGGAAAATACTTCATCAAAAACTTCTCAACCATCATGTCCCAAGTAGTAATGGAACCTCGAGGTAACGAATTGAGCCACTACTTTGCCTTATGCCTTAATGAGAATGGGAACAATCTCAATCTAATGGCATCGTTGGAGACACCATTAATCTTGAATGTATCACATATCTCTAGGAATCCGGCTAAGTGTGTATTGGGGTCCTCGTCTTGTAAGCCATCATATTGAACATATTGTTGCACCATTTGTATCACGCTTGGCTTCAGTTCGAAATTATTGGTTGGAATGGGAGGTCGAACAATGCTTGACCCAGTTCCTTGGAGATTAGGTCTAGCAAAGTCAGACATGGTTTGCTCATTTTGGTTTGCCATGATATCTAAATCCTCAGGATGGTGTTCTCCTTGATTCACTGTTTCTTCTTCTGACAGTTCGGTTACGATATCTGTGGTGTTAATACCCACGTCTCTTTGATTGGTGTTATGAATAAGTCGTTCTGGATCAGATTGAAATGGTTCTAGCCCAGAATTTCTTGCCCTGGTTATAGACTAACAGACTACAAAACAGAGATTAAATAATATAATTATACTATAAACTATATTACATATATTTATTAGTAAACAAAAATGGTAGATTAATAGAGTTAAAGCTTTCAAAATATTAAAAAGGGTTCCCCGGCAACGGCGCCAAAAACTTGATGATTGTTTTCACAAAGCCTAACCTTGATGCGGAGTCATTCTACGTTTTATCGTAACTATGTAGATGGGCATAAGCTAGATTGAATTATCTTTCAGGCAAGTGCACCTATCAATCATAGTATAAGAGAAGCTTACATCTCATATCGTATTCCACAGGGTCCTTTTAACTACTTGTACTCACTCTCACTCTGTTATCATACCTACATTTAAAATTTCGTTCTAACATAGATTAATCCTAACTATGACTACTTGGATAAAAATTGTATTGGAGAGTTACAAAAATAATTTCAAGCCGAAAGTTAAAGGCGTTCAATGAACATCATCATTTTATGTAATCATGCAATAACAAAACTATCAAATTCATTGTATTGTAAAGGGTTAAACTAATTATCAAATTCTCTCTCGAGCAATTTGAAATTTAAATCTAAGTTAAGTAAATCTTCTCTCGAACAATTTACAATACTCAAATTTGCATTGAATGAAATACCCTATCTACTACATAGATTCATGGAACTTTATCTCTAAAATACCATAATTCCATCATTTCGTATTCTAATTTTCCAAGAAACATATCTCTCGATCATGAATTTTAGATTACAAAGAGAAATAACACATAAATATGAAGATTTAACCATCATCCAAAGAATCCAATTTCTCAATCTAGACATTTGGAATTCATGTAAAAGCAAATAATCATTCATAACAAGGATAATTCTCAATGTTTGCACACCCATATACGAACAAAATACCATGAAATTGATTAAAACAAGAAGATACATGATTACTAATTTGTTCAAACACATTGTTCATGAAAATTAAAAGATAAATAAAGTTGGATTACCAAGAGAGATACAAGATTAAATGAGATAAATTGAAGAATAAATGCATACGAATATCTCCTTCAAGCCTTCCTTCTCTTGGGTGCTCCACTTTCGTTCTCCAGAAAATCTCCAAACAAAATTGATCCAAAAGTCCAAAATACAATTTTTCTCCAGGTTTTTATAGTCTCATAGCAAACATGGTCGAACACGGGTTCTGACACGGCCGTGTTGCAGGCCGTGTCGGCAGTTCCAAGGCAGTTCCACACGAGCAGACGAGTTTGGTCATGGGCCGTATTGGATGACACGGGTACTGACACGGCCGTGTTGGAGAACACGGCCGTGTTGTTCTTCATGTTCTTCGGACATGGGTAGGCCGGATTTAATTCTTCACTTTGTCCCGAGAAGGACACGGTATGGACACACGGGCGTGTTCAGACCCGTGTGAACAAATAGTTCCAGCTAGGATAGAACACGGGTAGGCACACGGGCGTGTTCCTACCCATGTTCGACCAATTCTTCTGCTTTGATCAGCCCTCCTGGTCCCGTCAACTCCCCTGTTTGCTCCAAGACTTTTAGTTCCACTGATTAGTCGTACCTGCATTAGAAAAATGACGTATTAAGTGGGGAGTTCAATACATAAAATAGTAAAGACTCTAACCTATGCTCTACTATTCATGACAATACCAATTCTCAACTATTTTACACAATTACTTGAGTAAAGAGATAGAAAATAGTGGACATGATTACAATTATGATAGTCAGAATCTATCATAATTGTAATCATCAAGACTCCCTCGAGTGGCATCCAGCCCTGTCAGCTAGGTAAGAGCCTGACAGCGGGATCTGCTCGGGGTCTGGGGCAGACTCCCTCGAGTGACATCCAGCCCTGCCAGCTAGGTGAGCCTGACAGCGGGATCTGTTGAGGTCTAGGGCAGACTCCCTGGAGTGACATCCAGCCCTACCAGCTAGGTGAGAGCCTGACAGCGGGATCTGCTCGAGGTCTGGGGCAGACTCCCTCGAGTGACATCCAGCCCTGCCAGCTAGGTGAGAGCCCGACATCAGGATCTGCTCGGGGTCTGGGGCAGACTCCCTCGAGTGACATCCATCCCTACCAACTAGGTGAGAGCTTGACAGTGGGATCTGCTCAGGGTCTGGGGCAGACTCCTTCAAGTTCCATCCAACCCTGCTAGCTAGGTGAGAGCCTCCTAGCGGGATCTGGGGCAGACTCCCTCGAGTGACATCCAGCCATGCAAGCTAGGTTAGAGCCTGACAGCGGGATATGCTCGGAGTCTGGGGTAGACTCCCTCGAGTGACATCCAACCCTGCCAGCTAGGTAAGAGCCTTACAGCGGGATCTGCTCGGGGTATGGGACAGACTCCCTCAAGTGATATCCAGCCCTACTAGCTAGGTGAGAGCCTGACAGCGGGATCTTCTCGGGGTCTGGGGCAGACTCCCTTCAGTGACATCCAACCCTGCCAACTAGGTGAGAACCTGACAGTAGGATCTGCTCGGGGTCTGGGGCAGACTCCCTTGAGTAACATCCAGCCCTGCTAGCTTGGTGAGAGCCTGATAGCGGGATCTGCTCGGGGTCTAGGGTATACTCAGTCGAGTGAGATCCAACCCTACCAGCTAGGAGAGAGCTTTACATCGGGATCTACTTGGGGTCTGGGTAAGACTCCCTCGACTGACATCAGGCCCTGCCAGCTAGGTGAGAGCCTGACAGTGGGATCTGCTCGGGGTCTGGGTCAGACTCCCTCGAGTGACATCTAGCCCTGCCAGCTAAGTGAGTCTGACAGCGGGATCTACTCGGGGTCTAGGGCAGACTCACTCGAGTGACATCCAGCCCTGCCATCTAGATGAGCCTGATAGCGGGATCTACTCGAGGTCTGGGGTAGAATCCCTCAAGTGACATCCAGCCCTGCTAGCTAGGTGAGAGCCTGATAACGGGATCTACTCGGAGGTCTAGGGCAGTCTCCCTCGAGTGACATCCAGCCCTGCCAGCTAGGTGAGAGCCTAACAACGAGATCTGGTCGGGGGTCTATCAAACGAACACTTCAACCATTCACATAGATTGCAACGAGAGCATTGACACTTCAAATTTCATTAGAAAAAGGAACGCTACTTACATGGTTTAAGGGAAAAAACGTTTCAAGTCATCACCGCTCCAGGTGAGACTTAGGGTCTCGCCCTCCACATTTTGGAGGCGATATCCTCCTGACCTCAATGTTTCTTTTACAATGTACGGACCCTCCCAGTTAGGGTTGAGCTTTCTTACGGCGGCTGACCTTCCCGTGGTATCCACCTTCTTCAGGACCAAGTCCCCTTTTGCGAATTGTTTTGCCCTGACGTGCTTGTCGAAATACTTAGCCATTCTTCTTTTCACTTCCTCCTAGCGGATGGCAGAGAGGTCGCATACCTCCTCTACCATGTCGAGGGAGAGCCGCAGCTCCTCCTCATTCTTGGTTATCCATTCCTCCCTATATTCCCCTGCCTAAACCACCCGAGGCGTCCGGACTTCGAACTCTACTGGGAGTACCGCCTCGTACCCATGGGAGAGTTTGAAGGGAGTCTCCCCTATGGCTATGTTGGGTGTAGTCCTAAGAGCTTAGAGGACCGAAGGGAGTTGCTCCGCCCAGCCGCCCCTCAAGTTCTCCACCTTCTTCTTGAGGAGGTTGATGATGATCTTGTTCGCCGCCTCCACTTGCCCGTTGCTCCTGGGGTGATGAACCGAAGCAAATCTGAGATCAATCCCGAGTTGCCCACAAAAGCTGATGAATTCAGTGCTAACGAACTGGGGCCCGTTGTCCGTGATAATGGCCTGGGGCAACCCCTACCGGCAGATGATTTCCCCCCACACAAAGTTCCTGATGACCTGGGAGGTCACCTTGGCAAACGCCTTGACTTCTAACCACTTGGAAAAATAGTCAATCATGACTAATAAGAATCTCCTCTGCCCGCTGTCCTGGGGGAAAGGCCCTACCAGATCCATTCCCTAGATTGCAAAGGGCCAGGGCGCTGTGACGCTCCTAAGGCACTGAGCTGGCTGCATTTGGAGGGGGGCGAACAACTGGCACCTGCTATACTTCCTTGCAAACACTGCGGCGTCATGGATCAAGGTTGGCTAGAAGTACCCTTGTCTGACGATTCTTCCTTCTAGGGTCCGACTCCCAGAATGGCTCCCACACTCTCCGAAGTGGACTTCCTCCAAGATCTTCGGAACCTCCCTCTCAGCCATGCAACGCGCCAACATCCCTCAGAGGGTCTTCCGGTATAGTTGCCCGTCTCGCACGAGATAATATGTCGACTTGTACTTTAATTTATTCTTGTCCATCCCCTCCGGATACTCCCCTGTGGAAAGGAAGGTCGTGAATGGGTCCATCCATGAGGGGTGTTGCTCTACTTCCATCAGCTCTCCCTCCTAGATGGAAGGGCAAAACAGGTCGGTGATGGTACCCCCCACCCGGGGACCATGCTTTGCAAGATCATCTTCCTGCTCGTTCTCCTCCCTGGGCACGTGTCGGTTGGAGAAAGTATGGAACATACCGATGACCCCCTTCACCTTCGCCAAGTATAGCTGCAGAGTAGGCTCCCTTAACTCAAATTCTCCGTTGATCTGGGAGGCCACCACCATGGAGTCAGTAAGGAACTCCACGTCATGCACTCCCAATTCCCTGGCCAGGCGGAGCCCTGCAATCACCGCCTCGTACTCAGCCTGGTTGTTGGTGATGGGGAAATGCACCACCACCGTTTGTTCAATTCTCGTTGTCTGCCCGAAGCGCCATCTACCATCACCCTCCAAGGAACTAGGTGAGTGAGCTCTTCCTTCACTACCTCGACCACATAGTCAGCCAGGAAGTCGGCCATCGCTTGGACCTTGATCGAGAGATGGGGGACGAAGGTGATGTCGAACTCGCTCAGCTCCACCGACCACTTAGCCAATTTGCCCGATTGCTCTACCCCCTCGAAGATGTTACGGAGGGGGTGGTTAGTCACAACTCAGATTGAGTGTGCCTGGAAGTAAGGTCGGAGCCTCCGGGCTGAGATGACCGGAGCGAAGGCCAGCTTTTCCAAGACGGGTTAACGGAGCTCGGCCTTCCTCAATACCTGGCTTACATAGTATATGGGGAGTTGCTTCTTCCCCTCTTCTCGAACCAGGACAGAGCTTAAGGCCTCCACTCTGACCCCGAGATACAAGTATAGATCCTCCCCCTCCTTCGACCCTTAGAGTAGCGGAGCCTGAGTCAACTGCTTCTTCAGGGCTTGGAATGCCTCCTCAGACTCCTTGGTCGACTCGAACTTCTGGCCTCCCCTCAAAGTTTTGAAGAAGGGGGAGCACTTCTCCCCAGCTCGGGAGACGAACCTGCTCAATCCTGCCAGCTTCCCTGTCAGCCGCTGCACTTCTTTAGCATTCCGAGGTGATCCCAGTTCCATGATTGTTCGGACCTTATCAGGATTTGTATCTACCCCCGCGGGAGTGAGAAGGTGGCCCAGGAACTTGCCCCTGTCGGCCCCGAAGACACACTTCAGGGGGTTCAACCTCATCTCGTACTCGCGCAGGGTGGCGAAGGTATCCTCTAGGTCCCGGAGGTTGGAGTCCACGTCTCGGCTCTTGATCATGAGGTCATCTACATACACCTCCAGGTTCCTCCCCCTCTACTCTCAGAAGACCCTGTCCATCATCTTCTGGTAGGTTGCCCCTGCATTATTCAGCCCAATGGGCATCATTTTATAGCAGTAGTACCTATCCCTGATGATGAAGGAGACATCTTTGATGTCCGGAGGGTGCATCCTGATCTGGTGGTAACCTAAAAACGCATCTAGAAAACTCATTACAGGAAACCGACGGCTGAGTCAACCAGCGCGTCGATCCGAGGCAAGGGATAATAATCCTTGGGACATGATTTATTAAGTAGAGAAAAATCAACACACATGCGCCACCGACCGTCTCCTTTTTTAACCATTAATACATTGGAGACCCAGCCGAGGTATTGAATTTCAGATACAAAGCCAGCCTTAAGGAGCTTGACCACCTCCTCCCTGATTGGCTCGACCAGCTTGTCCGCGGTGGACCTCTTCTCTTGCTGGATGGGGCATTCTCTCGAGTCCAGGTTGAGGTGATGGCTGGCCACGTCAGCATCGATCCCTGGCTTCTCCGCGGCACTCCAGGCGAAGCTGTCAACATTCTTTTTGATGCACTCCAACATCCTCTCCTGGTCGGCTGGGGTCAACCCCCCGCTGACGCGGACCTTCTCCACCCTACCTCTGAGGGTGAGAACCTCCATCTCAACCACCTCTTCCACGGCCTCCAGGAGAGACTGCTATCCCCATTCTCTGACATCTTCCCAACCCGGGGAAGGAACTTCCTCCTCAGCCTCCTCCACGACCACAACTTCAGCCATCTCCTGAACTTCCTCCGCCACCTCCACCTGGGTGTGGCTCTCCACCTCCATCTCCACTACCTCCTGCTACACCTCCTCCATCCTTCGCTCCATCTCCTCAGCCCCCTCCTGCCAAGAGATGTAGTTCACCTCCGCGACGTAGCACTCCCTTGCTACCTTGGGATCTCCCCAGACCCGAATCTGGACCCCCTCGGCATTGAACTTTAAGCACTGGTGGAAAGACGAAGGGAAATAGCGGAAGGCGCTGATAAGGGGCCTCCTAAAGATGCCATTATAGCTGCTAGGGGAGTCAACAATGATGAACCTGTAGGTGCGGGAATGCCCCCCAGAGAGACATGGAGTCCCACTCCTCCTTCGACCTCCTTCCTCTCCCCCGAGAAGCAAAATAGAGGTCCGTCTGAGGCCAACACCCTCTCGTACTCCACCTTAATCGCATCAAATGCCTTCTTGAAGATGACGTTGATCGAGATCCCATTATCAATGAGGATCCAGACGATGGTGAAGTTCTCGATTGCTGTCTGAATGACCAGCACATCGCAAAAGGGATCCTCATGACCCGACATATCCTTGATTAAGAAGATGATCTTCTCCTCTAGGGGCAGGGTCTGGGATGTGGAGCCAACGCTCCTGTTGTAAATGGTGTGGAGACTTGCCTTATGGGAAGCCTCGACCCGCACCCCCTCTGGATCACTCCGATCCCTCCCCGGGTCCCCACATCTGCCCGGTCTTCACACCTGTCCTCCTCTGCTCATGGCAGGACCTCCTCGATCCGCACTTCTTGGCAGTCTTGTTGTTGCCGTTGCTCCCTGTTTCCTCTCATCTCGAGGAACTACGGGCACGTGGCCATGGCATGACCTTTCTCCTGATGGAAGTCACAGTAGGGCAGCTCCACCCTAACCTCCCTTCTCCTTCTCCGTACTGCTCTCCTCCTCTCCCCCATGGCTATAGCCATAGCCTGCTCCTGGTCGGGGAGAGGTGGCCTCTGGCCTTGCCTCCCTCTTGGGGGATAGAACCGGATCTGGCCTCCATGACGGTTATCCCCACCATGATGACCTCTTCTCGGCCCTTGATCCTGCCACTCCGGCATCCAACCTAGCCGATAGTTCGGCTCCCGACACCCCCACCTAGGCTATTGCTGCTTCTGTTGCTCCCTTTGCCGGGGTTCAGCTCTCCTCTCCTCCTGACCCCTGCCCCCTCTTGGCCTCTCCTCCTACGTAGCCCATCTGGCTAAATTCCGGGCAAACTCCGGGTTCGACGCCTCCCCGTCAACTTCTCTTGCCTCCCTTTCCATCAACTCATCGTAGGAGAGGGGTGTCACCCTCTCCAGCTCCATTCGAAAGAAACCTTGCTGCATCCCCAGGGTGAAGGCCATCATCAGGGTATGTCCCGACATTTCTTGGACTTGGGTGACCTCCTCCTGGAAGTGATCGATGTAGCTCCCCAGGGTCTCGTTCACTCCCTTTTTGATGTGGAACAGGGACTCTGACTCCTTCTTCCTCCTCTTGGAGGCGGTGAACCTCAACATGAACCCCTGGCGCAGGTCCTCAAAGCAGTAGATGGAATTGGCCGGCAACTGGTGGAACCACTCTCTCGCCTTCGCCTTGAGGGTGATGGCGAAGAGCCTGCACTTGAATCAATCCTACATCTGTCGGATCGAGACCACATCCTCAAACCATTGGACGTGCTGGACCGGGTATCCCTTCCCGATATAGTAGGACATCTCGGGCTCCCTGAACCACTCTGGAACCAGAGCATAAGAAACCAGCTCGCTGAAGGGGCAGCCTCCCCCTACCGGGCGAGCTGGGCGGTCTCGCACCCCCATCTTGCTGAACCTGCCGCCGCTTGCCGAGCCGGGGAAGAGCACCCGCCGGGGGAGCTCGCCGCTTCTACCTTCCTCGCCAACCTCCTTCCTAGCTTGCCTTCCGAGAGCATCCTCGCCAAGGGCTAGAGCCTCGAGAATAGTGTTGGAGTTAGTGACCGGGCAGTATGGCGGCTTGTCTTGGCGGATTGAAGACCGCGCGGTCTGGCGGTTTCCCTTCAGCGGTTTGGTTGCTGGGCTGTTGCTGTCTGGAGTCCAAGCGGTCTAGCGGTTTGTCTCAAGCGGCTTGGAGATCGAGCAGTCTAGTGGTCTCCCATGATAGCTTCTCTCTCTAGTGGTAGCCGAGCGGTTAGCCCTTCTCATCTAACCGCTCGGCTTGTTTTTTGTATAGGCCGCTTAGTCTTGTAAATTTTTAGTCTCACATCTCTAATTTGTATTCTCTCTTCTCTCCTCCATTCTATAAAAGGGAGGTCATACCTTTGTAATAGATACCTTTTTCAGATAATAAAATTTCTGTTATACCACTTACGGTTTGTTCTTGTTCATTTCTTACATGGTATCAGAGGACTCGATCTACTCCTCCTGATTCTGTGTGCCTTTTTGACCGCACGACCTGTCCTCGCATCTTGTTTCTTCCGCCTGCTTGCGCCCTGTTCGTGCGACCTCTTTCTCTCCTTGTCGTTTCCCTTTGTGTGCACGACCTCTTTGGTTCCTTTTTCTTCTCGCCACGACCTGTGCTTTGTCACCGCGATCTCATCTTTAGTCGCCGTGGTCTGTCGCCGCGACCTGTTTGCCTTGTTTGCCTTCCCACGAACTCTTCTCCTTCTTCTGTTCGAGCGGTCTGCTTTCTAGTCGCTCGACTTCTTCCCCTCTGCTTGGTTCTGCGGCTTGGTCGTTGCTTTCCTGGCTGCTGATGTCTATCATCGTGACTGCCGTAGATCTCTTTCTCCTAACCGCTGCGATCTCTCCCTGTTCACACGGCTTGTTTCTTAACCGCACGGTTTGCTTCCTAACTGCGCGGCTTCCTGTTGTTTTCTACTATGGCTCTTTCTAATGCTTCTACTGCCACAACTCTTGTCGCCAATCCGGCTCCACCTCTTCCTCCTACTCCTTCGGGGAACCTTAGAACCGTTTCCAAACTTGTCGGCTCCAACTACCCAGATTTGAGCGTCTCCTTCACCTTTCTCCTTCGCTCGCAACGCAAACGCCACTATCTCTTTGATGACCCTCCTCCCACCACTTCACCTCTCTTTGATGATTGGGATGCGAGTGACGCGCTTGTGCGTACTTGGCTCACTAACATCCTCTCCGATGAATGCCTTCCCGTCATCCATCATGATGAGACGGTCACGGCCTCCTGGCTTCATCTTGCCGCTCTGTACTCAAAGGGGGCTCAGACGTCCCGCATCTATACATTGTATGCGGATCTCTTTGCTCGTCCTACCTTATCTCCTGCTGTTGCCTACCAAAAGGTTCAGGCTCTCGGGGCTAAGATTCTTCATAATCGCCCCTTTTTTGCGGATTTGGCTCAACAACACAAGCACTTCCATGAGATTCTTATTGTGTGCTACCTTCTCCGGCTTCCTGATACTTATGATGTGATCCGCCAACAAATTCTGGGTGCAACAGAATCTCCTACCTTAGATGCCACCGCTGCCCGCATCACCACTGTCACCTCCCTTCTTCAGCGCCCGCTTCTGCCTGCTCCTTCTCCACCGAACAACTATGCTCACTAAACTCAGTGGAGGGGATCTGGTAGCCGCAGTCACCAGTTTAGCGGACGTGCTCCTTCCCGCTACCTTTGCTCTCACTGTGGCTGCACCGGCCACACGATGGATCGCTGTATGATGAAGCAACCCCATCTTTTCCCCTCGGATGACTCTTCCGCCTCTACTTCCAAGCCGTCTACCTCCGTGGTCACATCATCAGGTAGTGCCCATGTGGTGAATCAAGGTAAATGGCTTATTGACTCTGGTGCGACTAATCACATGATGGGCAATCCTCAGTGCTTCTCTCTCCTCGAACAACATGATCGGTTGCCTCTGGTCCTCGTTGCAGACGGTTCTCCCTCCCCGGTTCATGGGTCGGGTGTGGTTCATGTTACTCTGTCTCTTCGCCTAGCGGACACTCTCTATGTGCCCAAATTTCCGTGCAACTTATTGTCGGTTACCTCTTTATACAAGCAGCTTCAGTGCTCTATGACGTTTACTCCGACTTCTTGTTCTTTTCAGGATCCGAGCTCCCAACGGACGATTGCTACTGGGACTGAGAGCGGTGGCCTCTACTTCCTCGACAACGTTTCCACCTTGTCCGCCTTCTCTTCTTCTTATACGGATCTTCTCCAATGGCATCTTTGCCTCGGTCATCCTCCTACACGACTTCTACATTAGCTTCTGCCCCACCTCCCTCCTTCCAGTACTCCTCTCAACTGCGACGCTTGTCAGCTTGGCAAGCACCACTGTTCCTCCTTCCCGTCGAAGCAAGGTCGGGGCTCTACCCGTTTGTTTGATCTAGACCACTCCGATGTCTGGGGACCTGCTCCTACCCTCACCATTGGTCGGGATAGTTCTTATTTTGTTACTTTTATTGATGACTTTTCTAGATGTACTTGGGTGTATCTCTTACGAGATCGCTCTGAACTTTTGGATGTATGGATCTCTTTTTATCAGTTAATTTAAACTCAGTTTGATGTTTGTACTAAAATTTTTCGCTCAGATAATGCTAAAGAATATCTGAGTCATGCTTTTACAACTTTCTGTGTGCAACATGACATTATTCATCAGACTAGCTGTGTTTATACCTCCCAGCAAAATGGGGTGGCGGAACTCAAAAACCGTCATCTCCTCGATGTTGCTCGTACCTTGATGACCCAGATGCATGTTCCTCGCTCCTATTGGGGCTATGCTGTTCTCCTTGCCTGCTACCTCATCAATCACATTTCCTCCATGGTTCTCCATGGGAAAACCACATTCTCCATTCTGTATTCGGGCAAGGAGCCTTTTCCTCTCCCTCTCCGAATCTTTGGGTGCACTGCCTTTGTGCATGCCCCATCTGCCACCCGTGATAAGCTCTCCCCTCACTCCACCAAATGTGTCTTTCTGGGGTACTCCACCACTCAGAAAGGATATTATTTCTTTGACCCTGTTCTTCATAAGCAGTTCGTCTCTACTAGCGTCACCTTCTTCGAGAATGCCTCCTACTTCTCATATGACTCCTCTCCTCTCCCCCCAGCTTCTGAACCTCCTATTTGTCCCTTCGTTCCCTCGTCTCCTACTGAGATCTCAACCCCTACTCCATCTCCGTCCACTCCTCTCCCTCCGCCTCTCTCTCCCTCTTCTCCACCACCGTCTCCCTCATCTTTGCCGCCGTCGCTCTCTACTCCCGGGCCAGCTGTCTCTGCCACGGATGCTCTGGATGCCAAGGGACCCGCCGACCTAGATCTTCATGTAGCTCTTCGCAAAGGGGTACGGATGTGTACTCTACACCCCCTTGCTGTTGTTGTTTCATATGATCTCCTTACCTCTTCTTGCAGTGCCTTTGCATTGGCTATCTTTGCCACTGCCACAACCCGTTTCTACCAGGAGGCTCTTGTTATTCCTCTTTGGAAGATGGCCATGGATGAGGAAATGGAGACCCTAATTGAGCGGGGTACCTGGACTATTGTTCCTCCTCCCTTCGGTACTGATGTTTTGGCTGCCGCTGGGTCTTTGTGGTCAAATTTGGCCCGGACGGCATTGTGGATCGTTATAAGGCCCGTCTTGTTGCTAAGGGCTTTACTCAGACCTATGGGGTTGATTACTTTGACACCTTCTCTCCCGTGGCTCATCTCAGCACTATCCGAGTCCTACTCTCTATGGCTATCAATAGAGATTGGCTGATTTCCCAGCTGGATGTCAAGAATACCTTCATTTATGGTGATCTTCAGGAGGCCGTCTACATGGAGCAACCTCCTGGGTATATTGCTACGGGGGGGGGGACACGAGTATACCGGCTGAAGAAGGTAATCTATGGCCTCAAGCAAAGCCCTCGAGCTTGGTTTGACAAGTTCAACGGCATCGTGGCGTTCGTTGGTTTTGCACGAAGCTCTGCCGATCACTCGCTATTCATTTGCAAAACTTCCTCGGGACAGGTGGTTCTTGTTGTGTACGTCGATGATATTCTTCTCACTTGCGATGACTAGGAAGGGGTAGACTTTACAAAGCGACATCTTCGTCAATATCTGGTCACGAAAGATATGGGCTCTCCGAAGTACTTTCTGGGGATCGAAATCTCTCGAAAGCCCAACTCCTTAGTCCTCTCCCAATGTAAGTATGCTCTTGATATATTAAAGGAGGTAGGATTGACTGGAGCCAAACCTGCCCGATGCCCCATGGCAACTAGAGAAGACAAAACCTGGACAGATGATTCGCCTCCTCTTTCAGATATTACGCAGTACAGGCGTCTGGTTGGTAAGCTCATATATCTCAAAGTGACCAGGCCCGACATTTCCTATGTTGTGGGCAAGGTGAGTCAATTCATGCAAGCTCCTAGGGAGTGCCATCTACAATCCGCCTTGCGGATCTTGGAGTATGTCAAAGCAGTGCCTGGTAAAGGATTACTCTTTCAGAAGAATGGTCATCTGAGGGTTGAAGCATACTCAGATGCGAGTTACGTTGATGACAAAGGGGATCGCAAGCCAACTTCGGGTTTTTTCACCTTTGTTGGGGGAGATCTGGTGAGCTGGAAGAGCAAGAAGCAGTCTGTTGTTTCCAGGTCCAGTGCAGAAGCAGATTATCGTAGTATAGCATCAACCACTTGTGAGTTAAAGTGGTTACGAGCACTCATGATGGATTTAGGAAAGGTCTACAACTATCCTCTACCTATGTTCTGTGATAACAAAGCTGCCATATACATCTCCAAAAATCCGGTCTTTCATGAAAGAACCAAGCAAATTGAGGTCGACTATCATTTCATTCATGAAGAGATTTTGAAGGAACAAATTTGCACTCCCTTTGTCACTTCTGATAAAGAGTTGGCTGACATCTTCACCAAGCCAGTATCCGCCTCGTTTCTTCATATTTGCGACAAGCTGGGCATGATCGATATATATGCTCCAGCTTGAGGGGGAGTGTTGGAGTTAGAGACCGGGCGGGCTGGCGGCTTGTCTTGGCGGATTGAAGACCGCGCAGTCTGGCGGTTTCCCTTCAGCGGTTTGGTTTCTAGGCTGTTGCTGTTTGGAGTCCAAGCGGTCTAGCGGTTTGTCTCAGGAGGCTTGGAGACCGAGCGGTCTAGCAGTCTCCTATGGCGGCTTCTCTCTCTCTGGTGATAGCCGAGCAGTTATCCCTTCTCATCTAACCGCGCGGCTTATGCGGTTTGTTTTTTGTATAGGCCGTTTAGTCCTGTAAATTTTTAGTCCCACATCCCTAATTTGTATTCTCTTTTCTCTCCTCCATTCTATAAATGGGAGGTCATACCTTTGTAATAGATACCTTTTTCAGATAATAAAATTTCAGTTATACCACTTCCGGTTTGTTCTTGTTCGTTTCTCACAAATAGGGACCGCTGGAGTCGAGCACTTGACACGCACGCCGAGTGCGAATCTTACCAAGCCGAGTACTTCCTGCCTGAAGTCCTCGAACATCCCCATCGTGGCGAGAGGGGGAGGGGGTGGCGAGTCACCTCTGTCCAATCCTTGCCCTTCTTCTGTCATTGAGCTCGCTGAAGATTTTCTATGCTGACCATGCTCCATGCTCACCGCACAAGAATGTTGAAATCGAAAAATCGGTCTATATGGAGTTCACCCTTGGGGAAGGGGTGATCGCACACCTACTTCTCTCCTGCAAGCAAAAAGAAAAGGAAAAAGAACAAAAGACTGACCCTAGGGCCCAGCGCGGAGGACCCACCACACACCCAGAAGATCACTGAGTGATTCCCCTCCTTAGCCAAATGTCGGGCAAAGGTACCTCAGAAAGTACTAGAAGACTAGGAGACAAGTAAGCATGCCTTCTTAGGTGCCCCTTGGGTACTATTTATAGATTTCTGGAAACGGCCTGCAAATACCCAACCTCCGCTGTTCTGAACAGCTATGTGCAGCCCAACTGGGTCTGCCAACAACGTAACTCTGCTGTTCTAACTAGTTATGGGCAGGCCAACGGGGGAAAAATGGTAAAAACACATCACAGAACATAGGGCGAGTATCCCTCAATAACCTATAATCGGCAGGGGCGGCGAGTGCTCAATGAAGCTGGCATGCGCTGCTTATGCTCGGCCTTTGGCGAGTACGGGCCCGGCCTACCCTACTCGCATGCCGCAGGCTTGTTGAGTGGTTCGAACTCGAC
This sequence comes from Platanthera zijinensis, assembly GCA_039513925.1. Lineage (NCBI taxonomy): Eukaryota > Viridiplantae > Streptophyta > Magnoliopsida > Asparagales > Orchidaceae > Platanthera > Platanthera zijinensis. The sequence continues at coordinate 148,400,280 of CM077096.1, forward strand.
GAGTGGCTCAGAGCTCGACGAAGGGCCCAGAGCTCGACGAATAGCCCGAAACTTAGCGAATAGGGCTTGGCGAGTATAAGCTCGCTTCTCAAAGGAATCTCACCCCGTCTGGGCGAGCCGGAGACTATCGAGCTCCCCCTCCTGCCGAGATCGCCCAGGGACTCGGATTGCTTGATTTGGCCGGTCTAGCTCCTGCTGACCCACTCGCTTGATACGAGGTTGTACAGCCGGGAGGAGATGTGTTGGTTACACAGTTGAGGTCAACCTTTGCTTACCCACATTATAATAATTTTTTAGGGCAAGGTTCATATACTGGAGCAAGCTCGCCGGCCAAAAAGGCCTATGCCTCATGAAGTTTACTCTTTTGTAGTACTTATGATTTGTTGAATATTATGCTTAATGCATTATAATTTAGGCTTGCAAGCCGAGGTAGCCTAGGGGTGCTAAGGCACATTACTCTATTTGTTATTGGCACAGTTTTGTTAGCATTTGTTTATTGTGAGGCCTTAAGACTATTTCAGACTCCTATGGTTATGGATAACTTCTAGTTTATTGTGTGTTTCCACTGTCTTGTTTTCCGAGTTTTGAGATGGATAGTTCTTTGTATCATTTTATAATGCTAAAGCTGTGGAGTCTACATATTGCGGGGCCTTGACCGGACCCATATTATATGGTCATTACAGGTGAGGTGTTACAATTTAGTATCAGAGCCAGGTTGGTATCCAAGGTAGGTTTAGTGGTCGATTTAACGTAATCAGATTGGGTAAAGAAGTTATCCACATAGGAATATTGCGGGACCGTGAGTGTTCTTGTGTTTAAGTTTTGCAAATGGAACCTGATTCATGGTTTACCTTGCTTTTGCTAAGGGTCCTACTGATGAGGCAGGGACGTCAAGGCTACGAGAGGAGACTTCGGCGAGTAGTGCTACTACTTTAGATCCTAGGGGCATGGGTGTATCCCCAGCCGATTTTTGTCGCATGTTAGCAGAGGCAATGGTAGAATCCCAAGCTACGGCGACAACACAAGTTGTGACCCCTGTTGCTCAGGTAACGACTCACGTTAACCCGGTAGTGATACTAGTCACACCAGGCGGAGGATCCAAACCGGCGGTGCCATTGGTTGAGAGAGTTGTCATCGGGCAAGGAGACCGGCAGATGAAGTATTTCATAAGTTTCCATCCTCCAACATTCAAGGGTGTCAGCACACCGAATGATGCCGAGGACTTGTTGGTAAGGATTCAGAAACTCCTAAGAGCGGTAGAAACACCAGAGAATAAGCAGTCCCAATTCGTGAACTTCATGATAGAAGATGACGCAAATCTTTGTCGGTGAACCATAGCGGCCGCCAGATTCCTAGACACACCTAGTCCATAGATGAGTTCGCGAATGCCTTCTTAAGGAAGTAAATTCCATCATCGACAAGGCTAGCTCTCTAGAGGCAGTTTTTGCACTTGTTGCAGCGAGACAAAACCGTGGATGGGTACGTGTAGGAATTTACTTGTTTAGGTTGTTATGCGAGAACGACCATGGCTGATGATGAGGAGAGGGACAACCTATTATATCATGGTTTGAGAGAGAATTTGAGACAACCCCTAATAGCTCTCAAAAATGCGGGCTTCAATAAGTTGGTTGAGGCTGCTAGGACGTTGGAAAGTGATATGGAGCGAACCCAATGCCGTATGGGTCGTACCGCGAAGCAAGAAGAAGGAAATCCTTCTCAATCGTAGGGGAATTTAGAAGGGAATAAGTGGAGGAAGACACCCCATCCCTTCAGGTCAGGAGAGAAGAGCAGTATGATGTTGGGGGGATCTCATTTCAAGAGACCACCAACGTGCTACACGTGTGGTAATCCATGCCACATAGCTCGATACTGTATTGAGGGTGGTGATGAACCAGAGCCAAGACAGGAGTAAGTGTGTTCCGGTCCCAGTACCGCGGAGAAAGGGAAAATGGAGGAGTCAAATGCTTCCATTTTCCAACTCATGCATCCAAGGGCCTACAATCTTGTGCAGCAGGAAGCGATTCGATAGCCCAATGTGGCGACAGGTATGGGAAAATTTAAGTTCGATTTTTAGATTAAGACTTTTGCGATATTTTATGTGTGTTGCATGTGTACTAGGCTTCGTACTAGTTTTCAGTTATCCCGCTAGAGTGTTGTTCGACACGGGAGCGTCACACTCCTTTCTTGTGGAAAGCTTTATCCAGAGAATTAGGGTCGAGCCCTTTTTGGCGGGCGCAGAGCTTAGGGTGTACATGTCCAATGGGTCTTCCATGACTACGGGGACGATAGGTCACATTGGATGGATTCTAGATAGACTTGACTTCGTATTGATAGCAACAGTCGTTAGTCGAGTTTGATGTGATCTTGGGAATGGACTGTCTTGCAGAGCGGTGGGCCAGTATTGAATGCCTATCAAAGGTGGTGACCTTGAAAAGCGAAGGAAAGGAAGAAGTCAAGTTTGAGGGCCTTAGTGGGGTGGCTTGCTCCCTAATTTCAGCCATGCAATTGGTGCGGGCAGTTAACCGGGGAGGAGTAGCATTCGTAGCTTTATTAGAAGTTCACCTTTCTAAGTTATCAATTAGAGAAGTCCCTATGGTGGCAGAATTCAAGGATGAGTTTCCCGAGGAGCTTCTAGGAGCACCTCCTCGGTGGGAGATCGATTTCTTGATTGAGTTAGTGCCAGAAGCTAGGTCAGTGTCACGTCCTTCTTTTAGGATGGCACCGAAGGAGTTGGACAAGCTCAAGGTATTGCTGCAGGAGTTATTGGAGCAAGGGTATATTAGGCCCAGCTTTTCGCCGTGGAGCGCGCCGGTGTTGTTCGTAAATAAGAAAGATAGCAGTATGCAGTTGTGCATAGACTACTACGAGCTGAATAAACTGACCGTCAAGAATAAGTATTTGATTCTACGGATAGATGACCTGTTCAACTAGTTGGTAGGATCGGTGGTGTACTCCAAGTTGGACTTGAAGTCAGGGTATTACCAGTTGTGGATTCGAGATGAGGACATACCCATGATAGCATTTGGTACGAGGTATAGCCACTTCGAGTTCTCAAGGACGTCGTTCGGGTTGGTGAACGCACCATCGGTATTCATGGATTTGATGAACCAAGTGTTTTGGGAATACTTGGACTCGTTTGTTGTGGTCTTCATCGATGATATTTTGGTATACTCCAAATTAGAGGCGGAGCATGAGACACACTTGAGAGTGGTCTTACAGGTTTTGAAAGAGAACTAACTTTATGCTAAGTTCTCAAAGCGCGAGTTCTGGTTAGAGAAGGTGGCATTTTTGGTCTATGTGATTAGAGGTGATGGGGTGGCGGTGGATCCGGAGAAAGTTGAAGCCATCAGGGATTTGCCAGTTCTGAGAACCATGGTGGAAGTCAGGTGTTTCCTTGGACTTGTCGGGTACTATAGAAGGTTTATGGAAAACTTCTCGCAGATAGCTCTGTCCCTCCCTTATCTTACTTGTAAGGACCAGAAGTTTGTATGGACTCAGGAGTGCAACCAAGCATTTAAAATCTTGAAGGAAAGGTTGATGTTTGCTCCAATCCTAAGTCTTCCTAAAGGTAGTGAAGGATTTCAGATTTTCAGCGACGCGCCAAGTTATAGTTTGGGTTGTGTGTTAGTACAACATGGAAATGTGATAGACTTTGGGTCTAGACAGTTGAAACCTCATGATAGGAATTACCCCATCCATGACTTAGAGCTGGCCGTAGTAATTTTGCGTTAAAGTTGTGGCGGCATTATGTGTATGATGCGAAGGTAGAGATCTTCAAGGACCACAAAATCCTGAAGTACCTTCTGAATTAAAAAGATTTAAACATGCGACAACGTCGGTGGGTTTAGTTCCTTGGAGACTACGATGCAGTGATTCAGTATACACTAGGCAAGGACAACGTGGTGGTCGATGCCTTGAGTAGAAAATATTATGGACAAGGGAATTGGATTTAAGCTCATGATGAGTGGTTGGTGCGGGACTTTGAGTCCTTTGGCATTGATTGTGTAGCGACAGGTGAGACTAGCATGGCTCGGCTGAACTGGATAGAGTTGTAGAGTGACTATCCGATTGTATCCGGGAAGCGACCAGTGTGTATGCAGAGTTCCAACCATTTGTGGCGGAAGCTCATAAAGGCAATAGTAGTACCTTGGAGATTGTTGATGGTATCTTAAAGAGGAATGGAAGGGTACGTGTACCGCATTTCGTCAAGCTTCATGAGGAGTTGATGTTTGAGGCCCACTTTACGAAGTACTCCAATCACCCGGTCAATACAAAGATGTACTTGGATATGAGGAAATCCTTTTGGTGGCCTGGGATGAAGTGAGATATAGCTTTGTATGTGAGCCGGTGCAAGACGCGTGCCTTGGTGAAGGCTGAATGTCAGAAGCCGGGCGGGTTCCTGAAGCCCCTTCCTATCCCTGAGTGGAAATTTGACGACATCTCTTTGGATTTTGTGCATGGTTTACCTTGGTCACAGTAGGGTAACAATGCGAATTAGGTGGTTATGGATCGCTTGACCAAAGTGGCCCACTTCATTCTTAATTGGAAGGAGGACAGTGTAGAGAAGCGAGTGGAATTGTACGTTTGTAACATTGTGCGATTGCATGGGATTCCAAAGAGTATTGTTAGTGATTGTGATAGACGGTTTACATCCAAGGACTAGAGACTAGTGCATAAGAGTTTGGGCACTAAGCTCAAGTTTAGTATGACGTTCTATCCTCAGACCGATGGTCAAACGGAGAGGATGAATCATACACTGGAGGATATGCTGAGAATGTGTACCCTTGATTTTGGGAAGAAGTGGGAAGATAACCTTTTCATGATGGAGTTTGCCTACAACAATAGTTTCCAGGCAAGTATCAAGATGGAGCCATACGAGGTTCTGTATGAAAGGCAGTGTCGAACACCAATGTCTTGGATAGAGGCGGGATACACCAAACTTTTGGGAAAGGAAGTGGTGGACGATGCTTGTGAGTTGGTGCGAACAATTCAGGAGTGTATGAAGGTTGCTCTGGCTTGACAAGCGAAGTACTTCAATGCATGCCATAGGAATGTGGAGTTCGCTGTTGGCGACTGGGTATATCTAAAGATTAAACCATTCAAAGGCGTTTCACGTATTTGCCGACTAAAGAAGTTGAGCCCGAGGTTTCTAGGGCCGTTCGAAATTATAAAACATATCAAAGAAGCATCCTACATATTGACATTGTCCACAGATTTGAGTGGATTACACGATGTTTTCCATGTCTTAGTTTTAAGGAAAGCTTTGGTAGAGGAAAGTATGGTTGTCGAGTCGGCAGTGGTGCCGATAGAAGAGGACTTAAGGACAAGAGTCTGTCCGGTTGGCATAAAGGATTCAGAAGTTCTGTAGTTGCGGAATAAAGTGGTTAAGCTCGTGAAAGCTCAATGGGATAACTGTGGTCGAGACAAATTTTTTCTTGGGATCGCGAGTAAGCATTGCGGAAAGACTTCCCGAAACTTTTTTTTGCATCAGGTACGCTTAGTGTTTGAGTGCATGCTAAATTTTGAGGATGAAATTCTTTTAAGGGGGGGGGGGGAGGAGTTGTAACACCTTAGTTTTCTAGAACTTAAGGCTCAGGGAGCTACCGCACGACAGTAGGAAGCTATCACACAATGTTAGCCTTCTTTCGTCGAGAGCGTCGAGTGGTAGCACGCGACGTTAATTAGTTACCGCTCGTCGATAGCCCCTTTGTGTTGAGACGAAAATCATTGATTCGAAGGTTTTGAGAGGTTACTGCACGGCGGTATCGCTAATGCTAGCGGTAGCGGGGCATCCTGCAGAGGCAAGCGGCTCTGTGAGCTACCGCATCACGGTAGGTAGCTACCGCTCGGCGGTAACAGGCAAAAGCAGTTTCGTAAATGGTGAAATTTGGCCGTTCGATCTTCTTAGAATTCGATCCTATGGCCCAGAATCGTACGCCCTTGACCCATAAGTAGGGCTGATGGGTTCATCTCCCTCATTCTTCTCATCCTTGGGTGAGAGTTAGGGTTTTGAGAGTGTATAGAGGAGGAGGAAGAAGAAGAGCATCTTCCGCCATTGACGAAGCTTTGAAGCTCCGTTTGGTCGATCTGAGGCCAGATCTGTTGAGAGTACTTGAAGGCGCACACTTTCATCCATGTAAACCAAGATCTCCATGGCTAGAAAGAGGATTCGTAAGGTTACAACATTTCTCCTCTCAGTTTTTAGGATGTGTTGATGGCATCCATTTAATTTTCGCTTTCTTTCAAGCATTTATGCACCAGATCTCTCAAGTGAGATGGGTACGGGTCGCCATGGTTCAAGAGGAGCCACTAGTTCGATTGAGTCCATCCCCGGAATGACGTTGCATTAGAAATCTGCTCTGTTAGTGGATTAGACATTGTGGGTGAAGCTATAGTTGCGACTGTTAGTCCGACTCGGTGATGTTGCATAACGAGCACTAAGATTTTGCTAAAAATCCATTTGCGGCAAGATGCCGTTTGTGATGTTTGCCCTCTTTTTTGTATAAGAATGAATGGCGAGTTAAGGCAGAATTGATGTGTTTGATTGATGTGTGAAGGCACGACTTTGTCTTTATAGTCGGTTGGCTAGCCCATGACATTGCAATTCATGTGTGTTGAGTGTCTCGACGACACAAGTCCCCTTCTATGAAACTGACGAGAATACCAAGCTTTGGAAAAGCTCCAACGATGAAGCCAACGAGCGGGCGGGGTCAAGCATTTGACAAGCTCCAACGATGTGTTTGTGTGACGGAACTGACATGCGAGCCAGAGCTTATAGGCAAGCCCGGGTTTGAGACCTATAAGAGGGCCGGGCCTAGGGAAGAATTTTGTGTTGCGGCTTGAATACCGTTAGGGTAAATTGGAATTACCCGTATGGATGATTGTGGTGTGCTATGCGTGATGATTAGTTAGATTCATTTGCGCTATAGGGTGCCTTGGGTGAAACCCAGGTTTGCATACATGCTGCATTATATGCCCCTTTTATTAAATGCTCAACCTAGAAATGTGTTTGATGTTTGATACATCCAAACCCGTTTCTTTACTCTCTATGTTTATGTGCATTTGCATACGAAGTGCTGACCTGCAGGGTGATGGAGTGCCCCGGGGTCTGCTAGGGACGGCCAGGAGAAGATGTGTAGGTTACACAGTTGAGGTCAGCCTTTGCTGACCTACATTACAACAATTTTTACAGTGCAAGGTTCACATGCTGGAGCAAGCTCGCCGGCCAAAAAGGCCTAAGCCTCAAGAAGTCTACTCTTTTGTAGTACTTACGATTTGTTGAATATTATGCTTAATACATTGTAATTCCTCCTTGGACGCTGAGGTAGCCTAGGGGTGCTAAGGCACGTTACTCTGTTTGTTATTGCTACAACTTTGTTGGCATTTGTTTGTTGTAAGGCCTTAAGGCAGTTTCAGACTCCTATGGTTATGGATAACTTCTAGTTTTGTGTGTATTTCTGCTGTCTTGTTTTTCGAGTTTTGAGATGGGTAGTTTTTTGTATCATTTTATAATGCTAAAGCCGTGGAGTCTATATGTTGTGGGGCCCCAGCCGAACCCATATTATGTGGTCATTACAGGGGAGGTGTTACAAAGACCTTAGTGTCCCATTCTTTCATTAGGGATCTTAAGAATTTAATGTAAAGTTCACTATTAGTGAATCCCCGACCGTAGTTTCTTAGACCATTGACAATTTTGAAGAACTTTTCTTAACTATCAGCAATGGTATCTTTTTGGTCTTAATTGAATGCTTCATACTCCTAGTTGAGTAGAGATCTTTGATCATCTCTCACTTGCTCCGTACCTTCCATCAGAACAACCAGATAATTCCACATCTCCATGGTAGACTTACAGTAGAAGAGATTTTACAATATAGAGACATCCACTGCACTTGCAATTATATTCTTAGCTTTCTTGTACAGGGAGACGAGAGCAATCTGATCTTTGTTTAAATTCATCATTTTTTAAGAACCATCACATTGGGATTCATAGAAGATGGTTGAGTAGGAACGTGAGGTCCTTCTTCCAGAATCTGAAAGATTCTTGGATCAGGTGCTTCCATGAAGAATCAGACTCTTTCCTTCCACATAGGAAAGTTCTCCTTAGTGCACACTGGAAGCTTCATTGAGTACAAGTCCTTGCTTCGATCCATTGAAGTAAACTTTTGCTTAGACAACTAGACTAGGATCTTGTTCAAGGTGTTAACCTTATAACGAACAACACCCCTCTGATAACAATTGAAAGTGTCTAGATGCCTACCTAAATCACCTAAAGGGGGTGAATATGTGAGTTGTGTCTAATAGCGGATTAAAAAAATATTAAGAGCGAGCACACAGAACAAACACAACACAATAATAAAATTTATAGAGGTTCCACGATTTGGGTATGTCCACTGTCCCGCCTCGCCTATCTATCACAAAGGGCTAGATTCGATAACTTCACCTTTCTCAGATTTAACTAAATCTTACAACTCGAAGTCACCACTCCTACTTCTCGGAGAACAACCTCTCCTACACTTGGAGAACAAAACTCTCCTACAACTCGATCCGTTTACAAGGATCTACACCTCGGAAGAAAAATCTTCCTATAAAAATACAAAAGAGTTTATACAATGATTTTAAATTGAGAATCAATCTATTTCTTCAGATCTTAAAATGTATAATCTTCTTCTTCCTTGGAATGAGATCTTGAAGGTCTTGTAGAAAGAGAAGAGTTGAAATCAATCTTGAGAGCTTGATATGAGAACGTTGATCCGACAAGATCTGAATGCTTTGAGAATACTTGAGAAGAGATCTGTCGAATCTACACTTGAAGGAATTGCTGATCGTGTGGAGTTAGGTCGCGAAATCGATTTCTGATAGTGGTGCATACGATAGAGAACGTGCAGCCTTTTCTTGGCTTTCTTGTACAGGGAGACGAGAGCAATCTAACGACTAGAAATTTTTTTTCAAAACAAAAAGGTCCACGTGTACTGTACACAGCCGTCGGCTCGAAACAGAAACCCGTCAGACAGAAATCTACAAAAATTTCGCTAAGTCCATTCGTCGAGTATCATTGTACATCCATGATTATACTCGACGAATCACTTGATATCTGATGAATTTAACTTAGACAAATCCAGAAAAGTAAGTTCGAGAATTAAGAAGCTTTTCCAGAGAGACTCGAGGAATTCGACGTGCATCGACTGGTATATTCGACAAATTCGACGAGTGTCGATTTTTACACTCAATGAATTCAATGAGTATACTTAAGGATACTCGACGAATCTTACGTAACTGATTTTCAAGATCAGTGAAATTATTCTCTAAGTAAACATGACGAATTCGATGAGAATACATAATTAAACCCGATGAATTTGACGAGTATCCACTACTATACTCGATGAAATTTCTTAGGAAAATTTCCTGTTTCTTCTGAATACAGCAACTTGTCCTTCCTTGATTCTTCTAATACACCTGTAATAGAAATAAAATCCAATAGAGAGATTACACGTGAGTCAACTCATTGGCCTACACAATGTGGGATTACATTGTATAGTCTTATGTTTCATGACCCAATGTAACTTGATATTGGTTTATACTTAACAATAAACCCTACAAGAATAAGACTAAACAAATATCATCAAATACAAACTCAAATCATCTTAATTCAAGGGACACTTCTTCAAATCAATGTCATTGTGGATACAATACCTAACATCGATGATGAACTACACGTCATACATGGCTAGCACTCGGGGAACCCCTAGAGACACTGGAAGGATGATACTTCCTATGATCGAGATCATTGGGTGCCTTGTGATATATGCGCTCCCTGAACCGAGCTGAACGTCTCTCTAAGAGATTCTGAGCTGGAGAAGAGTTAATAGGAACAACATGTTGGTGGATATGTCATCGTTGATTATTATCCCAGGTACTTCGACTGAAGGGCTCCTGAGGGTTGCCCAGATGTGATGAGGAGCAGATATCAGAAGGATATGGATGGTTGGCTAGGCCGACTCTAGCAGCTTCCTGAGCGGAGTCCCCTCGTGGTGCTATCTCACCATGGACTCACTCGGGGTTAATGGTGCGACCCAAGCCTTTCCATGAAACTTCTCAAGGAGTCAATAGTATGCGAGTCGTTTAACCTCCTACTTCAGACACATGCAGTCTTCGGTGTCATGCTCGCTTCCTTTGTCGAAGTGGCAATACTAGGACTGATTACTCCTGCCCCGAAGGAGCGCCTTAGGCCTCTAGAGTTAGGGGTGGTTTCTAAAGGCGTCTAGAACCTCCTTGAGAGAGGCTTCGAGCTTGGCGAAGTGTTACTGCCCTTGCCTTGTGAGGTTTTGTTGAGGGGTTTGTTGCACTTTTTGGGATTCAGGCTTCTAGCAGGGGGTTCCCCCCAAGTCTCCGCTGAGCGTGTGGCACGGGCTACCCTACTTAGAGATCGGTTTCCTGAGGTGAATGAGGCTTGTTTTCTTTCAATGGGATGTGCCCCCGAGGATTGGGAAGCTTCCATCTCCCTCATTAAGGTAAGCACATGTGTCTGACGCTCTTCCATCTGGCGTATGCGCTCTTACACTTATGACGTCAGTGCGACGATTACTTCCTTGAGGCATGGCACCGAGGGGGCAGCTAAGTCGCTGGAAGCTTGATCGCTAGTGTTGGGAATATTGCCCTCAATATTCCAAGATTTGAAGAAGCAACACTCACCATGTTAAGTGCATAGTGTATTTGATGGCATGTCTATTTCATGATCATATTGTATTTGATGGCATGTCTATTTTTCCTGTTATTCCCTCCTCAGTTCTCCACGGGAAAACCCCATTCTTCATACTGTATCCGGGCAAGGAGCCTTATCCTCTCCCTCTCCGAATCTTTGGGTGCACTGCATTTGTGCATGCCCCGTCTGCCACCCGTGATAAGCTCTCCCCTCGCTCCACCAAATGTGTCTTTCTGGGGTACTCCACCACTCAGAAAGGCTACTGTTGCTTTGACCCTATTCTTCGTAAGCAGTTCATCTCCGCTGACGTTACCTTCTTTGAGAATGCCTCCTACTTCTCGGATGACTCCTCTTCTCTTCCCCAAGCTTCCTCATCTCTTCCCCCGGTCTCTGATTCTCCTGTTATTCCCTTCGTTCCTTCGTCTCCTCCTGCGATATCCACACTAGCTCCATCTTTGTCCACTCCTCTCTCTCCACCTCCATCTCCCTCATCTCCGCTACCGTCGCTCTCTCTTCCCGGGCCATCTCTCTCTTCCATGGATGCTCTGGATGCTGGGGAACCCGACGACCTGGATCTTCCTGTAGCTCTTCGCAAAGGGGTGCGGACGTGTACCCTACACCCCCTTGCTGCTGTTGTTTCATATGATCGTCTTACTTCTTCTCACAGGGCCTTTGCGCTGGCTATCTCTGCCACTGCCACACCTCGTTCCTACCAGGAGGCCCTTGCTATTCCTCACTGGAAGATGGCCATGGATGAGGAAATGGCGACCCTGACGGAGCGAGGTACCTGGACTCTTGTTCCTCCTCCCCTCGGTACTGAGGTTGTTTGTTGTCGCTATGTCTTTGTGGTCAAATTTAGCCCGGATGGCGCTGTGGACCGTTATAAGGCTCGTCTTGTTGCTAAGGGCTTTACCCAGACCTATGAGGTTGATTACTTTGACACCTTCTCTCCCGTAGCTCGTCTCAGCACTATACGGGTTCTTCTCTCTGTGGCGGTCAATAAAGATTGGCCGATTTCCCAGCTGGATGTTAAGAATGCCTTTCTTTATGGTGATCTTCAGGAGGCCGTCTACATGGAGCAACCTCCTGGGTATGTTGCTCAGGGGGAGACATGAGTATGCCGGCAGAAGAAGGCAATCTATGGTCTCAAGCAGAGCCCTCGAGCTTGGTTTGACAAGTTCAGCAGCATTGTGGCGGCCGTTGGTTTTGCGCGTAGCTCTGCCGATCACTCTCTATTTATTCGCAAAACCTCCTCGGGGCTGGTGGTTCTTGTTGTGTATGTTGATGATATTCTTCTCACTGGCGATGACCAAGAAGGGGTAGCCTTGACAAAGTGACATCTTCGTCAACATATGGTCACAAAAGATATGGGCTCTCTGAAGTATTTTTTGGGGATCGAAATCTCTCGGAAGCCCAACTCCTTAGTCCTCTCCCAACGTAAGTATGCCCTTGACCTTCTAAAAAAAGCAGGATTGACTGGAGCCAAACCTGCCTGATACCCTATGGCTATTGGAGAAGACAAAACCTGGGCAGATGATTCGCCTCTTCTTTCAGATACTATGCGGTACAGACGTCTAGTTGGCAAGCTCATATATCTCACAGTGACCAGGCCCGACATTTCCTATGCTGCGGGCAAGGTGAGTCAATTCATGCAAGCACCCAGGGAATGCCATCTTCAGTCCTCCTTGTGGATCTTGGAGTATGTCAAAGCAGCCCCTGGGAAAGGATTACTCTTTCAGAAGAATGGTCATCTGGGGGTTGAAGCATACTCAGATGCGAGTTACGCTGATGACAAAGGGGATCGCAAGTCTACCTCCAGTTTTGTCACCTTTGTTGGGGGAAATCTAGTAAGCTGGAAGAGCAAGAAGCAGTCTGTTGTTTCCAGGTCCAGTGCTGAAGCAGAGTATCAGAGTATGGAATCGACCACTTATGAGTTAAAATGGCTATGAGCTCTCATGCTGGATTTAGGAGAGGTCTACAACCATCCTCTACATATGTTCTGTGACAACAAGGCTACCATATACATCTCAAAAAATCCAGTCTTCCATGAAAGAACCAAGCACATTGAGGTCGACTTTCATTTCATTTGTGAAGAGATTTTGAAGAAACAAATTTGCACTCCCTTCGTCACTTCTGATAAAGAGCTGGCTGACATCTTCACCAAGCCAGTATCCGCCTCATTTTTCCATATTTGTGACAAGCTGGGCATGATCGATATATATGCTCCAGCTTGAGGGGGAGTGTTGAAGTTGGTGACCGGGCGGTCTGGCGGTCTGGCTTGGTGGGTTGATGACCGCGCGGTCTGGCGGTTTCCCTTCAGCGGTCTGGTTGCTGTATGTTGCTGTCTGTGGTCCAAGCGGTCTAGCGGTTTGTCACTGGTGACTTGGAGACCGGGCGGTCTAGCGGTCTCACATGGCGATCTCTCTCTCTCTCTGACAGTTGCCGAGCGGTTAGCCCTTCTGTCTAACCGCGTGGCTTGTGCGGTTTGTGTCTGTACAGTCCGCTTGTGTCATGTAATTTTTTAGTCCCACATCTCTTATTTGTATTCTCTCTTCTCTCTTCCATTCTATATAAGGGAGGCCATACCTTTGTAATAGATACCTTTTTCGGATAATAAAGTTTCAGTTTAAACCACTTTCGGCTTGTTTTAGTTCGTTTCTCACAAAGGTTATATTGTATTGTCTCTAAAACATGTTTGGAGCAGAGTTGCGATTAGTATGTATGGTTCACTACCATGCTGTTGAGATCAGTACTTGATTCTCCACCATACCGTTTAGATCGGCATATGTTTCTCCATAGTACTATTGAGATCATGGATCACCTCAAGTTGATATCGGGGAGAAGATGCATAAAAGTGCAGTTCTATGTGCCAAGGTCGATACCGTTGAGAATGAAGATTTGCTCAATGATATCGTGGAGACGAGAATAAATGTTACCCTTGAAACCATACAGATTGGCGGGATTCAAAATTGGCGCAGGCGAATAAAAAATGGACAAAGTATTTTATTCTCGTCCATACCTTTGACAAGACGCTTCCTGAGGCCATTGATGAAGGTCAAGGGGTATACAAGAATGTTAGGGCTATCTAATAGTATTGAAGAACCCGTGTCATCACAGATCATAAAAATAAAGATGATGACCTTGATCAATCCTATCGAAAAAGCAGCAATACGCTTTCACTGAGTAAGCTCTATTTGAAGAAGTTCAGAAAGAGCAAGGAGTCAAGCTTCAAGACTCCAGTTAGATCTTCTTACTGATGCTGAAGAAGATCAAGTAGAAAAGCGATGAATCTATACTACCTGAAGATCATCTTTTTAGGGGCTGCTTTAAGATTTTGCTTCCATTACAAAGTCGACTGAAGACTCTGATATATAAATGTCAAATTTGTAGAGTCTTTAGTTGTAATCTTTATTTACTCTCTTTTGTAAGGCCTTTTTCTGAGTTATACGGCTTTTGCCTGAGGTAGGGCATGTATGCCTAAGGTAGGATCTTTGTGATGATCTGAGGTAGGAGACCAGTTGGGTCCTTGAGCTGTAGGAGTTGAGGTACCCTGAGGTTGTGCTTGTGTGCTTGAGGTAGGATCTTTGTGAAGATCTGAGGTAGGAGACTAGTTGAGTTTCTGAGCTGTAGGAGTTGAAGTACTCCGAGGTAGGGCTGGTGAGCCTAAGGTAGGACTGTAACCTGAGGTAGGGTATGGAAGTAGACTTGGAAGATTATGAGGAATCTGAGTTGTAAGGTCTAAGGAGCTGAGATATGGAATAACTTACTGAGTTTAGCACAGTACTAAATATGCACAGAGGGACGGTGGAGGCACACATACTCTGGAAAACCATTATAAAATAGTGTGTGTTGTGTGTTGTGGTTGTTCTGATTGTAGTTCTTTCAGTTGTTTATATCTGCTAAATCAAAAAAGAGACCATCATATAACAAGTCCACATATTCACCCCCCTCTAGGTGATATATTCTACCAACAACGTCAATCTTTCAAGTGGTATCAGAAGGAGGTTGGTCAAAATAACACTTAACAGTCCGACCTAGATCCTATAAGAGTAGTTTATCATATCACCACATCTTCAGCTGATAGCCATAAGGAGCTGAGCTTTATGAAGCTCCCCATATACAGAAAAGATAACTTTGGCATATGGAAGCAAAGGATAAAGATGTTCATGGAAGCATCAGACCCTAGGATCTTTATCATTGTTGAGGAGGGGCCCTTCATCCCCTTGAAGGCACCATTGATCCAAATCTGCAGATCCCTAAGAAGTATGCTGATATGACATGTGAAGAGATTGTACTGGCTACTATAGATAAGAGAGTCAAAAATATTATAGTCCGTGCAATTAATGATTCCACCTTCGAGAACTTGGTCCACTACCAGACAACAAAAGTGATGTGGGATACACTTATTATGTATATGGAAGGTATTGAGGAAGTCAAGGATGATAGGAAATCTCCTCTCAACCAAGAATATAAAGCCTTTAGGCAGAGCAACAAGAATAAGATAGCTGAGTGCTATGAAAAGTTCATTAAAATAGTAAATGAGTTGAAGACCTATGGAAGCATCTTCACTAATTATGAGCTGAATGACAAGTTCTTTAAATATCTAATTAGAGATTGAGACAACAAGATTTGTTCCATCAGGGAGATGGACAACTTGGCCAACATTCCTCCACACACTCTATTTGGGAAGCTACTCTCTTATGAGATTCAGCTAAATGCAAGAAAAAAGGAGGAGACTACTACCGGGTCACTCCAGAGGGAGACGTTAGCGTCCTTCAAGGCTGAAGGGTCAAAGAAGAACAAGGATATAATCCCATCTCCTCACAGAAGAGTGGCTCACTCAAAATCTTCTGAGCCCAGCACATCAGATGCTGAAATGTCTGATGGGGAGTTTGCTGCTTTTTCTAGGCAATTCAAGAAGATGATAAAGAGTAAGAAGTAAAAGAGCAAACCTTCCTCTTCCTCAAACTACAAGAAGGACTACAACAAATTTGACAGAACCCAAAAGGACCCCAAAGGGGAAAGGTATGATTCTAAACCTGGCAAACATGTTTATACTAATATTGTTTGTTATGGCTGTAACAGACCAACACATGTTATAGCTGACTGCCCTATTATGAGAAAAGAGAAAGCTACTTCTGGTGATAAGAAGCACTATAAGGGAAAGAAGTCTGAGGACTTTCCTTGCAATGAAGGAGAAGAGTTGGAGTCAAAGTGACTCAAACTCTTTTGAGTCAGATGAATAAGAAGCATTATATAGGGCTATTTACTGAAGAAGAAGAAGAAGAGAATGACTATCCTGCTACAAGGATAGGAATCAGGACTCCTTTGTCAAACTCTGATAGTGACAATGAGGAGGAATAAGAAGAAAGTTGTGGCTTGATGACCATAACTGATGAAGTCAAATGGGATGAATCTGATCCTGATGAGCTAATCATTCTTAAAATGTATTCTTCAAATTCAGACTATGAGATAAGCCCAGAATCTGAAGCATCCTCTCCATTTGGTGATGAGGATGGATCGGACTTTGAGTTTGATGTCAATCAATTAATTAATAATTATGATGCCCTCATTGAGGTCTTGGGTAAAAGAAAGAAGCTTGATAAGAAGCAAGCTGAAGATCTTAAGGTTCTTAGACCTCTTAAGGTTGAGTTAGAGGAAAAGATGGACATGTTCCATCAAATAGACTCTAATTAAATTGTTCTCAAGGGGTTCATTGAAAAGCATACTAAAATAAGAATTCAAAATGAAAAAGTATTAAGAAGCTTTATAATGATCTACTCAAGGAGAGAAAGTTACTGGCTCAGTTCTCAAAGCCACAGTTTGTGCTACCAATTATTGGCTCTTTCACTTCCCAAAATAATAAGAGGGGAGTGGGGTTCAATAGGAAGGAAGCAGGAACGAAGTCCAAGGGAAAGGTAGTTGTTGTTAAGTCTCAAACCACGTTCCAAAAGGTTCTGCTTCCTTCTAATAGATATGACCATGACAATATGTATGGTTACTGGAAGAATGAAAATTCCTACAGTAAGGGCAATAATACACCTAACTATGGAGGGAGAAAGGGCATGAGGTTAAGTGCTTTGAAATCTACCCATGAAGAAGTTCAAATGGGTAATTATAAACCATTTGTATTTGGTACTCCAGCCCTTACACTCAAAAGTAAGGGTATTACTTCTTCCCAGGCCACTCAACGTAACAAGCAGGTTGTTGGTAAAATAATAACCCACTCTCACAAGGCCATATCAGATTCCATTAACGCAATGTCGGATACCAAGCTGACACCTATTGCTGTCAAGCCGATATCATCGAGTAAGACAGGTTATTATCGAGCATTCTACCAAGTGGTTGATGATAGGAACAAGAAGAATGCAACAACCTTCTCTATTGAACATGGACATCCAGAAGCGCCTTCTACTTCCAAGAATGTTCAGAAGATAAGGTACAACATCTTTGAGTGCTGGTGCTATGGTAAAGTGGGTCACTTTACCAATGACTGTTGGCACAATCCTATCATGCCTAATGCAAAGAAGAGCTTTGCTGCAAGGGTAGCTCCCAACAAGTATATTCTTATTTTTGCTAATAAGAACCTAGGATCCAAAGTTTATTGAGCTCCTAAGGTAAAATAAATTTCATCTTGTAGGATAGTTCAATTACCAACTTGAAGCAAATCTGGTACTTGGGCAGTGGTTGTTCTAGACACATGACTGGGATTAGAAGTCCTCTAAAGGATTACACTCAAGTGAAGAATGGACCAAAGGTAATTTTTGGAGGCTCTAACAGAGGAGTCACCAAAGGATATGGTATGATCTCCAATGACATAGTATTAATTACAAGGGTAGCTTATGTAGAGGGGTTGCAACACAACCTTGTAAGCATAAACCAACTATGTGACTTAGGCTAAGTTATTGACTTCCACAATGGTGAGTGTTTGATAAAAAAGTCAGTTGACTTAGAGATTATTCTCTCAGGCACCAGGAGTGGCAATGTCTATTGCTTAGATTTTATTTGTCATGATTCTTCCACTCCAGTATGTCTATTGTTGAAACCAAAAACCGGTTTTTGTGGAGTTCAGACCCTAAGAGGGGCTGACCGCACACTTACTTCTCTTGATGAGCTCACTCAACTAGAAACTTAGGATTTGAGAATGGACCATGGCTATAACACGAAGGTCCACCACAAACCCGGAAGATCTTAGTGCGCTTCCCCTCCTTATCCAATGTTGAGATAAGTGCATCTCAAAAAGCGCTACAAGACCAGAAATGAGAAGCTTGCCCTTTGAGGTACCCCTGTGAGTCTATTTATAGATTTCTGAGTATGGCCTACAAATTACATAACACCGCCTTTTTGTTTTACTATAAATAGCCAAAGGTGGGACTGCTAACAGCGAAACTCTGCTGTTTGGAGAGGCTACTGGCAGACCAAATCACATTACATACACGCTATTAGCACCCTACATACGGGGGAGAGCGCGAACCAGCTCGTTGGTCCCCTGGATGGGTGCGGCCCGGCTGCCGTGACTTGCATGTCAATTAGGTAAGTGCGAGTTGGGTTCCTGCAGCTCGCCCACCTCCTAGACGGAGGAGGTTCAACTCCTTGCGGCTCTCCTGCCTTCTAGGCGGATATGGGCCAGCTGTCCCAGCTCGCCCGCCTACTAGGAGGATGTGGGCCAGCTGCCCTGGCTCGCCCACCTATTCGGCAAATGGGGGCCGACTTCCCCGGCTTTCCCTCCTCCTGGGCGGATGCAGGCTGGCTTCCCTGGCTTGCCTGCCTCCTGGGCGGATGCGGGCCGACTGCCTCAGCTCTCCCGTCTGCTAGGCAGGTATGAGCCGGCTAGCGCAGCTTGCCCAGGGCTTGTAATCCCATTGCCTATCTCGAGGGCTTCACTATGCCTTGTTGGTTCCACTCGGCAAACACGGGGTTACACACAATCCCTGCTCTTTATGAGCTTTTGCAAAGCTCAAAAAGAATCATCCAACCCCATGTGTTTGGTGAGTGCTTGCTGAACTGGAGAGGATCTTTTGGTGGGCCCCATTTTTGTGCTCTATATATATATCGCTGGCCTTAAAGGAATTCACCGACTTACTCCTTCTTTTTCCACGTATTACTATAGCAGTGTGAGTGATGCCTATTTTAGAGGAGATGTGTGCTCGCCTGGAGGCCGCATGGGAGGGCACATTGTCGCAGATCATCGATGTTGCCCCATGGCTGGATCGGGGGGTCGCCCAGCTCTTCCTCAGGCAAAAGGAGGCCAAGATGATAAAGCGATATTTTGAGGATGGCACCCCCCTTGAACCCGATGGACAGTTTTGAAGCCACCCACTAGGTACGCGAGCCGATTATTTTATTCGGTGTTATGCTGATTCTGATATAACTCACATTCCGCAGGAGACACCTCACAAGGATAGAGGTGGGCAAGCAGACTCAGATCACCTCTCCCCGTGCTTGTCGGAGAAAGTGGTAAACTCTTCGATTGCGGGATCCGCCTTTCTCGCGATCCCGGGCATTCCTCCCATCCTGACCAGTGAGTTCTAGACTTCTCGTCTTCAACTTTTGCCTGATCATCCCTAATTTCTGATTACCCTTGTTTTTGCAGCTTCCACCCCAGGGGCCGCCGACCTGCCTCCGGGGGATCCATAATTACCGGCCTACCCCGGGTTAGGAAAAACCTTTGCAGCTCTCAACGATGAGACCTTCCAAGGAAAATATAGTACCTCCCGCCCGTATGTTAGTGCGGGAGATGTGCCGACCCCAGGTTAGTTCACATACTTTCTTGCCCGGTTTTGTCTGCCTGCCCCACTAACCCTTCTTATTTTTTAGGTTTTCATGGGGTCTCATCATTTGACATCGACTTAAGCGAGGAGTACTCGCCTACCCCTTCCATAGACAAGATCACGAACAACATGGGCAACCCCAGGACACTGAGGGGATGAAGAAACGAGTGACCGAGCTGTTCTGGAAGCACTCCCTGATGCTATGGGAGATCTGCGGCAGGGTGGATGAGGACAAGGTGGATGCGGAGGCGCGCTTTTGGACATTAGAGTGCGGGAGGCATCAAGAAGACGACGACGGGACTACCTCATCAGGAGTGCACATCGCGTGGGCTCAGGAACGACTACACCGGGCTACGGACTAGGTCGGACTGGCCCAGCAAGAGCTCCTGGTGGTTTGCGAGTACTACTACCCTCGCCTACTGCCTCGTTCCGAGGCGTGAGGCCGAGGTAGGTGGAAATGGATCCAGTCCTGAGCCCACCGTACTTTTGCTGCCAGCCTGCATACCTGGGCAGTACTCGCCTCCTGGGTCTCAGCTCGCGTCGCGCGATTATAAAGTTAATTATTGTCTTCTCTTTTTTCTCTTTCGGGGTGTTCGCCCCCTCCCCTTTTTACCTTTGAGATTATATTTGCCCACTAATGGGCCTTTATGTTTATATGTATTTAAGAGCCTCTCTCTCTCGCCTTTTATCTCGATGTTGCTTAACTTTTATTGTACTATGATCGTAGTGAGTAGATAGTAGGAATTCGGGGGCGGGCTTGGGTATAGAAGCGTTGAACAATATTTTTTCTTTTCGCATACCTCCCGCCAAAAAGACGTTTTCCCGTCCTTTTTTACTTATATAAATAGCCCTCTCCGCCCATTCTCTATCTACCGCATTAACTCTCCCTCGGTGCTCCCTTCATTCTCGAGTGTTTGATTCATGCAGTTCGCGCAAGTCCCAGCTCTCCACTACTCGCGAGGACTCCAACACCCAGCCTTTACACCAGCTCGCGAGATGGGAGGAGACGGTGGCGAGGCTGAGGGGCGAGGCAAATGTGCATGGAACTTCTCAGACTACGCCTTCCACTCTGCCAACCTTACTGAAATTAGCACCTCTCGGTGGATGCCAAATTCATCTCACCCGAGTTCGAGGAGAGACGCCCGGGAGAGCTCGAGAAGATCAACGACCTCTACAACACCGAGCTCACGATCCCTACTGCCCACTTCAACGCGGGGCTGCGACTTGCCCTGTGGCCATAGGTGTGACAGGTGTTGAAGTACTTTAGGTTTGTTCTGGGCTAGCTAACCATGAATTCCATAACTATGGTGGTCAGTTCGCTTGCTTCCAGCAAGAGGAGAGTCTCGCGGTCTTCTGCAAGCTATTCTCCTTCCTGGCGAATATGGATAGCACAGCCTACTTCTCCAGCAACCATATGAAGGTGTGGGAAATGGTGAATAAGAGCAACAATTGGATAGGAAAATTTTTCTTCATGAAGGGGGACTTCGGCAACGTCCCCTTCTCGCTGGTGCAGCTCAACGAGTCGAGCTACCATCCTCCCAGCCTGGGGGGCCACGAAGCCGACCTCTTCGGGTTCTTCTTGGGGAATAACTTCGAGGTCGAATTCCCTCAAAGGAATGTCAACACCCTGGCCCCCATTCCTCCCAGGGAAGCTAAGGCTACTCGCACTCTCCCCCTTTCCCCTCACTTCAGTTTAAGTTCTTATTGATCTATGATAACTGTAGGTGAGCGATACATCCCCCTATACACTCCATACTAGTACGTACGACTCACTCCTGCTGAAATCGCCCTCGCAGAAGCAGCTGCTGCTGCGCATCGCGAGGTCCCGACCCCCCTCGTGCCTCAAAAGAGGACCGTTCGCGAGCATTCTCCTTCAAAGCCCGTGTCAAATAAATCGAAGACCCGGGGTGCCTAACCTCCCGCACCCTGGGAAAAGGGGAAAGCACCAGCGGACTCACACCATAAGAAGGCCGTGGCCACTAGAGATCCCTCCATTGGGACCCCTGGCATGGACGCTGGCACCTCCAAGTCATGGGATCAGGAGCAGGCCAACAAGTCTTTGCCAAGTGGGCACTGAAACTTCGGCTATGTCGAGAGGCATCTCGATAAGCTTGGCAAGCCCATCCTACCGTGGGACAAGGGAGATGAACATGGCCTTTATCCCGACCCTTCTACCAACCTAGATGGAGCAGGAAACATCCGGCGTGGAGGGCTTCGCCTTCTCCTTCAGCCTTTACACGCGGGCGGATGCCTTGATCTTCGATGAGGAGTCCATGCGAGTGATTTTACACGAGAGCGCACGGGCCCAGCTCCGCCCTCTGGAGCTGGCTCATATGGTGGGTTGCCACTGCATGAAGGTGGAAAGGAACTCCGTCAAGCACCGGAAGAACGCCACTGATAAGGAGAAAGCACACCATCTTGCGCTCGAGGAGGTGGAGCATCACAAGAAGAGGACTGACTCCTCCGACGCCATCCACGCCGAATACCTTGGTGGGGTGGTGAGTCCCAAAATTCTCAATGCCTTTTTTCAGAATATCTTCTCGCGCTAAATCATCTTTTCACTGCCTTCCCCAGTACGCGACGACGGCCAAATGCCTCAACTCTCGAATCACCGACCTGGAGAAGAAGAATGAGGTGCTGAAGGCACGAGTTAAGGAGTTGGAATCTGCAGCTCTCTCGCCGACCTCTAGTAGCAGCGATAAGCTTGCACGGTACACCGAGCATGAAGTCGACAAGCTGCTTAGCTGAACTCGACCAAGGCGGTGAAGTTCACCCTCTAGATGATGAAATGGGCAAGCCTGGTGACGAGCGAGGGCACGAGGCTTATGGATAAAGATGTGGTCCCGGAGCTGTTCATCCCGGTCCCAAAGCCGGGAGATGACTCCTATCTTTCTCTGCAGGGTGGCGCGTCGCCCGAGGGCTTGCCCTGAAGAGTTTGCAAGCTATATTGATTTCTGTTCGATGAACATGTATATTTTATATATTTTTTGTTATTATTTTGTAATATTGGTTACGCGGGCTAAGCCCATACTTTTTGTTTTTTGATGTAATTACTGCTTATCAATGTATATGCTTTTTTCTTCAATGGATGATTGTTGACCTCGCTATTTTTACTGCTAATAACAATCTAAATTTCTTTTAGTTTATTCGCGACCTGGCTCGGTCTTCTCACTCGCCTCATCTGAACCCATGCCTCAATAGTGTGCTCGCACTACTCTTAAGGACTTAGCGTGGAGAGTGACGAGACCTTCGGTAATCGGCCCGCGAGTGGCGACCCGCCCCCTCCATTTAGAGAGCTTCTACCATGGTGCCCGCGAGATCTAGGTCTAGGCACCTTCCGTCCCATGCCATGGGTGTTCAGCCTGTGCGAGCCATGCCTCATTCGATTGAGATGCTGTCTCAGTGACTTACGAGCACCCCGCACGACTGAGGCCTCGTATGTTGTTCCCCTTGGATTTTCTGGTTGACCCGTATGGAGGCCTAGGATCTATATGTTTATAGCGTTCTCTCCCCTAGTGAAAGCTCGTGACTTGAGTCGCCTTGTGAGTGCCGGGGGCGTACTCGCCGAACGGGCATCTAAGGGGCGAGGCCCAGCTCACTGGAGTGCTCGCCCTCGGCAATGCTCGTTCCTCTGATTCTCCCTTTAGCAAGACACTAGGAGTTTCCATCCCCGTGTAAGCTATCAGGAGCCTGACGGCGAGTGTCGAGCATCAACCAGACTTTTCTCTTGGCCAGCCACTGGGCGCTTCCACCGGCCCAATCAGCTAGTAGGAGCCTAGCAGTGGGTGTTGAGCATCAACCAGACTTTTCTCTTGGTCAGCCACCGGGGAATTCCACCGGCCCAATCAGCTTGCAGGAGCCTGACGGAGGGTGTTGAGCATCAATTAGACATTTCTCTTGGCCAGCCACCGGGCGCTTCCACCGGCCCAATTAGCTAGCAGGAACCTGACAGTGGGTGTTGAGCATCAACCAGACATTTCTCTTGGCCAGCCACTGGGCGCTTCCACCAGCACAATCAACTAGTAGGAGACTGACGACAGGTATTGATCATTAATCAGACTTTTCTGTTGGCCAGCCACCGGGTGCGTCCACTGGACCAATAAGCTAGTAGGAGCCTGACGACGGGTGTTGAGAATCGACCACACTTTATTCTTGGCTAGCCACCGGGCACTTCCACCAGCACAATAAGCTAGTAGGAGCCTGACTTCGGGTGTTGAGCATCAACCTGACTTTTCTCTTGGCTAGCCACCGGGTGCTTCCATCGGTCCAATCCGCTAGTAGGAGCCTAACGAAAGGTGTTGAGAATTAACCACACTTTTCTCTTGGCCAGCCACCGGGTGCTTCCACCAGCCCAATCAGCTAGTAGGAGCCTGGCGGCGGGTGTTGAGCATCAACAAGACTTTTCTCTTGACCAGCCACCCGGCACTTCCACCAGCCCAATCAGCTAGTAGGAACCTGACGAAGGGTGTTGAGCAACAACCACACATTTCTCTTGGCCATCCACCGGGCACTTCCACCAGCCCAATCAGCTAGTAGGAGCCTGACGATGGGTGTTGAGCATCAACCAAACTTTTCTTTTGGCCAGCCACCGGGCACTTCCAATGGCCCAATTAGCTAGTACGAGCCTTACGACGGGTGTTGAGTATCAACCAGAATTTTCTCTTGTCTATCCACCAGGCGCTTCCATCGGCCCAATCAGCTAGTAGGAGCTTGATGACGGGTGTTGAGTATCAACATGACTTTTCTCTTGCCCAACCACCAGGCGCTTCCACTGACCCAAATAGCTAGTAGGAGCCTGATGGCGGGTGTTGAGCATCGACAAATTTTTCTCTCGGCCAGCCATTCCCCCACATTACTTATACCGAGCGGGTGAACCATCAAATACGGACAAGAGTGCGGGAGAGTACTGTTTATTATTCAATTTTATAGACAAGAGCGCTTCAAGTCGTCGCTGATCCGTGCATGACTGAGGGGTTCCCCCTCCATATTTTGGAGGTGGTATCCCACCAACTTCAAGGCTTCTTTTATTACATAGGGACCCTCCTAATTAGGATTCTCCTCCCACGGCCTCCTGCCTAGACACCTCCTCCATTTTCTCTCCATCTTCTCAGCTCCCTCCAACTATGAGATGGTGTTGACCATGGTGATGTAACATTGCCTCGCAACCTTGGGGTTTCCACGAACCTGGACTTGTACTCCTTCTATGTTGAACTTGAGGCATTGGTGGAAGGATGAGGGTACGCAGCAGAAGGCGCTGATGAGGGGCCACCCAAATTATTGGTGTTACCATTGTGATCTGGAAGTGATCAAGTATGTAGTCTCACTGCCAATGCAATATGAGCCTACAGGGTCACACATAAGAACATTTGGAGAAATTGGAGGAATGGATTATGTTATTCTTGTTCATATGTGATGATTGAAGGACTAAGCAGTGCCAGACATTGATTGCGTCAAGACGACTTGATGATTCGTCGAGTCAAGTGTTGATTCATCGAGTTAGGCATTAAGAGTGTAGATCTGCTCTAGAAGAGGCAACGACGACGGGCACTGGAAACGGGCTGAGCGACGGCGACCGGATCAAGACTTTCGGAAACGATTTCTATCTGTCTTTTCCTCTCGGGTTATGCGCTTTTGCTTTGCGGTATAGTGGCTTGCACTTGCATGTATACATTAAAACCCTAAGACATCTTCTATTTATACCCAAAGGAATAAACAACATAAAGTCATCGCTATCGGCAGGCCCATAATATATGGAATATAATTCGACGAATCAACACTTGACTCGACGAATCATCGAGTGGTCACAATGAACTCAACGCATGGCAGTGGCCTCAGCACTTGAATCGACGAATCAACATTTGACTCGACGAAGTGTACAGCCTACTGGGTAGGCGTAACCTGTAATGGTGTCAGAATAGGTTGGGGTGAGGCCAGAACCTGTTGAGGCTATTATTGATCCTCGAGCAGCTGAACGACAGTTGAAGCAGTTTATGAGCTTCAATCCTCCTATGTTTATGGGTGTGGTATCTCCAACGCTGGCGAAGGATTAGTTGTCGCGCGTCAAGTGAATATTGACGGCGATAAGGACGGAGGAAGAACAAAAAGTCACCTTGGACACCTTCTTGTTGGAAGGAGAAGCTCGGCTATGGTGGGATGAGATATAGTTGCACTACTTAGCAGGCAGACACCTAACAAAAGTCTCGATAAAGGAGTTTTTGAGACTATTCCTGGCAAAGCACTTGCCATCGGCTCAACGGATAGCCATGGAAAATGAATTCCAGCGTCTAACTCAGGGAGAAAGTACTGTTGACACCTACTTACATGAATTTACCAGATTGGGACGCTATGCGGGGTCTATCTTCGCTGATGAACCGCGAAAACCAATCGGTTCTACGAAGGGCTGCGAGATGAGTTGAATTCCTACTCTCGAGTTCGGTGAACCAAGGGTTTAAGGCGTTGGTAGATACGACGTATGCGTTGGATAAGGATATGAAGCGGGTACAAAGCAAGAGGGACTTGGCTATGACAAAGTCCGAGTTCAAAGCGTCGCGTCCTGAAAAATCGAACTACCGAAGGAAGTGGGGTAAGAGATCCAAGTCTTCCTGGCAGGCTCCTTCTACAGTTGCGTCGGGAGCAACTTCGAGACAAGAGTCTTGTACCTGTTATACATGTGGTTGGGTGGGACATCTAGCCCGTGACTGTCGAGTTGGTCCGCCAAAGGTTGAAAAGAAGACAGGAGCGTCATATGCGGAGAAGGGAAAGGTAGTGGTGGAGTCCTCTGCATCCCAAGCGCAATCCCAAGTGTATAATCTTGGCCAACAGGAGGCCATAAAGCAAAGTGACGTCATCGTACATACAAACTAAGATATTTTGCTATTACTTTTGATACTTCATACCTTATACATAGATTGTGTATGATATGTTTATCTTAGGATTTGTCCTGATTCAGGACTGTCTGACGAAAGCACTATTTGATACGGGTGCTTCGCATTCATTTCTATCTGTTGACTTCGTGTCACGGATCAGAGTGCCGATTCGTATGACAACAGATAGTGTGAAGGTGTTGTTACCGAATGGATGTGTGATGCATGCAGATAAGACATGCTATGTGGAGGTACGAATAGGAAGTCGGGATTTCGAATTGGACGCATCTGTGCCGCCGATATCGGAATTTGATATGATCTTTGGTATGGATTGGATCTCGGAGCAGCATGCCTTTATTGATTGCAATTCAAAGGAGATCACACTGGACAGAATACGAAGCTTGAGACTAAATTCGCTGGTATGTGAGGAGTGAGCAGGATCTTGATGTCTGCTCTCCAAGTCAGCAATGCTGTTCGGAAAGGCGCGAAGTTATTATTCATGCTTATTCAGGCTGTTGAGTCAAAGGCCAGTGTGAGTGACTTTTCGATAATATCAAAGTTTGCTGATGTGTTTCCTAAAGATCTTCCTGGGTTACCACCCCAGCGGGAGATCGACTTCTCTATTGAGTTTGTGCAAGGTGCAAAACCTGTGGCCCGCTCGCCATATCGTGTAGCACCAAAGGAAATGGCGGAACTGAAAGTTCAACTACAAGAGTTACTGGAACAAGGATACATACACCCAA
The DNA here is from genome assembly GCA_039513925.1 of Platanthera zijinensis. Lineage (NCBI taxonomy): Eukaryota > Viridiplantae > Streptophyta > Magnoliopsida > Asparagales > Orchidaceae > Platanthera > Platanthera zijinensis. The sequence continues at coordinate 148,427,356 of CM077096.1, forward strand.
GTATGTCACCTTGGAGCGTACTTGTTCTCTTTGTGAAAAAGAAGGATGATAGTCTACTGTTGTGTATCAGCTATTGTGAATTGAACAAGCTAACGGAGAAAAACAAGTATCTGATCCCACAGATAGATGACTTATTCGATCAAATGGCTGGATCAGTAGTATATTCTAAACTGGACTTAAAATCTAATTACTACCAACTAAGGATTCAGGAAGGTGACATTCCTAAGACAGTGTTTGGAACACGCTACGGTCATTATGAGTTCACTGTAATGCCGTTTGTGATATGTAATGCACCATTGGTGTTCATGTATCTAATGCACCGAACGTTCCGAGAGTACTTGGACTTATTTGTGATCGTATTTATTGACGACATATTAGTATACTCTAAGTCTGAAGAAGACCATGCACACCATTTACGGATGGTGTTGCAAACCCTGAGGCGAAACAAGCTCTATGCAAAGTTCTCAAAGTGTGAGTTATAGCTGTCTTCGGTGGCTTTTCTTGGCCATGTGGTGAGTGGAGAGGGCATTACGGTGGATCCGTCAAAGGTAAGAGTCATAAGGGAGTGGCCGATGTTGTCTTCGGTGTCCAAAGTCAGGACTTTCCTTGGACTGGTGGGCTACTACAAACATTTTGTAGAAAACTTCTCACGGATCGCTTTACCTCTTACCACATTAACGAGGAAGGATCAAAAGTTCGTCTGTACGCTGGAGCTCGCGCGAGCTTTTGAAGAGCTGAAGAGTCGCTTGACCACGACGCTAATCTTGACATCACCATGTGGTTCGGACGACTTTGAAATCTATAGTGATGCGTCAGGGAGCGGCTTAGGTTGCGTTGTTCATCAGTTTGGAAAAGTGATAGCTTATGGATCACGCTAGTTGAAAGTGCATGAGCAAAACTATCCCGTCCACGACTTAGAGTTAACGGCGGTGATTTTGGCACTGAAATTATGGTGTTACTATTTATATGGCGTGAAAGTGGATATATTCACGGACTATAAGAGCCTAAAGTACTTATTGGATCAGAAGGATCTCAATATGCGACAACGAAGGTGTATGGAGTTCCTCGGGGACTACACCTTTGATATTCATTACACTCTCGGGAAGGGAAACGTTGTCGTAGATGCCTTGAATCGTAGGACTCCGACAAGGGCAAATTGGTTGCAGAGGCATGATGAGCATCTAATCTAGGAGTTGGAAGCGTTAGAGATTTTTTGTGTTGACAAGAATTCCATAGTAAACGCATGTTTGAACTGGACGGAGGTACAGTATGACCTTGCAGACAAGGTTCGTCGAGCAATAGAACTTGATGAAAGTTTGCAACGCTATGCAGTGGATGGGTCAAATGTCCAATTCTACTGGGATGACGGCCTTTTGCGGAAAGATGGTCGTTTGTGCGTCCTAAGTATGGGTAAGCTAAGAGAAGAATTGATGTATGAGGCTTACTTTACTAAATACTTAATTTACCCAGGGAGCACAAAGATGTACAAAGACAAGAAAAAGCTGTTCTGGTGGCCGGGTTTAAAGAAAGACATCGCACACTATGTGGCTAAATGTCAGACATGTGCCTTAGTGAAAGCTGAATGCCAGAAGCCTAGAGGTTTCCTGAAGTCACTATCGATTCTAGAATGGAAGTTTGATGATATTTCAATGGATTTCATGCACGACTTGCCGAGATCTCAACACGATAACGATTCAATTTGGGTGATTGTAGACCGGTTGACTAAAGTGGCACACTTCATTCCGAACAAGATGGACAATTTAGTGGAAGTCTTGGCTAAGATTTATGTTGAGCAAATTGTATGATTGCACGGTGTTCTCCGTAGCATCATAAGTGATCGAGATAAGCGCTTCACATCAAAAGATTGGAGGCTAATCCATCAATTGTTGGGGACAAAGTTAACATTCAGTATGACCTTTCATCCACAAACGGATTGCCAGACTGAGAGGACCAACAAAACGATGGAGCACATGTTTAGAATGTGCGCCTTGGATTTCGGGAATAGATAGGAAGATCATCTCTATATAAAAGAGTTCGCCTATAATAATAGCTATCAAGCTAGCATAAATATGGCACTGTTTGAAGCTTTGTATGGTAGGAAATATCGTACACAATTAGCTTGGGCGGAAGCAGGAGAATTTAAGTTATATAAATATAAAGAAGTCGAAGAGGTGAATTCAACGATACGCTCTATCCGGGAGAGGCTACTGATAGCCCAAGATAGGCAAGCAAAGTACTACAACGCCAAGCACTGAAACGTGGAATTTGCGGTTGGCAAGTGGGTATACTTAAAAATCAAGCCATTCAAGGGCGTGTCAAGGATTCGACGCTTGAAAAAGTTAAGTCTGACGTATCTTGGTCCGTTCGAAGTAGTGGAACGAGTTGGAGAAGCTGTCTATCAGCTAGTTCTTTCAGCAGAATTAAGTGGATTGCATGATGTGTTCCACATATCCGTGCTTCGGAAAGCCATGAAATATCCAGCTCAGGTAATTGCGAATGATCGCATACCAGTCGAGTCTGGGCTAACAACGAAGGTTAGGCCCATTCGGATCGAGGATAAAGCGGATAAGCAGCTACGAAACAAGACATTCGGTATGGTCAAGGTCTGGTGGGATAACTGTGGTCGTGAGGAGCTAACATGAGAGCAGGAGCAAACCATGCGTATTGAATTTTTCGAATTGTTTGTATAAAATATTGTAACATTTCTTTGTTGAAGAAAATGCATGTTATAACATCTTTGTTGCTGTATTATAATGTTGTATGAAAATTTCAGGATGAAATTTTTTTGTAAGGAGGGAAGGATTGTAACACCCCAAAAGTTTCAGGAATTAGTCGACCTGGGCTCGATGAAGGTCGTCGAGCGGAGCTCGACGAAGAGCGTCGAGCGGAGCTCGGTGATTTTGGAGCAACTCATGTCAGGTGGATGATTTGTGGCCACTGAGCGGTGATTTAATTTCAACCCGAGCCGTTGCTTGGTTTTGTTGATTTTATCGTGTAGCTGAGATGTAGTCTGAGACCACTTTTGTATACGGATAGGAAGAAGGAAAACATTATTTACTTTTCTCTTCTCTCTCTTCCTGAGTTCTGGAGCGGAGAACTCTCGGCTGGTGTTAGGGTTTGAGTGGAGTTGTTGAGTTGCTAGAGAAGATCTCGTGAACGGAATCAAGAGCCGAAGCTATAATCGCGAAGGGGAAAGTGAGGCGATCATTTCCATCCGCATAGAAAAGTAGTCATGGCTCCAAAAAGAATGTTAAGGGTAACAATCTTCCTCCTTGGACATGTGAAGTCCTTATTTTGGCATGTGCATGGATTTCCCCCCCAAAAGGTGGAATGTTGAGGGATTTTCGTTGGGTTGATTCTTGAAATCCCTAAGAAGTCTTGTATATAGATCCGGAAATGTGTAATACGGAATAAGCATGCTGTGTAAAGCCCATCTAGACAGGTTGGTCTGGATTAGTGATGCTTGATTTTACGCACCGGAAAAGACTCCGTATATAAACGAGTATTTTGTGGAGTCGGTGGGTTGTGCGTGTGAAGTGGAGTAACAGGAAGTACTGGAATGAAGTTCCAGAAAAAATACCCTCGAATTTTGTGTGCTATATATTGGCACTACAGGATGCTGCAGAGTTTGGGTTTAGTTTGGGCACAGAAAGAGAGTTTCTATTGACCTCGCCAAGCGATCGTAACGAACGCTGACATTGACTCCCACTTTGATTATGAAGCCAGTGCTTCGAGGACGTTGTGGCTATTATGAGCTATGCGCTCTTAAAGGCCGGTGAATCGAACGGACAAGGGGATGCCGACCCGCGTTAGTCTAGACATTGAACTGGATATTTGAGCAACAGGTAAGGGCTGAATTGTATCCGTGTTATGTTTGTCTAACTTGAGTGCCTAAGTTGTTTGCTTCGTTAGGATCACATAACGAGAGTCTTGGGCTGTTCGCCATCAAGACTAAAGTCTCCGGACATGGGCCATGGAGCATGAATGCTCAATGTTTACCGTTGGGTTTTAGACCCTTTAATGGTGGTGGGACCCCGGTTTTCTAATACACCGATAATGGGCCCTGAGAGCACGGAGCATCGGACCAGGTGGTCGATGTTTGTGATATATTGATTGTGCGTGAGAGCACATCTTGAGTTATATCTTTGTGAAAAATATTATGTCTGCAGTGAAGGAATACCACTACCCCAGGAAAGGGGTAGGGTCGTTATAACTTGGACAGATGAAAGCTGACCGTTGCTTTGTTTTCCACCGTTGCGGTTGATTGTCCCCATGCAGGTGCAGGAAAGTTGATCGGAAAATAGTGGGCTGAAGCCCTTACTGTCGTTGTTGCTGCTATGATGGCCCTCTAAGGCCAATTAAAGAAATGTTTTACTATTTTCATGTGTGGCCGGCCTACGTGCCGATGTATGTAATCCACACTTGTGAAGAAAACCTGTAAGGCCTTATGGCCAAACTTTTTGTGTATTTTGTACACATTTTTTTTGAGTTATATAAATGTGTTGGTTTATATATATAGTGGACATTCATGGTTGATGAGTTCATTCTTAACCCCTAAGGCTTCCGCTAGAATGCTCTGAGTTAGGATGTGTACTAATTTTTGATATTAACCTGTAACCTTCCCGCCTATTTATGGCATATAGTGTGGGGCTTCGGCCGGACCATCTATTATATGTCATTTAACGGATGGAGTCATTGCAAACTCGCGGGCTTGAAGTTGAACTTTTCTAATTATAATAGGGAGTTTTACACTGTTATTCGATGACTCCAACATTAGCGGCATTATCTACTCCCAAAGGTGTTTGTTATCCAATCCAATCACGACGATTTGAGATTTGTCAATTCTCAAAGCAAGGTCAGCCCCCAGCATGCCAAGTGGGTCTCCTATCTGTAGGAGTACACATTTATAATAAAACATCTTAAGGGGTCTCTAAATCGTATTGTCGATGCCCTCAGTCGTGTTACGTTATTATTGTCTATGTTAGAAGTGAAAGTCATTGGGTTCAATAGGATTAAGGGTGAGTATGTCCATTGTCTGGATTTCAAGGAAATCTATTTATCCGCTCAAAGTGACTCTCCCACCACCATATCAGCCTATTATATTTGAGACAATTACCTATTTAATCACTCGAAGCTATGTATCCCTCGTTCTTCCCTACGTCATTTCATCATTTGGCAATTGCATAGCAGTGGTTTAGGTGGTCATTTTGGCCGTGATAAGACCATTACGTTAGTTGAGGACAAGTTTCATTGGCCCAGTCTAAAATCAACGGTAAATAAAATTGTGAAGAGTTGTCGTGTGTGACAATTAGCTAAGGGTAATAAGATGAATGTCGGGCTTTACACTCCTCTTTCGATTCCCCCCATTCCTTGGGTGGACTTTAGTATGGATTTCATTTTGGGTCTACCCATCAATTTTAGACGTCATGATTCCATCCTGGTTATAGTAGATTGGTTTTCAAAAATGGATTATTTTATCTCTTATAATAAGACCAACGATACGTCGCATATTGCAAAATTATATTTTAAGGAAGTCGTTGCACATCGGGGCGTTCCCAAGAAAATAGTAACTGATAGGGACGTGAAATATACTAGTTATTTTTGGAAGACCCTTTGGAATCTTATAGGTGCCAAACTCTTGTTTTCTTTGGCATACCATCCTCAAACGGATGGGCAAACAAAAGTAGTAAACAGAAGTTTAGGTAGTTTACTTCGTTGTCTGGTGGGTGACCACAAGGGTACCTAGGACTTGATCCTTCCCCACGCTCAGCTTGCGTACAATAACTCTAAAAATAGATCTATGGGCTTATCCCCCAATGAAATCATGCACGGCTATAAGGCACCGGTGCCACTTGATTTAGTTCCGCTACCTCCATCTTATAAATCAAGTAATTTTGCACAAGAGTTTGCTCTTCATGTTTACAATTTACATAAGCACATTCATGAAACGTTAACCACCCAATATGCGTCTTATCAATCTGATGCTAATGTAAATAGGAGAGCATCTCACTTTAATATTGATGATTTAGTCTTTGTGCATCTCATCCCTGAATGGATGTCTTCGGGCTCAATAAAAAAGTTGCCGAATCGACGAGTCGGTCCTTTTCGAATTTTAAAGAAGTTAGGAGAAAACGCATATCTTTTGGAGATACCCACTGATTGGGGTATATCCTCTATTTTTAATGTTTCGTATTTAACGCCATATGTTTCTCCATCACTTGAGTTATTTGCCCCTCCATTTATTCCATCCTATGTGTCCTCTAATGGGTTGGAGGGGTGAGCTTGTTCCTGGATCGCTCTCTCCAACGATTTCCACTGGAGGTACGTTGAATGTTGATGTAGAAACTTTTTCTCCTTTTTTGACAAATGCTTTTCCAAGGTTCCCCAAGACCTCCTTTTTGCCTGACAGGATAATTAAGGATGAAGTGCTCGCATCTCCAAGTGGTGACATTCGCCGCTACTTAATCCGATGGAATGATCGTCCGGCTTATGATGACTTTTGGCTACTTGAATTGGAGGTGGCTCTTTTGGATGATGCTCTTCTGCGCCAGTACATTCAAGCCAACTCTTCGGTGATGAGTACTTTCGAGCAGGGGAGGATTGATGGAGACGACGACCCCCGACATGTTAATGATGGTGCCAACATGCTTACGGAAGATCCCTCGCCCTCTCCAACCAAGGACTTGTGACGCCGCAAAGACATTGTTGATCGATGCTACAACCTCCGCCCTCGGCACAATACATTCACTTGAAAATTATCTTGCTTATGTTTATTTAATTTCCTTTTTTATTTAATTTCCTATTTTTTTTAATTTTGGCCTGCGTTTAGCCATATGTTGTTTTAAGTGGGGCTGCATATAGCCTGGATTTTTGTGAGCCTTATATAAGGCTATGTGTGTTGGAATTTTAATGATTGATGAATGAAAAAGAAAACCTAAATTTGAATTGAGATTTTCCCTCCTCTTGCTCTCCTCCTTGGCCACCGGCCTCATTCCCTCTTCCTCCTTGTGGTTCGGCCACCACCTCCCCCCATCCCTCCCCTCTCCTATCCAATCACTTACAACAAAGTGAAAGCTCTTCCCCCAAAAAGGTTTCGGCCACTCCAAGGGATCCCATAGAAGTTTCGGCCATCCAAGGTCTCTCCCTCTTGGTCGAATTTCGGCTAAGGGCCAGTTCTCTAGCGATGAAGAATCCTCTCTGGCGTGAAGCGAGGAAGGCGGACGGGTTTCTCTCCGTTTGGTGTAGCTCCGGTGGAACCGTAGAAGTGCGAAACTTTTTCCTCAAAATCATCTTCTGATTGGGGTAACGAAAATCTCTACTCTTGTGTGTGTTCCCTCTTAGATAAAAATTTTGGTGGTTAACTTTTGCGTTATTTGCGAATCTTGATTTCATCGTGGTTTTGATCCAATCGATTTTTGTTCTTTTCTCTTGATCTATTTAAATTCGTGAGGATTGACGAACCTCATTTTCTTTTTGTTAGAAGAGATCTACCTTTTCTGAATCATTAATTTTCGGTGGATCTCTTTTGGTACAACACACGCTTGACCGGATCGGGTAGATCCTTTTCGCTTGAGATAATATTGGCTCATAGCTTCAATTTGATCTCTAAGGGTGTGACGAACCGTACGTTAGCATTAGAATAATAATATCGCAAAATCGGGTGTGCTGCGTTTTACTTGTGCGAGCGTAGAATTGAAACGTGAGAGAGTAATTCAGTGTCGCTTGTCTGTGGAAGTTCATTGGGTTACGTAGCCTGCATCACTTATAAGCAGTTTGTCTTAAATTACAATATGAATGAAATTGACAAGACACTACCTGAGCTCCTAGGCATGTTGCATAAAGGCAAGGGAAGGCCAAGGGTTTCAAGAAGACAAAGGTTGGACCTAAGTCATCTCTTGAGCCCAAGTCTTCAACACTGAAGAAAAAATGCTTGGCAAAGGAAGGAAAGTGCTACAACTTTGGTGAGGCTGGTCATTTGAGGAGAAATTGTCCTTCTTATATTAAGGGTCTGCAAAAAATGAAGGGAGGTATGAATTCCGTTTCAGGTATTTATGTTATAGAGATAAACCTTTCTGCTCCTTCATATTGGATATTGGATACCGGATGTAGTTCTCACATTTGTATAAATGTGTAGGAACTAGGAAGAAGAAGAATACTGAGTAAAGGGGAGGTGGACCTGTGTGTGGGCAATGGAGCAAGAGTTTCTGCTGTCGTCAGAGGAGTTTACCGTCTTTCTTTTGCCAATGGGCTTGTAATAGAACTTGATAATTTTTATTATGTTCCTTCCATAGCTAGAAACATTATATCTATTTCATGTTTGGACATGAAAGGATTTTCTTTTATAATTAAGAACAATTGTTGTTCAATTTTTATGAATGGTGTTTGTTATGGTGTAGCCCAAATGTTTAATGGTTTATATGTTTTGAACTTAGACCATTAGATCTTTAATATAGAAAACACTAAAAGACTAAAAATAAATGACTCAAACCCTACATACCTTTGACATTGTCGTTTGGGCCATATAAATGAGAAACGCATATCCAAGCTCCATAAAGATGGAATCATTTGAGAGATGTGAATCTTATTTGTTAGGCAAGATGACTAAAGTCCCTTTCACTGGTTACATTGAGAGGGATGATGATCTCTTGGGTATAATACATAGTGATGTATGCTGATCCACTAGCAAAGTCTCTAGCACATAGAAAACATGATGATCATGTTAGATCTATGGGTATACAATGTCTTAATGATCAGCTCTAATAGGAGTCTTAGGGGTTATATGTTTGTCAGTTGTAATAATTCATTTGTTGAATATAGTACTATACATTTCAATTTTATATTTATGGTAAGTTCTTTTTTTGTGTACAATTATTTCTATTGTGATAGATTAATTTAACGTAATAAATGCCCTTAGAATGTTTGCTTCTATAGGATTCAAGTGATGACTTGAATGTGAGAGCCTATGTTATTAGAAGCTTCATTCTTAAATAGTCCCTACTCGAGTGTCATCTTAGAAGCTAAGAGCGATGACGACATATTAAGACTAGCATGTGCGTTAACTGATGACCGGTTCTCACAGGTCATTATATTATGATATCAAGTCATCACATGGGTACTTGTTAGTGAACAAGTTGTACTGGACAGACCCACTGAAAGAGAAGGGATATATACTACTCTAGAGGGGGGGTGAATAGAGTAATCAAAAATTGCACTAGCAAAGTTGACTTTCTACTCAACTCCCTTGGAGTTAAATGCGGAATGAAAGTTATAGATATTTAAGATTAAACCTTAGAGCCTAACACAAGTGTTGTGCACAAACTAAGGCTAACTGTAATTACAGTTTAGCTTTGGATCCTATCCAGCAACTAGCAAACCTAGTTAAGATCTAATCACAGCCACAATGCAAATAATTAAACAAGGCAATCCAGACGACACAAGGAATTTATAGTGGTTCCCCAAACAACTTGGGTACGTCCACTCTTCTACCAACAAGGTAGGAATCCACTCAGGTTTTTGATCAGGTGCCCTGCCACCAACAAGATCTGCTTCAGGTAGATCAAGAAACCCTTTAGACTTTTGATCAGGTGTCTAAAAAACTAAACACAGGTTTTTGATCAGGTGCCCTGCCACCAAGGGATACTTTTGAAGGGAGTAATAACCCTGTACAGGAGGGAGAAAGGAGGTTAAGGTGTCTTCTCTATTTTACAATAGATTAGAGAAGCACAATAACTTGCACTAAGCCAGACAGCTCTAAAAGAATCAAGGCTCCCCCTGGCTCAAAGAACATCCAGGTGAAGTCTTGCTTCAGTGCAGAAACACTTCAGTAAATACTGAAGGAAGAACTACAAGAAGATATAAAATAAGAAATTAAAATCTTCTAGCAGCTATCTTCTTCTTCTTCTTCTTCAAAAGATCTCTGAGTCAGAACTTCCTGGAACAGGAGAACTCAGGTTGAAGAAGAGCAGAAGAGCTAAACACTTCTCAGTTAAGTGAAGATTGCTGAGAGCAGTTAAACTTGTTCTTGCTGTAAGCTTGCTGAATGAATATTTTGCTACAAGTACTAGTTGATTTCTTCTTCAAAGAAGTCTTTATATATCAGCAGCAGCAACAGCTCTAATTGAGTTTGAATCTTGTCTTTTTTCTGAACTCTGCAAGCTGGGCTGCAAAAAGCATAAAGCAAAACACAAATACTACAGGCAGATATCCTATAAAAGGATAAAGCTTTCTAAGAAGCTGCAAATACTTCTGATGAAATAATATAAGAGAAAGTCACATCAAAAAGATCTCTTTACGACCAAGGAAGACTTTTTGAGTCTAACGGCTATAAAGGACAGCCTGGCAGATATCATATCTCAGCTACAAGATAAACAACTTTGTCAGAAAAGATTAACTCATGCATATAGAATAGAACTGATATTGCATGGAAATAATGTCACAAATTATTCAGATAATCTTTTATAAAATATGCCAAAATAAGTATGAATTTAGTCACATCATAGAAGATGACAAAACTAAATAAGAGCATACAGCAAAACGTCGAATGACCTTCGGAGATCGTCGACCAGCGCATAGAGATCGTTGACCTATCGGGAAGATAGTCGAACGATCCAGATAGTCGAACTATCAAAGAAGATAGTCGAACTACCTCGGCAGATAGTCGACCTATCAGAACAGATAGTCGAGCTATCAGATAGTCGATCTATCCGAACAGATAGTCGAACTACCAAACAAAAACAGATAGTCGACCTATCAAGCAGATAGTCGACCTATCACAGAAGACAGATAGTCGACCTATCAACAGATAGTCGACCTATCAAGGCAGACAGATAGTCGACCTATCAACAGATAGTCGAGCTATCAGATAGTTGAACTATCAGGACAGATAGTCGAACTACCAAAGCAAGCAGATAGTCGACCTATCAACAGATAGTCGAACTATCAACGCAGACAGAACGTCGACCAACTAATAGACGATCGTCGATCAGCCGATAGATGATAGTCGAGCGACGTTCGACTATAGTCGAACGAAAAACTACTTAACCAAATATTCATTTGGAAAAGCAATTCTACACAACTAGAGAATCTAACCTATCAACTAACCTTTGACCATAGATAAATCTGGGGTCAAGAGACAGAAAGAAAGGACTGAACTCAAATCAAAACCTAGGGTTCCAACAATCTCCCCCTATTTGAGTTAAGTCTCTCTAACAAATAAAACAAATAACACTAATTACGGACAGTAAATAAAATGTATAAAGGGAAATAACTAAGCAGATATCATCAATCAATCAGATAAAAATTAATTGACAATCAATGAACAATTAAGGTGCTTTAGAGTTAGATTCAGGATTAGAAGAACTAGAAACAAAAGTAATTTTCCTTGTAGGATCTAGAGCTTCTTTCTTCGATAGCTTCAAATCTTGTTCTCCAATAATTTTTAATTCAGTTGTCCTTGGAACCACTGCCTCTGGATGCTTTTCCATATATTTTGAAGGATCAAACATCTCAGGTCTGACCTGGAACTTTTCGAACTCCTTCTTTCTGAATGTAGACATTGTGGTTAATCCGGCAGTGTCCTTTCCTTCAGCTTTTGCTTTCCTTATCTGCGCAGCTCCAACCAGTTCAAGAAAACGAGCCATCCTAAAGTTAGGATCAAGCTCTAGGCTTTCATAAACATTCTCAGAAGACGAATCAACTGGTTCTTTATCTTTATTAACTAAATAACAAGAGAGCGCAGACTTAGCAAAGTTCTTGCTAGAATTTTCAGATAAAATAAATTGCTTACCTTTTGGAACAACTTTCTCAGTATGCACTGGCTTTGGAGATGAAACTTTTTTCTTTGGAGAAGGAGGAGGGGAAAAGGTTGGTCTTTGATAAACTACCTCCTTGACTTGTTCTTTAACTGTATCAGTTCTTTGATAGCCAGATTGGCTTTTTCCTTGAAAACTTTGAGAACTTTTCCTTTGAGCAGGTTGAGATGGATTTGATCGTTCAGAATGAGAGGCAGACTTAGAAGATAGATTTCCTGAGGCTCCTGCACCGAGAGGTGGAGGAGGAGGACCTCTAGGATTCCATTTAGGAGCAGGAGGGTCATACCTCTTAGCCTTTTTCTTTTGCTTTTGCTGATTTTTAGAAAACCACATCCAATGCTGGAATTCTTTCGACTTGGGATCAATCCCTTTCAGTATATAATATGGTGTATCATTGTCTGGATTTGCAGAAGGAGGAGCTACAGCCTTTCTTTTCTTTTTAGTAATCCTTTTTCTCTTAGAATCAGCAGATTCATCAGAATCAATTTCTTCTTCAGAATTTGAGGAGATAGGCAAATCATAGGGATCAATAGCCTCTTTCAAAGTTCTTTCTTTTTCCTTTAAAGCAGCTTTTTCCATTTCTTCTTCTATGGCATCCTGTGCCAATAGAGTATCTAAGTCCAATCCTGGGGAATCATCCCATACCGTAGATTTTTCAATTTGACTTTCAGAATCCATTTCTTGAAGCTCAGGAACTGTCGTGGGGACCAGTTCAATTTGCATTGCTTGCTCAGAAGCCTCAGAAGCTAGAACAGCTACTTCTGGTTCAGGTTGAACTTCAGAAGCAGGTTCACTTACTGACTCTACAACCACTTGATCTTCAGGCACAGGTTCAGGCTCTATAGCATCTAAAATCTCTAGAGCAGGTTCAGGTTCTGGTTCTGGTTCTGGCTCTTGGTCAACAACTATTTCTTCCATTATATCTGTAGGATTAGGAATAATCTTGCTAAATGACATTTAGTCATCCCTTCCAGATATTCCCATACTAGCATATCAATTAAGTAATCTACAAATTGAGAAAGAGACATACCTTCAGGATATTCTTCAGGGTTTCCTAACTCCCATAAATCATCTAGAAAGGAGGTGATTATTCCTTCTAGGTACTGGGCAACCAAGGGAGTTGAGGATTCTTCTAAGTAAACTTTTACTACAAACTCTGTCAACATGATTGCATCAGATATTTCCTTTTCAGATGGAGGAGGAGGAGGAGCTGAATCTTCTGCTACTTTCTCTGTTACTGAAAGAAGAACTGCTGGAGGGGAGGCCAAAGGCTGCTCTGAGATATCTTCATCAAGCATCTCCCCCTGCCTGATTTCAGTAGAGACTGAAACCAGGCCCCTAGCAGAAGAGGGCTCAGCAGACTTTGAAAGTGCCTGAACAGCAGCAGTCAAAGAAGATATAGAAGAAGCAAGGGGAGCAATTGTCTCATCAATCATAGTTTTGATTGAGGGGGTAATTAACTCCACAATGCTAGCAATAAATGCTGGAGTAATATCAAAAGAAGATGATGAAGATGATGGAGGAATTTCTGAGGGTGGAAGAACAGCAGGGGTGGAACGTGCAATATGAGCTGGAGAATGAGCTGGAGATGGAGTTGGAGAATGAGCTGGAGATGCATGGGTGGATGCAGGGTGATCAAGATGATCTGAAGATGGAATTGGAGAGTGAGGAGGAGTTGGAATTGGAGAATGAACTGGAGAAGATATTTCAGACGCCAACAAATCAAAGCTGGGTTGAGAGATCCCAGCAAGATCAGTCGGGAGAGAAGATGCAGGAGGAGAAGCAGAATGTCGTACTTCAGTTGAAGTTGAAGGAACTTCAACTGCAGTAGACGGCAAAGCTGAAGAAGAGGATGGAAGAGAGATATCAGCTGAGCCAGCTACTAGAAGGGGGGGAGTGACTGCGACAGTCCTGGTGCTCTCAGATATAACTAGAGCAACCCCTGCGGGAGCGGGCTTCAGGAAAGTCCTTTTCCACTTTGAGAATAGTGAAGGATCCATCTTCTTACTTGCGTTGATGGAGGTGGCGGCAGACACAAGCAAATGTGGGTATTTCTCCTTCAGAAAAATACCAACAACCCTTCCTAGGGTAACTTCTTTCTTTCCATTCTTTTTTCTGATTAAATCAAACATGATGCCTGCCCAGTTGATCTGCTTCTTGTTCACTATTGCACATATTAGTGCAAACTGCTGTCTGGTGATATTATCATGGGCTGAGTGCTTTCCCAGTAGCACTTTTCCAACAATTTCCGCAAGAAACTTGATCTTGAAGGGGAAATTTACCTTGAGCAGCTTGGATGGAATGCCTTCGGCATGTCCCAGCTCAGTTAACATTCTTCCGAATTCAGGAGTGTCTTGCTCATAATCTTCTTCACCATTAATCAAACCAAAAATTTCAGACAAAATCGCGGGAGTTAAAATTACCTCTTCTCCGCTAATTGTTCCGGTCATCGAATCGTCAGTCGACGATGAAGTGAAGGCCCATTCTTTGATTTCCTGAGTGTTTATCTTTACTCTGTAAGAAATGAGTCTCTCTAATCCTTGTTCTCTGCACAGATTTAGGATTTCTACTATCCCCGGTTCGCAACTGCTGAAGGCGTCGAAGTCAACGCTGAATCCGACATCAAACTTTACCACTGCAAGAAGAGCTGGAGCAATCGCCATCGAAAAAACTGTAGAAGACGAGAGAGAGAGACGGCGAGGACGGAGCTGCAGAAAAAACACGAGACAAAGGGCAAGCGGGAAGACGGAATGCGAAAAGACGCTCTCCGTCGACGATAAGAGCAACTATCTTTTAACCTAGGTCGACCATCGGCTTTATATTAAAACATCGATCGTCGATCTACTTAAAAGATACTGGAGACGATGGTCGAACGGTCGTTCGACGATCGGTCCTGAAGCAGAGTAGTCGATCAATCGTTCGACTATTTCTGTCTTCACAAACAACAAGCTGTCATCAACCATAGATCGACGATAAGCTCGACCTGTTCGACTATCTTCGAACGCCGGTCGACGATCTTCAAGCAGATAAGCTATCTTCAACCATAGGTCGACGATAAGCTTGATCCGGTCGACTATCGTCGAACTTCGTTCGACTATCTTCGAACAAGTTTCAACAAGGCAGGCGTCACACTTAGTCTCGTCCATTAATCATGCCTAGTTGAACTAAAAAGAACAGATGCTTCTGTTCATCTAAGGGCTTGGTGAATATATCACCTCTCTGAAGGTCTGTGGATATGAACTCAAGGCTGATCTTGTTCTTTTCCACACAATCTCTCAGGAAATGGTGCACTGGATTTTGTGCAATGGAGATAGCACTTGTACTGTCACACATGATTTTAGTGTTCTTGTGTGAGTACCCATAATCCAAAAGTTGATTTTGTATCCACAGGATCTGTGAACAACAACTGGCAGCTGCTATATATTCAGCTTCTGCAGTTGAAGTTGAGACAAAGGCCTGCTTCTTACAGAACCAAGAGACCAATCTCTCTCCCAGGAACTAACAAGTTCCTGAGGTACTTTTCCTGTCAACTTGACAACCAGCATAATCAGAATCAGAATATCCAATTAATTCAAGATTTGGACATCCCTTCAGGTATCTCAAGATTCTCTTGAGAAGAATCAGATGAGATTCCTTGGGGTTGACCTGGAATCTAGCACAAAGGCATGTAGCAAACATTATGTCTGGCCTACTTGCAGTTAAATACAATAGGGAACCAACAATGGCCCTATAATTCTTTTGATCTACAGGCTTTCCCTGATCATCAGAATCAATAACTACATTAGTAGCCATAGGTGTATGCATTGCTGAAGCATCTGCCATCCCTAACTTCTTTACCAATTCCTTGGCATATTTGGATTGGGAGATGAAGATGCCATCAGCATCTTGCTTTACTTGGAGACCAAGAAAGTAAGACAGCTCACCCATACTACTCATCTCAAACTTAGAGTGCATTAGGTCAGAAAACCTTTTGCAAAGTTTGGGATCAGTGGAGCCAAATATAATGTCATCCACATACACTTGAACTAACAGGATTGTGTCCTTGTGGTGCTTGACAAAGAGGGTTCTATCAACTACTCCCCTAGTAAAGTTGTGCTCTAACAGGAAACTAGCTAAAGTCTCATACCAGGCTCTGGGAGCTTGCTTTAGTCCATAAAGAGCTTTCTGCAACTTGAATACATGTGAGGGCTGAGTTGAAGAAACAAAACCAGGTGGCTGTTCAACAAAAACCTCTTCCTTTAGCTCACCATTAAGAAAAGCACTTTTGACATCCATTTGAAAAACCTTAAACTTCATGTAGGCTGCATAGGCTAAGAAGATCCTTATTGCCTCTAACCTTGCAACAGGAGCAAAGGTTTGGTCATAATCTATACCTTCCTCCTGTCTGTAGCCCTGAGCTACAAGCCTAGCTTTATTCCTTACAATGATGCCATTTGCATCCAACTTGTTTCTATACACCCACTTGGTGCCTATGATCAGTTGGCCTTTAGGTCTTGGAACCAAAGTCCAAACTTTACATCTCTCAAACTGATTAAGTTCCTCTTGCATAGCAATGATCCAGTGGGGATCTCGCTCTGCATCTTTAATGGTGAGGGGCTCAATCTGTGAGAGGAAACAAGCATGCATCACATCCTGTCTTAACTGATGTCTTGTTTGAACACCAACTGATATGTCTCCTATCACTTGAGATGTGGGGTGATCTCTAAGTGTGACAACATCAGCAGGTGGGATGTGATCTTCAGCAACAGTTGGGATTAATTCCTTAGGAGGAATTTGATCTACTGTTGGTGGAACAACAACAGCTTCAGCAATGTCTTCATCACTGTCTGATTCAGTGATATGAAGAGTTGAAAGATGGAGGATTTCTTGAGTGACATCTTTGGAAGTTTCTTGTACCTGTAATGAACTTGAGGAAGGGGAAGTTTCCTTCTCCTTGTAAAACATTTGGGATTCATCAAAGGACACATGAACAGACTCTTCAATTTTAGAAGATGATTTATTAAATACCCTATAAGCTTTGCTTACTTGGGAGTATCCTAGAAAAATTTCCATTGAAGTCTTTGCTTCAAACTTTCTAAGATATTCTTTATTGTTATTATGAATATAAACTACACAGCCAAAAACTCTAAAATAATTTATTTTAGGTTTCTTTCCTTTAAGTAACTCATAAGGAGTTTTACACTTAAGCTTGTGTATCAGACTTCTATTCAGGACATAGTTGGCTGTACTAACAGCTTCTGCCCAATAGGAAAGATGCATATTAGCATCTGCCAACAATGTGCCAGCAGCTTCAATTAGTGTTCTGTTCTTCCTTTCAACCACCCCATTTTGTTGGGGAGTTCTAGGAGCTGAGAAGCTATGTTTGATACCTTCTCTCTCACAGAATTCTTGCATGAGAAGAGAGTCAAACTCAGTACCATGATAACTTCTGATCAAGGCCACATGAGTAGAGTACTCAGTCTGCACACATAATAGAAAGTCTGTAAGGGCTTTGAAGTTATCAGCCTTAGTTCTCAAAAAGAACACCCAAGTGAATCTAGAGAAGTCATCTACAATGACTAGGGTGTAATACTTCCCTCCTAAACTCTGTACATTTATTGGGCCAAATAGGTCCAAATGTAATAAATACAGGATTCTAGGAGAATCACTTTTATTTACTGATTTAAAAGAGTTCTTGGTTTGCTTGCCTAGCTGACAAGCCTTGCATAGGCTCTCCTTCTTGTAGGGGCAAGAAGGTAAACCTCTAACAAGGTTGTGTTTAGATAACCTAGATATGTTCTTGAGGTTAACATGGCTAAGCCTTTTATGCCACAAGGTGTTATTATTAGTTACTTCATTAAACAGGCAGATTTCAGAATCAGTTGAATTAAAATCTACTAAATAAATATTACCTTGTCTAATGCCTACCAATACAACACTATTATTTAAAGTAATATTACAAAGAGAGTTAGAGAATGATACCTGGTATCCAGCATCACATAATTGACTTACTGAAATTAGGTTGTGCTTCTGTCCAGTCACATAAGCAACTCTCTTGAATGTAACAGCTCCAATTGTCATCCTGTCATAGCCTTCAGTTTGACCACAGCTTGAATCTCCAAAGATTACCTTTGGGCCAAGCTTTGCCTTGAACTTTGACAGATGTTCTTTATTACCTGTCATATGCTTGGAGCATCCACTATCCAAATACCACTTATTTTGAGTGATAGGATAGGTCTTCACCTGCAAATAAAACAATTTAAACATTGTGGACCCAAGTAACCTTGGGTCCCTTGTTTTTCACATAAGAAAAACTAGAAATAAACGAATAAGCAGGCTGAGGGTGATAACCTAATGGGTAAGATCTCCTAGGTGGGATTCTCCATGCTGATGATGGGTCAATGAACCTAGAGTTTCTATTCATATTCGGGTTTCTAATGTTCTGGTTTGAATTTTGAAATTCATATTGAAAGCGTCGATCGACGTTCGACGATTGGTACCCAGATCGTCGATCTTCGTTCGACCATTGGGCCTGCGATCGTCGAGCTGCGTTCAATGCCCTTTGTAATTCTTTAAATTTCTATTTTCTTTTCTCTCTTTTAGCTTTATTTAAAGCTCTGTTTACTTGATTGACTTGCTCAGTGTTTTTTATTCCACTAGATGAAATAAAATTCACTGGAGTTGAAAGATGATTTTTAAGAATGATTGGGGGCTCACTAGAAGATGCTCCTAAGCCTAATTTGTTATTGCCTGTCCTAGTGTTAGACATGCTGGTTATTTCAAGCAACTTAAGGCTTCTACCATTTAGAGACTCTTCTAACCTTTTGGATTTAGCTAACTCATTCTTAAGAAATTTAATTTCTTCACTAGAATTAGTGAGATCTTCCTTTAACTTAATGTTTTCAATAGATATGATTTCTGATTCAGCTAGCCTATGTCTAAGTTCTTTAATCTCTTTTTCAGAACTAATTAAATCTAAACATAAAGATTTAAATTCTAATTTAAATTCTGCAGAAGTGAAATCATAAGAAGATAGTACCTCATCTTCTGTTGGCATTTCCTCATCTGAATCTGAAATCTCTGCAGCTGAATGATTGCTGCAGGCATCAATTGCCATTAGGCAAATTTCCTTTGCCTTCTTTTCTTCTTCATCCTCACTGGAGCTTGAGGAAGAGGATTCCTCATCAGAATCGCTCTAGGTTTCAGCAACAAAGCCTCTCTCCTTTTTATTCTTGTAGGAGGATGGCTTGGAGTGCTTCCTGTGCTGATCCTTATCTTTTCTCTTTTCTTTATTCTTTTCCTCTGGACAATCTGGAAGGATATGTCCAGTCTTCCTGCAACCATAACAGATAATTTCTTTAGAAGGGGTGCGATCATACCTTGGCTTTTCTTCATACTTTGAAGACTTCTTTCTGAATTCCTTCCTTCCCATTTTGAGAAACCTTTTGGCAAATAATGCCATCAGTTCCTCATTTGACTGGCTTCCTTCAGAAGTGTCAGCAGCTTTAAGAGCAAGGTTTTGCTCTTTTCTTGTAGGAGTTGGGGTCTTTGCTTCAGTTTCAGCTTCCCTGGACTTCAGCACTTGCTCAAAAGACTTGAGCTTGCCGAGAAGGGCTTCTGTTGAGATTTCATTTGTGCTTCTGGCCTCCTTGATAGGCCAGATCCTTAGATCCCATGTGCTAGGGAAGCACATAAGAATCTTATCATTGACCTCTGTCAATGAAATATCCTTGTCAAGGGTCCTCAGCTCATTGATGATTGAGCTGAGCCTTGTGTACATGGCTTCAACTGATTCAGCATCAGTTTTCTTGAAATTCTCATATTGTGAGATAAGGTTGGACCTCCTGTCCTTCCTTTCATCAGCTGAACCAGCTACAATCTGGTTCAGTGTATCCCACATAGCTTTTGCTGAGGAGCAGTCAGCAACCTTCTGGAATACTTCATCAGACATTGTCTGAGCCAGAATGTTCATTGCCTTGGCATCTGGTATCTTTGCCTTTTTGTACTCATCATTGTAGTTTGGAGGAGGCACTGCACTCATATCAGTTGATGATGAGGCAGTGGCAGCAGCAGGTGCTCTTGGTGGTCCTGACAAAATAGAAGCAAAAATACTTTCATCAATAGAATTCATATATAATTTGATCCTTGCCTTCCAGATGCCAAACTTAGCTAAGTTGCATGCTGGAGGTCTGGTGCTAGAATAATCCTTGGACTGGGCCATGATAGTGAAAGTGAATATCTATAAACTTTGGTATCTATCAGGATCTTGTGACTTAGGTGTTAGCCTATTCAGTCAGTCAACCTCCCTCTGATACCAATTGAAAGAGAAGGGATAGATACTACTCTAGCGGGGGGGTGAATAGAGTAATCAAAAATTGCACTAGCAAAGTTGACTTTCTACTCAACTCCCTTGGAGTTAAATGCGGAATGAAAGTTATAGATATTTAAGATTAAACCTTAGAGCCTAACACAAGTGTTGTGCACAAACTAAGGCTAACTGTAATTACAGTTTAGCTTTGGATCCTATCCAGCAACTAGTAAACCTAGTTAAGATCTAATCACAGCCACAATGCAAATAATTAAACAAGGCAATCCAGACGACACAAGGAATTTATAGTGGTTCCCCAAACAACTTGGGTACGTCCACTCTTCTACCAACAAGGTAGGAATCCACTCAGGTTTTTGATCAGGTGCCCTGCCACCAACAAGATCTGCTTCAGGTAGATCAAGAAACCCTTTAGACTTTTGATCAGGTGTCTAAAAAACCAAACACAAGTTTTTGATCAGGTGCCCTGCCACCAAGGGATACTTTTGAAGGGAGTAATAACCCTGTATAGGAGGGGGAAAGGAGGTTAAGGTGTCTTCTCTATTTTACAATAGATTAGAGAAGCACAATAAATTGCACTGAGCTAGACAGCTCTAAAAGAATCAAGGCTCCCCCTGGCTCAAAGAACGTCCAGGTGAAGTCTTGCTTCAGTGCAGAAACACTTCAGTAAATACTGAAGGAAGAACTACAAGAAGATATAAAATAAGAAATTAAAATCTTCTAGCAGCTATCTTCTTCTTCTTCTTTTTCAAAAGATCTCTGAGTCAGAACTTCCTGGAACAGGAGAACTCAGGTTGAAGAAGAGCAGAAGAGCTAAACACTTCTCAGTTAAGTGAAGATTGCTGAGAGCAGTTAAACTTGTTCTTGATGTAAGCTTGCTGAATGAATATTTTGCTACAAGTACTAGTTGATTTCTTCTTCAAAGAAGTCTTTATATATCAGCAGCAGCAACGGCTCTAATTGAGTTTGAATCTTGTCTTTTTTCTAAACTCTGCAAGCTGGGCTGCAAAAAGCATAAAGCAAAACACAAATACTGCAGGCAGATATCCTATAAAAGGATAAAGCTTTCTAAGAAGCTGCAAATACTTCTGATGAAATAATATAAGAGAAAGTCACATCAAAAAGATCTCTTTACGGCCAAGGAAAACTTTTTGAGTCTAACGGCTATAAAGGACAGCCTGACAGATATCATATCTCAGCTACAAGACAAACAACTTTGTCAGAAAAGATTAACTCATGCATATAGAATAGAACTGATATTGCATGGAAATAATGTCACAAATTATTCAGATAATCTTTTATAAAATATGCCAAAATAAGTATGAATTTAGTCACATCACAGAAGACGACAAAACTAAATAAGAGCATACAGCAAAATGTCGAACGACCTTCGGAGATCGTCGACCGGCGCACGGAGATCGTCGACCTATCGGGCAGATAGTCGAACGATCCAGATAGTCGAACTATCAAAGAAGATAGTCGAACTACCTCGGCAGATAGTCGACCTATCAGAATAGATAGTCGAGCTATCAGATAGTCGATCTATCCGGACAGATAGTCGAACTACCAAACAAAAACAGATAGTCGACCTATCAAGCAGATAGTCGACCTATCACAGAAGACAGATAGTCGACCTATCAAGGCGGACAGATAGTCGACCTATCAACAGATAGTCGAGCTATCAGATAGTTGAACTATCAGGACAGATAGTCGAACTACCAAAGCAAGCAGATAGTCGACCTATCAATAGATAGTCGAACTATCAACGCAGACAGAACGTCGACCAACTGATAGACGATCGTCGATCAGCCGATAGACGATAGTCGAGCGACGTTCGACTATAGTCGAACGAAAAACTACTTAACCAAATATTCATTTGGAAAAGCAATTCTACACAACTAGAGAATCTAACCTATCAACTAACCTTTGACCATAGATAAATCTGGGGTCAAGAGACAGAAAGAAAGGACTGAACTCAAATCAAAACCTAGGGTTCCAACACCCACCATGAGAATACTTTGTGGATTGTAATATGAACGTGTCACAAGTATGGCTCAAGTGGCAATGGTGTTCGTGGTCCATTTACCTGAAGTCACAACATTCATCAAGTGAGGAATTGCGTGCTTTGATGCTATCAAAAGTCTAGTCTTGAGAAAGTTGGATGATAAAGGTGGTTATTGGGTAAGTTACAGATAATTTGAGTGTTTGTGTGTGGACAGAGATGGGATTTGTCCTCTTATATGACAGGAGTTGCATCCATATGGAATGGGACTGAGAAATGGATGGCCATGCTTGGTTGAGTCAATATATGATATTGGACACATCGATTCTAAAAGTCCATTCTAGATCAGGAAACTAGGATTGAACAATTATGAGGGTGATATGATCTATAACTCTAGTTCTATCCGGATATAAGGGACGAAGGAACATGACAACAATGATCCATTGGTCACAATGGCTCTTGATTTATAAACTCTTACTGCTTAGGGAGTAATGATGTATTGCTAGATGCCTCTCATTGTTTGTGAATCTTTTGTTTGATACTTTCAAGATCGATCAAGTGGGAGACTGTTGGTGTTACCATTGTGATCTGGAAGTCATCAAGCATGTAGTCTCACTACCAACGCAATATAATCCTACATGGTCGCATATAAGAGCGTTTGTAGAAAATAGAGGAATGGATTATGTGGGTCTTGCTCATATGTGATGAGTGAAGGACTAAGCAGTGCCAGGCGTTGAGTGCGTCAAGATCACTTGACTATTCGTCGAGTCAAGTGTTGATTTGTGAGTTAGGCATTGAGAGTGTTGAGTCCACTCGATGCTTCACTGAGTCAAATGTTGATTCGTCGAGTTAGGCGTTGAGTGTACTCGATGCTTTGTCGAGTCAAATGTTTATTCATCGATTCAAGTGCTGAGGACACTGTCAGGCATTTAGTGCAATGTGACCACTCAACGATTCGTCGAGCCAAGTGTTTATTCGTCGAATTATATTCCATATATTATGGGTCTGACGATAGCGGCGACTTTCTGCTATTTATTCCTTTGGGTATAAATAATTGATGTATTAGGGTTTTAATGTATGCGTGCAAGTGTAAGCCGCTAAGCCGCAAAGCGAAAGTGCATAACCAGAGAGGAAAAGGTCGATGAAAATCGTTTTCGAAAGTCCCGATCCCGTCGCCGTCTCTCAGCCCATTTTCGGTGCCCGTCATCTTCGCTGCTTCTAAAGCAGATCTAATAGTCTGTGAAGATGTAGAGTGCTTTACTGCAACCTAGATCTTTTGTGACAAGATTCTAAGGGTTTTTCTATTTATGTGGATCACCTATAGAGGTGTGGACATCATTCTGCGCTCAGAACTCCAGCCGCTACTATTCGCCAGATTTCTTGGAGCATCTCAGTTGAGTAGAGACTCAATCCCATAAAGGTAAATTTTATTTACGACACTACTTCTTGATCACTGTTCATCGTAAGATCTATTTCTTTTGGGATTTTCTTGTTTCCCTATTCTGCTGTGCACAAGTGTTGTGACGTATAGAAAAACCCAACAGGAATATCGCATTATAGATGATAGGTGTAAGACCCCCACCCCCCAACCGTGCCCGGGTTGGGCCAGAGTGGATCTTACTTGCCAAAGATGCCCACCCAGTGCTCCTTAAGGGGTAACGACCCACTCTGCTAAGCACTATTTGGCCGCCTTGCTCGGCTTGAATCACAACATTCACATCTCATCACAGAGTTTAGCGAAAGCATTGACAGGTAGCCACAACAAATATATATATAACAATATATATTTAAATGGAAATGCATTGGGTGGGCATCTTGGGCAAGTACTACAACTAACAACTTTTCTCTCTCTCAACTCTGCTTGCTAGTACTCACATCTCAAAACTCTAGAGACGATGGGGATGCCTCTGCTCAAGTAGTTCTATTAGCTAGAGTATCGTCCTGCAGTAGATGGTCACTATAGTGCTTCATCTCCTGTGAATGATTATTAAAATAACCGTTAGTCACAGAGCTAAGTGGAACAAATCTCCTCCCTAGATCCATATCCTGGGGATTACTCACGCACCCAACAAAAGTAGATAGCTGAACCATGAGAGGGTTAGTACAACATTTCATGAATAATCTAGGAGCAACCAAAAAGAGGTGCAATATGGTATAGATGGACTAGCAACAACAATATACATCAATTATAATTTAGGCTCCACTAGCACATCAGGTATTCACGACCCGTGAAAACATCGAAGGCATTCACAGCCGCATACACATCTCAGGCATTCACAACTTCGTACACATCGCAAACATTCATAGCTGCATACACATCGCAGGCATTCACGCCGCGTTCATATTGCAGGGATTCACAGATGCGTACACATCGCAGACATTCACAGCCACGTACACATCACATGCATTCATATCCGTGCATAACACCCTTTATTGACATAGTATGGACCGCTTCTTTAGGGTAGCGAGCCATGCAGGCCTTTCCGATATGGTCGTCGGTGATAGTGGCCAGTCTTGCCACTTTTAGGGGTGGTCATACCGCACAGCCCATGCCCTAACGTACAACCCCGCATACTCTTGGATGTTAGCGACATCTGACAATTCAATATTTTGTCCGAACAGCGGAGGAAACCTAATGGGGAAAACATAACGGTCGGTCACCTGTGGTACTTATCTCTATGTCTCCTTGAGTCATCGAACTTCTGCACCGGTATGAATGGTCTGCAGAAGTGACTGACTCGCCAAGGTTTACCGCAAGCAATTTACAAGCAAATAAGTAAAAACAGTTTTGTTAGCATGCACCAGGTCTACAACGACTTACCCTACTATGCTTTAAATAATTCGGGCAAACGACACTTGGCTCAACTTTCGACAAGGAGCGTGGAAGCACTTTATTTGGGGCTAACTTAGGAGGAACATCTCAACTCCTGTTATCCCCAACTAAGGCTCAACCTATCAAATCACTGCCTGTCAGGGCAGGACCCGTGCTTAAAATAGTAAATTACAGAAACAAAAGTACGGTAATAAAAACTGCTGATTATATAAGTTACAGAATTGAAATGCTATAAAGAAATAGTACTAGTAGGATACAGGAGTAGTATTGAATTGAAATTAAGTACTGAAAGGAACTGGACCAGTACGAGACTTGAATAATACTTAAAAGAAATGAACTGAACTCAGAGTAAATAGCTAGGACTAGTACAAGACTAGAGTACTCAAAAGAAAGTACTGTACTGAAATGAATAAATGAACTGGACCAGTACGAGATTGGAATAAAACATAAAGAAATTAGTTATAGTCCAATCACTCAATTCAGTAGGCTTCAGTTATATCTTTGTTTTCAGGAGGCATGTTCGGTTCCATCTCCATTCTCAAGAGGCATGTTTGGTTCCATCTCCATTCTTAGGAGGCATGTTTAGTTTCATCTCCGTTCTCAGGAGGCATGGTTAAGTTCCATCTCCATTCTCGGGATGTTTAGTTCAGTTCCATCTCTGTTCTCAGGAGGTTTCTGATAGTTTAACTTTCAAGGCAGCCTAAACACCTAGAGGGGGGGGTGAATAGGTTCTGCTTCTCTTTCTAGAACTTCTAGACAGAATTCAATTTATTAACTAATATAAGAACACAGCAATCACAGAAAACAAAACATCACAGATTGCACTATGTTTTATAGTGGTTCCCCAAGGTCTGGGTACATCCACTTTCCCCTTCACCTATCTAGCTGTATGCTAGATTCGGCCAAACTTCCACTTATCTCAGATCAATAGATCTTACAACTCAGAACCCAACTGGTTCCTACAACTCAGGCACAACTGCCCTACCTCAGCCTTGCCCCAAGGCCTACAACTCAGAGAATATCCTTCTCCTACACTCAGGCAATCAGCCCTACCACTCAGAGTTCAACACTCCTACACTCAGCCTTTATAACATAGGCTTACAACTCAGATCTGTATAAACAGATCCTACAGAAATATAGAAAAGATTGTTTAAATTGTCTTGCCAAGTTGAGAGAGAAAAGGCAATGACAATTCTTAATCAGCTGATGCAATCAACTATTTCTTAGCCTTCTTCAAAGCTTCTTGAAAATGTACTTAGCTGAGTTGATTCCAAACAGCTTCTTGAGAATCCACTGGTGGATTCCTTCTTCTTCTTCAAATTCTGACTTGATCTCTCTCTATCCAGAACTTTGAATGATTCTTCTGAATTCTGATTAGAACTCTTCTTAGATCTACCCTTAGATAGTCTTCTTAGATCTCCCGGAGAAGATCTTCTTAAGTGTGTTTTTTTCTCCTTCTGAATCTGTCTATTTATAGACATTCTTCATGGTAACCGGCTGATCCGGTTTCTAACCGTTTTCTGACAAGTCTGACAACTTCAGTTAACTGGTGATAACTCACAGCTGTCAAGTCTTCAAACAAGTCCTGTGCCTTAGTGTTGAAACAGTCTGTCAGAAAGTGTCGAGACCATCTGTCTATTTGTGTCGACACAATTGACTTTGGTGTCGACACTGCCTTCAGTGATGTCGACTAAATTGCCTTTGTGTCGACACATCTTCTTCTGAAACTAACTTGGTCTTTGACTCTGCAGTGTGTCGACACAAGTCCTGTGTGTCGACACAGTTGTTGTAGAATCATAACTTTAGTAAGTGTTGACTTAGCCTTCAGGTGTCGACACATTCATTTTTTTTTTTTCCGCTTTGCTATAATGTGTCGACTTACTCACTATGTGTCGACACATTCTGCTGGTGACGACAAACTTGTGGTCGACTATTTTCTTCTGTGTCGACATATTCAGATGATGTCGACAAACTTGAGATCGACTATACTCTTCAGTGTCGACGCATTCTCCCAATGTTGAGGTCGACGTTTTTCTTCTGTGTCGACACAATTTCCCAGTGTTGTGTCGACTTACTTCTTCTGTGTCGACACAATTTCCCAGTGTTGTGTCGACTTACTTCTTCTGTGTTGACACAATTTCCCAGTGTTGTTGTAGACTATGTTATGTGTCGACACTTTTTCCCAGAGTAGTGTCGACTTACACCTTCTGTGTCGACACACTTTCCCAGTGTTGTGTCGACAACTTTCTTCTATGTGACGACACATGTTCCTTTGTGTCGACACTTGGACTTAGAATTTTTTCCTGTAAACTTTAACAATTCTTTACCTGCACATGTCAACTCAAAACAACATCAAATACAATATGATGTATATCATTGAGCTAGGTTGGGCTTCTTCAAATCAGGTACACATTTTCCAATGTACCCAACAATCTCCCCCTATTTGGAGAAGTCATAACCCTTATAGCCAATGATATACACCATTTATAAATAGTATAAAATGATGATATATGACAATACACAGGGATACTTAATTATAAACAAAATAATAAGAACATCATGGATAAAACAATCTATCACAGATTTAACAATATTTTGTTTATTACTGGGTAATGTTTGATTACATGGTTTTTCTTTGACTGATCACATTACATCATTACAAAACATTATGAAAGAACTAAAACATTATCAGGATTGATCAGGCTCTCTAATAACAATCCCTTGGCCAGATTTAATTTTAGCTGTCACAGGAGCTTCTGATTCTTCAGCCATCTTTTTTCCTTTAAGATCAGCTTTCTTCTTAGCTTCTTCCTTGAGCCTTTGCCTTTCAAAATAGTGAAAAGGCTTTGGGAAGTATTTGCTTGGCTCCATAGCATCAGGTGGAAGTCTTCCCAGCTTAGCTTTCCTTCTGAATTGTACAATGGCTTCTTGTCTTGCCTCATACTTCTGCCATTCCTGCTCATTGTACCACTTGCCCCTTTCATGAACTTGATCTTTGACAGCTTTCCATGCAGTGAGTATTATATTTCTGGAAGTAGGACTCCACTGCTCAAAATCTGGCTTCAGCTCAGCCTGCTCTCTAAATCTTTTCTTTGACAGTAGAGCATCTTGCTGTTCTTGCAAATTTACCTCAGGCTTATCAACCTTTCCAAAGATAACATTTACAACCTCCTTTGAAGGACTATACATATATTGCACTTGCTGATCCAATATATCAAAATCTGGAGGGGGGTATATGACTTGGGCAACCTCAGGTTGGTCACCTTCAAGTAGTCCTGTTTGTAGACCTGACTCAGCCACCATGTTATCATCACACAATGGTGGATATCCCAATGTGGCTCTTATACTATTGGTCACCCATTTGGCATGCTCAGAGCCTGCATGAATTAGCATCCTCTCCCCCTTTATGGCTTCTCTTGATACATGATCTCTAAGATCTTCTTTCTGGAATCGAATTTGGCCATCCAAATAATTCACTCCCTCCTTGAAAAATGGTCTTAACTTTTGAAGCTTTTCAGATATTTCCTGTTGAGAGGTTGTGATGGCAGTCTTAACAGATGCAATAGCAGCCTGAAAATTCTTATCAAATTCTTCCATTTCTTTGGCTCTATTTGCAGGCATCCCTGGAACAATCTTTTTCACCTCTTGAATGATCTCATTATGAGATTCAGTTAAATTGTCATTCATTCTTATTTGATTTTCCAGAACATAACCTTGCTTCAAAGCAATATCATCCACCTTTGTAGAGATAGCCTGCTGTTGTTTAGCCAGATAAACTACAGCATTGCCACCCTTGTGGAAGCAATCTGTCATTTCAGTTTTATGCAAGTTGACTTGAAATTGGATGGACTTGATGTCCTGAGCTAAGTCAAACTGAACTGACTTGCTATTTTCATCAACATACTTCTCCAGAGCCATCCTTTGGTCATCCAATTTTACTTGAAGATCTACCATAAATTTATTGTAATCAAAGGCTGGAGAAACTTGTGGAGTTGTTGTCTGTAATGCCTGCTTGTAGTTCTTGCTTCTTCTCTTAAAGACAACAAGTTTTCTTTTCTTAGCCACCCTGGCTTCTTCAGTTTCTGTGTTAGAGGAAGTATCTACATGAATTCTTTCTGTGCCAGGGAGTTGTTGCTCAGCTTCAACATCCACTGGCTCATCCTCAACCTGTGTTTCCACAGCAGCTTCCTGATCAATGTCCATTCCTATGAACTTCTCAATATCTGGTCCACCTCCTTCTTTATCAGCAGCAGTATCAACATCTGGGAATAACTCCTCCATAGTAAATTCCAGTTGAGTGGTCATATCTGCAGCAGTTAAATCTTGAGATATGTTTAACTGTGCTTCTTCTTGGACTTGCACTTCAATATTTGTAGTGGCAGGAGGAGGTGTGGACACTAGCTCCCCCTGAACCTGTGCAGTAATAATAATTTGAGCAATGTCTTTTATAGTAAAATACATTAGCTCCCCCTAAACCTAAGCAGGAGTAGATACCTTTGGAGCAGAAGTGGAAACTGGCTCCCCCTGCATCTGGGCAGGTGTTGATACTTCCTGGACCACAGTTGAGGCAAGCTGTGTCCCTTCTTGTACTTGTTCAGATTCTTGATTTGGTGTAGAGGATTGCACAGGGGTGTCTGGCCTGCTCTCTTCAGGCACATCCTTTGACAGCACCCTATCCCACCTGGTGAATAGTCTCATATCCATTCTTCTCATATGGTTAATCTTACTCCCTTGCAGCTGCTGCATCACATCTGGAATCACCCCAGTGAAGTATAGACTCATGATCCTAGCCATGTTAGGCTTCTTAATTCCCTCTTTGATCTTGTCAAAGAGTACTCTTGACCAATCAGTAGGAATAGTAAAAACTATCCTGGTCATCAGGCTGAACATATAGGCAGAAATCCTATCATGTCCACCTGTCTTGCAGAGGATTACCTTTCCAACAACTTCCGACAAGAACTTCCCTTGCTGATTCATTCCCTTTCTGTTGAATGCAGCTCCTATCTTCAATCCTGAATCCAGGCCACACCATTGAAGGGCTTCCCTTGTCTTAGATATAGGAACTGCCTCTTCATTCTCAACCACTTGCAGTTGGAAGATCTTTCGTAAACTTCTTTGAGTAATCTTTACCTTCGTCCCTTGAATAGTGGACTTAATCTTGAGGCCAGTAGAATGGACTGATGCAGAGGTAAAGAACTCGTGCACCTCCTTCTTCCAGATCTTAGTTGGTTCTGAAATAAGAAATTCTAACCCTGATGCAGAGAGAAGGGTGATAACTCCTTGAACATCAGGCGGCGCCTCTGCAAAGGCCTGGCGCACTAACTCATATCCTTCATTGATGTTATCTTCAATCCTTGGCGCCATCGTTGTGTCGAGAAAGCTTGAGAGAAGAGAGAAAGAAAGACTGTCGACACAGGGTTTGAGTCTCGAAAACCTTGAAAGCGTGTCGACACAAAGAGCTTTTGACCTATTTATAGCTTCTGTTGAAAGAAGTTCAAAAGGCGCCAAAAACAGTCTAAATGTGTCGACACAGACGGAATGTGTCGACACAAGCTTCTATTAACTCGACATTTCTTCAGCCTACTATGTGTCGACACCAATTTGTGGTTATGTCGACACCTTGGATACATAGTAGAAAGACAGAAATTCTGTGTCGACACTAAGGACAAGTGTCGACACATATTTTGTAAGTGTCGACACCATAATTCTGGTTGAGTCGACATTACATTTCTGGTTAAGTCGACAATAAAACTCTTAAGTGTCGACACATATTCTCTGTGTCGACACAATATTTCTGACTTGTCGACATAATTTCTCTGAGTCGACACATTATTACTGAATGTGTCGACACATTCTTACTTAGCCAATTTCTGTAACTTCAATGTGTCCTTTTAACACTTGATTATTGTTGTTACTACTTTTACTTACTTATAAACCATTTCAATAGCATTGTTAATGATTTTGTTTAATACATTAATCAATGGTTAACATACCTAATTCAATTTTGAATTTATTGAATTTGGTTTCATCTAAAGGCTTAGTAAATACATCTGCTATTTGATAATCTGTTTTTACAAATTCCAATGAGATGTCACCTTTTTCTACATGTTCTCTAAGAAAATGATATTTGATTTCTATATGCTTAGTTCTACTATGAGAAACTGGATTATTAGCAATAGAAATAGCACTCTTAGAATCACATAAAAGGGGTGTTCTACTTACCTGAATACCATAATCTTTAAGCTGATGCTGCATCCATAATAGCTGTGCACAGCAGCTTCCTGCAGCAATATACTCTGACTCAGCTGTGGAAATTGCCACACTAGTCTGTTTTTTACTACTCCAAGATATTAGTCTTCCTCCCAGGAATTGACAAGTACCTGTAGTACTCTTTCTATCCTCTCTACATCCTGCAAAATCTGCATCTGAATAGCCTGTTAGTTGAAAATCTCTATTCCTAGGGTACCAAAGACCTAGAGTAGGAGTGCCCTTTAGATATCTCAGAATCCTTTTTACTGCAGTATAATGAGATTCTTTAGGGCAGGCTTGGTACCTAGCACAGACACATGTTGCATACATAATGTCAGGTCTACTAGCAGTGAGATATAGTAGTGACCCAACTATTCCTCTATACAATGATTCATCAACAGGTTTACCTGCCTCATCTTTGCATATTGGCATACTTGTGCCCATAGGAGTTCTCATGGAGGAGGATGACTCCATACCATATTTTTTAATTAATTCCTTGGTGAACTTAGACTGGGATATGGACAATCCATCATCAGTCTGTCTTACTTGGAGTCCCAAGAAGAACTTAAGTTCTCCCATACTGCTCATCTCAAACTTCCCTTGCATAAGTTTGGCAAACTTTTTACAAAGGTTGTTTTCAGTAGATCCAAAGATTATGTCATCAACATAGATCTGGACTAAGATGATCTTTCCTTTGGATTCCCTAAGGAATAGAGTTTTGTCTATCTTTCCTCTTGAGAATTTATTCTCAATGAGGAAGGTAGACAGGGTTTCATACCAAGCCCTTGGAGCTTGTTTTAACCCATACAAAGCTTTCCTAAGCTTATACACAGAATCAGGTTTAAGAGGATCTACAAAACCTGATGGCTGCTCTACATATACTTCTTCTTTAAGATCACCATTCAGAAATGCTGACTTTACATCCATCTGGTATACTTTGAAGTCTTGGTAGGCTGCATAGGCAAGGAACATTCTGATTGCCTCCAGCCTTGCTACTGGAGCAAAGGTTTGATCAAAGTCAATCCCTTCTTCCTGCCTGTATCCTTTTGCAACCAATCTTGCTTTATTCTTTATTATTATTCCACTTTCATCTAGCTTGTTCCTATAGATCCACTTAGTCCCAATTATGTTGTGGCCTCTTGGTTTAGGAACAAGCTCCCAGACCTTGCACCTTCTGAACTGATTCAGCTCCTCTTGCATAGCATCAATCCAGTGCTGGTCTTGGATAGCTTCTTCAAACTTCTTAGGTTCCATTTGAGACAAGAAACTAGAATGCAAAACTGTGCTTTGATTTCTGCTTCTAGTTTGCACTCCTTGTCTTGGATCACCAATTATCTGATCAGTAGGATGATCTCTTAGATATCTTATAGCTGGAGGTAGATTCCCTTCAGGTTGAGCATCTCCAGCTTCTTCATTCTGCTGTTCCTCTTGGTTTTCATCAGCTTCCATTATCTCTTGTACTCCCCCTGGACAGCAGCCTTCATTTTCCAATGCTCCCTCTTCCTTTGAAGCTTCAGCAATGGAGAGCTTGTCCATCTTCTTGCTTATACCTGTTGAGTCATTTGATCTACAAGACAATTCACAATTGATTAATCTTGTTTCATCAAATACAATATGCACAGATTCTTCAACAACTTGAGTAGTTAAGTTGAAGACTCTATAGGCCTTACTATTTGTGCTGTACCCAACAAATATCCCATCCTGGGATTTGGCAGCAAACTTAGTCAAATAAGACTTACCATTGTTAAGTATATAGCACTTGCAGCCAAAGATCCTAAAATAGGATAGATTTGGTTTTCTGCCTTTCACAATCTCATAGGGAGTCTTCCTGTGGCTTTTGGTGATAGAAGCCCTATTGATGACATGACAAGCAGTGTTAACTGCCTCAGCCCAAAAATATTCTGGGAGAGAGGTGTCACTCAATAGAGTTCTACCAGCTTCAATTAATGATCTATTCTTTCTTTCAGCAATTCCATTTTGCTGAGGTGTTCTAGGTGAGGAGAACTCTTGGAAAATCCCAAAGTCTATACACAAGTTTGTTATGCTTTCAGATTGAAACTCAGTACCATGGTCACTTCTGATTTTGACCACTGTACTGTTCAGTTCATTCTGAATTTGCTTTACAAACTTAAATAATACACTTGGGGTTTCAGATTTTTGTCTCAGAAAGAACACCCATGTAAATCTAGAATAGTCATCTACAACCACTAGTGTGTAGACCTTCCTACCTAGACTGTGAACTGGCATAGGACCAAAAAGATCCATATGCAAGAGGTATAAGCACCTCACAGAATCCTTGTTTTCAAGGCTTTGAAATGAGGTTTTTGTCTGCTTGCCCTTTTGACAAGCTGAGCATACCCCTTCCTTTATACACTTAACTTGAGGCCCATTCCTCACTAGTTCTTTACTAAAGAGTTGGCCAATTGTCTTGTAGTTTAGATGAGCCAATCTCTTGTGCCACTTAACATAATGAGAAGCATTGTCATCAGCTACAAGACAAATGGGGGATGCCTTATTCTCACATTCAAAATTAAGGCAATACACATTTCTCTTCCTATACCCAGTCAATATGATCTCTTGATCACTTGACCTTTTGATATGACATCCATCCTTACCAAATGAAATGTCATATCCTAGATCACTCAGCTGGCTTATGCTTATTAGATTATGTTTCAAACCTTTTACATAGGCCACTTGGGTGATAGTAATTAGGTTTGAAGAGATGTTACCAAATCCTTTGATGACTCCTTTTTCAGATCCACCAAAGATCACTTTATGTCCATCTTTGACAGATGAATACTCCTTCAGCAGCCCCTTTGTTCCAGTCATGTGCCTGGAACAACCACTATCCAAGTACCATATAGGGGCATGGTAACTTGGATTCACCTGCAATACAGAATTACTTACCCTTAGAACCCAAGTAAGTCTTGGGTCCTTGGTTCAGGTTAGCCTTAATAAAGTTATCATAACCTCTTCTAACAGGTAGACTCTTATTCTTTATAACACTTGTGTTATACCAGCAGTCCAATGCAAAATGACCCCTCTTGCCACAGCACCAACATTCAAACTTATTGTATCTAGATCTAGATACATCCTTGTCAGAAGCATTTCTGTTCATTGCTGGTGCTGTTGCAACTTCTCCTACTGGTTTCTCAAAACCATAGGGCTTATGACCATAGGTAGGCCTGCTTGCCTTAACACCCTTGTTCTTCAGAACATTTGTCTTGATATGATCCTGAATGTCTTCATGATCATATATGTTAGAAGGCACTTTCTCCTTACCAAACCTTATGGGGACTGAAAGGTTTAGTGGCTGAATAGGGGCTTTGCCTTTCCTCTTGAATCTGCCAGCCCTGGAGTTACCCTTAAATCCTAATCCAGCCTTACCCTTCTGAGTGACAAATTCATCTATCAAGGGTAAGACAGATTTTGGCTTAGAGTAACTAGCCACTAAATCCCTTTCAATTCTAAGTCTGTCCTCCAGACTCTTTACTTGATCATTAGTATAATTAATTGTGCCCATCTGAATAATAGTTATATTCTTCAGCTTGGCAATTTCAGCTAACTTTTGATCAAGGACTTTTTCTAACTCAGTTGTTGCAACCCTTAGATCAGCAATTTCCTGAGCCTGTGATTTAACCAGGTTCTTGCTTTTCTTAAGGGCCTGCAACAAGTCCCCATACTTGTCTATCAATTGATAGACATCTCCTTCAGATTCAGATGCATCTTCATCACTTGATGCAGATGTAGCTGATTCTTCACTTGTACTACAAACATATGTACTGGAAGGACAGTTTACCTCATTAGGACCAGACTGATTCTGGCATAGGTCCTCTTCTGATCTAGTCATCAAACCCATGCATTGATGTTCATTGATGGAGTCTAGCAACTGCATAAACTCCTCTTCCTCAGATGCAGCATATAATCCAATATATGCTTCAGCTTCAGATCCTGATTCTGAAGTTGACTGGTCTGACAGACTTTTATCTTTCTTTGCTACAAAGGATTTCTCCTTCTTGCCTTTCTGATAAGTCTTCTTCTTTTCTGAAGATTCCTTCCTTTTGTCAGGACAATCAGCCACTACATGTCCAGGCCTATTGCAACAATAGCAGACAATCTTTGAAGTAGTGGCTTTGCTGGGCTTTGACCTGCTTTTCTCTTTCCTAGATGACCTTCTTTTCTGATAATAGTCATCTACTTGCTGTGATGAGGAAGGCCTAGACTTCCATTGCTTCTTTTTCAAGAACCTTTGAAATTGCCTAGTGAATGCAGCAAAGTCTGCATCTGAATCACTGCTGACTGAACCCTTATCTGAATTTTCAGAACTACCTTCTTCAACTTCCTTAGGAGGAGATGGTGATTTCCTCCTATTCTTTCTGGTGGCTTCAGCATTAAATGCCACAGTCTTTTCTCTATGCTCTCCTCTTGAGTTTCTTTCCTCCTCCTTCCTTACCATAAGTTGCATTTCATAGGATAGCAACTTTCCAAACAGAGTTGGAGGAGATATCTCTGCCAATTTTGCCACTTCTCTTATGGCACAGATCTTTGTATCCCAATCCTTTGATAAGGATCTTAAGAATTTGTCATTCAGTTCATAGGTACTGAAGACTCTTCCATAGGAAAGTTAGCTCATTCACAATTCTATAGAATTTCTTATAGCACTCAGTTATGCTATCAGATTTTCCTTGTCTAAAACTTTCATACTCCTGATTTAGCATAGATTTTCTGTCCAGCCTTACTTCTTCTGATCCCTCCATGTAGACAATCAATGTGTCCCACATCTCCTTGGAGGTCTTGCAGTGAATCAGATTCTGAAATGTTGAATCATCTATGGCACTGACAATGATGTTCTGTGCCCTTTTGTCCATGGTTGCCAAGATGATTTCATCCTTGGTCATTTCAGAATAAGTCTTTGGTGTTTGGATATTTGCATCAAGAACAGATATCTTCATTGGTATGAAGGGGCCTTCCTGTACTGTGATGTAAATCCTTGGGTCAGATGCTTCCATAAACAATCTGACTCTTTCTTTCCAGATCCCAAAGATTTCCTTCTTGCATATGGGTAATTTCATTGACCCTAGCTCCTTATGATTCTCTCCAGAACCCATCTTCTTGATTCTTGAATCTGCCTATCAGATCTACCTCAGACTGTTAAGTCCTTTTTGAGGAACCTCCCTCTGATACCACTTGATAGTTTAACTTTCAAGGCAGCCTAAACACCTAGAGGGGGGGGGGTGAATAGGTTCTGCTTCTCTTTCTAGAACTTCTAGACAGAATTCAATTTATTAACTAATATAAGAACACAGCAATCACAGAAAACAAAACATCACAGATTGCACTATGTTTTATAGTGGTTCCCCAAGGTCTGGGTACATCCACTTTCCCCCTTCACCTATCTAGCTGTATGCTAGATTCGGCCAAACTTCCACTTATCTCAGATCAATAGATCTTACAACTCAGAACCCAACTGGTTCCTACAACTCAGGCACAACTGCCCTACCTCAGCCTTGCCCCAAGGCCTACAACTCAGAGAATATCCTTCTCCTACACTCAGGCAATCAGCCCTACCACTCAGAGTTCAACACTCCTACACTCAGCCTTTATAACATAGGCTTACAACTCAGATCTGTATAAACAGATCCTACAGAAATATAGAAAAGATTGTTTAAATTGTCTTGCCAAGTTGAGAGAGAAAAGGCAATGACAATTCTTAATCAGCTGATGCAATCAACTATTTCTTAGCCTTCTTCAAAGCTTCTTGAAAATGTACTTAGCTGAGTTGATTCCAAACAGCTTCTTGAGAATCCACTGGTGGATTCCTTCTTCTTCTTCAAATTCTGACTTGATCTCTCTCTATCCAGAACTTTGAATGATTCTTCTGAATTCTGATTAGAACTCTTCTTAGATCTACCCTTAGATAGTCTTCTTAGATCTCCCGGAGAAGATCTTCTTAAGTGTGTTTTTTTCTCCTTCTGAATCTGTCTATTTATAGACATTCTTCATGGTAACCGGCTGATCCGGTTTCTAACCGTTTTCTGACAAGTCTGACAACTTCAGTTAACTGGTGATAACTCACAGCTGTCAAGTCTTCAAACAAGTCCTGTGCCTTAGTGTTGAAACAGTCTGTCAGAAAGTGTCGAGACCATCTGTCTATTTGTGTCGACACAATTGACTTTGGTGTCGACACTGCCTTCAGTGATGTCGACTAAATTGCCTTTGTGTCGACACATCTTCTTCTGAAACTAACTTGGTCTTTGACTCTGCAGTGTGTCGACACAAGTCCTGTGTGTCGACACAGTTGTTGTAGAATCATAACTTTAGTAAGTGTTGACTTAGCCTTCAGGTGTCGACACATTCATTTTTTTTTTTTTCCGCTTTGCTATAATGTGTCGACTTACTCACTATGTGTCGACACATTCTGCTGGTGACGACAAACTTGTGGTCGACTATTTTCTTCTGTGTCGACATATTCAGATGATGTCGACAAACTTGAGATCGACTATACTCTTCAGTGTCGACGCATTCTCCCAATGTTGAGGTCGACGTTTTTCTTCTGTGTCGACACAATTTCCCAGTGTTGTGTCGACTTACTTCTTCTGTGTCGACACAATTTCCCAGTGTTGTGTCGACTTACTTCTTCTGTGTCGACACAATTTCCCAGTGTTGTTGTAGACTATGTTATGTGTCGACACTTTTTCCCAGAGTAGTGTCGACTTACACCTTCTGTGTCGACACACTTTCCCAGTGTTGTGTCGACAACTTTCTTCTATGTGACGACACATGTTCCTTTGTGTCGACACTTGGACTTAGAATTTTTTCCTGTAAACTTTAACAATTCTTTACCTGCACATGTCAACTCAAAACAACATCAAATACAACATGATGTATATCATTGAGCTAGGTTGGGCTTCTTCAAATCAGGTACACATTTTCCAATGTACCCAACAGTTTCTTTGGGTTTCACCCATTATTAAGATCCGATAACAATTCAGTTGTGCCCTTTTTAATCACAGCTTAATCGGATCAGGGGAAGCTTATTATCAGTTATATTTTTATTATTCATCCGAGAATAAATATAAATTCGATTGCTTGTGTCGGATCGAATCTGAGAATCTCGTTAGATGACACATTTTTCCTCGAATTTCAACCTCAAAAATCATTTTTAACACATGAGGGAAATTCTTCACCCGGAATGAGGTTGTGGATTATTTTTCTCAAAGCTCGTACTTTCATCTTTCGAGTCTACCCAAAATGCCCGAGAGCTATTTTAAGAACGCGGCGCTCGGTGGTTTTGCAAAAATCTCGAAATACGCAGAGCTGGAAATCTTGCCTCGATAACACTCGTTGATTAATCAATTAAACTTAATATTCAATATATAAAATGGTCGCACACTTCGATTTTCATTTTTGAAGAATTTGAGTGCATAAATTTTCGAGTGCGACCCTAGGCTCCAAGAAATTGAAAAATCTTCAATTTTTATCCCAAGTTTTCTAAATTTTAGTACAACCTTTAAGAGGGTCTAAAAAGAGTCTAGAGAATTTTCCAAAAAATTTCGAGTAATTTTGGGCCTCTAAATTGGCCAAATAATTCTTATTTAGGACTTAAAATTATCAAATTAACTCCAAAAATTCCCAAAAATTTTGTGAATATTCATCTCATCAAGGGAAATAATTTATATGTTCAAAATTTTTTCACCGGTCCCTAGTGTACCTTCCAGAAAATAAAACACTTATTTTAGCTATAATATTAAAATATTCATAAAAATTATAAAATTTCTCCCCCACGGCCTGTACCAAAAACCGGCCATTACGGGCCTTCTCTGCCGCCGGCCTATCGTGATTCCACCCCCGACCCACCCTACTATGGCGGGAGCTCCCTCCGGCGGTGGTCCGGCAGCCTGCCGCCGCCGGCCACTGCCTACCACCGCTGGCCACTGCCAGACAAGTGCATATAGAGAACTTCGTGATAGAGGGGTGGTGGCACCGCGGTGGCGCTCCAACCGCCGGAGATCACATGCAACGCGTCAGAAAGATAGGGAGGAAGGAGAGGGGAAGCTTTCCACCTTGATTGGGGTCTCCGGGAGCTCTCAGCGAGTTCTACCATTAATGGCGGTGGAGGGTGGTGGAGCTCAGGTGGGCTGTTTCCGGTGAGGCAGAGCTCCGACAGGGGTGCCATGCTCTGTAGGAGGGGAGGTCTTTATATAGGGGAGGAGGATAGCCCCCCTTCATCTTCTTCTTCATGGCCATGGAAACCCGAGAGGGGGTTTTTCACCCAAGCCCAAGTTGGGTTATGGGCCAGGTGTCAGCCTTCCATTGGTGAGGTACATTTAGAGTGTCAGCCCCTTATTGGTTGGAGCTTGGCTTGTTGGGGATGGAGGGAGAGAGAGAGAGAGGACGAGTGGGTGGGCCTTCTCTTTTTTTTTCTTTGGCCCAAGGACCAATCCTTGGCTGCATAGTGAAAAATTAGAGCCCATAAAAGGGCCCATAATGGCCTTGGAGTGATGGCCCAAGTGGAGGCATTTGCAAATAAATTCTCTTAAGAGAATTTTGGTTTTTAGAAAGGTTTGACCAAAGTCAACCATTGTGTGGGTCCCCCATGTGGGTCAAGGTCAAAGTTTGTCCAAGTAGTCTGGTGACGGCTCAATGTTGGGGTACTGTGGTAAAATTGGTGTGTGCACGCTTTTCGGTGCATAACTGAGCTTGATTTGACCACGGTTTGACCACCTATCATCGAAACTGATCGGGACCAATTTTGTTGAATTTGTATTAACCATACAAATCCAATGCCACTGACCGGGGTCGAATCGGAGATCGTTTGTTAAATATTCAAAATTTGTGTGTCGCGGTGCGCTAAAATGGTCAAAACGCTAATAATCATCTTTAGACTTCGAATTGCGACACAACAAGTTCTGATGCGTTTATATCGACTATACGAAGCAATATGAACAGATAGAACTCAGATCAGAGTTCTCTAGTTTGATATTCAAAAAATCTCATTTTCACGACATACTACGAGGAACGGCCATATCCACCATATGACCTCGGAATTCAACGGAACGAGTACCAACGCACTCGTATTGACTATAAGAGGCCATAGGAACTGACAGAACTTAAATCGGATTTCTCTAGCTCGATATTCAAAAATCTCGTTTTTGTGACGTTCTACGAGGGACGATCATATCCTTCATATGACCTCGGAATTCAACGGAATGAGTTCCAACGCACTCGAATTTACTATATGAGGCCACAGGAACTGACATAACTCAAATCGAAGTTCTCTAGCTCGATATTCAAAAATCTCGTTTTCGTGACGTTCTACAAGGAACGACCATATCCACCATATGACCTCGGAATTCAACGGAATGAGTTCCAACGCACTCATATTAACTATATGAGGCCACAGGAACTTACAGAACTTAAATAGGAGTTCTTTAGCTCGATATTCAAAAATCTCGTTTTCGCGACGTTCTATAAGGGAAGGCCATATCCACCATATGACCTTGGAATTCAACAGAACGAGTTCCAACACACTCGTATTGACTATATGAGGCTACATGAACGGACAGAACTCAAATCAGATTTCTCTTGCTTGATATTCAAAAATCTCGTTTTCACGACGTTCTACAAGGAACGATCATATCCACCATATGACCTCGGAATTCAACTTAACGAGTTCCAACGCACTCGTATTGACTATGCGAGGCCACAGGAACTGATAGAACTTAAATCAGAGTTCTCTATCTCGATATTCCTGTCTAGGGTTACCTCCTACCTTGGTATGGGTCACGTGTAGAGGATCAGGTCACTTTTATTGGGCCCATTAGGGTTCTGGTGGCGCAATAAAAGTCTGTATGTTGCACTAGGAGCATCCATGATGACGAATCTGTAGTTTCTGGACTAACCCCCCTAAGGTGATATGGAGCCTCACTCCCCCTTCCGCCTCCTTTATCTCTACGGAGAACTCAAACAAAGCTCCATCCGAGGCCAGTAACCTCTTGTCCTCCACCTTCATCGCGTCAAACGCCTTTTTGAAAACGATGTTGATGGAGCTTCCGTTGTCGATGAGGATCTGGGAGGCAGTAAAATTTTTGATGTCGGCTTGGATTACCAACGCATCGCAGAATGGATCCTCATGATCCGACATATAATTCTGGGAGAAGGTGATCTTCTCATCTGTGGGCGGGGCTTGGGATATCAAGGAAACGCTCCAACGGTACATGGTGTGGAGACTCGTCTTGTATGCAGCCTCAACTCCCCCCCCCCCCATGGATCACTCGGATCCCTCCTCGGCCTCCTACATCGGCCCAATCCTCGCACCTGTCCTCATCCTCCGCTCCTAGCAGAACTTCTTCTATCCGCACCTCCTGATGGGGTCACTGCTGGTGCGGGGCCTACTCCCTTGCTCCCATCAACTCCAAAAACTCCGGGCAGGTGGTCGTCGCGTGGACTTCCTCCTAGTGGAAATCGCAGTAGGGCAGCTCCGCCATGCCTTCCAACCTTCTCTTCTGAACAACTCTCCCCCTCCCTGGAGCTATCGCCATAGCCTGGTGCTGCTTAGGGAGAGGGGGTCTCTGGACTTGCCTCCAGCCCGGGGATTTGAATCGGCCTTGCCCCCCTTTATGGTTTTCCCCACCGTGGAAACCTCTTCTTTGGCCCTGGTCATGCCACTCCTACTACCTCCAGCCCAGCTGGTTATTCGGCAAATGACGACCTCATCTCGGCTGCTACTGCTGCTCCACTACCTGGGCTCTCCCCTCCTCACCTCTTGATTCCTACCTCCTCCTAGCTCTCATACTTCATCTGCGGCTAACTTGGCTAATCTCTTGGCAAATGCCAGATTTGCTGCTTCTCGCTCAATTTCCTTTGCTGCTCTCTCCATCAGCTCTTCGAAGGATATTGGAGGCACCCACTTTAAATCCATTATGAAGACCCCTATCGCAGCCCCAGAGTGAAGGCTATCATGAGGGTATGCCCAGGAATCTCCTGAACTTGGAGAAACTCCTTCTGGAACTTGTCAACATAACTCCCCAACATCTTCTCCATGTCATACTTGATGAGAAATAGGTACTCCGATTCCTTCTTCCTCTTTTTTGAAGTTGAAAACCTTAGCAAGATCCCCGACACAAGTCCTCAAAGAAGTATATGGAGCAAACAGGAAGCTGATGGAACCAATCCCTTGCCTTCATCTTGATGGTTATGGCGAAGAGAAAGAACTTGAAAGCATCCAACATCTGCCGGATTAAGACCACATCCTCGAATTACTAGATGTGATGTACCAGATCATCCCTACCGGTGTAGTAGGACATATCCGGCTTACGGAACCCCTTTGGGACTGGGGAGGATGTGACCAGCTCGCTAAAAGGACTTTATTCCCCTGCAAGGAAAGTAGGGAGGTCTCGCGCCTCTAGCTCGTCGACCCTACCCGCACTTGCCAAACCGGGGAACAATGTTCGCCTTGAGAGGTCTCGCTCGCTGCCTTCCCCCTCGACCTCCTTCCCAGGTCACTTGTGTTGGGTTTTGTTATATGACACAACAGTTGTGCGCAGTGGAAATGGAATAAGAAAACCCAAAAGAAATACGGATCTAGCGATGAACATTGATCAAGAAGTAATAATGTTATAAAATAAATTATACCTTTGAGGGATTGAGTCAATACTCAACCAAGGTGCTCTGATGAAGTCCAACGATCAGAAACGACCGAAGATCTGAGCGTATAATAGCATCCATGCCTCTACTGATATCCATACGAGCATGGAGAACCCTTAGACTCTTGTCGCACAAGATCTAGGTTGGAAGAAGGGATGCCCTCAATGCCTCAACAGATTACTAGACACATTAAAGGAGAGGCGGCGGTGAACGAATACGGCGCTCAGGAAATGATTTCCGACAACATACAAGAACGGCGGATGGTCGGCGGCGAGATTAGCTTTCACGCCTAGGTCAAACTGTTCCATCAGGAGGAAGAATAAGAAGCTGACTCGCTCGATTAGGTCAGAAGAAAACCACGTAAAAAAATTTTGTTTACTATTTACATCATATATATACAGCAGTCCGAAACTTCTGATACATGCATACCACGCCGAACCGAACTTAAAGGAAATAAATCGGATGAAACGAAATTTGTCGAGTATACATGCCGATATTCGACGAATCAAAAGTTATTTATTGATATACTCGTCGTGACTGCGAAGAGTATACTCGACAAATTTCCCTTGGATTCTTCCAACTAGGTATCTGATGACGCATATTCACAGTATAGGTCCCAGAATGAAAATCCTTTATATCTAGAATGTCATAGGCTTGGTCCTTCACACATATCACATATGTGCAAGGACAACCAAAAACTTTCCAACTTCTCCAATGCTCTTATGTGCGACCCCATATGCTCATATTGCGTTGGCAGTGAGTCTACATGTTTGATCACTTCCAGATCACCATGATAATACTAACAGCTTGACGGGGGCGTTCTCACCTAGAGATGGGGCAACGACTAT
Source organism: Platanthera zijinensis (assembly GCA_039513925.1). Classification (NCBI taxonomy): domain Eukaryota; kingdom Viridiplantae; phylum Streptophyta; class Magnoliopsida; order Asparagales; family Orchidaceae; genus Platanthera; species Platanthera zijinensis. Next base: position 148,471,049 of record CM077096.1, read on the forward strand.
TGGGATAGAGGGAGTCGAGCTCTCTTCATTAGTGCGAAGAGTTCTAGATCTCTGACTTTCTTCTTGAAGTCCTCGAACATTCCAAGGGTGGGCAGGGGAGGGGGAAGCGGCGAGTCAACCTCAGCTCCTTGTCCTTCGCCTCCAATCATTGAACTCACTAAGGATTTTCTATGTTAGTCATGCTCCATGCTCACTACACCAAAATGTTTAAAATGGAAACTAGTTTATGTGGAGTTTTGACCCTAAGAAGGGGTGACCACACACTTACTTCTCTTGATGAGCACACTCAACCAGAAACTTTGGATTTGAGAATGACCCACGACTGCAGCACGGAGGTCCCACCATACACCCGAAAGATCTTAGAGCGCTTCCCCTCCTTAGCCAATGTTGAGCTAAGGGCACCTCAGAAAGCGCTACAAGACCAGAAATGAGTAGCTTGCCCTTTGAGGTACCCCTGTGAGTCTATTTATAGATTTCTGAGTCTGGCCTGCAAATAGCGTAACTCCGCCATTTTGTTTTACTATACATAGCCCAAGGTGGGTCAGCTAACAACGAAAATCCACTATTTGGAGAGGCTACTGGCAGTCCAAATCACATTAAATACACGCTATTAGCACCCCACATATGGGGGAGAGCACGATCTAGCTCTCCAGTCCCCTGGATAGGTATGGCTCGGCTCCCACGACTCACCTGCCTCTTAGGCGAGTGCAAGTCGAGTTCCTGCGGCTCACCCGCCTCCTATATGGAGGCGGCCGGCTACCCGCGACTTGGCTGCCTTCTAGGAGGATGCGGGCCAGTTGCTGCGGCTTGCCTGCTTGCTAGGCGAATATAGGCAAGCTACCCCGGCTCACCCGCCTGTTAGGCAGATGCGGGTCGGCTGCCCCGGCTCACTTGCCTCCCAAACGGATGTTGGTCGGCAGCCACAGCTCGCCTGTATGCTAGGCGGGTCCGAGTCGGCTAGCTTATCTTGCCTAGGGCTTGTGATCCCATGACATATCGCGAGGGCTCCGCTTCACCTTGTTGGTTCCACTCAACGAACACGGGGTTGTACATATGGTAGCTAATGAAAAAGAGTCTCTGTGTGTTTAATAACATAAGAGACTTGCTCACATTAACTATGAAACATTGAACAAACTCTTTTCTGCAAACTTAGTTAGAGATAATCCTAATCTCAAATGTGATAAAGAGGTCCCCTATCATGCATGTCAAATGGGTAAGCAAACTAGGGCCACCTTTAAGAGCATTGACTTCAAAGACTCTGTAAGATGTCTTTATCTATTACATATGAATCTATTTGGTCCTATGCCCATTCAAAGTTTAGGAGGAAAGTTGTACTCCTTTGTGATTATAGATGATCACTATATGTTTACACGAGTGTTCTTCCTTAAGAAGAAATCAGATACCCTGGATGTCTATGAATTTTGTCAAGTCCATCCAAAATGAACTGGACTGTACTGTGGTTAAATTGAGAAGTGACCATGACACGAAATTTCAATTTGAAGCTATGTCAAAATTTTGTCAAGAGCATGATTTCTCCCAGGAGTTCTCCTCTCCCAGAACTCCACAATAAAATGGAGTGGCTGAGAAAAAGAGCAGAACTTTAATAGAGGCTGGCAGAATATTGCTTAGTGATTCCTCACTACAGAGTATTTATTGGCTAAAGCAATCAATACAACTTGTTTTGTTCTGAACAAGAACTCTATCAACAAGTCCCATAGGAAAACTTGTTGGGTTTTTTGGGATGGCACAACACTTGTGCACGCGGTAGAAATAAGAGCAAGAAAAATCCAAACGAGTTTGGATCTGACAGCATTCATGAATCAAGAAGTAGGGCATGCTGTAATAAAATTATCTTTGAGGGATTGAGCCTCAACTCAACCTAGATGATCCAAAATAATCGGTCCGGTCACACAGCAATTGGAGTCTTGATCGCAGAAAGTATATCCGCGCCTCTACAGAAATCCACACGATCGGCAGAACCCGTAGCAACTTGTCGCATAAGTTCTAGGTCGGGAAGAGGACACTCAGCGTCTCTACAGACTGCCAGATCTATTGTAGGAGAGGCGGCGACGAAACTCGTTGGGATCGGGATCGGGATTGGCGACGGGATTGTTGGAACGCTTCCGCCGGCTTTTAGGGTTACTAGTCTTTTCTGCACAGTACGGCTCGTGTGCTTATACAAAAGGAACTGTCAACAGTAAACCCTAAAACATCCTATTTATACTCTAGGAGATAAGTAGAACAACTTCCGTCGTTATCCGCAGACCCAAGACTTTCATTCCAAAAATCAGCAAGTCAACATTTGACTCAGTACGAGCATTCATCAAACTCTGCGTCAAAAGGCAGCATTTGTCGAACTCATTCATTGAACTCATTTGACGAATTATGTTCGACGAATGCTAGCCTTTGGCGCAGAGTTCGTCGAGCTGAGTTCGACGAATGCTGACTTTTGGTGCTGAGTTCGTCGAGTTGAGTTCGATGAATGCCCGTACTGAGTCAAATATTGACTTGCTTAATTCTGGAATGAAAGTTCTGGGTCTGCGGATAACAACGGAAGTTCTTCTACTTATCTCCTGGAGTATAAATAGGATGTTTTAGGGTTTACTGTTGACATTTACTTTTTTCTAAGCACATGAGCCGTACTGTGCAGAAAGACTTGTAACCCTAAAAGCCGACGGAAGCATTCCGCCAATCCCGTCGCCAATCCCAATCCCGATCCCGGCGAGTGTCATCGTCGCCTCTCCTACAACAGATCTGACAGCCTGTGGAGACGCTGAGTGTCCTCTCCAGACTTAGAACTTGTGCGACAAGTTGCTATGGGTTCTCCCGATCGTGTGGATTACTGTAGAGGCGTGGATATACTTTCTACGCTCAAGACTCCAGCCGCTGTGTGACTGACCCGATTCTTTTGGATCATCTAGGTTGAATTGAGACTCAATCCCTCAAAGGTAATTTTATTACAGCATGTCCTACTTCTTGATTCATGAATATTGTTTGATCCGAACTCGTTTAGGTTTTTCTTATTCTTATTTCCGCTGCATGCACAAGTGTTGTGCCATCCCCAAAAAACCAACAGTGGTATCAGAGAGAGGTTGCTGACAACATTCATTATAACAGAAGTTGCTAAATCCATGGCGTGTAGATTTGTAGATTTAAAAGTGTTCTAAATGCCCAAATCTAGTCTTGGATATTCCCAAGAACACTTGTGTTTTCCTTGAGTTTACTCCTTAACAGTAACCGTCACTTTGTTGGTTTGAGAAACTAAACATGTGTTAGATTTTGAATCTCACATGAAGTGACGAGCTTATCTACTGTGTAAGTGGAGTTGGTGTTGCTCATGTCCTATGCATGTAAATATGAAGATTAAGAAGTGTCTTAGATTTTCAGATTTAGCCCGACTAATTAAGTGTTGATGATCTTTTTGTGCACATCTGGGATGCATTTGGATTATGATTGATGTATTTTATTTTGTTTGATGTGCACACTGGTTAAATTTTTACCATGATTAAAGAGTTAATCAAGAATTAAAAATCCCTTAAGCAATATTAAGTATTCGGATGTCTTTCGATAGATGACACTCTTCCTGCCTTAATCGATGAAGTGTGGGCTTGCCAAAGCAAGGTGCATTAATCTATCTTGGTAAGGGTGCGAGCAGATAATTGTGATATCCCACTGTCAACATCGGGTCAAGCTTAACTTGGTGACCTCAAAGGTTGAGTGCCTAGAGGCATGGGGTTGGAATGCACCATATGATGGATACAAATAAAGAGTTATTCACCAGCCATACAGGAATTGCATTGTGATGCAATTGGCAAACGTTGCCTACCTAAATAGCTGTATTGTGAGAGAAAAGCCAAAGTTGACTCACCAAACTATGGATCTTGCCCACTAAGTGAGTTACTCACCAAACTCTTTGAATTGATATCGAGAGTTATCAGTTTGATAAAAATAGTGGGAGCTTTTGATTAAAGTCCTAATTGAAAGATAAATTGTATTTTGAAATATGAAACTAATTTGCTTTGCTTGTATTCTTGTAGAATTTCCATGGTAAGTGGTTCACACTCCACCCTGTCCCTCAGAGCAATCCTTGAGAAGGAGAAGCTGAGTGGTACAAATTATTTGGACTAGTACAGGAACCTGAGAATTATTCTCAGGCAAAAGCGCAAGCTCTATGTTTTAGAAGAGGAATCCCCTGATGAGCCTGCCGGGAATGCACCCCATGCTGATAAAGATGCTTATAAGAAGTATCTCGATGACTCCTTAGACGTCGAATGTCTCATGTTAGTGACCATGAACTCTGAGCTTCAGAAGTAACATGAGAACATGGGTTGTAAGGACATTGAAGAGCATCTCAAGAAAATGTTTCAAGGGCAAGCTCGTCAAGAGAGATTCGACGTCACAAAGACATTGTTCTAGTGTAATATGGGAGCTTGGGACCTAGTAGGTTCACATACTCAAGATGATTGGGTATATCGAGAACCTTGAAAGACTAGGGTTCCCTCTAGGCCAAGAGTTTGCCACAGACCATATCCTGCAATCATTATTGGACAGTTATGAGCAGTTTGTCTTAAACTATAACATAAATGAAATAGACAAGACACTGCTCGAGCTCCTAGGCATGTTAAGAATTGCCGAG